>CM021108.1:528721285-529454538 GCA_007115665.2 Sequoiadendron giganteum
GATCCAAGTAGGTATTGGCATGTAGTAGTTTAATGAAACATTCTTTTGGTCATGGTTTCTTGCTGTAGCATCTTTACATGGACTATTTGATATTGGAAGTTGTTCTATTTTATCTTCACACCCTAGAAAACACTTGGTTGTAATTTGTATGTGGTAAGGAATGTTGATAATTTCTCCTTCTAGTTCAATGACACCAAGATCATTAGTTGATCCACAATCATTTCTTTCAAATAACAAAGTTTAACTAATCTCTTTTCAAGCTGGCTGTATCCTTTATGAATAACTTGAAGTTTGGCACTTATTATGAAAGAGGAGGTCCACTTCTAGCAACTCTTAAGGTGATCAATAATTGTGTAAGATGTAGACGAATATCTCAGAAAAGTTAAATGATCACTTAGTGAGATGAACTGAATTTCCTACTTCATCTGTAGACAAGAAACACCTTGTATAGGAGTGCCATAGATTTGGATTTATGAGTTTTAGTTCAAGAGTCTTGTGATTGCCATTTTCTATGTAGAATATGATTGTTGTCCAATGTGTATAGGCTTTCTTCAACCAATTTTAGCTTTTTCTACATGTATTCATTAGCTGATGATCTGTAATTAGCACTTGTGGGAAAGCTTTTGTATTATGACATGCCTCTGCTCCTTGTCATTTACCATTAAAAGACTCGGGCTTCTCTAAATCTTGGGTTTAGTAATACAATTCTCGTTTATGAAAAAAAAGCTCACTACTGACAGGGATTTACATCTTAGGGTAACATGATCTAGAAGGAATATTGCTATTAAATTTAATTTATATGCGAGTAAAGATGATTTTGCATATCATGAAGATAACATTTGGCAGGGTCATACATATGAATTGTAGACTTGGCTGTAGTTATCAGCCATGACAATAGCAATATCTGACACCTTAGCCTCACACATTAAAACCTGTGCCGTCATGTTTGAAGCAAATACACTTGAATAACACTAGGCTACAGTCAACAGCCTCAACAATAGTGATAGCTAGAAACCTTAGCCCCACACAATAAAATCTACATCATCATGTTAGAAGAAAAGATATAAACAAGGTTGCGTCTAAAAGCTGGAAAACTTAACCTTGAATGCTTTCCTATTGCTACAGCATAAAGTACATAATGTAAAACTATACAGATGATTGCATGCATAGACATACTGATGTACTGCCGCTATAACAAAAATTCTAGGTTCCATTGCTTCAACTAAAAGGGTTTAGGAATACCCAACTGTGTATGGAAGAAGTTCAATGGGAAGAACTTTTGAAACTTTAAGATGGTTAAAGCTGCTACTGGGACAGCATGGATAGATTGCTGCAGTTTGCTGATGGAGATGATGAATAAAAAAAGTTGTCTGCAACTTTCTGGATTCCTGCAATAATATGCTGTTTTTTATTTGAAGAAATGCAATGCATATTAAGCCACCTAAATAATCTTATATTAGCACCCTTAGACTTAATCACAGATATACTTGTTTCTATTATGCTGTATCTATCTTTTTTTAAGCAATCTTTTTCCATGTATTTATATTAGTCTCATGTAATTTTTTTCAATCTCAACATCCCTATTGTTGACCTTTTTTGTTGTAAGGTAAGACATTCCGATTCTCCCTCAAGATCTATAGAAGTTCAGTTTGTGAAATGTGTAAATAACTGTAGCTTACAAAATCTTTTTTATGTAATAGAGTTGAGAATCCAAATAGATTGAAACTATAGTGCAAGTAACATTAAAACACTCTCTCAAACTATATTATGCGGGAAATGAATGTGTACTTCGATTTGAATAACCTTTATAAAGTCTTCTGATAAAAGTACCATACGAAAACTTCTTGTTCAACCATCCAACCAACACAAAATATCCATCAATTAATGCTAACAGAGGGGGTCTAGAAGATTAGTTATAGCATATGAGTGTGAAGTCATCCAATAGTCTTCTGCACCTGCGAATTGACACATTGTACATCCTAGTTTCAATCAACTAATTTCACTTCACACAGAAGCCCACTATGTAATGCCCAAGTCACATGCCTAGGACATTAGCCTAGTGAACAATTTCTTTTTTGACAAAACAACGAAGTATGACTTCAACGTTCATGATACAACAATGACATGTTGCAAAGCACACCAACCTGCACACAAGTGTTGTCACACACACATAAGACAACATCACCATTGCTCCAAGCAAGGCGGCACAAGTAGAAGACTAACCGTTGTATGATGAAGCCACAATGGTGAACATACAAGAAAGTGGAATGACACCATAATGATGATCGAGTACTAACCCACAATTGTGTTCTCTCGCAAACACAAGGGCAGGATGAGGGAACCATCCACCTCAAAATCACACCTTAATACACTTGATGATGACCACAAAGCCAAGGAAAAACCTACACAAATTGCAAGATAACTAGGAGGTGTTGTACCTCGACTAGTTGGATGACCACCGATTTCTTGAACAAGGAATAGGATGAGGGCGACAACTACCTCCAATCCACTCCATGATGCTCCAAACAAGCCCCAAACACAAGGGACAATCATCACAAGAGGTTGCAAAACTAGGAGGTACATGCCCTCCATCAATAGGAACGATAATGGATTGTTTTTGAGCAAAGACACACTTGCCAATGCAAAAGATGGAATAATTTCCAATTAGGGACACCTATCAACCAAGTGTTGACATGGGAAGACTTACATGGCCTAGGGGAACAACTTCCATATACAAAGTTTCCTTGAGAAATGACTGGAAGTGCCCACTATCTGACAAAATTGAGGACTATAGCATGCTAGAGGACTACAATGTGCTAGAAGGACACTAGTGCGAATCCATAGGTGTCCTAGAAATGTAGTGGAGTCTTGGAGTGGAATTTTTTTTGAGTCTAGAAATTGCGCTATAGTTTTGCTCTTGCATTGTAGTCATGGCCAATGATTGAATGAATGATTGTTTCTAGGTCTCGTACCCAGGGACAACATCCAAGACTTGCAAAAACAAGAGTACAACACACATAGACTCCAAAACAGAATGGGAGACCAAGGATGACAATCACACTTGTCCCCAACACACAACAAATGAAGGAGACAATTCCCAAGGATTGGAATGTCTACAAGGAACTCCAAAATGAGTCCAAGGACATGGGGCATGAAGAGGAATGTTCCCAACATTGACCACAAGGAGAACCCAAAGTGACACCTCACCTAGGCGATTCTCACACACAAACTGCAAGACAAGAAAAGATGGAATGACATACATTCCAAGTTACCAAAATTGAATGTTCTCTATCTCATTACATTTATTTTGAACCCAATTCCAAATATGCTTTAAGTTTATTTGAGCCAACTTATTAATAATGATGAAAAGCATGTAAAATGACAAGCGTGCTCGACATGAATATTCAAGCATGGTAGAAGCAATAATCTCACTTCATCACATATGTGGGCAACTTACAATCCATCCGCTAAGGAGGTTTCAATATAATAATACAATAACATCAAATGACTCAAATGTCCTAAATTATACGTTTACAACATAATGCAATAATTAGAAAATTGAAGGCAAGGGGTAAAAGACTCCTACTTGCACATCCTTCCAAGCTCCTTTAAGAACTTGCAATTCTCCAGTGGTGGTTTCCATGTCACCCAACCATGTGGCACCCATAGGTCCACCCCCTCATGCTAGGAGATCATCACTTGGGCACAAGAACACACTCACACAAAACAAGAGAGGATGGCTTACACACGCCAATCAAATAAAAACCCACCATAACATCCATAACAACAAAAAGGACAAGTCCAAATGGCAATAACATTAATCAAGGCATAAACACCACAATAAGCATAAGAGTTATCCACATCACATTAACATCTACATGCCAACACTTAACATATAACAAGGGTACAAACATGTACAATCAAAGTCTCATCCAAGCACATACACATGGCTAGAGATGGGTTCCTTGTTGGATACCAAATCCAATGACAACAAGGACAAGGAGCTCAGAGGTAGGTGAGGAGGAGTCTTGTTGCAATAGCACATAGGTATGGCTTTGCAAACTCGACTACCAATACTCATCACAAGACTTAAAAAATACCCACGTGACATCCACTAATTCCTTTCTACCCTTCGGACGCTCAAATCCTAGGTGCATCATGCCAAAACGCTATTTGGGTGTGCACAAATCTCAGTGCACAAAAATGTGGAATAAAATTTTGAACAGTCTTCAAAGATTCCTATCAAAAAATTAATGAGGAGACTGGTTTTCTCCATTTTCAAATCAATTAGAATTATTTCCAATTTGAAAAATTCAATTTGCAAGAAAACCATAAATTATCCCAAATCCACCATTATTGAAAGCTTGAAATTCTAACTTTTTAACCATTAATTTTTTTTTTGAAAACAAGACATACCCTTTTGGTCCAAATGTGAACAGCAACACACTTTTGCAATAAAATTCTCATTTTCAAGATTTTTAGAAATTCTACCATAACCATGGCCTAAAAATGGACATTGCCCAAAATCCCAACAATAATCTAATTCCAAATAATGCAAGGAAATCAATCTATAAATTGAGGCCCAATGCTTCCACAAGGGTGAGCATTGCGAACATAAATGTAGACAATTCAAAATGCGAGAGAGGGAATTGAAATTTACCTTCAAATTGGAGAGCAAACCTTGCCAAAACCAATCACTCAAAGTTTTTTGGAGAGACACACACACTTTCAATCCAATCCCAAATACAAATGCAATCTTTTCTGATGCAATCCTATCCAAATCCATCCATCAAGCAGGCTTTTCTTCCATTTCTTTCCATTTTTCCAAGAGAGAGGGCTTGAGGGATTTTTTCCTCCAAATGCAAGAATGAAATAAAAATAGTAACACAACTTCTTTTTCTCTTTATGATCCTTTTCCTTTTCCTTTTTATTTTCTATTTTTAATTTTTTAATTTTCCATTTTACAAAAAGGCATTTGCAATAACTTAAAACTAATAAATCATTTTCTCATTCATGAAGGACCAATTTAATAATTCAGTTTACCTCTTTTCCCAGCCATTTTAATATTTTGCAAATGTAATTAAATGAATTGCAATATTTTAAATATATTTCCTAATGCATTTATCGTAGCATTTTTCCTTTTCTTTCCCCAAATTTTCCGATTCCCAAAGTGTTAGGCATCCTTAGCATGCAAATATTTAACCTTCGAAATACACTTGCATGAAATGGAGAAATAAACAATCACAATAGCAATCACACAATGGGCTTTTCACAACATGCGGATTCCTAAATCGCCGCCTATTCGAATCCTAACCAATGACAGAGAAATTGAGGACTCATCTCACACTTGAATCATGCACAATAGAGGTTACTGAACACATTCGCCCAAAGTGACATCTCTGATATAACCACCGTTGGGCAAATAATTGAGACTTGCAAAATCAGGTGGAGAGGTAACCCTAATACCTGCATACTCAAAGCACACATCAAGGGTACCTGCTACATACATTATAGCCAAAGCAGTGCATAATCATCCAATGGGGCACAATACCATGTCCATTGTATATAACCATGGAAATACGATAATCAATCAATCATCTTGAATACTCATAGAATGATAATATCACCCCTTTATGTAAACATATACAAATCTACAGAGGTAAATACGAGATGTCGAAATCATTAAAATAATCACATAAATAATCTAGATGCTTATGGTGACTATACAGATAGCAATGGAATAAAAACCATGATAATCCAGTCATAATAGCATAATATGAGAACCTCAACATAATTTGAGCAGCGTTCATGATATTCATGCTTAAGACTCACACCCTATAGTATAAAGTTATAAACACAATCATGGTTTGCTCAATCATATCAACTTCAATGTTTCAGTGACTTTAGAATTGTGTATGTCACATCTATCTTGATGCCCAACAACACTGACCTCATTTTGCTCAACACTACTGGTGCTAGCAACCTTTGTCAATTTGTACAATCATCAACGACTAATTGAAGGCCAATACAGTATCTTCCTCCCTATTAGGTGAGAGGTGAGAAGTCCATATAGTGAAAAACAAAGCCAAACAACTTGTTTTTCTCTTCATCAATGCTCAACAAAAAGAAAACCAAAACTGAACACTTTGAAATTGAAAAGTGAAACCATCTACTCCTACCAAAAATTCTTTTCAAGCGCTTCACCCAAACTTCAAATGAACAGTTAACTAGATCATGTAGGATGCTTCTTGTTTAGATGATGTGGAATAATAACTAGAGTAACTAGAGTAATTAGAAGAAGTTCCACTAGAGTAATCAACATAATGCTTCCGCCTTCTTTTTATGTTTGGAGAACTGCTTTCTGTAAGGGCACACATTAGTGTAGTGTCCTATACCACCACATTTATAGCATGTTTGTTTTCTTTTCTGACTGCTAGAATTAGTAGATGAGGAAGAATCACGTGAGTAATCACGTGGCCACGAAGAATGCTTATGTTTATGTTTGAAGGAATGGAGAGAATGCTTAGGATAATCCTTCAGAAAATGCTTCATTATCTCATGTTTCTTCTCTACTCTATGTTTTTCTTCCTTTGCAAAGTAAACATCTTCTATAGGTTTATCAGTTTTCTTCTTTACAGATTGATTCTCATATTGAGTAAGCAATTCACAAACGGAATAAAATGTTGAATTATTTATATTATCATTGAGTTGCAACATTTCTAAATTTTTTTTTTATAAGTTGAACCAAGTCACCATTCAAAATAATAGAGATTAGCATATCATCATTAATTTTCTCACCTTTAGTTTGTCTTCCTATTTTAAAATTTTCATCCTAGAAATGTATTCATAAACATCTTCATCAACATTAAGTGTAGTATCCGGCAATTGCATTAGGAGATCATTTTTCTTATAAGCTAGCTATTTGTCATGTAGGTCATTAAGTGCTTTCCAAGCTCTAGCTTTAATGGCTTCTATGTGAATGATGAATTGTGCAGAACAAGAAGATTTTAATAGTGCAAGTGCTCTTCTATCTCGTTTTGAGACTCAAGTAATTTAGCAATATTTTGTTGGGAGTGGGTTGTTTTTCAACTAAGTTCCAAAGATCATTAAAAACTATTGTGTTTCCCATGTTCATGCTCCATTCCTTGTAGTTTTTAGATGTCAGTCTCCCTGCTTCTGAGATGAGGCTCACTATTCTCACCAAGTTGATACAAAAATACAACAAAGGGAATGGAATACTATTGAGGCTTTTCTTTTTCCCTCTAGTAAGTCCTTGATACAACAATTGTTTCTTTAAAATGATAAAAGTAAAATAAAGACATAATACCTACTTCTTAGTTTTGATCTTGAGACTTATAGTTGAATAAATACAAACATATTTGACCTTATGTGCCTTGAACCTTCAATGATACACTATTAACCAACTCCATTGAGAGTTAGACATGACAACTAGTCCATCCATCCTTAATTTAAAAAGAACTTTGGAAAACACTTACTTTTCCTTTCTTTGAACATATAAAGTCTTATATGGACAAATTATTATCAAATAATTATGCAGCCATAATGAACTTTCTTTGATTACTACAACCCATGCCACTAATTGGAATATAAATATTTTATATTATGGCTTTTCTTCCCCAAATCCAAGAAAATATTAAAATCAAATAACTTGACGAAATTCTTGTGTAAATTTAAAAAATAAAAACAAACTCCAAGTTTTCATGCCTTGCCCAAATTTGTAAAGACTTTGGTAACTTCTCAGCCTCATATAATCTCCATTGCTTCAAAATTCAAATTATATTCAACACCTGGCAGATGTGAACTGAGCAATCAACAAATTATTTTCAATGCCTAGTAGCTCCAAATTATATTAGTGGGTTTCAGTGCCCAGGTTGTTGAAAAAAAGGTGAAATTTCTGCAAGAAATTTTTCAAGTGTATACTTCTTAAACAAAGATTGCCATAAAATTAAATTATGTGATTGCATAAATCAACAATGAGAAAAAAATCAGCAAACCAGATATCAACACAAGATTTATGTGAAGAAACCCTTTTTAGGAGAAAACTCCACATGAGAAAGAGGACAAGCATGTATTAATATTCAAATGTGAGATACAACTACACACTAACACTCTTCTCACTCTAACAGCACTCTGGCAGCACCTATGTACCTGTAAAACAATCTCATCATAAAACTACTATCTCATAACTACAATTTAAACAAAAATGGGAGAGGAATACCACAAATGGTTTCCCAATACAATGTATTATCAAACCATGGTAAAATGCAAAAACTCCCATGTTTAAAACGAAGAGGCTTTTATGAGAATAGTAAATGTAATTTCCAATAAGCCATGGATAGCAAAAATAATCTCCATACTAATAATAGATGACATTTTTGACATGTAACTCCTCCATAATGGCTCATGTCCCAAGGTAGGCATCCAAAATCGTCACTCAACTCATATGGGACCCACCAATAACATTCAAGATGCTCCACTACTCAATTCCCATGCCCAAGTTGAGATATTTGCTAAAAATAGCTTTGTAGCTGCCACTGCCAACTCCACCTCCTTCATGAATGCATATAATAACTAATGCCAAGATTTTTGGGGAATCTAAATTACAAATTAATTTCCAATTACACTCTATGCATCCAAGGACACATTCTAGGAGTGTTGGAGACACATGAATAATACATAGGATTGCAAGGTAAATGGCACCTTAATCCTGATTCCTAACACAGGAATGAAGCATTCAACACAGCAAGAGAGTTTCCAATACCTTGCAGCCATTTGATTGTTTTACAGCAAATTGTCTACCACAAGTTAAATGTGGCACAAGACAAAATTCAAATGCTTCACTTTCCTGTCTGTAATATGCTAGGCTATATTTGCTTGTTTTAATACAAATGTTTGACAAAATGTCACGCCAAAAGGTTCTTGCTTTGTGGTGAAAGTTATAAGTGTTTGACAAAATGCATGAATTAAACAACTGAAGTAATGGCATATTACTAAATTACTCAATTTTAACTATCAGAAATTGCACATGTAACATGATAAATTTCATGACATTTACAAATAAATAGTTAGTGCTCTGACCTCTAGATGGTCGATTCATACACTGAATCCATGCTGGTTGCTGTTACCATCAGCTATACTGAATCTGTTTCTTTTTCCAGACCAGTATTGCACTGGTTTTGCTGTTCCAGGCCTTCCAAATGCTGCTGTGAAGACTATAGACCTCTCTATCATCAGCTGCGACCTCCTTTATGGCTGCTTGTCATCCTCACGTCCCTGTTTTAATGCCAAAGATAGCATATATATAGGCAGTGACCAGGAGTTAAGTGTGTAATACCCAAGTAAGGGTGGCGGCAGGTTGTGAGGGATTTGAAACCCTTAAAATGATGCTGCGAATTTGCTGTGATTCCCTCCTCTTTTCCTACACTCCAGAATTTACAAAGGCTTGCAGCTGGGTGTTTTAATGGGTCTTTGTCATGCCCCCACCAAGTACCATTGATCGCAGCCCCTTAAAATTATAACCTAGGCGGATAAAATAAAGGTGGTGCCAAGATGCTAGCGATTCTATAGAAGGCTTTAATTAAAACTGAATTAAGAGATTTTATGGCAGTGATTAAAGATGAAGGATTGTAACCCTTCCAAGGGCAGCAATGGTGAAAGGTGGTAACTCTTTCACCAATAAGGTATAAAGGAGATTTCATTTCCTTGAGAGGGAAAAGATCATCAATCAGCAATAAATTAAAGAATGATTCAAGCATCATTCAAACATTAACTTGTCAATCCATCAAGAAATATCAATCATCAATAATCTAGCAAATTCATTAAGCAATCAGTTTTGAATTTGAGGAAGTGTCTTGCAAATAGGAAGGACAAAACCCCTTCCGAGTTCACGAGAGGATAAGGACGAAAACCCTTATTGCTCTTATCAAGTTTGGACAAAAGCCCAAATCTTGGTCGAGGAGGACGAAAACCCTCCAAGATGGACCAAGAGTTGGAAGGACGAAAACCCTTTCATGCTCTTGGCAAGTTGAGGATGTAAACCCTTGATATTGCACTGTTGAGTTAGGGACGAAAACCTCTAATTCAGCAGATTTGTAAGTATTTCCAAAAAAATCATGATATGATTGATTTTGAGAATTGTAATATGATTTATTAATCTAAATATTGTAATAAATTCATAATCTTGACAAAGCCATTATCATTTTGATTTCACCTCCAAAGAAGATTTACAAGAGGAAATCATCAAGGAGAATTATAGAAGAAATTCAAGATAAGTTCTATTTTCCAAATTATTCATAGAATTATAAAGTTGAATATTTGTTGGCGTTTCAATTAGCACCTGGAGTGCTTATTGGAAACGGACAGCTATTGCAAGTGTGTTAGTACATGCTCTTCGGATTATAGAGAGGAAGATCTCTCTTTGCTGATTTTATACTGTAAAAAAGGGGTGTACTAAGATTTCCTATCTTTTTTACTCAGCGGCAGGACACAAGGGTGCATAAACCAATGCGCCGTAGCTAAGCTTTTTCTCTGGTTTCCGCAGATCTTAACTACGACTAACTAAGCTTCTAAACTATCCTACCTCCTCAAGATAAACAGAGCATGAGGGTGTAGGAGCGAAATGGTATGGTTGGATCACTTGAATCCTCCGTCTCAATGGAATATGGCCGAGGCTCTGAACCTTCGGATATATACCAAGATAGGGCTCGATACAAGCAAACACTCGTTACGGTAAACTGGATCTGAGACTTGCCAAGGAGGAGGAACCCCTATCCGAGGTATAGGCTTGGAAGCAGCTCACTGGAAACAACAAGGAACGATGGCCTTTCTAACAGGATTCCCGAGGAGGTGACGACACCTGTCCAAAGTCTAGGCTGCAAGAGAGATCATTAAACAACATCAAACGATAATGATCGATGACAAAATATCCAAGGAGGCGACGACACCTGTCCAAGGAGGAGATTGAAACAATGCACTATTTAAAAACAAGACTTTGAATAACTCAAATAATTAGATCAATCAAGCTTGCACCATCTGATTTATTTCTTCAAGGTTCTTCAAAGAATTACAAAGGTCGGGACAGCAAAGGCACGAAATCATGCACAATTGCGATCAACCAACGAACTCTCATCCAAGAGTGAACAGATATAAACAAGCGAACTCTGGCAACAGTGGCGCAGCAATTTTGCTAGCAAATAAAGGTTAAACAAATAAAGAACCTAAGGCTCTTATTTATAGAAACTCAAAGGAGTAGGCAACCCTAAAATCTCCTTGAGTTAACAAACAGTTCTTGCCAATCAGCAAGATATTATTCTATGTCTAAAAGTAGGTGAGCAAACAGTTAACTGGAAATCTACTTCAGTTAACTGAAACTAAACAAAAGTCAAACTGAAGTCTACCTCAGTTGACTGACACCTAACTAAAAGTGAACTTATGTTACAAATGTGTCTCCAAATAGACATCCACCTTTTGAGGAAATCTGAGATCCACAAATCGTGGGAGTCAAATAGACATCCTAGATTAGTGGGATCTGACATGCATGATCTGTGGAGATCTGGAGTCAACTTGGAAAGAGGCATCAAGTTGACTTCAGTCATAATTAATGCTATTTGGAGGGTAGGACGTCCTCCCTTGGTGCTTTACACCTCTTCACCACTAGTCAACAATGTCTCTATCCAGTCATTGACCTCTTCGGCCTCCGGGCAATTAATGCTCTTCAAGATGACTATGTGGCGTCTAAGCATTTCTTCACCCGTCGCAAGCTGCTGATGATAGGTTATGCATTGGGCAGCTGCTTCATCTAACTGGACAGACATGGCTGCAATTTTGGCTAATTTGCAGCCATTGGGATCTTCAAGGAATGAAGATCGGATGACATCCTGGAATCGTGTCTGCACGGTTTCAAGTTCCACATATTCTCCTCCTTCCCGCTGATATTCTAACTCTGGGAAGGATATTACCAACGTTCTTGCGAAGTTGATAATATTGGCGACGAAGCGTCTATAGTCAATCAGCTCCACAGAGTTGGCATCATAGGCTCTCACCTTGTATGCCACCTGTTCTTTCCACTCAAAGAGATGGTGTTTATTTTCTGTGGTCGTAACTGATTCATATGCTTGTTGCAAATCAGCAACTGTCACCTCCTCTCTCGACCTCTCTTGAGCTGCCTTTACATCTAACTTCTGGATTTCTGATCGAAGTCCATGTGCTCTGTCTCTCAGCTGATATGCTTCTGTCAACACACACCGCCCTTTGACGACAAACTCATCCACTTGACGTCTCAAGTGTTTACCGTATGTAATCAACTGATGATGGTTTCTTTTAGCTGGGAGATCCAACAGTCCTTGAGGCAAAGCCGAGGAGTTTGGAGTGTCATGTATCAAACTAGAAATGTACAACTTTAGCTGACGGATTTCAGCTTTCAAGGCTGCTTTGTCTTGTCCATCTTTTGTCATCCTTTCTTTGACACTCGCCGAGGCAATTCCAAGAAGGTCTGCCTCCACCTGTCGAGTGGTCTTTCCAAGGTTCACCTTTGAAAGCGTGAAATCCTCAACCCTCATTATGTATATCTTTGTCTTCAGGTGGGGCAGCAGTCTCTATGATAACCTCGTTCTCTGCATTCTTTTCTACATGCGTCTGCTTCTTCAACTTCTTTACCGGCATGTCTTGTGGGACATGATGGAATTCAGAGAAGTCAAGCTGATAAGAAGGCCTCTCCCTCTTCCTTCCAAGCGAGCTTTCCAGCCAGATAGAATCTCGGCTAGCATCGCTGGGAGGAGGAACATAGGTCCCCTGAATGCTAGAAGAACGAGACTGTGCCGTGGCAATGTCTCGTGGTGGCGAGTCCAAATCAATAGGACTTTGTGACCTCTGTGATGGTGGTGAAGCTGGTGGCTCTGTTTCTATCACTGGCACCGCTTCTGCTACAACTTCTTCTACAATGGTTTCCATCTCTACAGCGATTATTTCAATCACTGGTTCTTGTGTAGTTGCAGCGGTCTCAACTGTCTCAGGCAAATTGGTGGCTGTCTCCACCTGTACCTCTTGCCGGCTTGTGCTGGCAATTCCTTTTCTCCCCCATGTGCTTCCTGACATCCGCATTCCTTCTGGAGGAAAGCTCATCTTCTTCTGTCTGGGTTTCCTCCTAGACGTGGAAGGTAGTGTAACTGAACCGCTGGCGGCTCTGATCGGGGAAGTACTACCTTCCTTGTCCTTTTACTGTCCAGGTAGAGTTGACTGTGTCGAACTACTCTACCCGTTCTTTCCTCAATAGACGTACTCTCTTTCGCGTACCAGTCTACTTTGCCGAGTGGTTGTGAATCCACTAAACCCGTGAAGAAGGAAGAAAGAATAACTTCTTCTTCGTCCTCAGATAAGCCCTCGATGTCTTCTGACATGAATTCTGCAATCTGTGAGAGCTTGAATCTGCTATGGTTCCTTCTTCTCACTTCGAACTCATCTTCGCAGTTGACCCAAAAATCTTCCATGAAAGGTTCATGTGATGATCTTTGCTCAAGGTGAGCTGCGAAGATGCCTCTGGGGTCATAGGATGGCCTCCTGTCGATGAGGTACTTGAGATTAAATCTCACTATTTCTTGGCTTATCAACCTTGCATCGGCTGCAGTTCTGCATCTGTAGAGTCCCATCTGAAGAGGAAAGTTCACTGCAGCCTTTTTCTTTACGCGAAGGTAAGAGTGAACCTCGGCCAATTGCCTCAGGAATTCCATGAACACTACCCTATCTGAGGGGTAACGTGGCATCATGGCGGGGTGGCCATTATAGCCATACACGCGTATGTAGGTGAAAGTGGGGAATTGTATGAACCAATCCGCCCAGTCCACCATTGCTGCCTTAGCTGCTGGTGAAATACGCACGTGCATCTCATGGTCTAGCTCGTGCACGGTGTGCATAGTAAAAAGGTCATTTATCCTTTTGAAATGTCTTTCCGCTAGAGTGAACTCCAAGCGAGGAAAGTATTCTTGTACCTTTTGCACACCCAGGGTTCCCACAGTGTTTAATGTTCTGAAATCGCCTTGGAAGGCTATCAGGTAGACCAGGTATGAACAC
Organism: Sequoiadendron giganteum; assembly: GCA_007115665.2. Lineage (NCBI taxonomy): Eukaryota > Viridiplantae > Streptophyta > Pinopsida > Cupressales > Cupressaceae > Sequoiadendron > Sequoiadendron giganteum. Next base: position 528,735,371 of record CM021108.1, read on the forward strand.
ATGTGGAAACGGTGCTCTTCTAGAAATCCGGTGAATTGTTGGTGGAGTGTGTCACTGATCAGGGAGGCCCAGTCGTAACGTTCTTTTCTGCTGATTATCTTGCCAATAATGTAGAACATCCACGGCTGGAAGGATTTTCCCTCCTCTTGTCCAGTGACTCTGCTGAGTAGGGTGATTAGCACTCCGTACTCGTCTTTGAATTCTCCTCTACCAACCAATCTGGGCAAGCTGGTTCTCTTTGTTTTCAGCCAATGTTCAGCCATTATAAGCGAACACTTGTCCTTCGAAGCCTCGAATGCCTTTTCGCATTCTGTCACTGATATGACCTTCTTGGTAGGGCATGGTGGAATTGCAAAACAAGTCTCTATGTCCACCGGCTTCAAGCTGCAAATCACCCTCCCGTCTACTGACAGGATCTCTCTTGTAGTCGGGTTGTAATGCTTAGTGCAAACAATTACAAGCTCGATGCTTTGTAAGGTGATTGGAATAGATGCTGCTTGAAACAAACCGGATTCTTCGATGTTCTGCAATGTGATTTGATTCATGCCCTCCAAGTCTTCAGAACTGACCTCTGGATTTTTCTGCCATAAGTCTGTATCAGTCGTTTTCAGGTAATCATGGTATAAGACCGTTTTGGTCTTGTATTGTACCTGAGAGTACTGCATTCTGAAAACCTTGAATATTGACTGGGCACTTGACCCTGTTCTGACACTTTTCTGGAACTGCTAAAAATAGCCTCGCCGGGGGTAGTTTTTACGAAAAAATTCTGAGACATGGGTTTTGTTAAGAATGATTTTCTAAACAGACCCAGATCGTCAGAAATTCGAAAAAACGAGTTTTTCTTTGACATGCAAGAGCCCTTCGGTGGCAGAGGCAGCAAGGGCACCAGAAAGTGATTTTTCTCGAAAAAATCTAACACATGGGTTTTGTTCGTGCTTCAAAGCCAAACAAACCCAGTTTGTCCGTTTTTCAATATTATGACTTTTTCCGGAAACCCTAAAAAATAGGGGCAGCAGGGCTACTTTTTCTGAAAAAATCTACCATGTGGGTTTTGTTGAAAAAGTTGTGCTGATCATACCCAGTTGGTCAGATCTGTGATAATCTGTCGTTTCCTGTGACATGCAAAAGAAATATAGACAGAAGTAGAGGAAGTAGACAGAAGATGGATTGGAAGTTATAAACTGCCACTTTGCAATAATCTGTCTCTGGAAACAATCTTGGGAGAAGAATGCTTTTACTGCCAATGATCTTCAAAAATATTGAAGATCCGTTCAAAACCCCTGCCAGATCTTGAAAACTTGTTCTTGGGAGCTACTTGATGTTTTATCCTTCAACCTGCAAAAAAGAATAATGAGGAAAGGGACGCCTAGCATGAATATAAGGCAATTAGGGTTAAGATCCACAAAGTATGGAAGATAACTCATCATTCAGGCCTGATTTGGAGTTCCAAAAGATGATTTCCACTGATTGTGGAGTGTTTTTCTCTTTTTTGGCTCCAAATTTGCTAACTCAAGTCAACATTTCTGTTTGACTTTCCTTTAGGCGTCCAACCTTGAGTTTGATTATTTTTGTCTATTTTGCAAGCTGAAGTGCTCCCGTTTGATCTTCGATTCAGGTTACTCAGTTGATCTCAGGCAGTGTCCGACAGTTCTGTTGTCGAGGCGGGATCAGTATGATTAGATATGCCTGGGAGAGATTAACTCAGAAAACTGAGTTTAGGTCTCCAGAAAGAAGGGCGCCTTTTCTTGAAAGGGGCGCTTTTGACAATGCCTTAGTCAATTTTCATTGACTCGTTCTTCGTTTTGACCTTTTCAGACCCTCTTTGCTTTGATCTGACGTTCCCGATGTTTGATGAATCAGATGATTCTGCTTGACGATGCGTCGGGTAGCCGATTCAGTCTTGTTCACGATGCTTGACTTCTCAGTGGAAGTTGGCAAGTTTTGGGCCTCCAAACTAAAGGGCGCCCCTGGCCAGCAGGGGCGCTTTTAGCTTTTGCTTGGTTTCATCTTGGTTGTGGACTGCCAGTCTTTGACCTCCTCCATCAGTTGATTGATTTGTCGAAAGTTATTGCTGATAGTCTCGCTGACGAGATAGGTCATAGCTGAGAAGGTCATCCTGGGAGGCAGTGAAGATTCTGGCTAAATCTGAATACCTTTAGGAAAGGGCGCCTTTCCTTGAGAGGGGCGCTTTTAGCCATGCCTTAGCCATTTTCTGGCTTATCTTTCCAGTTTTTCAAATTTGGCCTTTTCTGCTTGATCTCATCTCGTGATCGTCTGGTGTGTCTTGTGGACTTGCTGTTAGATTGATCACGTAGCTGGGAGGAAGCTGGAAAGATATCATGTATAGAGCTACAGCTCTTGGATTCATCTGGTGCCTGCAACTGAGGGGCGCCCCTAGCCAGCAGGGGCGCTTTTATCTTGAAGCTTTCTGATTTGGCATTTCTATCGTCAATGGATCCTCCATACTTCGCTGACGGTTGATCAATGATCCCTGAATCAGATGATCTTGCTGATTGTTTCGTTGTCGAGCTAGTATGAAAGTGAAGAGGATGACTGTTTTGACAATGCCAAATGATTTGATTTGCCCTCTGAGGTCCAAGGGCGCCTTTCTTCAAGAGGGGCGCTTTTAGCCACTGTAGACTGTGTTTTGCCTTGGTAGACAAAACGTGCACCTTCCAGACTTAGCCAAATTTTGGCCTTTTCCGTTTTGAGAATCTCCTTCGTTGAACGTCATCATTTTCATCCTTTTCCGCCATGGTTTCTTCGTTGAAGCTTTTGAGGTTTAGCTTTCAGCACCTGGTACTGGCCAATCTGCCATTAATGGCTGCGGAGCTCCTAACTTTGTTCCTGAAAAATAGAAATAGACCCACCAGAGTAAAACATAATTTTTGATAATTCTGACTTGATCAGTGTGATCGTGAAGGCAATTAATCCTATCAGAATTATTTTCAATCATTTCCGGGAAGGTCCTATTTTTTAGGGTTTCCATAAAAATAGGGGTGTAAAACCCTAATTTTCGTTTTTTCAAAATTTTAACCATAGGTTCCTTGACAGAAACCCACAAAGATTTCATATTTGGTTTGACCTAAAACATACTTTCGATGGCATTTTTACGTTGTTTAGCTCAATTTAAGCAAAATGCCAAAAATTTCATTTTGGGTATAACAGTATGTCATTCCTTGGAGTGTCCCATCACTTGGCAGATGTCACAAAACAATTTTTTCAGACAGTTTACTTAGGTGTGACCTTCAACCTTGCACTTGATGCACCATAATTCCTTGCTTTCCTTTGTACTTTCTTTCTCGGCTTTTAGCTCCATCATTCTCATCATGTCTTTCTCTAAAGCTTGAACCATCTTTGATTCATTGTCGCTGTTGTCATTTGTGCTCTTGTCATCTTTTGTTCTCCTCTTCCCCTAAGAAGATGTCTTACTTCCACTTTCTATGTCCATCATTTGATTGTAGGCATCGACGCATGATGAATGTGGTATGACTTTCATTTTGTTCCTTAGTGAAGCAACCAATCCTTCGAGGAACCATCTCTTCTTCAGTCTATCGGTCGGCTGGTTTTCTAGTTTTACCAATAATTCCTTGAGTCTAGGATTGGAGGCATGTAGATTCTTGTGCTTTCCCTATTTGGTATTGTAGATCTTTACTACAATTTCATTGTCGTCTCTCAGGATTTGAATTCCTCTTGGAATGCTCTTTCCAATCCATCCCATGTGTTTTTATGTGTTGCATCCAATTTAGTGTACCAATCTATGGCTATGCCTCTAAGAGTTGTTGGAAATGCTCTTAACCAATATGTTTTTTCGTCTTGATCATTTGCTACCCAAATTGTCTCACATGTTTACAATGCCTTGCAAGGTCCTTCGACCCGTTTCTAGTGAACTTTGGAATTTTTTGTCGCTTTACATTCTGACTTGTTGTGGGAGTCGCCATCTTGCCTCCCTGTTGCACCCTTAGCGACGGTAACCTGTTTTGAGAGTTCTGATTTGCACATTTTAGTGTTTTCCCTGCATTCTTGGACACGCTGCAATCCTTCGCTCATCCCTCTTCAATGTTTGTCACCCTTTGGTTGCCTTCAGGGTTCTTTCGATGCTCCCTTTGTCTTATCGTTATTTGCTCCAATCTTCCAATGTTTGATTTTTCTGTCAGTATCAAGTCTTGAATCTGGTGTATGATCTTTGTAGACCATCGACAGGTTCTCCTTTGTCTTCCCTTTTGGCCAACTTTAATGATATGTGTAGTACTCCAACGGCCATGTTAGCAGTTTCTTCTTTTTCTTCCTTCTCGTCCAACTGTGAACCTTCTTCATCTAGTGGCAATGGTCTGGACGGTTCTTCAACAACCAAGTTGGCAATTTCTTCTTTGCCTTCCTTCTTGCCCAACCATGAACCTTCTTCGTCTAGTGGTAATGGTTTGTATAGTTCTCTAGCGAGGTTGGTTATCTCTCCTTAGTTTTCCCCTTAATCCGACGTCAGTGGTACGAACGACTCTCTAACTTGGTCGGCGAGGTCGGTGTATGCCTCGTTGGGAAGTGGTAAACGTTTGGCCAATTTTGCCCACTATTCCTTCATATGTTCTCTTCTTGTGAATGTTCTCTTTCTCTCTCGACTACGACTTCAACTTCTGCTCTTGGGTGGACTTGAGCTTTCCCTCAAAAACCCTTCACCTTCTTCAACATCACCCCTTAGCTGTCATCGCCGTTGTTTTTGTTCTTTTATTCTTAAGGATCTTATTTTTTGGTTGATTGATTCGCGACCACTTTGTGTTAATTTTTCGTTTTTATGCAAAGTTAAGTGCATTAATTTTTTAAGGTACATCAGCGGTCAGTATTACATTCTTCTTCCCTTCTGCTTTGTTCCTCGTAGCGTTGTAGTATTTTGCATTGTTCCTAGTCTCTTCTAGCCGGGAGATCGTGCAAAATGATAAAGTGATGTGCAATAAGTCCTGGCAATTTGTCGAGAAGATCAACTTTTCCATTGATGATTAAATTATCTCTGATGGCGACCCTAAGAAACCTTTATCCTGAGAGCTCCCCTTTGTACGTGTTATTTTAAAAAGATGTCACATAGGTTTACCAAGTCTTGTGTCAACTCGTCTTCCCTTTTGTCGTTTTCTTGCACAAGTTCTTCGACTGGTTGTCCCATTACATCGCCATGATTCCTGTCTATGAGTTATACTTTGTCAGGGTTTGTATTGGCAATGACACCAAATGTTTACTCGGTAATCCTATATGAATGATTAACAAAGAGTAAACGGAAATACATAACAGAAAATAACATAATATAATAATTACACATAACAATGCTCAGACGATATGTTGTGTGTTCATTCATTTATCAGATATGCAATAGTTACAGGATACATCCATGCGGTCCCCAATGGAGTATACAAACATAGTATATATAGAATAGTCGATGGTTGGTGAGAAGTGCCAACCATTGGCAACTATACTCCAACTGTTGGGAGCTACTTCCTAACTACAACATCTAACAATTATTTACTTTTTCTGATTACAGTATTATTTACTTAATGCATTTAGCCGACTACATAGGACAGTTCTAGATGTTTAGTTTAGGTATTGTAGGAGATTCAGAGAAGACTCAATGGCCTCATCTAGGTGACCAGCATGGGGTCCAATCAGCCTTGAGCTGTTGGAATAGGATGTTTGCTGTTTTGATTGGCTGAAAGTGGAAGAGTTATCAGATTATGGGGTATGGGACAGCAGACCAACATTAGAGTTTGCTCAAATCAAGGATGTCAGAGTAAATTGCTTCAGTGTTAATTATTGGTGTTTTTTTTCATTTTATTTTGTAGATTGAATAAGATTATATAGTAAATATTTGAGGATTTTCTTTGTTTGCATTTAGGGTTTGGATTCTTTAGACACTGCCGCAGCTGCAGAGCAATTGGCACTTACCATCCAATCAGTTGGAAGCTTGGATGAGGCTCAAGAGCTTTTGCAAAGGTAAGCATATTGTTGTTTTATTTAGCACACACATATCCTGGTAAGAGTGTTTTTCTGTTAGTCCTAATGAATCAATAACTTTTTGGAGTTGCTTTGTGTCTTGCTTGCTCTTATTCATGGTAATACTTATCTCAGTTTAATGCAGTATTTATTTGCAGTCTTGAGTCATTGTTTTTCTTGTACTGATATTAATGTTGTGATTTTGGCTAGGTGTATTAATGTCAAACAAAATATTCTTCCTGAAAATCATGTTCAGGTTGGTCTCGTTTTTCTATTTTAATGCCTTGGTCAAACACTGCTCTACATATTTATTCCAAAAATGCAAGTTCAATGTCTGTTCCAATTTTTCATTTGCCTTGAGCTACAGCATGTTAACAACTATTAAACTAAAAACCACTATTTATCAGCACATGGGAATAAAGCTAAATAATCAAAGTTTGATGCCTTAAGAACTGAACAAATATCTGCTTGGGAACATGACATATGACCTAGGTGACCCAGTGTTGGCGTTTCAATTCGCACCTCTAGTATGTGAATTAGAAACGGATAGCTATGCACAGATAAACTGCTCTTCGAATTAGGAGGGGAAGCTCCCTCTTTGCTGATGTTGCTTAAGAAAGTAAATTAAAACTAATTTTCCTATCTTTTTGTTCAGCTAAGAGCACAAGGTTATAAAACTCAAGCGCCGTAGCTGAGGTTTTCTCTTTTGAAAGTTCAACTACGACTAAGCCTACGCTAATGACGTTTCTAACTACTTAAGTAAATGCAGAGCATGAGAGTTAGAAATGAACGGGGAATGATTATTTGACACAAATACTTAAACAAACTTTATCCGAACACACATCTACTGAAATTTCAATGCAAGTTGAAATAGAGATTATATAAGTGTAACATATAAAACGGAAATCTGAGACATTATATCAGAGCAGCAAAGCAAGCACAAGACTTTATTTTCTCAAATCTTAGGAACAAAAGATTACACTCTTGGGACAGTAGGATTGTACCAAAATAGGCATTTAGTTTTGCGATCAATCAAGAGACATTGACACAAGTAACATGAACTGAACAATGACTTGCAGCTAGAAGAGACTTGCAAGATTTCTCTAACACTGAGTGAACTGAAACTAAACGTCAACAACTTGCAGGAAAAATAGGCTCAGCAATTTGTTATCACAAGCACGGTTAAAGAAAAATGGGCAAAGACTGCCCTTATTTATAACTAAACAGAGGAGTAGGGAACCCTAAAATCTTCTTGCTTTTACAACTAAAACTTGCCAACATGCAAGCTTTATTTCTAAATCTAAAACAAGATAAGCATCTAACAACTATGAAAACCTAAAATCAAGGAAAGTGCCAACTATTACAACTTGATATTTGCCTTTTAAAGAATGGATAAGCCTTGAGATGAAAATAGAAAGAAAGCTGAAAGAAAGCTTCTAGAAGATTGCTGCTTTAAATCTCGATCACATCCGCCAAAAAGCGGGAAATAGTATCTCTGTCGGGAGGATCAATACTATCAATAGCAAAGTTTCGCTTTTCTAAGATTTATTCTCCTTCAGCAATAGATCTCAGAAAATCTTTAACCTCATTGGCTGCTTTCTCGAACCTTGCTGACATCATGGAAATCGAACTCATCCTTCCGACATTGCTATCACTGCCACGAACAACATTCTGGAACTCAGCTTGTACTTCATCAAGTCCAATGTAGGAACCATCATCATGACAATACCGACAAGGGATCTCTGCAACAAACTCTCTTATGAACTCGAAAGCATCAACAACCCTTTGTTTGTATGCAACAAACTCCTCAAGTATCCTTTCATAAGTTCTCACCTTGAAGAGGTGATGTTCTTTCCATGCAAGAATTTGTCTCTTGTGTTCTCTTGAAACCATTGAGCCATATGCTGTATCTAAATCTGCAATGATGATTTCATGCATAGGCTTCACCTCTGCTATCAACTGCTCAAATCCCTGAATGCCTTGGTGTAAATCATGGGCATTATACCTCAACTGATATATCTGTGCTATAATCTCCAAGCCTCTAGTGATGATTCCTCGATCCATTCCTGTGTTTGTTTCCCACATATCATCAACTGCCTCAATTGTTGCTGATCAACTGGTGTCTCAAGAACTTGGGGCAGCAACTGAGTTGCTCGTGAAGTGTCGTGAACAAGATTTGAAATGTATAGCTTGAGTTGCTGGATTTCAGCCTTGAGGGCTGCCTTATCCTCTCCATCTTTAAGCACTCTATCTTGCAGATTCTCTGCTGCAACTTTGAACAAACTAACATCTGTATGCCTGGTATTTTTGCTATGATTAGTCTTAACCATTATGAAATCATTTGCCTCCACTTCATCATCATTTCTATCCTCAGGAGGCGTAGTAGTCTCCATAACCATCTCACCAACTGGATTCTTTTCAAAATGAATTTGCTTCTTTGCTTTTTTTTTAGGAGCTTCCTGGTAAATGTTGTCAAGTCCATCCAAGTTCAGCTGATATGAAGGCCTCCTTCTCTTCCTTCCTAGGGAGCTCTCAAGCCAAGACGTGGTGTCTCTACTAGCTTCCCTGGGAGGTTCAACTACAACTTCTTTTGTTTCTTCTTCCTCCAAATCAATGTGAATTGGAGAAGCTCTTAGTGATGGTGGAGAATCAGGAGTCGCGAGCACCTCTTCTGCTTGTGGCGTTGGCTCTACTAGAGTGACTTCTGCTACTACTATTGGCTGCTCTTGTATAATTATACCTAAAAAATCCAACCTTTTCTTAACCTTCTTTGCTATTCTATTGCCTTTTACACCTGCTTGAGGTTGACTTACAACCTTCATCTTTGGTTGTGCTCTTGAAGAAGAAGAAGGAAGAGATGACTGTGTTCTTGGCAACTCTGCTACTGAATCGCTTTCTTCCTCTTGTGACTTAGGAAAAGCTTGCTGTTCTTTATGACCCAGTTTGTCCTCTCTTCAACTGAAATGCACTCTTTATTGGACCAATTGACTTGTGGGAGAGATTGCTGCTCAATTTGATTTTGGGTGTATGTTGGGAGAAGTACATCTCCATCATCATCAGATAATCTCTCAATATCTTCAGATAAGCAGTCTTTCATTTGATGGAATGTAAGCCTGCCGTTACTGCACCTCCTTACCTCAAACTCATCTCTGCAATTAGCCCAAAAATCTTCGAGTGCGGGCACATCTGCGTAGTTCTGACCAAGCCTGGATGCATAGACACCATGAGGGTCGTATGATCGTCTCTCATTGAAAGGCTTGAGACCAAGTTTAGACAACTCGTCACCCATTGACTTAGCATCTACTGATGATCTACATCTGTAGATTCCCAACTCAAAAGGAAAACTGAAGGCGGGCTTCTTTCGATTCCGCAAGAAGGTGTGAACTTCATATACTTGCCTTAGGAATTCCATGTAAACCACTTCGTCTGAAGGATACCTCAGCAACATGAGTGGAGCACTTGAGAAGCCGTACACTTTGATGTAGGTGAAGGTAGGAAACTGAATGAACCAATCTGCCCACTCCGCCATTGCTGCCTTGGCAGTTGATGAAATTCGTACGTGCAACTCGTTGTCCAGGTCTCTCATTGTGTACATTAGGAAAGCCTCATTTACCCTTTTGTAATGATGTGTTGGCTTTGAGAATTCCAACTGAGGGTAATAGTTATAGATATGCTGCACATCCAGAGTTCCTGTTGTGTTCAATCCTTTGAATTTGCCTTGAAAGGCAACTAGATAGACTAGATATGAAACCATGTGAAACTCATGAATTTTGAGATACTCAGTTATATGGTGATGAAGACTGTCATTGATCAATGTCGGCCAATCATAGAATTTCGTCCTCTTCATGATATGGGATATGATGTAGAACATCCATGGTTGGAACTTTGTAGCATCCTCTTGACCTGTGATTCGGTTAAGCAAGGTGATCATTATGGCAACCTCATCTTTGAATTCTCCTCGTCCAATTTTCTTTTGCAAGATCTTATGTTTTCCTTCATCCATTTCTGTGCAACTTTCTTGCTATATTTCTCCTTGTTCATTTCCCACAGCCTTTGAAATTCTTCCATGGAAACGGTTACACTTTTTGACCAGGGTGTATTGAGAAGCATTTTTCAATCATATCTGGTTTGAGACTACAAATCACTCTTCCATCCACTGTTTGAATCTCCCGTGTAGTCGGGTTGTAATGCTTGATACAAGCAATTACGAATTCTAGACTTTGCACTGAAATGGGAATTGATGCTGCTGCAAGTAGTCCAGAATGACCAAGATGCCTGACTGCAACATTGCCTATGTCTTCCATAGCACGCAAATTGGACACTGGTTTGATGTGGTGCAAGTCAGTCTCAGCTGTTTTAGTGAAGTCATGGTATAGCATTGTTTTGGTCTTGAATTCGATGGGAGTCTAATCCATACTGAAAATCTTGAAGATTGACTGTGAACTTGACTATGTTTGGACAAGTCTTGCTCAAACCCTAATCTTTACCTTGCTGATTTTTCTTCTTCAAAAAGGACAGATTTTTCGAAAAAAAATAAAAATGAGATATGGGTTTTGTAGGAAATTTTATTGCAAGAGGACCCAGATCGACTTTTTTCGAAAATTTTGATGGCTGGTTGAAAATGCACCAAACCCTATTTTCTGAAAATTTTTACCAGAAAAACTGAAAATTGGGTTTTGTGCAGAATGAAATTTAGGAACAACCCAGTTGATTTGATATTGAAAATATTGAAGGTTGATTGAAAAAGCAGCAAACCCTAGAATCTGAAAAAAAATTATTAGAAAAACTGAGACCTGGGTTTTGTTCAGAAGTACGTTTTAAGAGGACCCAGAAAATCAGAAGTTGAAAATTTTGAAGTTTCCTTTGACATGCATGAAAAACGCAGCTGCTGCAATTTGAAAAATTTCTTCAAAATTGTCCAAAATCAAGAACTGATATGACCTAGATCGCTGAAAATTGAAAATCTTGACCTCGTCTTTGTAAAAATTGATGCCTTGAAAGAAAAAAGCAAAGAAAAAGAAGCCTCCTTGTGTGCTGATCTGAAAATTATGAAGAACTCTGAAAAATCAGCAAACTTTTAGCCTTCAAATCTTTGAAATAGGAAATTTTTTGGTTTTCTCCTCTCTTGCCTTGATCACCTGCAAATAAAATTATGAAGAATGAATGCACAGGGCTGCCTTAAATAAGTTTTTAGATTGAAAGCTGCTTTGATTCCTAAATTTAGAGCCATGAAACCCTAAATCATATGCATTGAACTTGGGCGCCTTCTTTCTTCACTCTTGGAATTTTGAAAATTTGAAAAATTTGGCAAGGCATAGCTTCTTGGGTGCCCTTCTTGGCTAAAGGCGTTTTTCTTCGAGACTTAACCATTTTTCGGACAATTTTGACTTTTTCTTGATTTGGACCCCTAGTTTGAATTTGATTTTCGGCTTCCAGATTGATCCTACGGACAAGCTGAATGATTCATCATGGAGCTTGATCGAATTTGGCGAGATTGTTTTAGAGGCAACTTTGGCTAAAAACTTCATTTTAACCTTCAAAATCATGGGCGCCTTCTTTCTTCTAGGGCGCCCACCATTACCAGTGTTAGCCATTTTTAAATAGTCTTAATTCTCTTCATGTTTTCTGACCTTCTGAAGAATTCGTGATTCCGGGAGCTAGATTGATTGGATCAACTGGCTGTTGGATTTGCTGGATAGTTGAGAAGATTCCGAAGGGGATCTCCTGGGAGTGATGTCTCTTGAAAGCTGCATCTTGGGGGTCAAAAGTTTGGGCGCCCTTGGCTAGCTGGGCCACCCAAGTCCTCCAAAGTTAGAATTTATTCTGTAAATTTCACCTTTGCTTTTGACTTTCGGTATTTTGCTCATGTTTTTCCCTCTGTTCCGCCTTCGATATCTGATGACTGCCAACTCCGACGAACATGCTGATGATTGCGTTGGAGAGCTGCTTGAAAGTTGAAGAAGTCATGTTGGAGGCTTCATCTGCAAATTCATCCATTTAGGCCCACAAAATTTTGGGCACCTATCTCCTTCTGGGGCACCCACCATTACTTACCATTTTTCGCTTGATTTTCAACCTTCAGATTTGAACCTTCGTGTTATACCTTCAGTTTGATTTGGATTTGCTGGTGATTAACAAGTTTGATGATCTGATGAAGACATCCACTGCAAAGCTAACATAATCCTACAGAGATTGAGTACATTTGCAAACCCTAATTACTGAATTAGGTCCTTCAAAAGGCTGGGCGCCCCTGGCCACATGGGGCACCCAGGGTTCCCAGACTTAGAATATTTTTTGTTATTTTCATGGTTTGCATTCCACCACTTGGTTGAGACTCCTCCGTTCAATCTTTGACTTCAAATGAGTGGTTGATCAAATGGTTGTGTTGATGAGCTCACTGCAGAGCTGAGAAGATTCTGAACAACATTGTCTGGGAGCACAAACCCTAATTCCATCATTTGACCTCCTGAAAAGCTGGGCGCCTATCTCCTTCTGGGGCGCCCATGGCTGGTAGACTTGTTTTCATTTTCAAATTTTCAACTTCTCCCTTCGTTTGACGTGCTTACCTTTTGTTCTAACTGCCAGAGATGAAAATTTTCTAAGGCATGAAGCTCTGGGCGCCTTTGATTGACAGGGGCGCCTGGATTTCCAGATAGCCAAAATTTTGCATTTTTCAACTTTGACAACTTTCTTTCTCCATTCTTCGTTCTTTGTGCACGTTCATCATTTCTCATCTTTTGTTCAGTGCTTAAAAGTTCGACTCTAACACCTGGCAGCTGACTGACATCCATTAATGACCTTGGAGCTCCTGAAAAAGCATAATAGATCCACTAGGGCGAAACTGATCTTTTTGTGATTCTAACTAGACCAGCCTGATGAGGAAGTATTTTGAGCCAATCAAAATTAGTTTGAACCCTAGAAGCCAAAATTTCTATTTTTAGAAACTTTTGCCAGCATCCGTTTCTAAAGAAACCCAAAAAAAAGTTCTATTTTTAGAAAGTTTCTAAAAATAGAAATTTTTCTAAAATTTAAGGCCAAAAAACTGAAATCTGGGTTTTGTAGAATTGTTCGCTCTGAGTAGACCCAGATCATCAGAATTTGAAAATTTTGAGTTTTTAACCCTCATGCAAATCCCCAATTTTGACCTTTTTGACAAATTTTAACAAGACTTTGACTCATTTATTCAAAATGCCTAAGTGTAGCAAAAAGTTTAATTTGGGGTACAACACCCAACAAGAAGATAGTTTAAAAGGATAGCTAAAGATTATAATATCTTTAGAAAACAAAATAGCTATTTAGCCAAATCAGAAGCTAACATTTAGGACATTGTATATTCTTGATGACAGTACGGAGCGCTAATAGCACTAGCAGAGTATAGCAAAACCAAAACAAAAAAGTTAGGCTAGAAGCAGGCAGGCCATAGAAGCCATAGAACCCCAAGCCTAGTGCAACCCGACCAATCACCTGCTACCACTAGACATGCTAGCATCACGTCTAGGTGCTTTAGATATGATAACTCCTGCTCTAAGGGTAGGGCTTACAGTGCTGGATTGTCATAACCTATGTCACAAGGATCGAGTTTGAGTTCGTATTTGGCAACAATAAAATTCGGATGAAGTTCGGCAAGGAGAAAAAATCAGAAAACAAACAATTCATGATTAAATTTACCTTATATAAATTTGATTAAAAAAAAAACATCTAAATAATATATTCACAAAATGATCAAAATAGTTTAACATTGATAAATAGTTTTGGTTTTATTCATACAAAAATACATATAGTATAAACTTATAAATTAATTTAGCCTATGACATTCATGACATTCATAACATGTATTGTGTATATAATAATAAGAAAAATCGCCATAAAAATTAAATTCATAATTTATAAATTGAATAAAATATTAATTTTTAAATATATATATGATACTATATTAATAAATTAAAAATATTGAATTGTTTTAAATATTAAAATATGTTTCCATCCTATCGATACCAAGGCTTAAACATTTAATAGGCGAGTGCATGGACTAAAGATAAGTGGAATGGTTTGAGCCTCGCTTGGTCATTTTGATCGAGCAGAGAGAGGGAGGCAGGCCTCAACTCATTGATACGTGTATGAGACCACTCTACTAATAGTTACTTGATTTGCACCTGGATTCAACATTCTCAAAGCTAATGAATTCTTGAATTAGCATGATTGGTTGCAGGTGAGAAATAAGAGAAGGCAAACATGAGTTTCCAATTGCCATTACTTAGGGAACAAGTTTTTAAGTTTTTCAACATGATATGTAGAGTGTTCAGGAAGGGCTCGCAACTTTTTTGGTGTTCTTTTTGGGTGCATTCAGGTTCGTTCAAAACGAAGCAATAGTAATCAGAACATGTCATATCGATTCTGAACCCTAAAAAAGCCAAAAAAAAGCCCCCAATTAAAAATACTCCCTTTTATCCATATGAATTTGAGGCAAATTCCAACGACTTTAAAATAATGTTTTGAAGTTCACCGAATTTCAAACTTCATGGCTGAAATTCGGCGAACCTTATGACTGACGTCATAATTGTGAACCCCTGTTAACAACCATGCCCTCTTTTGAAGGCCTATTTTGTTTATGCTTTACATAGAGAGTTGCCACCTCTGATTTGTTTGTGCCAATAGGAATAATTGTAATACATACATCTGCTCATGAATTCTTGTGTAACCATTTTAGGGAAGGCCCAACGAAAAAAGTGAATACAAAGCTATGGATGCATCACATCACTAATAACATGAAATATAAAGTCATATTTGATTATTCTTAGTTGGGTGAGATAATTGTTTGGTTGAACCACCATGTATTTCCATATAGACAACTTTGCTTTCAACCCTACCACCCTCTCTTTCAATTTGCTCCACCTCAAGTGAGTGAAAATGGGCTGAACCAAACATAATTTGATGAGCAGAGAATGCTTTTTACAAGATAATCTGATTGAGCCATTTAGCAAAGATATCTTGCTGCAGCTCCATTCTTTTAAACAGATGCAAAACCTCATTACTCAAGACTAACTTAAAGTAATTCAAGGATTTTTTACACATAATAGGAATTCAGCTTTGACAATAGAGTCAATGATGTGCCTTGCGTCCTCAAAAACCACCTGCTTGCTCATTTCTGACAGTACAAAAACCATGATTATCACATAAACAAAGAAGAAGAGTGCATCGATGGGAAAACAATAGATTGATAGATTAAAAATTTATAAATGATTTATGTGTGATGCATCTAGAGGCCAAAACATACAGGGATGCTGAAATTTCAAGATGCCTTCAACAAATCATCTCACTTCAAATAAAAGAAATTGCGAGAGTTATTTCACAAGTAATTGCCCATCTTATAATAACTTTCCCATGTTTAATATAAATATATGTCATAAGCCTTGGAAAACAAGGCAGGCTCATTAATTAAAAGATCATTTGAGCCTACAAAATCACTCATAGAGAAACAAACAATGCAATTTTAATCCACCTTATGGTTTGAAAAGAGATCCACTACTTTGTTTGCCTCACATTAGAAATATCTCCATGGAATCTATTCAAAAAAGCCAAATTATTTTGTGTTCTTTGTAAACTATTTATTTTCAAGTTGTGGCAACCCTTTGGCATAGCCCTTACAAGCTCCCACTAAAGATTATCATGGTGATTTATCTAGCTCTAGGTGGTTCAATGCCTTCAACAACCTTGCTAGCCTTGGCTATTTTGTTTGTCTCAAACCCAAGATTCGGAGAGAAAGCTACAAGCAAGTCATGAAAATGGTTCCTAAAAACGCCACCTGCTCGTGAAATTCTTGTGTTCTCACAAGAAACCTCGTCAAAATTTATGTTTTAGAATCTTGGGGAATGAGGAGCTCAGTTGATGTCACTTCTAGATACAGGTGTGTTTCTTAACCCTTTATTGGTTGAATAGGACATTAAAATATTAAACAGTGTTTTTTTTAATTAAGAGGGGTAAATGCTTTTGACCCAGAGCTATGAATTGGTGAGGTCACAAATGGGGGACCTCATTCCTAATATAAATTCTCAACAATTACACCTCAATGGGGTTTGAACCTTGATGGCAAGAATAACAACACAACATCTTAACCATCACACCATGTCACTCTTGGCAAAATATTAAACAGTGTTGCTATGTCATATCATTACTATTATTTAGCCAATTGCAACTGCTTGTGCCATTGGCCTTTTTTGTTTGTTATGCGACAATTCCAATGCTCTCGTTTTCTCCAAATAAGAATAAAGTGATTCATACCTAGTCAATGAATCACTCTACAAACAATTGGTGGCAAACTTGATATATCCTACGACCACTAGATCAAATCTCTACTATGTTGTTAGTGATCTCTTTTAGTTTTAGTCAAAACCAAAGCATTCTCATTAGATAGCCAGAAAGCAAGTTTTGCAATATGTTGAAGGTACTCTTGACTTTTGCATGCTCTTTCAAAGGACAACAAATTTTGGTTTGATTGGATAGATAGATTATAATTGGGCAGGATCCGTTGATACTTGATGATCTACTATTGAGTACATTCACTATTTAAGATTGAGTAATTTTTTGGCAAAGTAAGCTTAAACAAACTGTAGCTCTATCTTCCATTGAAGCTAAATACAGGGTAGCTATGAGTGCTGCTTGTGAAGTAGTTTGGTTATGTAGGACTTTGGCAGATTTTCAACTTCCTCAAAATTCCTCAACTTCACTTTTATATGACGGTGAAGAATCATGTGTATCATGCTTGCACCAAACACAGATTCATCATCACTATATTCGGCAACTAGTAGAGTGCAGAGATATTTCTCTTCATTTCTACATTTCTTAGGAGCAGCCCACTGATTTAATGACTAAACCACTTGGTCTTCATTTCCTCAAATTTTGTACAAGCTTGGTGTTGTTTTCTATTTAGTCATTAAGGGGAGGTATTAGGATATATTAGGAAATAGTGCTATATTATAATGAGAAATAATAGTGTAACTAATATTATACTTGTCTTTTTGTTTCTGCTCTTTGTAACTGCCATATTTATGGCCTTTGTAATTGCCATCTATTATTAGATGTTCCTCAATAATGTAAGGCTGCCATTGCTTCCTAAGATCAACAAGCCTCTTCTTTCCTCTCATCCTGGTAGGCATACCAATGTAAATACCATTATTGCAAGATCCCAAAAGGATGATAAAGCACCCACTTCGAGACCTCGCATCCAGAGACTAGAACCAAATAAAGAAACAAGAAAAGACGAGAAAAAATAGGCAAGGACAGTCTAGATCTTCATCAAATCCATTTTTGGTTCTCATATCATTCTGGACCAGATTATTAATTAGCCTTTGCCCTTTGTGGCAAATACAATGGTGGGCATGCTGGTCAAGACTATTTAGGTGATTGACTAAGTTCTACATACTACTTTACACATCTTCAATATTCCCCACATTTGTCCTAATGGCACTCAAAGTATTAATGCGGTGTTCAAGAGCTCTCCTCCTAACCACTTGTTCGAGATTGAGAAGATGACCATTAGTATGTTCCATGAGATTGAGAATGGCACTAAGTAAATGTTTAATTGAAGCCCTATCTTGTTAGACTCAAAGGAAAATCTCAGCTAGGTTTCTATTGCTATCATTGAGCTATTGGAACAAAACAATCAAAATCTCCCAACAATGCTCGGTGGGGAGTGTAGATATTTCTAGCCCTTTGAACATTCTTGGTTCTACATTTATCATCAAAAGACATAAGCTATTTTTTAGGAGAGTCCTCATGACTATTAGCCTTTATTTTCTTCTTTGGTATTAGAAGGAGCTTCTTGAGCATTCAAGGCAATAGTCTTGTCAAGAGGAGTTGTTTGGTTGGCTTTGAGATTGATACGGTTGAGGCCATCTTTCCTTTCCTTCGTTAGAACTTTCTGCTAGTCAAAGGACTTAGATTGGTGGAAGAGGCACCTACTCATGCTCAAAGTATAATGTAGTAAAGAAGAGATTGGAGAACAGGCATCTTTAGTTAGAGACTCAACAAGCTAGAAGTTTAGATCGTAGATGACGAAAGGTCCAGCCTAATGTAGATAGGAAGAAGGGAGTAGATAGTTGCACACTTTAAGAGAGGCAAAGAGGGAATGTTTTGAAGAGGAAAGTGCCATAGTAAGTTGCACTAGAAGGAGGAGTAGCCTAGATTGAACCAATGCAAGGAGAAAGTAGATATAGTGAAGGACAAGATTTTCTAGGTGTCCTTTAAAAATGTACTTGTCCAAGAGATTTTTGTTCTTCTTCATCCTCTACATCCCGTGGAAATGGGTTTTAGGAACGATTTCCATTTCCTCAATAGCTTTTGCTATTACCCCTTTTTACCTCTTTCTTTCCTTGACTACTATTAAACCTACATTTTCAAGATTTTGCTCCTAATCATGTTCTTCCTTTTGGGTTTGATGTAACCATCATTAAGTGTAATGTCCCTTCCTTAGACAACTCAGTCTATAGCGGAGGTTAGCCTACTATTAGGGTTCCTGTAAATCAGCAGAATGGTTAGGGGACCCAACCGAGGGTTGTGTAGTTTAGCTAGGAACCTTATGAGCCTTTCAGTTTGGAGTTTGTTGTGACCTTTTCACACATCACCCCATCCAGATGGGGACCCCCTAAATTTTGCTCCATTCTGGTCGTTTGGCTTTGGTTAGTGCGTCTCTCTCTCTATCTCTGGTCCTTCTGGGGATGTCTTGTCGTCTGACCCAGGTTGAAGTATTGGTTAAGTCTGTGTAATTAGGGTTTTCATCCTTCAGGCTTATTTAAGGTCAAACTGAGTTATAAAATTGAAATCCAGGCTTGGTACAGTAGTCAGAAGGCTTCCAGCAGGGTCCCATTAAATTTTCACTGTATTCCGACAACTTGCTATTTTTAGTAAGTATTCAATTTGGGACTATTTTATCGAAATTTCGGAATTCGGTCAGCTTTGACACATCCAGAACATATCAAGCTGCTTGCATGTAAATTTTGAGCCAGATCAAACAACTTGCTATTTTTAGCAGTTCAGGCTTCAGGAGCCGTTTTCGGGGTTTTCACGTGAGCTTTTCAGTTGCATGTCTGGAGAATCCTTATGGGTTTTCCAAAACCTTCGCAGTGATATAACATGCAAACCGAGACGATCACTTTCAGAGTTCAACTTTCAGAGGCTATTTTTAGGGTTTGCATGCAGAATTCTTCAATGCACGTTCGGATATTCCTTCTGGGTTTTTCAAGAGCTACGCAACAGTGTGACATGCAAGCGGAGGAGATCAAATTTCGAGGACTTACTATTTTTAGCCAGTGCATGCATGCAGACCAGTTTTCTGGGTTTTTCTGGGTTTCTTGAGACCCCACAGGCAATATAACATGCAAAACCATCCGGCAGTGGATGAGTCACTTTTCAGGCAGTTTCTATTTTTAGCAGGTACACTCTGGCAACCGCCTAACACTCCAGTTCAGCAAGCAGAACAACATGCAGAGGGAACGAAGTCAAACAGACACCGTTCGGGATACATGCAAGTCAAATTAGGGTTTCCACTTTTATAGGGGGTGAAATCCAGAAACAGTCAAAACAGAGTACCCCACCCATGTCAGCATACTTCAAGGCACCTGCTGGCAAAATTTGAGCAGAATCGGAGAACTTACTATTTTTAGTAAGTCAGGGCATGGCTATGAATAGCAGGTCTGCACCCGAGGTTGGCATCAGAGCGACACTCAAGTTATCAGGGCCAGGCGTTGCAAGTTTCAAGTCAAACGGAGCTACTGAAGTCAAAAAATCAAGGACTTACTATAAATAGCAGGTGGCTATAAATAGCAGGTCAGGGCAGAGGACTGGCAAAACAGGTTCACAAGGCGAAGAAGATCAGATGGTGAAATTTTCAGGCAAAACGGAATTGAGGAAGTCAAGGAAATCAAAGACTTGCTAAAAATAGAATGTGAGATCGAGGGCAGACAAAGGCATGAAAAATTTACTAAGTGTGAGAAAGTGAGAGCATACCCTCTCAAATGCGCCCTCACCTTAAGAGATTAATGAAAGCCTTGAAAATTTCCTAAGGCAACAAAATGGAAGCATGCTAGTGAAAATGCGCCCTCAAGTTGTTGAAGACACTTCAAAAATATTCTAAGTCAAAAATGAAAGTATGCCTCCTCAAATGCGCCCTCAAGGAAATGCTGAAGGCATGAAAAATTTTCTAAGTGAAGAGAAATAGAAGTTACCCCTCCAAAATGCGCCCAAGGCAAGTCAAGATGATGAGAGCCTTGAAAATTCTAAGGCATAAAACAAAAGTCTCCCAGGCAAAATGCGCCCTCAAGCAAGGAAGAAAAATTTCTAAGGAGTTGAGAATAGGAGTGGCAAGGGGTAAATGCGCCCAGGAAGGATTGAAGACTTAGAAAAAGTTGCTAAGGCAAAAAAATAAAAATAAAAGCTTCCTAGCTAAAATGCGCCCACCTCAAGACTGATGACCTGAAAATATTCTAAGGTAAAAAATGGAAGCATAGGGGTCAAATGCGCCCAAGGAAAAGCAAAGGGGTTTGAGGGTCTTCAAAATTTGTCTAAGCCAAAAGTGAGAGCACACCCTCTCAAATGTGCCCATGAGCTAGAGGTGGTGAAGTTAAAATATTCTAAGGCACGGAAATGGAAGAAGACCCATTCAAATGCGCCCAAGGAGGATGTGGGGACTTAAAAAAATTTCAAGTGTTGAAACAAAAGCTCCAAGGGGTAGAAATGTGCCCTTGAGGTGAGAGCCACTCAAAATATTTTTTAAGTATAGAGAAATAAAAGTAGAACCCTCTAAATGCGCCCTAAGCAAGGGGAGTAAGGTGAGAAGTTTCTAAGTAAAATGGAAATTGCAGCACATAGGCTGAAATGCGCCCTTGAAGGAAGTGGCCAAAAATAATTTTAATAAGATTGAAAATGGAAGTGGCCCATGATAAATGCGCCCTTGATGGGGGGAGTCAAGGCAAAATTTTCTAAGTATGAGGGTAAAGACTTGCATATGTAAGTACGCCCATCAAGTGTTGAAGGTGTTTTAAAATTTGCCTAAGTCCAAATGAAGGCTTCACATGTGATGCGCGCCCAAGGTGAGTAAAGATGACAAAATTGTTAAGGCGTGAAATTGCTTGGGAAACGAAGGTAAAGTTATGTGTTGTGAGGTGCGCTCAAGGTGAGTTGATTAAATTTAAATAATTTCTAAGGCATTTCCTAAGGTGAAGATGAGAAATACGCCCAGGGGAGGTAATATTAAATTTTCCAAGTGCAAGGTGAGTTGTGCCCGTAAGCAAGAAGGAATTTCTTCAAGAAAATAAAGAAAATGCCAAGGCTTGAAAAGTGAAGGCTGCAAATGTGGAGTACGTCCGGAAATAAAATGGAATAAACCTTAGCAATTTTTATTATTTTTAAAAAATAATAAAAATCAAACTTACCCCTTAGTCTGGATACACATGGAAACGATGATTTTTGAGGGGAAATTTCTTCTGGGTATTGAACATTTTCCACTGGGAGATGATTTAAAATTGTTCCTCACCTCGCTCAAGATTTTTCGACAGATATTTTTGCCTGGCACCCGTTTAATGGATTTCCTAGGTGAAATAAAAAATAAAATCTCTAAGGCAAATACGAGAAAAGTTTCTACAAAAAAGTGCTTTGGCTTGTGATGTCAAAGTGAGCGCCTGGATTACAGTGGATGAAATTCATAAAGCAGGTAAAATTGTCTAAGGGAAAATAAAGCAACAAGGGGTCAAATACACTCACAGGGAAGAAATTTGCCTAAGGCATGGAGGAATTGGAAAATGAACTGAAGCTCGAGCATCAAGCATTCAAATGCATCCTCAAGATGAAGTATTTTCTAAGGCACAAACTCCAGGCAAGGTGATGGATACGCCCATGATGAAGGTTTGCTAGAAAAGTGATGAATTCTACCACATTCGGAGATCAATCGATCAGAACATGGGAATTGGGTAAGTAAAGTGAATTTATATCATAAGTGTTCTGATACTCTTCTTTTGTTTTGCAGGATGAACGTTGAAGCCAAGGCATGAGGACTTGATGAAGCTAGACAACGTTGCAACTTTGGGAAGAAGAAACGACAGTGAAGATTTGGCTAAGACACTAAGAACATGAGGCAAAAGAGGCAAATGCACCCAAGGCAGTGGGCTAGAGAAATGTGAAAGTCACAAGAAAGAAATGCATCCAGGAATGAAAGCAACAGGAGGACTTAACGAAGAAGAACTTTTTGCAAGGAGGGTTTGAACCAAGTGTTGTTGTGTGCTTGCCTCCTCCTAACACAACATAATTGGCAAAGAAGAACAGTGGGAACACGTTTCTGGACGAGAATCTTCTAGAAGAAGATAGTGGGCATTAATTGCTCATTATGATTCCTGCAGGGGAGTGGAGAATATTCTGTGCATTCATTGCCCACTCCTCTCTGTGGTGGTTTTTAGGGCAGAAACCCTAATCAGGGCATAGGTGGCTCGATCTGAGCCCTTCATTGTAATTCAATCTCAGCCGTCCGTTGAAATGGGCTAACTATAAAAGGGGCATCCCCCCTCATTTGTAATTATTAGAATTAGACTTCAGATCAGAGCTAGAGAGTATTAGAGGTAAAAGTTAGAGAGTTTAGCTTAGAAGTTAGCTTAGATTGAGGAGGAAAGAAAGACTTTCCCTTTGAAAGTTTTTGCAAAAGATTGTTGTGTAAGACTCTCATGATATAAAGATTTCATTGATTGGTGACTTCATTTTGTGTCGTGGGCAGTTGACGAGATCTTTTCGTCTTTCCAATTCGGATAGAGTAGAGTAAAGTAGATTTGTTTCATGCAAGTAGTTGTTAGCTGTGGAATGTGGTGTTTAATTTGAGCAAGTCTTCTCTCGTCCATACCACTAGCGGACTTGCTGACGGCTGGTTCGCTTTGCGTGGTCAACTGGAGTAATAGCGCTTAACTTCGATTGTGGCTCATATGTCCATATGCATCATTGTGATGGTATGAACATGTTGTGTTATGGTTTCAATATTTCTCTCATCCTTTGAAGATTGCACCAACTTTGTGGAAGTTGTCCGAAGGGAGGCAAAGCGGAGTTTGGTTTGAAGATTGTCCGAATTGATCCTCACATTCCACCCTTTAGAAGTAGATTGTAGACTTCCTATCCTTATTCCCTTTAAATTTAGCATTTTCCGGGTCAATCCAGATACCAGAACAATATTGTCAAATCTTTTATGTCCTAATTGCTTCACAAAATCGAACAACTACGTAAGTCCCCTTGGAATAATCCAGCAAAACACATCAACCAACTGAGTCTATTCGCAATAAAAGGAACCTTGGAGTCGAACACATGAACTTTCAAGCAATCTTAGCATGTGGGACACTTTGATCAAGAGAGAATAGAGTGACCGTTGGACAACTTTATTCTGTGTTGATGTCGTCATAAAAAACACATCAACAGAGTTCAGTTGATGAATCCAGGGTTAAAGTGAATATTTTAAGGTTTGCTTTAATGGAATAGTAAAAGGTGAATAGTAACTAAAAATCATAAGGTGAATAGTGAAAAGTGCCCCCCATCCTAACAACTAAAAGTAGCCCTTTTATTTGGATGAGGAAAGACCCTCAAGAAAATTATTTTATTGACTTCTATTTTAAAAAGTCCATGAGAGGTTATAAAGCAATGTGTTGGGCTCCTTTTTGAGCATTCTACCCCTTTTTTAACAAAACACTTTGCAGGTTTGAGCTCTAGAGAAAGATTTCAGCATTGCTTCAACCTTCTGTGAACGGAAACTCTCAAAGGCTATCGTGGATTGGACGAGAACCCAGTTCACCTTTGTGGAGGGCCTACCTTGGGTCTTCATTTGGGCTTTATTGGATGAGTTTCAGGTATATATTTTGCAGATCTGAGTTTGCAACAGCATTATATCAGCATATTTCTTCAGATCAGGTGCAACCATTGATAGATCGAGTCTCAACCAGGCCAATACTATCACATATTTGCATTCTACTTGTTGACTGTACTATTTTGGCAACCAATTTCATATCAGCACTTCCATAACAACGATCAGACCTGTAGCTGCATATTTCACATTATATTTTAGTCTTCTACCATTGTTATCATGCTCATATTAGCCTTCATACATTGTATTTTCATGCTGGCATAGAACGGGTATGTTATTGGCATATTGGGTATTCAAATCTTTCATTTGTATTGGGTTTAATAGAGCTGTTATAGTCTGATAATTTTCATATCAGACATAACTGTCATTTTAATCAGACCTTATATCTTTAATTTAATGGCATAAATGGAAGTGGGTTTATCAATTTATGTTGTGTAATCATTTATATATCAGTTCTATGCATTTCCTTTATGTTATTGGCATTGAAAACACTCAACCAAACATCAAAAGCAATCAAACAAACTCAGAAAATCAGAACAGCAGTCAGAAAATCAAAATTCATGAGTTTGCACAACAACTGTTTGACAAAATGTCAACACTCTGAAAAATGAGTTTTTGGGTTAGATTTAGTAGGGATACTTCATTAAGAATTTTTTCTCCCCAATGCTCCTTTGTTGCTTGTTGATTTTCAGGGAGATGATTGGGGGGGTTGGAGTGGGACATTATCTAATTAAATGGTTGTACTCATGACATCCTATGCATGTAAAGGGAATGCTTTCATAATGTAGAGATTGATCCCATCCATTTCTTGTGCTTTAAGGGTGATGGTTTTCAGGAGGAGCTTTGTTAAGTCCAATTGAACACGAATTCTTGCGTAGCTTGAGAGACACTAGCCATGGGAAGGTCTTGATGTGTCATTCACCTTTCCTATGGAATTGGCCACAAAATCAAAGAGATTTTTGGACCAAAATTCATTTGGTAAGGTATCCAATCTGATCGAGATGAGTGCAGTAGGTGGGATCTCATCTGTGGGTTTGAAGCCAAGGTGCTAGTGTTTCATATAGAGTCCTACATTTTTGGAAATATAGGGACAATCCCCAAAAATCATGTCTCTATCTATTCATTAGCAAAGACAATTGTGAAATGACCATTTGCATATGATCTGACTTGATATTCACTATTGGTTTTCCTGAAACTTAACCCATGCATGCAATTTCTCCAAGGGAAGCTAAGATCCCAGAAATCTGCAAATCATTATACAATCATGGAGAGATGAGACATTCTTCTTGAATATTACTATATCCAAGTTGATGATCAATTTCTCTTCCCTTGTTGGCATGCAATGGCTGGAGTTCCCTAAGGGGGAACAATCTTCTTTTTACTTGTTGCTCATATGATGGCTTTAACCTCTTTCTCTAAAATTGGAGATCTGAGACTTGCTGGCATTTGTTGAAGGACAACACCTAGGGGAAGGATCCCCCATGAGCTTTACTCATAACTGGAGACACTAGAGAAAAAAATAGAGAATCACAATGAAACTAAAACAGGGAACCAAGGAGCTAGAGGATCAACCAAAGGTAGAAACCCTAGCAAAGCTCATCCTCTCACCAATATCCACTTAATTTAATCTTGAGTTGAGTATGCATATTGTTATTGGCGTTTTTTATATCTTGAGTACCCATACTTTATGTTTGTTTAATTCCATTTACAGTTTGCCTCTGGCCATCAACTTGACAGTGATAAGCAGTTCTTAGCTTCCTTGCCGGTGTTAATAAATCCCATCTTTTTATTGCTTTCTGCTTATTATACTAACTTGTGAATCAGATTGCTTTCTGATTTTTTTATTATATCATTATTAAAGTCTCTCTTGCTTTCTTTCTTTTTCTTTTGCTTTTGTATATTTGTATTTAGTTACTTTCATAGCATAGGGTTCTCTTCCTCTAGTTCTTTTATTGTAGCTGGTTGTACTTTCAAGTCCCATCGACCTTCCTTCATCATTTATGGACATTAATACAATTTCTTTCTTTCTTAATTTCTTTTGCTAAGTACAAACTGAAAATTTTGGTAAAATTGAAAGCATTTTGCAACAGAAATGAATTCCTATATGTATATTCTTATTGTAGATAGGTGGGACCATGCTTAAGCTAGCAAGAGTAGCCATGCTAAGAGCTAGTCGAAACAAAAGAGCGAATGTCATTGAAGCTAAGTTGGAACTTGAAAAAGCAAAGGAATTACTTAATGGTGCAATCAGGTAACATTCTTGTCTTCACTTCATAAAATAATGATCTTTATAGTTGATATTTTTTTACACTCTTAAAGTTGTTTTGTATTCTAGTCATGCTCATAGGCTCATTGACCTTCATTGTGGGTGATGATTTGATGTTTTCATGGGACTTATAAATTGCACACAAAATGGTAGAACATAATAGTAGATAATAACAAATCTTATTCTTAGTTCTAATAATCACTAAAACCAATTGCTAGTTAACTCATGATGTTCAATGAATTATTATAATTTTATTAGTATTATGATGGATCAAAAAGTTGAGATTTTCTGTATCTAGAAGTTTGTGTGATCAGCTTTGAACAGTTTAGGATGTCATTGATTTGTGTTCAATTTCTTGTTTTAATATTTTAGTGCTTGATCAGTTTTTCAGGTCCTAGACTTCTTTTTAACCCTAGCACTTTTCTATTATAACTAGATGTATATGCATGTACCTTGTTTTACCCACACCAAATTTTTTGTATGGTCATTTTTTGAGTCAAAGTTTTGTCATTCCTCATTTTGTGAGCCATTGTTAAATCCTTGTTTTCCATGTATTATAAGGACATATTTTTAGTTTCTAATCAATGTCTTTGCACAACCAATGACCAATACTCTCCAATGCATCAAACAAGACTAAAAAGAAAGCTTGAATGAGGACAAAGATGTGAAATTGTCTAAGGCATGAAAAAAGGGATATCCTGGTGTATTGGAGCATGCCAATACACTAAGTGACCCAAAATTAACTAAAAAGTGGACAAAATAGGGACAGAGAGTGAAAACGTATGCTCCTAGCCATGAGTTGTCCAATATCAACTTAAAATTAGAACTAAAATAACTTAAGTGGCCCTTGGAGCACTCCTTGTCATAAGTTGTCCAAAGTGAACTTAAAAATACAACACAAAAATGGAACAATAAGTTAAAAAGAATGCACCATTGTGAAGAGATGTCCACTTTTAAGCTATCATGCCCTCTTTCGAGAATTTAAAAAATAATAATATTGTAAGTGGGCCCAATTATTTCATTTTCAAAAAGGCCACTTAAACATTATTTAAAAAGTGCTTTAAACATTTTATTTAAAATATAATTTAATAAGGAGCCTTTGGATGTAATTTAAAAGTATTTTTAAAATACTTGAAGGGAAAAAGCAAAATAAATAGAGGACCCAATGCAAAGAAAAAGAAGTCAAAGCTCATCATTTTTTTGTTTGTTAAATAAGCGCTACCAAGGGGGTAACTCCCTTTCATTGATGACCAAAGGAAACATTACAACAACTCTTTCTATGCTTCATATTACATTGATGCACTCCACGACTTTAGAGTAATGATTCCTCCAACTAGCTCTTTTACATGCAGAGATTGCTCTGAGGTAAGCAAATAACTGCAATCTGTGTACAATGTCTATTATTAAACTTCGGTAATACTGGTTATCTGATCATGTATTAATTGGTTGTCGACTTTGGGTAGTTATAAGCATCAGTTGGTTGACGGTTGTGTTCTTCTTGGCAACTGTTGGGTCCTTTAAGTACATTGTGTATTGTCAAGGATGGTAGTATGATCTAGTCAGATTAACTCTGATCCTTGGCTGACCATCTTTGGTCATCTTTTGTAATCTCTATTATTAATTCATGTATTTGAATTATTAGACAAAGAAGCAAACCTTTGGCATCGTTGCCTTAAAGAAATCGGGTCAGATTTGAGAGATTCGTGCCCTTAGACCCCAATAAAGGCAGGAAGACACCTCAACGTGGTCAAGATCAAGAGATCAAGCCATCTTTAAGGATCATTGAACAAAGAGAACAAAGGAAACAACTGAGGGGTGAAGTTGAAGAATGCATAGGATTTCTGAGAGAAAGCTCGAGTCCAAAGTTTGAAAACTCAAACTTGGCGCGGACTCGGCAGCCCAAAATGGGACTTGGACTCGGGACTCCGCAAAAACTCAGCTAGGACTCGACAAAGTAGAAAACCGTAGTTCTACAAAAAACAAACATAAATAAATGCAATTAGAGAACATAAGAGCCTAATTTGATTATCAATTTCTCAAAATTCAAATATTACACGTTATATGATCTTCAAACACTCAATATTTGAAATTTCATCATTCATACTAATAGTTTCAAACTTTCAAATGAAAAAAACAAACAAAAAACAAGTTTTAAACATTCATACTCATTGTTTCTAGGTGATGCCAAGAGTCCTAAGTTGGGACTCGAGAGTCCGACTCTAGGACTCGCGCGAGTCACTCGCTAGGAATCGGGAGTCCTAACCTGGACTCTCTAGAACTCGGCTCAGGAGTCCTTGGCGAGTCGACTTAGCAAGCCCTAGGACTTGCGAGTCCCAAGAGTCTTTTCCAGGACTCGCAAAGTCGTCAAACTATGCCCGAGTCCACCAGAGAGTAGAAGCCAAAGCATAAGCAAAAGGCATAGTCGGGAGAGAAATAACTTTCACGACAAGAGAACACACCAAGGGAGAGTGGGAAGAAATAGCACGACACCTATCGCTCCCCGACGAAGCGTACATCAACCTCGCCAACCAAGTAAGAGAATCCTTTATACCATCAACCTCAGATGAAGGGGGAAGTGAAGAACCCACCAACCTTGCCATTGCCGAACTGTTTGGACCTTCATTATTAGATGAAGGGGAAAGCAAAGGAGAACCCACCAACCTTGCCATCAGCGAACCGTGTAGACCATCACTGTCAGATGAAGAAGGTTTACCGTTAGGCAAAAGGGAAGGTGAGGAAGAAACTACCAACCTTGTCGACGAAGAACCGTGCGTACCATTAAAGTCGGCTGAAGGGGAAGGTGAGGGAGAACCTCTCAACGGTTTGATAGAGACCATACGCCAAATCGAACACTAGACATTGATGAAAGAATGTAATGTCCCTTGTCTTGCTTTGCCCTAGAATTTGCTTGTTGATTAGGTTTAGGGTTTCTTCTTTTTCATATGAATGTTCTCTCTCTTGGAATGAAACCTGCATTCACCATATTAACAACATTTCCACATACACTGATATATGTTAGCATTAATATCTAGATATCCCAAATACAAACATAATCACAAAAGCAACAATGAAGACATAGGAGAAGTGGTATGGGTGGATACGCCCGAAGCTATCCAACTAAGCCCAAGAGCACAAGCCCCTGTTTAAGACAACCCACCCCTTGGCCTCGAGCGACAGGAACGTCCAAACCAAGACAATTCCACCTTCGGAATAAAACACTAAAATAACTAAACATTGAAATACAATATATATATATATATATATATATATATATACACATATATATCTGCAAATTCATTATAATTATAATCATCTATATAATAGTATAATTATAAATATATATATATATATTGAATAGAATGAAATACAAATAACAAAATCAAATCAAAATATAAATACAAGAAATTATAATCATAAATATTATAAATAATAAATATGCTTGTTATGGCCATAAATAATGTTTATTATATTTAATAATATATATAAATTATAAATAATGTGTATTGTGCTTATAAGAATGCTCTTAAAAATTATCATGCTGATATGAAGAACATATGTCATGTCCCCGAAATCGGACACCAAAATATTAAAATAACTAAAATGTCAAAATGTAAAATAAATAAAATACATTTTAAAATATACAAAGAGGAATATTAGCAATTTATTATTATCATAATTATAGTTATCTTAGATAATATTATAATTATAATATAATATAAACAAGTTAACAATTGAAATACCATAAACATTATTAAAAATATATATATATGATTAATATAAAACATAAAAATAATATTGTAACTATTAAATATAAAATAATAATAAATAAATATATATTAACAAGATCATTATAATTATGATTATCAAAATAATATTATCATTATATATACAAATGTCCCAAAATACAAATATAAAATATAAATAAAACAAATACAAAATAAACTATACACAATAAAAGATAAACACTACTAAGGCTGATTCCCAAAACTGATCGATTAAGACTGCACAAACAATAATATAATTAACAAACATCCCAAACATTAATGAGCCGATGCCAAAAGGCAGTGCTGAAAGTCATGTCCCTTGTAATCGAACATATAAAAGACAAGCAAACCCAACAAAGGGAGGAGGGATGGAGAGAAATAAAGGGGGAATATAGGAATATATTCTAAAACAAGAAACACCGAATTATTTATAGAAGGCAGAAAGTACTGAAAGATGTCTTGAAAACAGATTTGAAGAAGAGGCATGGATTTGGAGGGGAATACTCAGAAATATTAAAAGCAGCAGGTGATATTGGTAAATTAGAGCATTTCGGTAATGTGGCAATGTTACTCTTTATTATGAATGAGGTAATATTAGAAGCATAATATCATTAAGATATCATTACGGTAGTGTTCTGTTTTATTGTGAATAAGGTAATTCTTATTTTGAATAAAATAATGTTAGGTGCATAATATTATTATTGGGGATGTCTTTATGATAATGTTATTCCATTATTAGGAATAAGATAAGGTTAGTTGCATGATGTTATTTAGAATATCTTTAGGATAATATCATTCCATTATTAGGAATAAGATAAGATTACATGCATAATATTATTTAGAATATCTTGAGGCTAATATCATTTCATTATTAGGAATAAGAGAATATTAGATGCATAATATTATCATTATGGTAATGTCATAAATAAGACAATGTTAGGATGCTTATAAATACATTTAATTATATTATGATTTATAAATATATATTGTGATTCATATATACATCATAAGTGAATTTTGTTAGTGTTTCTTAGATCAGATTAGATAATCAATTTATCAAAAGAAATGCAACACATAAGACAATGAACACAACAAGATACCCTGGGAAAACCCTCCTCTTGAGGGAGAAAAACCCAGCAAATATATCTCTTATATATTGAAGGAATAAGAGCAGAAATCTGCTTGAACTCAGGCCCAACACAATGCCGAATTTGATACAATGAATAATAGCACCTCTCCTAGATGCAAAGATACGAATGAATATGTTTCTCCTTGAAATCGGTCTGCTGCTACAAAATGATGATCTGCTGCTAGAAGATGATGATCTGCTGATTAAGTATGAACTTCTTCTAGGACTGCGAATTCTGCTCATGAAGAATAGTGCGAACTTGCTTGAGATTCAATGTCTTTACAATGACAAAGTGACCTTGCATATATACATCACAAGGTGCCGTTTCACTTAGGTCGGCCTCTTTAGTGAAACAAATAAAAGATAAAATATAAATGAGGTCAGCCCAAACAATAATAGATAATAGGGTCGGCCCTTTCTTCTTTTATGTTTATTGTATGCTATAAGTTAAATAGCCGAATGGCTATACATTTAATTTGCTTTCTCCTTGGAATTTGTGCGATGAAGTGCAGACCATAGCTGCAAAACATCAACAAATTTCACATATAGAAATAAATGGATGTTATTTGTCTAGCCACAATAATATTGCTTACATCAATTTGTCATGTCCCCTTCTAGTTGACATCTCTTTGCAGTGTAGAGTTAGCTTATTATGCGACCTCCGTAGGCTAATGAGGAGATTAGGAGGTCTTGTGAGGCATGGCTCAGCCTCGGTTAGCGGAGTTTCTTTGCTTGGCTTTCGTTCAGGGTCAATCGGACATCTTTTGGCTAGACTTATTATTTTTAGTAAGTCATGGGAGCACCCTGCTATTTTTAGAATCTCAATTTAGTCACATGTGGATTTAGTCTCTTGACTCCTGGCTTAGACGGCTTAGCAATCAGACAAGTAGATCAAGAGATATTAAAATTTAAGTGACTTAAGTGATTTATTTAATATTTTAATATTATTATAAAGTTATAAAGTAACTTTATAATAATAAAGTCACTTTAATATAATAAAGTCACTTTAATATAATAAAGTCACTTTAATATAATAAAGTGCGTTAAGTGAATAATTTAATGTGGGAATAAATCTTTTATCCCACATTGGCCAGGAAGGTGTTTGAGCTCTCCTAAGGAAAGAATAAAAAGAGACTTAAGAGCTCATTCTCGGCATCCATTGTTATTGCTATTATTTTGAAAACAGGTTTTGTGCTCTGAGAAGGGTTTCAGCCATTGCCATTGAAGAACGTAGTTCTTCTGTGAGTCTCCATTTGAACTGGTGAAATATCCAGCGAATTTGGTATCTAGAGAGTTTCATACAGAGACTCTGATTTGTGCCTCAGCAGTTGTGAAGAAGATTCAGAGATCAATAGGGGTTTCATTGCAGATCATAATATTTAAAGATTAATCCTTTGCTTATTAAAGTTTGTACCTGTTGCTACAGTACGGCCGTGATTAGTAATGCGTGAATAGTGTCGTGTGAATAGTGTTGCATGAACAGTAACATGTGAATAGTGACATGTGAATAGTAATGCATGAATAGTGTCACATGAATAGTAACATGTGAATAGTGATGCGTGAATAGTGACGCATGAACAGTAAAATGCTACAGTGCTGTCATGAATAGTGAAATGCTTCAGTTCCAGTTGAAGGCAAGGCAAAAATAAAATAAAAAATCAGGTTCCATGTTGTTGCCATTGTTTTTATTTTGAAAATAACGTAATTTTCCATTCTCTCGAGAAATAAAGATTAATTGCAGCAGTAGATCAGTTGTTTCAGAAATTTCAGATTATTGTAATAAGTTTCAGTTTTATGTTATTTGTTTTTTATGTCAATAAACCCTCAAAACACAAAAAAAATGATATATCTATTCAAAACACCAAAACAAATTGAGACAGTGCATTCAGTAGCAAAATAGTATAGAAGCAGAGAACTAGTCGGGTTCTTACACAATTATTGTGTCTTATTGAGCTTTTATGACTTCACCTTGAAGAATAGACTTCGGGCCCAAAATTCCCTTTCGCTAGTGCCCAACAAGGATGGGGAGTGTGTGGAAAGGAAAGGCGGGTAAATCCACCCAATGTTGGACAAAGCCCAAGACGGGTAACTAATCCTTGAGGGTGTCCAACTCGAGATGGTGCACGCACCCTTGGCTCAGTAAATCTACCATCCCACAAGGTTAGGAAAGAGGAGACAAGGCGAAGATCTATTCCTATCAAGAGTAATTAGTCATATCAGATTATGTTAGTTATGCACTAGTTGATAATAATGCATTTCATTTATTTTATTCCATCAATCTTTCATTGCTCTTTATCAAACAATCATTAAAATTGAAATTTTAATCTGTGCAGTTTTATGTCTCTAATATGGGGACATTACAAAATAAGTCTTTATTAATAAAAAGTCAATCCAACACCTTGACATCCATGCCTCTTCACACTTTAGTTAATAATCTTTAACAAATCATTAGTTAGCAATCATGAAAAGGCATCGGTCAACCAAGAGTATTGATGCTAACTTAAACAAACCTTTCATAAACTAAAGTGCGATCCTCCCAAGGAAAGTGGTTAAATCAAGGGTCACGTCCCTTGTGAAAGGTGATCACATATTTAAAGAAATGGCTGCAAGATTAAAAGATCATGGCTGGGCATAGATAAGTATCGGTGGCTAGGAAAAATGGAGAGGCTTCTGCAAATAATAATAAGATGGTATTTTATGAATTAAAATAATCATTATGGGAATCAATACAATATTCAGTCATAAATCTGGGAAAGCAAGAGATGAGAGAAAACAATAAAATATATTGTCAAGAATATAGGTTTAACATTATTATAAATATAGGTATTTATACATGTGGAATATATATATATATATATATTAATTATGTCAAAGTAATTATTGTAAATTGAAGTCAATTAGAAATAATGATATATATTATTTATGATTATACAATAATGATACTTACAACAATTTTTAAGCCTTATTAGTAATGAGGACTCTTTAATATAAACATAAGTAGATTATAAATTGTCCTCATCCTATGTTCAATCCAGTATGAGGTTGAAGGAGGCAAGTAAGGAATCAGAAAACGTGGAGAGATACAACTCAAGCGAGACTACTCACTTAGCTTTAATAGTTAATTTCCTCAATCTGACATAATGATGCTGCATAAACCCTTGACCCGGACTCCAATCGATCTGTGTATTAATGAATATGATATCCAATCTTTATTCATTGAAATATATAAGTGCTTCTGACGTGTTTTGAAACCATCCCTCCTTGATAGATCATAATCTGGAAATAGATTCTTGGCATTGATATTTGACATTAGATTTGGCGGACTATGTAGTCCTTGAACGGATATAGACCATAATTGTTTACCTTTTTCAGAACTGTTTCTGATGATGCTTGATCTACATTTATGTTTGATTTAAGTCCGAATTTCGCAAAATTGTAATTCTAACGAACTAATGTTGGAACTGTAGGCTGTATTGAATTACATCATGGATCAAATGGATATGATGAACATATAGATATGGATATTGATTAATTTAGTTCTGCATTCTATTATATTTACTCATGCACTCTGATATATCATCATGTTGAATTAGATACTTCTTGTGACCTTTTCACACATCACCCCATCCAAGATGGGGACCCCCTAATTTTTGCTCCATTCTGGTCTTTTGGCTTTGGTTCTCTCTATCTCTGATCTTTTGTCCTTCCGGGGATGTCCCGTCTTTTGACCTAAATTGAAATGATTGCCAAGTCTACGAAATTAGGGTCTCCATCCTTTAGGCTTGTTTCAAGTCAAATTGAGTTATCAAGGTAAAATCTGAGTGCAGTAGTACAATCAGGAGGCTCAAGGCAGAATCCCACTGAAATCCGACAACTTACTATTTTTAGTAAGTACCTAATTTGAAGTCTTTTCCTCAGGATTTCGGGATTCTAATTAGTTCAGCACATTCAGGCAACTTCAGAGCACCCACACATGAAATTTGAACAGATTCAGACGACTGGCTATTTTTAGCAGTTTAGCCTTTGGAGGCCATTTTCAGGATTTAAACGTACGATTCTCCAATGCATGATTGGAGAATGGATCTGGGTTTTTCAAGACCTTCGCAACGGTATAACATGCAAACCGAGATGATGATTTCAAAGTTTAGCCTTCAGAGGCTATTTTTAGGGTTTGCACATAGTGATTTTCAGTGCATGTCCGGATATTCTATGTGGGTTTTGTGAGAGCTTCACAGTGGTATGACATGCAAACGGAATGAGTCAGTTTTAAGGGACTTACTATTTTTAGCCAGTGCCGGAACGTTGACCAGTTTTCTGGGTTTTTTTGGGTTTTTTGAGATCCCACGGGCACTGTGACATGCAAACTCATCCGACATCCGATGGACCACTTTCTGGACACTTACTATAAATAGCAACTTTAGCCCAGCGGCTGCCCACTACTTCATTCCAGCGAGTAGAGTGACAAATAGTAGAAATCAAGGCGATCAAGAGCAGTCAGGAGCGCATGTAGGTCAGATTATGGTTCCCATGCTATGTCTAAAAATAGATGGAACAAAGTACAGAGATGTCAAAACGAAACACGCCACCAGGATCAGCATCCTTCAGGCTACCTACTGGCAAAATTTGAGCACGATCTGAATACTTACTATTTTTAGTAAGTCATCTCATGGCTATAAATAGTAGGTACTGCGCCAGAGACAAATGTGAACAAATCACTTACAGCATCAGGAACAGGTGAAGTGAATTTCAGAGCAAACAGAGATACAGAAATTGATCAATTTTAGGGTTTGCTAAAAATAGCAAACGGCTAAAA
The DNA here is from genome assembly GCA_007115665.2 of Sequoiadendron giganteum. Classification (NCBI taxonomy): domain Eukaryota; kingdom Viridiplantae; phylum Streptophyta; class Pinopsida; order Cupressales; family Cupressaceae; genus Sequoiadendron; species Sequoiadendron giganteum. The sequence continues at coordinate 528,771,194 of CM021108.1, forward strand.
ATAGTATGTACTGTGCCAAATGAAGATATAAACAAGGTGACAAGGCCAAGTGGAGGCACAACCACACCTGCTCCAACTCAGAACAAGATGAAACGTAAGGAAACCCTAACTGCTCCAAGTTTGCTAAAAATAGAAAGCCAAGTCATGGCTAGGGCCTTGAAAATGTATAAGTGATGACTGGCATGGAGACACATCAAATGCGCCTGAGGTAGGGAAAAATGTTCTAAGTGTGGAATTTCCTTCACACACCCTAAAATGCGACCAAGATTTCCTTGAGCAGAGGTCAAATGCGCCCACATGAGGCAAAGGCATTATAAAATTCACTAAGGCATGAAAATTCCTTGAGAACCCCCTCAAATGCGCCCAAAGTTGGAAGTTGCATGGGCTAAATGCGCCCAAGGAAGATGAAAGGTCATTAGATGATGGCGCTTTCCTTTGCATAGTTGAAATGCGCCCAAAGTTAGAGGTTGCATAGGCTAAATGCGCCTAAGGCAAGGAAGTTTCCCTCTCCCCATGTCAAACGCGCCTAAGGAAGGTGAAGAGTCACCATGGGTGTCGAATTTCCTTCACTCCCCCTCATTTGCGCCCTCAAGTTCCTCTTCCCCATTGCATATGCGCCCAAGATGGCAAGGTGAAAGATAAAACGTGAAAGGTGATGGGTAAAATGCGCTTGACTTGAGTAATTTCCCTCACACATGGTGAAATGCGCTCCAAGTTTCCCTCATGACATGCTAAATGCGCCAAGGGTAAAGGTAATACTAGGGGTGGCATGATTTTTTTTTTTAAGGCTAAGGGTTGAGTAATTTTCCTCCCCACCATGTGAAATGCACCCAAGGAGTTAGGACTTAGAAACTAGAAATTCCTAAGTGTGATGAAGAAAGTCTAGGCGTGAAATTGCCTAAGGAATGGAATGGAGGCTCACATGTTCAAATGCGCCCTTCAAGGGTAAGGTGATAAAGTATAATTTTAAAATAATTTCCTAAGGCATTTTCTAGGGAGAAAATAAAAAATACGCCTAGAAGATGATGCTAGAATTTCCAGAGAGAAAATTCTTCAGAGGGAAAATTCTTCAGGAAGAAATCAAGAAAATTTGCCGAGGCCAAGAAACTGGAGATTGCGGAGGTGGAAGACATCCGGAGTGGAGGAAAATAGACCTTAGCCATTTTTATTTTTTTTAAATAATAAAAATTAAAAGTACCCCTTCATCCGGATACACATGAAAATGATGGATTCTGGAAAGATCTTTCTTTTGGGTATTGAACGTTTGCAATCTAGAAATGATTCAAACTTGCTCCGCACCTCGCTCATATCATTTTGACAGGAAATTTTGCCCGGCGCCTATTTTGATAAATTTCCTAAGGTAAGTTCAAGAATTTCTCTAAGGCAAATAGGGGAAATATAACTTCACGAAGTATTTTCGCCGGAAGATTGAACTGAATGATTTTGCCAAGGCAAAGATGAGATTAAATGACTTAGCCAAATGAATTCGAAATTGCCCAACAGAGTGAGTGATTTAATATTTTAAAAGATCAAATGTGATGACGCAGGCCTGTGCAAAAATGATGAAATTCATACTTCTAGAAGCTTGAGATTCTGATGCTTCGAATGACAAGTGTTACGACTAGAAAAAAGAGGGAAAGTGGAATTTGAAAATGTGCTAAGTATAGCCTCTGCTGGAATTCGACCTGGCTATAATATTCTGAGTCTTCTTCATTCTCCTCACAAGTTGCTGAATGCAAAGCATTTGCTGAAGCTGAAGTACGAATTTGCAGAGAAATAAAATATTCTTAGGCTACTGGAGGAGTTCGAATTTGTGAAGTGTGAAGCTGCTGAAGTACGTTTTTGCTGAGAAGTCTCAAGTTGCTGAGAGGTGCGAACTTCTTAGTTTTCAGTGGCTGAAAGTGAAAGGCGTTTTGACTTGCTGAAGCTGTAGTTGCCAAGAGTTCGAATTTGTGAGAAGAGACCCCAAGTTGCTGAGAAATTTGAAGTTGAAGAGTCTTGAGGTTGCTGAGGGAGTACGATTTGGGGTGCTAAGACTGCAGTTGCTAAAAAGCACAACTCTGTGAGGAGGTTTTATTTGCCTGCTGAAACACGAGATTAAGTCTAGACATTTGTGAAGTGCTGCAGTTCAAGTTCACAAGCTTGCTGAAAAACGCATTTAGGAGAAGCAAGCAAGTTGCTGAAAGTACATTTTATGTTACACCCCGATTGTATAGCTACTATTGCATAGGGCAATTGAGTGTAATGTTTGAATCTTTGATATGAATAAAACGTGTTTTGTTATCAAAATGAATGTACTCTATTTAAATGACTGTCACATTTGATTGATTCTTCTATTGATGTTATGTTGCATGCATAGAATTAAGTTATGAACATTCTAACCTAAGATGTTTTGTATACTATTGATGTTGTGAACAAGTAACTGCCGAGATTGTATGTCTATGGTTGCAGGAACAGGAACGATTCCTCCAGGCGGAGGGGAGACATCACTCGGGAGAGGGGCTTGGTCGAGTAACCGGTAAAGTTGATCAAGTTGAGCATACACACACTTCACTGAGGGTTTTGGGAACTGAGTCAGATAGAGTTGTCATGATAAGTCATCCTTAGGCTTAGGAGTTTCTGATTACTCCATTATGCTTTATGAGTGGTGCTACTTGATTGACTGACTTACTGTTCTGTGAACCTTGAAAATGAAATGTGAACTGATAAGTTATACTGATGCCTGGAATTTACAATTAAATGTATATATACATGTTTGTGCAATTACGTATATTAAAGGTACTCTGACTGGCCTATAATACACGTAATTGGATAATTGGATATAAACCTATATAGATATGTTTAAGTGTCAATGTGTATATTTATAAATATATTTAATAATATATTTAATATAGACATAATTATAGTTTTATCGATAATGATATATATTGGTATATCTATATTAATATTTAGATATTATATAGATATATTCATATATTTTATTAAAGGTGAAATAAAAAAAACTATAATAGTTATATTAAATATAATATGAAATATATTTATAACATTTTAATATATAAATTAAAATGACTTTGCCTTGGAAATATTTGAAATGGACTTGTATTTTGGTAATTATAATACATTTATCTTTTGGAATAAAGGAATTCCGAAATTTATAAACCTTTGGAAATACGTTGGAAATTATACATGGAAAATATTAAAAGAAATGTAATAGTTTGAAACTATAGACTTTAATGATTTTAAATCAGAAGTTTGAATAAAACTAAAAATCGCGGATTTCTTCACGGGAAGAAATCGCGCGACTGTGGAAGCAGAAAACATGGAAAATGGTGAGGGAAGAGAACCCACGGCCAGTTCACACGCCTTGGACCTGGTCGCAACTGCTAAAACACCACCATTCTGGGACGCGTGGGCGGAAGGAGGCCAGGTGTTGCGTGTGTAACCCTTGACGTTTTCTTTTGTGAACTTCAAACGCCATTCGGTCATTCAGTCCGCCATTTTTTAGGGCATTTTCAGTGATTACGCCTGTACGTGGATGCTTCACGAATTTGCCATGTGAGAGTTGAAGCATTCTTCGAAAATAAGGTTGATTCATCACTTAATTTTGCTGAGTGTCTAGTTGTTTGTTTGCCACTGCTTTTTTTGACAATGTCAATAGGAGAGGTGTCGAATTCTCATGCCTACAATGTAGTAAACATGAGAATTCGAAACCTATATAAAGGGGTTGCTCTCATTGTTAAACTCACCACTTTCCTCTGCATTTGCAATTACGAATTTCCTTGCTGTTGCATTTTTCTGTGTGTTGCAATCCCTCTTTGCTGTTGAGATTGTGAGAGCTTTATTTCACCATCATTGCTGTTTGCATTTTCTGTGAGTTGCAAACCATCATTGCTATTTAGATTGTGAGAGCCATATACAATTTTGCTGAGAGCCATTTATCATTTTGCTGTGACTGTATTGGTAAGAGCAACATTCCCTCATTACCAAACTGCATTTACTTGAGAGTTATACTTGTTCATGCTGTGAGAAGTAGCTGGTAAAGGCTGTGAAGGACGGTGGAGGAAGAGCTGAAGCTACCGATCAAACTTATTTCGCAGCAAGGGAATCAGGCATGAGAAATGTCTTTTTAGAATTTCTGTCATTGATTTAAAAATGAGTTATTTGTTTGCTTGATTATGCTTTGCATTATGTTGTAGTATGAAAGGAAAATATTAGAAAGTCTCTATTTTCTAAGGAATTGTATTGAATTGGGGAATAGCTTAATTTCATTAGAAAAGGCTTATTGAATTAGGGAATAACCTGTTTCGTAGTGAAAGCATGTTATGTTGGAATAGCTTAAGAGCTTGTTGATTTGGAAATAGTTTAAGAGCTTGTTGAAATGAAATAGTTTAATTTCATAGGAAAGCTTGTAAAAGGAATAGCATAAAAAGGAAATGTTTGATTACTTTTTAATAGAAGTATATTATGATTTGTATTACTCGAATACTGCTTGAACTCCTTAAAATAAAGGAAAAGGAACTAGTTATTAAATACTAGGACGAGGGTGGATTCAGTACCAAGGTAGTCTAAAGCTTTAGAGTTAAATAGGTTAACTAGAGAAAGCTATGTACTCCATGGATAAAGATTTCCATGTTAGGAGGTACCAGAGGGACCCCTTGTTGACTGTACTCCATTTCCTATTTAAGTAATTGAGGTAGGATAGTCTGGGATGATTGACAATCCAGTGAAGGACTAAAACCTACGCGTAGTGTAATATAGCCTTAAGTCAAATCGGCCCTGAGTAGTGTATATGATAGATGACCTTCATTAGAAGTACTGAATGAGAATACTTTGGCCAAAGTAGTGGAAGGTACGACATCCACTTAGATGTGAGATAGTCAAGACTACACTGTTAGTTCATTGTGATCCATCATGCTAGTTCGGGATTGTGAAATAGCAAGTTCTAGATGTATAGGACACAGCACTATGCTCAGTTGGGTTGTCGCAGCCGGTTACTTTACCAATCTCTTCGTTCGAAGGGAGGGCCATCTATCGAATGATAGATGTGCGGGGGACCGCATTAACAGTCCGTGGTTGGCGGAAAAGCGCCTGAGTGATGTTTCTCCTCCACCGCAGGCGACGGATACACCAAGATTTGAAAGGAAGGGAACCTGGACCGTCTTACTACTATTTGTGCAAAAGCTTACGAGCTATGTATGTAATCTGTTTTACTTTTGTACTCTGATTTATATTTACAATGAAAATGGAATTCATGTGGAAATATATATTGTAACTTGCATGTATTTATCAATAAAGAAAGGAAGAATTTTATTGCAATGTCTTTGTTACTTATGAAATGTTAGAAAATTTCTAATTACCCAAGGATGGGGTCGTTACATTTTAGAAGAGAAGTACGAATTTGAAAAGAAGTTTCATAATTGCTGCAAGTACAAAAATTTCGCAGTTGAAGTGAGAACATTGAAACGAACAAGACAGTTGAGGTTTGCAGCTGGAAATGGCAAAAGTGTTGCAGCCTTTTTATTTAAAAATCTGCTGACACCCTCAACGGTGATTATTTTATTATTTTAAAATCTTGTTTTCTAACTATCTTGCTTTTTTGCAGAATGGTTGAATCAAGCAGAAGAGCTGCAGGTAGGAACAACCACACCGAATCCAGACAAGCAGTGATCAAGAAATTAAGCAAGTCTTTCTTGCCGGAGTCAAAATTTTCATCAAAGTTAGGCAAGCTGGCTGACACAAATTTAGGCTCGTTCAACCTGGAGGCATTCAGAAGAAGGATAATGGGGACTGGAGGCCCTCACCCATCAGTGACGTCACACAATATTGTTAGGAGCGGATTGTATGCAGCTGCCAGTTTTTCGCCAACTATCCGGTGTCCAGAACTCATCATGGAATGCGCCCACCATTACAACACAGAGCAGAGAACGATCACTTCGCTAGATGGCAAAATATTGGCCAACCTGACACCTGAAGCGATCGGGGAGGCATTCGGGATTCTAGTGCATGAGAAGATGATCTATAAGACGAAAGAAAGGGCTGAAAGAATGTATTCATCCACAACGGACCGATATGCCGATTTGATAAACGCCAGGTGGATGATCAAGCCCAAACCAACTCGTACAAAACTACCCAAACAGATAATCTTGGAGGACTTGAGACAAGAGTTTGGTGATCTGATTATGATGTTGAGCAGAGTTGGAGGATGCCCCCAAGCGTTCATCTTTGAACCTTGGATGTTCTACTATATCAACTTGGTACTAGAGGGCAAGGATCACATGGATTGGGCACTGTTGATCAGTAATAGCATTCACGAGCAGCTCCGTGGCGTAAGAAGAACAAAAACATTTTATATGGGCTCTTACCTTGTCTATATGCTGGCTCGCATGACAAAGTATAGGGGGATCTCTTACAAGGAACCAATTGGATGTGGTTCCCATCAATTTAAAATACATGAGGCTTGTCCACAGTTGCATTTGACAAGCACAACTAATTACAAAAGGGTCAATGACGCCTTCACTATGCATATTACGAGGACCTTGCAGCAAAGAACCCACCACAGAATATCCAGGGAAGCGCAAGAGATGATTGAGAAATTCGGATGTTGGTTTATCTCCAAAGTTCACATACATAAGGCTGCAAGGATTCTCTTCCTATCCCTATAGATTGCCCCGGTATCCCACCAACAGGATAGTGATGCTGGAAGTATCTAGGCAACTTATTGCCTATGATAAGATTCAAAAGTAGAAGAAGAAAGGTGGACTCGGATTCCCAATTACCATGGGGAATTCAGATGAAATCTGCCCATCGCTGCAAGCAGCTAGGGAGGTAGAAAATGAGCTCCAATTCTTCCATCTTTCCTACCATACTAGCAGGCACCACTACGATCCCCACAGGAACATCAGATGGATATTGTCAGAAGAGTTCAGGCACAAAGCACAGATCGAAGACTTTTGGGCCAGTGCAGTGGATGAGATCGAGGTTAGGAAAAGAATGTTCTCTCGGATACCGTTGGTGATGATCAGAGAGTGCGAGATTGTCCTAGTACCGGATTAGATTGAAGAAGACATAAACGTAGTACAGGCTGACTACGAGACAGTGAGAGATACGCCTCTACCACTCCCAGATTGGTCGGAGCCAGAGATCACCAACTTGGATACACTCTGTATCCCAGTCTTAACATTCACACGGAGTTGGGTAGAGAGGCATGTCAGCCGACTTAAGGGACGATCAATTCCCCTTACCTATAATTTGATGGGAGATCACAGATCGCCAGCAGTTAGACAAAGAAGGTAGGTGGATCAAACTTCAGAGCCAAGAGGAAAAGAGCCAGTTCGACCTAAGCCTTTGATAGTTGAGGAGTCCTTGCATACACCATCTCGGACACATTCTCCGAGTATGCAGGAAGTATCCCTATTTGCTGATCAGAGGGAGCGATTGGATGTAGAGCAGATAGTGCAAGTGGCAAGTCAGCCACCCCGTAGAGAATCAGTGGGGCAGAGCATCAACGTGCCCCGAGAAGATAATCAACAAGGAAATCAGCAAGATACAGATGAGGGGATGGCCACGGATACTCAGTTTCACCAGGAAATTGAGGCAGCTCTCGAGGATGATGCTACTTCTTATCAGGATGCCCAAAGCTCAGGAGACACTGAGCCTATTGATAATGATGAGCCTCGTCGAAGCGAAAGCAGAAATGAAGTTCACGAGGTAGAGGCCGAGGTGGAGCAGCCCTTTGTTATATCAGACATGCGGCAGGAGGTGCCAGAATGGCTAAGGGACAGGATGAGACGTGATCCTGTAGATGAGACTGACCCCGTAGTTGAGATGGAGGAGTTGTTATAGAGGATCAGCACACCTCCAACGAAGAAGAAGGCTAGAAAGTTCTCCAAAATATCCACAGATGAGGATGGGTCTCGAACTTTACATGTGGCAATGCCTCGGGTAGAGTGTGTTCGGGATGAGGCCGTTCCCGAAAATTATGTTGTTACAACTATGGAACTTGGCCGCCCTACTGGAGCACAAGTAGTAGAGGAGTGCGATAATTCCTATCGAGCACTCAAGGATAGATTGTCCTACGTTGAGGGCAAATACAAGAAATTGAAGGTAGAGCACAAGACACTGATTGGATACGTACAACAGTTGTCCCGTCCTTGTGGGCAAGAGAATCCGGCAATTAAGCTTCCAGCTGAATTTTCCAGGGAGTCAATCAGTGGGTTAGAAGATTTGAAGAGAATGGCACAACAGGCAGACAAATGGGTTGCTAGCGTCCGTGTCGAAACAAGAAAATTTATGGAGGATCTTGCACTTGCCTATGGGCAAGCCTCCGATATTATGGCAAGGATGGATGCAGTTAACCATGCTTGGGGTGAGGCGCGTATCTATCAGACGAGAGTTGTTCTCCGTTTAGGGGCTTTGATGAGCATACCTCAATAGACTTTGGTTGAGGGAGGTGTTATTCAGCAGGGGGATAGATACGACTTCGCCGGATGGTACTCTTCAGTAGTCACAGGCAGAGGATTCTACGATGCATCACAGACAGATTCTGTCAGGGTCAGGAAGGCCATGGCAAATATCTTGGATGGAGTTCTCAATACGTTAGAGGCAATCTTTGCCAGGAGGTTGACTTCTGACAAGGTAACTGCAGATGGATTGAAGAACAGATTGACGCCATTCTTTTCTGAGGTGAAGACCTTCACACAGGATGATTTCGAGAACACTGCTACGTTCTCCAGTATCATATAGAGCACCCAGGACGCCCTTGTTGCCTAGAAGAAATCATGTGCCCGGCATGGGCAGATAGTTACAGTTTTGGAATTCTAGTTAGATCACATTCCTCCCATTTCGGATCAGGAAGTTGAGGCAGTATTGGCCAGGTTCATCAGATTTGCAGCCAACGAGAAAGAGAAAGGAAACGCCCTTCTGGACGATGACCTTCTGGAGGGAGACAATGTGCATTGATGGCGGATTGTGGTTCATTGATGAGGAGTGGAGGGCGCATTCATTGCCCCACTCCTCTCAGTGGCGGTTTTTAAGGCTAAAACCCTAATCAGGGCTTGGGTGGATCGATCTGAGCCTTCCATTGTATTTCGATCTAAGCCGTCCACTGGACTGGGCTAGATATAAAAGGGGTATCCCCCCTCATTTGTAAAAGAGTTAGAAGATATCAGAGTTAGACAGAAATCAGAGATAAAGTTGAGCTAGATAGAAGTTAAAGTAGAGCTAGGAGTTAGCCTAGTTGGAAAGGAAAGAAAGACTTTCCCTTTGAAAGTTTTTGTAAAAGATTGTTGTGTAAGACTCTCATAATATAAGGATTTCATTGATTGGTGACTTCATTTTGCATTGTGGGCAGTTGACGAGATCTTTTCATCTTTCCAATCCGAATAGAGTAGAGTAAAATAGATTTTGTTTTCATGCAAGTAGTGTTAAATGTGGAATATGACGTTGGTTTGAGCATATCTTCCTGTATCCATACCACTAGCGGGCTTGTTGACGGTAAGTCTGCCCCTGCGTGGTCAACTGGAATCTCAGCACCTAACTTCGGTTGTGATTTGTGTGCCCACTTGCTTCGTTGTGAAGGGGTGCGCATGTTGAATCTCAATTTGAACATCCTATCCATCCTTTGAAGATTGCACTAGCTTTGTCAGAGTTGTCCGAAGGGGAGACGAAACAGAGTTTGGTTTGAAGTTTGTTAAAGCTAGCCCTTGCATTCCACCCTTAGAGATAGATTGTAGAATTCCTATCCCTACCTCCTTTAAATTCAGTATTTCCTGATCCATTCAAATACCAGAGCACCATAGCCAAAACCTTTCATTTGCTTGAGTAAAGAAATCGAACAATTACGTAAGTCCCCTTGGAATACCCAGCATATTCACATCAACCAACTGAGTCTATTCGCAATAAAAGGAACCTTGGAGTTGAACGCATGAACTTTCACACAATCTTAGCATGCGGAACACTTTGATCAAGAGAGAATAGAGTGACCGTTGGACATTTTATTCTGTGCTGGCGTTGTCATAAAACACACGTCAACAATACTCATGTAGGACTCTTTCCTAGCATAATAGATGAAAATGCAAGTGAATCAATAATGACTGCTTCTTTAGAAATTGTGTGGAAACTGTTTGTATTTTGATTGAAATCCTGCCAGGAGAGGTGAATCGTGACTTAAGTGGTTTGTCTAAAAACCCCATCCAGGTTTAGCCCCACTGCCCTGAAGCAAGGGTTGGGCATTTTGCCCCACTGGCCCGAAGCAAGGGTTGGGTCATGGAGGGATGGGGGTTCCACCTAGGCATTCTGCCCTGCAGGCCCGAGATAAGGGTTGGGCAATAGGAGGTGGTAGACCGTTGGCCCCTTAGGGATTCTCCTCTCCCGATGGGCTAAGTGACTCCTCTTATGTTTATCAATCTGTATTTATGATTATGTCTAATTTTGTATATCTATATATTAATGCTAATAGGTATGTTGTTAATGTGATGAATACAAATTCCAATCTAGGGTTATTGTATTGAAAGGACACTCATTTGGAAAGAAGAAACCCTAAACCTAATCAACAAGCAAATTCTAGGGCAGACAAACGGATTTTAGGGCAAGTTCGGGTAAGGTACATTACATGGAAACACTTGTACCTTCTTTCTCTACCCATGTCATCACCTTGAAAGACACTTAACCTACAAGGGACGGTCAGGGGAGCGTATAAGTGGCCTAGGCCTACCACCCCTCCATGGCTGCGACGGATCTTGAGTGGGACCCCCACCCATGCCATGGGATTGGGCAGACTATGAGTGGAATTTCCACCCCTCTAGGGCCCATCCCTGCCTTGGGTTCCAAGGGTGGACTTGAGTGGGGTTTTTAGGCACCACTTCCCTCACACCTTCCCTCCTAGTAAGTTGGCAAACACTCAGAAGACAATCTTTAAGCAATCAAATACATTTGCATCTATACATATCATATATCAAGATCCATGCCCAAAGTGATGATGCGTAATAATACTAAAAATGCTATGCAGATCTCTTTACGCCTTTCCCTATTCTTAGCACTCAAGAGATATCATTAGTGTAAATCAATGATATAAGAAATCTATTGTCCGTACTTATTTAAATTATCATAGTTACTTATAAGGCTTAATAATTGCTCCAAGCATCATTATTGTATATTCGCATCTAATTCACACATCTACCCATACATACATATACATATACATATCTAGTACTAAAATTAAATATCCCAATGTTATCTATATAAACACTGTTAATAAGAAACTTACTATCAACAATTATGCATCATAAATAACATTAAAGATATTGTAATAGCATTTTGTATAACCCATTATTTAATTGCCTATGGATCCTATCATTACTTTTACTCATAACATAATTACTAATTAACAAATAAAGATATTATAATCAACATTATCTATGGCCTCACCTTACCTTTACTCACAATAAATAATAACATACCAGATATGGTAAGCAATCTGCAGACCCTGAGTTCCCCCACCGAACTGCAGCCCATGTTTTTCCCAGTAGTCACCGATCAGCAGAATATTTGTTTATATCTTTCTTTTTCCCCAATTCAGAACATATTTCTCCCCTTTAATACCCATGTATGGCAAGAGACATGATCTTTCAATGCCTTGATTTGTCAAGGGTCATATCACTTCATTCAAGGATAATCGCTGTCCATTCTTTATTCCCCGCTTTGTCTTTAAGGGAGTCAATGCTATTTATTGGAGATAATGAATATTATCAAACCGTCACCACCCTTCTTTAGTGGCTTTCCTAAAACAGGTCTCCATAATCCATAGTTAGTGAGGGCAATTTTAATCATATTTATATTACCTCGGATGCTAAAAGGAAGGTCGGCTGCTTTGAGATTTTTTATGATTGTTGACTTTATAATGATAGGAATCGCTGCTAGGTTTTGCTATATGTATATTTTATTTTTACATTTGTTATTTGTTTATTATATTTTATATTTTATGTTTTTTTATTTAGTATGATTTTATATCATATCTTATTATTGTATTATATTATTTTTTTATTATATTTATTATAATATATGTTATTCTATTATGAGAATAATGGTTATATTTATAATTATAATATTATAATAAATTTGCTAATACCATATATATTTTTATTTATTTATTTGCATTTCAATATTTGATTATTTCCATATTTTGGTGTTCTATTTCGGGGACATGACAAAGAATCAGACATTGGAAGATCGGAGCCAAAAACACCAAGACAAAGGGAGCATCAGAAGGACCCCAAAGGCAACCTGAGGGTGACGAACGATGAAGAGGGACGAGTAGAGGATTGCGCCATGTCTGAGAATGCAGTGAATGCATCGGAACATATGTATCAAATCTTCAACAGGTTATCGTCACAAAAGGTGCATTGAATAGGTAAGATGGTGACTCCTCCAACAAGTTCAAATGTGGGTCGATAGAAGCTCCCAAAGTTCACCGGAAATGGGTTGGAGGACCCTATATGACATTGTAAAACTTGTGAGACAATTTGTAATGTCCCCATTTTAGCCCTACGCTCTCCTTGAGGATTTAGCCTATTTTTGGAAACTTGTAGGCTAAGCAGAATTGAAAATTAGGGTTTCCTATTTTTTAGGAGGTTTTAGATGCAGTTTTGAGGGCTTGCATGCGAGAGTTTTTGATGCATGTCTAGTGGAGTTTTCTGGGTTTTCAGAAAGCTTCAGAATGGTGTAACATGTACCTCCATCTGACAACCTTTCCATGCACTTACTATTTTTAGTAAGTCATGTTGGCTTCCTGGATTATGCTCACAAGGCGTTTGGAAACACTTACTATTTATAGTAAGTCATGTTTATAGCTCGGATGAAGTTTTGCAAACTTACTATTTATAGCAGTTGCTGTTTTTGATAAGTTTATTTATAGCAGTATCATTCTAGCAGTAGTTCAATCATCTGCAGTTCGCATTTCTATTTTGGGCAGTGTGGCTGTCCAATTTGGCTTTTTGAAGAATTTGAAGTTAACTTGCTATTTATGGTATTGGCTATTTTTAGTAAGTCTATTTTTAGCTGTGGCATCATCGGTAGTTCTGCTCAGATCATCATTCTATTTCTGGCAGAATCAGTTTGAGTGTTGGTTTTGGTTTTGGCTTCTATCCCTCCTTGGGCTGAGTTCCAAACTTAGTCAATTTTATGTCTTGAAGTTGTACCCCACGCCTAGGCTTGATGACTTCAAGTTGTTTTAATGAAGGGCACTTAAAGGGGGTCAAACTTCATATGCAATTAATGTTTATTTTAAATGATTATTGTTGCAAATTGAAATGGACGCCTAAAGGAGAATGTTTGATATTTTGAATAAAGTAAATGCTAGAAGGTGGCGTCCGTTTGGGAGATGAAGTGATTCGACTTCTGGGAATTATAGATTGTTTCACTTTCCAATTGAAGATTATATATTGGTGCCTTGCTCATTGTTTGGTATCTTTGAATTTTGAAAGTAAAGTTATGTTGCTGGTTTGAAATCCAGAACCTGGCTACGGGGAAGCTTAGCATTTTGCAATCCATCCTTCGGGCCTGAAACTATAGCTTCCTAGGTGGGTTTTTGAGACTGTACTTCACACAGGAGTGCAGATAGAGCTTTATTTCTGATGTTATTTAATAGGTTGCTGCTGTATAATCTGTTATTGAGTTGCTGATTGGTCCATGACTGAAGTGAATTTATGATCACTGCTTCGCCATTGATTTTTCTATCGTTTTGGGTATTAGCCCAAGCTGTTCTACTGTGGAGGGCACCCATTTTTGCAAGTTTGCAGATTTTTCTGTGAAGATTGAGATTTTTGAGAGAAGGTCGACCCTTTTTGGAGGCCGTACCTTCTTGTCTGGCTGCATTCGGATTCGTGCCACTAACAGGTGCGAAGTTTGAAGGTGTTCAGTTGCTGTGTTTTGGACGCCTTTGCTCTAGGATTCATCCGCTCTCAGTTTCACGTCAAACGGACTCCATTTGGTGGAGCTATGAACATTTTGGTGGATCTCTTCATTGCTGGTCTGATTTTCTGTACCTTCTGTTTCTAATCAGATAAGTTCAATTTTGTTATTATGCTATTTTGAGCTTCATTCCGATGACTTTTCATGTTGTAAGAGTTAGAGGAAGTGTTACTCTAACTATCTCATGTTTTTTGGAAGCTTACCTTTGCTAAATTGCAGTTGTATGTTATTTGTTTGTGAGCTGATTAGTAGTACTAACAGCCATTGTTTCATTGCTGCAAATTCTAGTTTATTTTATACTCCCACGATTGAGTGGTTGAGTTTAATAAAACATCTTTCTTACTCTTGTATTCCCCCCATGATATAAGTGGTTGTGAGGACTTTTATACCCCCCACTGTACAAGTGGAAGTGTGGTTACATGGTTGGCTTGCCGCCTTAATTAAATTGTAATAATCTCACCCACTGAACAAGTGGAGTATTCCCACCACTTGTGGATGCCTGCTCAACAGAAGAATTGTACTTTCAAATCTGATTTTCCTAACGATTCCCAAGCCATATGCTATCACCTCACCCAAACTGGGATCTTGGTGAACATTCTTGGTGAGGGTTACTTTATGAGCTGTTTTGGATTTGGAGCTAACATTTAATCAGTGTTTGATTGCTGGTTTATTGTGTTGAAATCCGAGAAAAATTAAGGGGGTTCATTTCACAATTTGGGTAGCAAATGGTCAAGATGATAGAGCATTTTAGCTTGAGAGCATTTCCAGTGACTCTTAGAGGCATAGTGATCGATTGGTATACAAAATTAGATGTAGCGCACAAAGCCACATGGGATGCATTAAAAGGAGCACTTCAAGAAGAATTCAAACTTCTAAGAGACAACAATGAAATCGTAGCAGAGATATATAATATGAAGCAAGGAAAATATGTAAACGTACGAGGCTATAATCGTAGGCTGAAGGAATTACTAGTGAAATTAGAAATCCAACCAGCCGATGGACTAAAGAAAACATGGTTCATCGAAGGATTGATTCCTTTGTTGAGGAAGAAAATGAAAGAAGTGCCTTCATCATCGTATGCCGAAGCCTACAATCGAGCAATGGACCTAGATCTGGGTTTTTCTAGGTTTCTTCTCAAATGGATATTGGCAAAAATTTCTAGAAACAGAATTTCTACTTCCAAGGGCTCAAAATAATTTTGATTGGCTTAAAATACTTCCTCATCAGGCTGATCCAGTCAAAATCGTCAAAAGATTAGTTTTTCTCTAATGGGTCTATTATGGTTTTTCAAAAGCTAAAATAGGAGCTCTGAGGTCTTTAATGGAGGATGGTCAACTGGCAGGGGTCAAATTCGAGATCTTAAACATTGCACAGATCAAGATAATGGCGAAAGATGTTCCTGAAACAAAGGACGAAGGAGGGGAAGCTGGAAAATCTTGAAAATAGTGAAATTTTGTCTAAGACTGAAGATGTTAGGCACTCCTGTCCAGTCAAGGCGCCTAGCTGACTTTGCCTTAGAATATATTTTAGTCTCTAGCGTGAGGTGAATGCAAAAACGGTGAGCACAGAGTGAGGAACGAGGAACAAAGGAAAAATTGTAAAAATGATAAAAAAACTAACTCTTGCTAGTAAAGGTGCCCCTGCTAGCTAGGGGCACCCATCATTTCAAGCTATCAGATGTTGTTTCTAGGGTTTGTGCCTCCAACAATTTGTTCTCAGAATTCTTTCGGCTTCGTAGTGAATCTATCAGCAGGTCCATCGGATCAATCAGTCAGCTAGAATCGTGGATCGAACAAAGAGGTTGCATTAGAGAAGCAAACTAGAAATTGTGAAAATCATTGAAAATATTCTCTTTGGCAAGTAAAGGTGCCCTAGGTAGCCAGGGGCACCTAGGATTTTGGAAGGTCAGATTCAGCTATTAGGGTTTGCCAAGATGCTCATCTTCTTTAGAATTCCTCAAGCTATCCAGTGGATGTCTTAGCCAGATCATTAGATTCATCAGTCACTCGCAATTTCAGATCAAATGGAGGACAAAGCATGGGGTACAAATTTGAAGGTTGAAGATCACGTAAAAATGACTAAGTCTGGGTAGTAAAGGCGCCGAGGTAGCCAGGGGTTCTCAAGCTTTTGGGCATTCAAAAGTTAGAATTAGGGTTTGTCACCTCCAGAACATTCTTCTCAGTTTTCTCCTGGCTATCCAACGAATCCAACATCCAATTCATTGGACCTCCCGAACGGCCGGAATTGAAAGTTCACCCAGAGATCAAAAAACATTAACAAATTGAAGAACATCAAAAAATGGCTCTGCTGAGTAAGGGCGCCCCAAGTAGCCAGGGGTGCCCAAGATTTTGAGGGCTTTGAATCAATTTTTAGCAGTTGCAGCCTCCAAAACATTCTTTCCAGATTCAATTAGGCTTTGCAATAGATCAGTCAGTCAATTCACAAGATTCACCAGGCGTCTGGAATCAAAGATCAAAGGGATGCATTTTATCAAGCAAAATTTGGAAATTTCAGAAAAAATGGCTAAGTCTGCCAAGTAAAGGCGCCTCAGCCAGCTAGGGGCACCTAAGTTTCAATGCCTTAGTAAAATTACCGATTTTCATCATCTAACATTCAAAACAGTGTCTACGTTCAATGTACCTACTTCTAGATTGGCTTCGCAGATTTAAAGTTGGAGAATAAAGAAATTTTTTCATCCTCAAAACCTATTTAAGAGGGCTTTTGCATTCATTATTCACATATTTTGTAGGTTGGCGTCCAGAGGAGGAAACTAAGAATTTTCTTCATATCAAGATTTGAAGGCCAAAACGTGGTGCTTTTTCAAAGTTCTTCATATTTTCTAGATCAGGTTGCTCAGAGGCTTGCTTTTTCATGCTTCAAATTTCTAGGGCGTCACTTTTCAGAAAAAAGGGGGTCACCTTTTTCGAATTTCATCAATGTGGGTCTGCTTGGCTTTTTGATTCTCATCAACTTTGGAAAAAAATTATATTTTCAAGAATCTGCTTTTTTCATGCTTTTTCAAGAAACCTTCAGTATTTTCAAAATCTAATCAAATGGGTCTCTCTAAAATGTGATTCTATACAAAACCCAGCTCTCAACTTGTTTTGGGAAAATCCTAAAATTTTAGGGTTTCTGTGTTTTTTTTCAATTAGTCATCAACATTTTCCAAAATCGGACGATCTGGGTCTCTTCACAACGAGATTGTTCACAAAACCCATATCTTAGAATTTTTTGGAAAAAAATTTCATTTTTCAAAAGAAAAATCAGCAAGCTATTTTTAGCTTTTGTGTAGAACTTGTCCGAGCATAGTTGAGTTTACAATCAAAATTCAAGTTTTTTTGCGTGCAGTATTCTCCCATGGAATTCAAAACCAAGCCAGTGTTGTATCATGATTTCTTGAAAACTTTTGAAATTGATTTGCATCATATAAATTCAGTTTTTGATTTGCGTGATTTGGAAGACGCAAGAAATGTTGCAATCAAACACCTTGGTCATTCCGGGTTGCTTGCAGCAGCTTCATTCCCCATCTCCGTGCAAAGCCTTGAGTTTGTAATTGCTTGTGTCAAGCATTACATTCCTACAACACAAGAAATCCAAGCAGTAGATGGGCGGGTTGTTTGCAGCCTCAAGTCGGACGATGTTGAGAAATGCTTTTCAATACCACCTTGGCCGGAAAACTTAGTCATCTCCACTAAAGAGTGTGAAAAGGTGTGGTACATGCAAAAGGACAACCAAAAAGGAGTTGCACAGAGATGGTTGAAGGAGAAACACAACACTTTGCCAAAGAATGTTGGGCGTGGAGAATTCCAAGAGTTTGCAGTGATGATTACTTTGCTCAATCGAGTCACGGGTCAAGCAAAGGCCAATAAATTCCAGCCTTTGATGTTTCATATCATCTCTCACATCATTGATAAGACAAAACTCTATGATTGACCGACTTTGATTAGTGATAGTCTCCACCATCAGATGACAAAATATTTCAAAATCCGTGAGTTTCACATGATTTCATATCTTGTCTATCTAATGCCCTTTCAAGGCAAGTTTAGAGGATTGAATGTCATCGGAACTTTGGGTGTTCAACATGTATATCATCATTACTCACAGCTGGAGCTTTCAGAGTCAACACATCATTACAGGTGGGTGAATGATGCATCTTAACGCATACAGTGAGAGACTTAGACAATGAGTTGCATGTAAAGATTTCATCAGATGCCAAATTGGCTATGGCGGAGTGGGCTGATTGGTTTATCTAGTTTCCCACATTCTCCTCTATCAAAGTGTACGGCTTCTCAAGTAGTCCAATCATGCTGTCGAGGTATCCCACAATTGAGGTGGCGTTCATGGAGTTTTTGAGGCAAGTGTATGAAGTTCACACGTTCTTGCGGAACTAAAAGAAGGTTGCTTTTAGTTCTCCATTTGAGATGGGTATCTATAGATGTAGATCATTGGTTGATGCCAAGGTGATGGGTGATGAATTATCAAAGTTTGGCCTCAAGTTGTTCAATGAGAGGCAATCATCCGATCCCCATGGCATCTTTGCATCCCGTCTTGGTCAGAATCACGCTCATGCGCCTGTAGTTGAAGATTTCTAGGCTAATTGCGAGGATGAGTTTGAAGTGCACAGGCGTAGTATCTGCAGGTTTACCCTCTAGCAGATGGTTGATTTCTTGTCAGAGGATGTAGAAGGATTGTCCGATGATGATGGAGAAGTACTTCTTCCTATGTATGCCAGAGATCAAACTGAGTAGCGACCACTTTCACAAGTGAATTAGTCCATCAAAGAAAGCACCTCAATCGAGGAGAGGATGAGCCGGGTTATACAAAACAACAGGATTTTCCTAAACATCAAGAGGATGCGAAAGGAATCTATTCATGTTGCAGAGCTGCCAGTAGTGCAGTCATCCCCACCTTCTTCTTCCAAATCGAAACCAAGAATGAAGGCTATGAGCAATCCTCCAGAAGGTTTGAAGGGTAGCAGAATGTCTAAGAGTTCAAAGAGAAAGCTGAAGTTCTCCGATGTGATTCAGCAGGAACAACCAGCAATTGTATCAGAAGTTCCAGAGGAGCCAGCACCACGAACAGAAGCAGTGCCTTTGTCTCCTAATTTGCCACCATCACCGAGATCTTCTCCCATCCATATTGATTCAGAGGTTGAAGAGGTTGATGAAGTTGAAGCCGAGCCTCCCAGAGTAGTTAGTAAAGACACCTCGTCTTGAGAACATCTTGGGAAGGAAAAGGAGGAAGCCCTCGTATCAGCTGAACTTTGCAGAGCTTGACAACGTCTATCAAGAGATATCAGTAAAGAAACCTAAGAAGCAAGTTCACATAGAGAAGAATTCAGATGGTGAAATTATTATTGAGATTGCTATGCCTCTGGAGGATAAGAATATTGATGAGGTAGAGGTTGATGATTTCACAGTTGTCAAAGCAAATCTCGGCAGAAGCACTCAACAGACAGATGTTAATCTCTTCGAGGTTGCAGCAAAAAATCTAAAAGAGAGAGTGCTTAAAGATGGAGAGAATAAGGAAGCCCTTAAGCCTGAAATTCAATAGCTACGGAAGTATGTTTCTAATCTACTTCATGACACTTGACAGGCCACTCTATTGCTTCCACAGATTCTAGAGTCACCAGTCGATCAAGACCAATTAAGTCATTTGGTTATATATGGGAAGCACATGCGAGATTGGATAGAGGAGTTTATCACTAGGGGTAGACCTGTACTTACAGAGATGTATCAGTTAAGGTATAATGCCCATGATCTGTGTCAAGGGATTCAGGGGTTTGAGCAATGTATGGCGGAGGTGAAACATGTGCATGATATTATCATTTCAGATTTGAGGACGGCATATTATTCAATTGTTGCAAGAGAACATAAGAGAAAGGTTTTAGCTTGGAGAGAACAACACCTCTTCAAGGTGAAAACCTATGAAAGAATATCAGAAGAATTGGCTGAATATAGGCAAATGGTTGTTGATGTCCTCAGATTCGTGAGCACATTTGTTTCACAGATCCCTTGTCGGTATCATCATGATGATGGCTCTTTCATTGATCTTGGTGAGGTGCAAGCAGAGTTCCAGAATCTTGTTCATAGCATCTTTAGCAATGATCCTGTTGCCAGAAAGATGAGTCAAATTGCCATGATGTTAGCAAGATTCGATAAAGCAGTTGAAGAGGTCAAAGATTTTCTAAGTTCGATTGTAGAAGGCGACGAGATCCTGGAAAAGCAGAATATTGCTCTAGATAGTATCAATGCTCCTAACAAAGAAGTAGTTTCTAGCTTTTTGGCAGATTTACTTTCCCAAAATATCCATGAATGAGTTATCTTATTAGGAAAGCAAAGATTTCCAAAGATAGAATTAAAGCAGCAATTAACTCAATGTTTTTTCAGAGTTTTCTTTCTATTCTTATCTCATGCTTATCTATTCTTTGAGAAAGAGGAAATATCAAGTTGTAATAGTTGGCACTTTCCCTGTTTTTTGCTTTCAGTAGGTTGTTAGTTAGTTGTCATGTTTTAGTTTTAGAAATAAAGCTTGCAAGTTGGCAAGTCTTGTTGTAAAAGCAAAGAGATTTTAGGTTTCCCTACTCCTTCGCTTGTGTATAAATAAAAGCAGCCTTGGTCATTTTTCTTTAACCGTTATTGTGATAGCAAATTGTTAAGCCTACTTTTGCCTGCGAGTTGTTATTCAATGTTTGCTCACTTAGTGTAAGAGCAAGCTTGCATGCCTGCCTTTTGTTGTAAGTTATTGTTCAGTTCATGTGTAATTTGTGTCAAGTGTATTCCGGTTTGATCGCTAAACTGTAAGCCTGTTATTGCTACAATCTTGTTGTCCCAGAAGTGTAATCGTTATTTGAAATTTGAGAAAGGAAATCTTATGCCTGCTTTGCTGCTTTGATCTACTGTCTCAAGTTTTGTTTTATGTGTTCTATGTATATAATCTTTATTTCAGCTTGCATCGAAAAGTACAATGAGTCTTCAGGTGTGCGTTGGAAGAGAGTTTGTTTAAGTATCTGTGTTGAAATCATTCCTTGTTTACTTCTATCTCTCAAGCTTTGAGTTTACTTGAGTTGTTAGAAGCGTCATTAGAGTAGGCCTAGTTGTAGTTGAAATTCTAAAAGAGAAAACCTCAGCTACGATGCAGAGTTTTATAACCTTGTGCTCTTAGTTGAGAACAAAAAGATTGGCAAATAGTTAGTTTACTTTCTTTAAAGCATCATGAGCAAAGAGGGAGCTTCCCCTCCTAATTTGAAGAGCAGTTTATCTGTGCATAGTTGTCCGTTTCTAATCCACATTCCAAAGGTGCGCATTGAAATGCCAACACAATTATTGATGGCGAGTCGGGTGTGAATGTACTTCCAAAAGACACTTGGAGAAGTCTGGCAAGCCAACCATTTGGCCACCAACTTTTCAATTGGTTTGTGCAGATCAACAAGGTATTATGGTACTTGGAGTTTTAATGGGACAAAGGGTAATTATTGGAGAACATTTTTGTTGAACTTTGTGGTCATTTCATTAAGGAAAAATGTGTATGAGACATTGTTAGGTTGGGGTTGGCTGGTGGCAACCAAAGCCAATCACAACTGGAAAAGGAATACAATGTCCATTCAGAATAAGGGTCGGACGTGTATAATTGATTTGAAAAACCAAGCAATCAGTGAGAAAGAAGCCTCCTCGGATTCGTCAAATTCAATCTCTGGAAAAGAATGGACGAAGAGTCAAGGTCCGATGCAACCAAACGATGAAGGAATTTTGGAGCTATAGCCATGTTCGGATGACGAAATAAATTCTCTTCATGGCCTATTTCATTGGCAAATGGAGGTTTATGAGGTATTTTCGTCGAGGTGTAATTTTCTCCAAGATACAACTCTCAATGAAGAGCAACCGATGAAAGAATGCAAAATTAATGATGATACATCTCAGAGTGCTCAAAGCAAAATATTCAACTTGGAACACACAAATATTGGGAAAAAGAATCTTCACAGAAAATTTACAGAAAGAAACAAAAATTAAAGATTAGAAAATTAAAGCGAAAAATAAAAGTGCAAGGGACAAAGGCAATTAAAATTTATAAAGTATGGACTATGACCATCATTTGTAAAGTATGTTTTAGGAAGAATCATACAGGTAAAAGTATGACATGATTGCATTGTATAGCAACAAAAAGAAGTTGAAGGCTTCCAAAGACAAACTATACCGATAAAGACCATTGTGCAGTAATGGAGCATATGACCTGCCTCTTTTAATTGGAAAGATCTTGTATGGCTAGTGTTTCCTTGGACGGTACAACGAAACAAAAAAAACTCAGACAATATAGCCAGCATTGCCTTTTATCATACTATCGATCATCACACAAAGTTTCATCATCGGACGACGAAGACAAACAATATTGTACGACCATGCCATTTGACAGCTTTGCATTGTATGGCAAGGTCGTAATTGTCTTGTATGGTCGAGGCATCTTCACACTGTACAATCACAACAGTTGCACATCGTACGATTGACATTAAACATGCCCATACAACTTGAGTGGGTTCAACAACGACAACAAAGAAATGGAGAATACATAGTACGACATATGTACTATAGCATATGAAAGTGGAATTGCAGAGTCGTACGGTTTCAAGACAAAAGTGATCATTGCAACGTACAGATCAGACAGAGAAAATATTCCATCGTACGACCTCCATTTGCATCGGTCGTACGGCCTAAGGGGATCTAGTCAAACGTACAACAAAATGGGTCGCTCAACATATAGTACCTTCAGCATATGTAGACATGAATATTTCTCAATTTAGTTATGTATTCTGATATACCTTCATGTTAGGACTCAAGGAATTGTTTGATCATATTAAATACTCTTATTAAAATGTGTAAATACAAATGAATTACTAATGACTGCATATCGATTGTCTGAATTGTGTTTGTAATCTCACCAAGAGAGCTGAGTCATAACTTAAGTGGTTCGTCTAAAAATCTCACTCAGGTTCTGCCCCACAGGCCCATAGCAAAGGTTGGGCAGTTTGCCCCACAGGCCCATTGCAAGGGTTGGGTCATGGAGGGGTGAGGGTTCCACCTAGGCATTCTGCCCCACAGGCTCGAGATACGGGTTGGGCATTGGAAGGTGGTAGACCATAGGCCCTTAAGGGTTCCCCTCTCCTGATGGGCTTAGTGACTCCTCTTATGTTTATCAATTTGTATTTATGATTATGTTTGATTTTGATATCTATATATTAATGCTAACACCTATGTTGTTAATGTGATGAATACAGATTCCAATCTAGGGTTGTATTAAAAGGACATTCATTTGGAAAGAAGAAACCCTAAACCTAATCAACAAGCAAATTCTAGGGCAGACAAATGGATTTTAGGTCAAGTTCGGGTAAGGGACATTACACGTCTTCCCTAATGTTACTTGATGTTTACTTGTGGTCTGGAAGATGACTTTTTCCTTTGGGGGGATGATGTAGTCAGTGTACAATGTCTATTATTATGCTTCGGTAATATTGGTTATCCGATTATGTATTAATTGGTTGTCGGCTTTGGATAGTTATAAGCATCGGTTGGTTGACGGTTGTGTTCTTCTTAGCAATTGTTGGGTCCTTTAAGTACATTGTGTATCATCAAGGAGGGTAGTATGATCTAGTTGAATCAACTCTAATCCTTGGCTGACCATCTCTAGTCATCTTCTATAATAATTTCATGTGCGAATAAAGATATATTTT
This sequence comes from Sequoiadendron giganteum, assembly GCA_007115665.2. Lineage (NCBI taxonomy): Eukaryota > Viridiplantae > Streptophyta > Pinopsida > Cupressales > Cupressaceae > Sequoiadendron > Sequoiadendron giganteum. Next base: position 528,794,880 of record CM021108.1, read on the forward strand.
ACTCATCTATCTTGTATGCATTGTAATCTCTATTATTAATTCATGTATTTAAATTATCAGATACAACAACAAACAATCACCATAGTTGCTAGTGTAGAAGTGAAAGGTCTCTATATTTCCCCAATCTATCCCTTCCTGAAACATCTGCAATGATTGATTTGTGTTTGGCAACATTCGCACATCAAAGGTACTAGCGACCCATCCACCCTCCGGCTCCACTGCCATCTTTGCAATCGAGATCGATGCTTTCGATCTTAGTTTTGGATTCAATAAACTTGGAATGAGCCCCTCCACCAACAATCTGTTCCCAATGGCCTGTACAAGATTGTTAAAGAAGAGGCCATATACCATCATTGTCATGAACATGGCCACCCTTCCACTGATCTATCCCGACCACCTTCAATATTTCCGTGATCCCATTATTATTTTTGATTTGGAATAGTCTCCTTAATTGAGTGTGCGCGTCCTTGCATGAGCATTTGACCTCGGTTATCCCTTTATTTGCCATGGTCTCCAATAGACTCTCGAGTATCGTTCTCTTTCCTTCCCTATGCTTTTTATCGTCATTTCTGTCCATATTTCGCACAACAAATCAATGAAAATCTTACGAAGTTGAATAGGCCATACTGTGAGATCTGTCAAGTTTTCTAGTCCATCTAGCATCTAGTGCCACATATGTACTAGGGAACACTTAACGAATCCTCAAACTTGAGTTGTTTAGTGTCATTTTGAACTCGTCCTTTCAGACTCAATAATTTCTTCCAACCCATTCGAGCTTAAGGCTTAGTCTGGACGATGTTACATCCTTCATTTTGTTCAACACCCCAATTTCCAAGAAAATCAGTCGCTTGGTTTGACTCCCTCTACACATGTGAAATTGAGAAATCAACAAGTTCTCGCAACATTTCTCTTATCTTTCCTACTTTCGGTTGCAGTAACGAGCTCGTCACTTTGTTCTGTTTGATTGGATTAATACAAATCAAAAAATCCCCTCATATCCAGTGTGTGAATACCTTTTTGCTTGCAAAGATGTAAGCCTTCCAACAATGCTTCGAATTTTGGTTCATTGTTTGACCCATAGTTTGCAAACTCGGACTCGTTGCAGACTCGGCAGCCTAAAAATATGACTCGGACTCTGGACTCGGGAAAAGACTCGGCAAAAAAAAAAACCATAGTTTTACAAAAAAACAAGAACAAATTAATGCATTTAGAGAACATAAGAGCTTAATTTGATTATCAAACACTCATAATTCAAAGATTACACATGTCATATGATCATCAAACACTCAATAATTGAAATTTAATCATTCATAGTCATCAAATACTCATAGTTTCAATGTATAACAGCATCATAAGTTTATAAATGTTTACATATAATCATGTCAAAAAGAGGAAAACATTAACAACCACATGTAATCTACACCTTCCTCTTTCCCCTCCCAATGGTACTCAATTTTGGAGGGCCTAGAACTAGAAGGTGCCCATGTTGTAGTATCCAAACGAGGACTAGGAGATCGAGCAAGGGAAAAATAATATTCAAATGTGTCTTCGTTGTCCTCCATGGCATCCAATCTTGCTGCTTCTTCTTCTTCTGCTGCTGCTCTCTCTAATTCAACAAGATCCTCATCAGTAAGGAAGACATCAGCCTCATCATTTTGTTCATCAATAGTCCATTCACCATATGGATCAATGTCATCCAAGTTGATGGACTTGTGTGAAACACCCTCCACCTTTCTAGTTCGAAGCCGAAGGTTGTACCGAACAAAAACTAAATCATTTAGGCGCTGTTGAGTCAACCTGTTTCTTTTCTTTGTGTGAATGTTTTCAAATAAACTCCAATTGCGTTCACACCCAGAAGCACTGCATGGCTGCGACAAGACACGTATGGCTAGCTTTTGAAGATTTGGTGTGCTAGCACCATAGTTTTCCCACCATAGATCTACAAAAACATGTTTAAAAAAATACAAGTATTAAGAAATAAGAATAAAGTAAAAAATCTATATGTAAGAATCAAGTTTCTAATTTCATTTTTTACCTGGTTGTTGTTTTCCTCTCCTTTCAATTGCTTGTTGGGAGGAAAAGAGTCTTCCCTCTGCACCCTTGTAGACCTTGAATAGATAAAAGAAAAAGTAAATCAAATATAGAAAATTCATAGATAGTCAAGGCTCAACATTGCAAATTCATAAATAAGATGTAACAAATCTCACCTCCAACTCGTCAAGCACCTTATCTCTCAGCTCGCTATCAAGCACCATCCTATCAATGCAAGTGACAAGACCTTCCATGATCTCCTCATCCGCCTTAAATGTGTCCGAGAAGTAGAACTTCGGATTCAAGAAGTAGGCAAAGGCATGAATCGGTTGGTGGAGTTGTTTTGTCCATCTCCGATCAATGATGCGCCATATGATTTCATATTTATTTTTGTTGCCGCCATAGAAACGTGATATGGCCTCTTTGGCCCTATCCATGGCCTCATAGATGAAACCCATTGGCATGCCATCTCCATCCACCATACGAAGAACCCTCACCAAAGGTTCTGGCACCTAAAAAAATGAAAACAAATGTTATATTATAACAAAATTAACCCCTCAAAAAATAAAAAACAGCAAATAGATTATCATGTATAAATTTTTTTGTGTGATTGCTACTTACCCCCATCAACTCCTCTCCATTTTTGATGAATGTCTCATCAAAAAGTATGGCAACAATCCTCTCCCCTTTAGCTCTATTGGAAAATGAGGACTCCTTCCAAGCATCGAACACAAACATTTGCTTGAGATGACCAATGGCACCAAGAATGCTTTGCAATGTGAGGAAGTGGCTAGCAAATCGTGTCACTCTAGGTCGCACAAGGTCCTTTCCATTTGTGAATTTCCTCATCAAAGAAAGCACCCAAGTATGGTTGTAGATAAATTTTGTAACACTTTTTGCATCTTCAACCACTCTTTTGACCCATGAAATCTTCCCAATGTTCTCTAGCAATAGGTCCAAGCAATGTGCAACACACGGAGACCATGCAATTGTGGGATACCTCTCCATAAGTAGCCTACCTGCAGCTACATATGCAGCTGCGTTGTCCGTCATAATTTGGACAACATTATCAACTCCAACCTCCTGGACCACCCCATCTAATAGATTGCATAAAGTCTCAGCATTTTTAACTTCATGGGAGGCATCTATTGATTTTAGGAACACCAATCCACCATTTGAGGCCACTAAAAAGTTTAGGAGAGTTCTATTTCGTCCATCTGTCCACCCATCAAATAAAATGCTGCAACCTTTTCTTCACCAAAATTTCTTTTGCTCATCAACCACAAGCCGTGTATTCTTTACGGCTTCCTCTAGTAATGGCCCACTCAAATCTCTAGCTAATGGGGTCTTAAACCACTTTCCTGCAACTGTAAGGGCGTTCATTAAACCTTCCCAATATGGGTTGTTTGCAACATTGAAAGGTAGATTATTGTAGTACCAAAAGTTTGCAGCAGCCATCCTAGCTTCATGATGCTTTTCCTTATTCCAACCGGTACCTTCAAGTGAAGGTTGTGCTCCTGAAACATTACGTGGAATAAAATAATTTGGCCCTGATGAAAGACCTTGGCCAGCACTAGCAGTAGAATAGGAACCCTCAGGACTCTTACCAAAAGATAAATGTGGAGCACAAACGCTTGGACTTGCAGCACGATGGGGCATAGTTGGTGTAGAATGGGATTCACTCATCATTGTTGCTAGGGCATCCTTTTTTTTTGTCTTTCATCTTTTTTTAGCTCATACTCAGCAAGAAGGGCCTTTATCTCTCTAATAATCTCAGGAGTTGTTTTAGTGCATCCCTCCATATTTTGCCCAAGTATTCTTGCAAGGTGGTATTTTAATCTGCTTTTTCCTCCTGTCATCCATTTATGGCATTCAATACATGTCACTTCACCTTTTTTGTTTCCTAGTATTCCATACTTCCATGCAGGGTCTTTTCTCGTTCCCTTTGGATTTGAAGACGACATTGTTGTTTCAAGTTCAACATGGAAAAAAAAAATCAGCAAATAAATGTGATTCAAAGTTTCATTTATTTGCAAAAAAAAAAAGAATGCAAAACCAAGCTAGAAATAGTAGGAATTAGGCTATTAAGGAAAATAGAAAAAAAATTGGCAGCATTTCCCCTTATTTTTTTTGATTTTTTTTATTTTGAATGCAAGAAAACAAAAAAAAAGAATTGTTAGATCACTTACTTGGCTCTATTTTGATCTTTTTAGCTCGTTCTCTTGGTTTCTTTCAACCTGAAAATCACAAACACTCAAGTTAAAATGAAGTAAAAATTAAAAAAAAACATGGGTTTTAACCCATTTTGACACCCAGCCGTGCAGGAAAGTCCTGACCCAAGACTCTCCTGGACTCGACTCCCGAGTTCGTGGCGAGTCGACTCGACTCAGCCATGGATTCCCTTGTCCGCCGAGTCCGCGACGAGTCTTGGAGAGTCTGCAAACTATGGTTTGACCCAATAGGTAATTTTATGGATTTTTCCCATATCAAACTCCCACACTCATTTTGAATGATACATCCTGCACCAGATTGTCTTAGGCTGCCCTTTGCAACACCATCAAAATTAAGTTTCAATCTCCCCCTCAATGGAGTTTCCATCAAGCCGTCTTCCTCTTTTCTTTTGAATTGGTTGAATACTAGAAATCAATAGGAAATTTTAGGCCTTCCCATCTCTTCATCAATGAGTCATCCCAATGGGTGAAGCATGGTTTCTTTTGGTCTTTAACATGTGTGTTCATCCATTCAGTTATGTTTCTGTCGATCACAAATATCACCTCCTCCAATCACATTGCAGTATCATTGAATATCCTATGGTTCCTTTCTTTCCACACATTTCAAATGAGAATGGTTGGGCTAGCAATCCAAATCTCACTCCAAAATGCAGCTTTGCTAATTCTTTGCCAACTTATGAAGAAGTCCAATAAGTCATTTGCCTTGGCCCCAACCAACCTAGTTTATTTTGTAGCCAATCCCAATTGGAGGCTGTGAATGTGCAATTCAATAAAAGGTGATCGGTTGACTCCCCATTGGCTTTGCATATTATACACCAGCTCGGGCCCTTGATGCCAACCATCATTCTTCCCCAATAAGAATGTGCTTGTGCAAGGCAGTCCAAGCAAAAGCTCCAACCTTCGGTAACACTCACCTACCCCAACACAGTTTCGTTGGCGATGAACTTGCAGAATTGTGTGTTTGGATTTGATAGCCCAGCTTCACCGAGTATTTCCCTAACTTTGCTCCACATCAAATTATCTTGTTTGGATTATCATTCACCAAAATTCGCCTTGTGCTAACGTAATCTTTAAGGCATTTCTTGGTGTCTTCGCTTATGGGTAGAAGATCAAAGTTCATCCACTTCCATTCATCATTTAATTTAGGTTCCAAAGTCAAAGCTCATTATTGATTAGGAGGAATGGATAAGGTGGCAAGGGTAAGGAATGCAGATACAAGTTGTCCACCAAGTAGACCACCCCATGGGGATGTCTAAGTGCGCCTCTTGAGGGCCAAGAGGGATGGTATATCCACTCTTGGGCTTGGTGTGATAGCTTCGGGGGAAAGAATCATGCTTCTCATCCACTTTCCCTTATGATCCAACTCCCAATGTGAATTATCAGTATTATGTGGTTTACGTTACTTAGATATTTGCATGATATGAATTATAGATATTTATTATACATGTCTAACTATGTGAATTATATTCCAATATTATCTAACATGATTGGAGGACCTAAACCGAGAATTACCCGACTTAAAGCATTTAATTGATAAATTGTAACCCTAACTACATTAGCTTTTATTTCTAGGGCACAAATTAAGGTTCCCTCAAAAGGGGACATTAAAAAATTCCTCCAGGGAGACCACCTAATAGGGGTTTGAAGCACACCATTGAGTTGGAGGAGGGAGCAAAGCCTATCATAACCACTCCCTATAGACATCCTAAGAAACTCAAGGATGAGATCGAGAAGGCAATTAAGGAGTTGCTAGACATGGGACACATCAGACCGAACTCCAGCCCATATGCTTCTTCTGTAGTTCTGGTTAAGAAGAAGGATGGGACAATGAGGATGTGTATAGATTACCGAGCTTTGAACAAGAAAACAATTAAGAACAAGTACTCGATACCCAAGATCAACAAGTTACTTGATGAGTTGCATGGGGCAATGTACCTTTTGAAGATTTTTGTTCGATCAAGTTACCATCAGATTAGAGTCCAAGAGCAAGACATACACAAGACAGCCTTCAGGTGCCATTATGGGCACTATGAGTTCTTAGTCATGCCTTTTGGTTTAACTAACACACCCGCCACCTTTCAATCCTGCATGAATCATATTTTCAATAAGCAATTGCGTAAGTATTTGCTGGTGTTCTTTGACAATCTTCTCATATACAGTAAGACTTGGGATGACCATTTGAGATAGCTGGATGAGGTATTGGGTATCATGGGTGATCAGTTCTTATATGCTAAGGCTTCAAAGTGTGAGTTTGGCATGGAGATTTTATACTTGGGTCATGTGATCAGTGCACAAGTTGTACAGGTTCATCAAGAGAAGATCCAAGCAATTCTAGATTGGCCACCACCTATGTCCCTTGTTGAGTTGTGCAGTTTCTTTGGGCTATGCAGTTACTATGGGCGCTTTGTTAAGCGTTTCTCGTAGTTGGGTGCACCATTGATAGATCTCATAAAGAAGGGTGCTTTCAGATGGTTAAGAGGAGGCACAAAGAGCTTTTGATAAGCTCAAGGAGGTGATGAGCAATTGTCCTATATTGGTGCTTCCAAATTTTACATAGCCATTTGTAGTGGAGTGTGATGCATTGGGTGAAGGCATAGGAGCAGTGTTGATGTAGAATAGGCATCTGATTGCATTTGAGAGCCGTAAGTTGAGGGGGCTTGAGAGATTGTATTCTATTTATGATAAGGAGATGCATGCCATAATGCATGCATTGGCGAAGTTCAGGCAGTACCTTGTAGGTGGGAGGTTTGTGGTGAGGACCGACCACAACAATCTTAAGTATTTCCTGGAGCAGAAAGATTTAAACGAGAGACAGCAGAAGTGGGTCAGCAAAATATAGGCCTACGATTTTGACATTGACTACGTGAAGGGCAAGAAAAACATTGTTGTAGATGCTCTCTCCAGGAAACTAGCAGCTTGCTCTCTTACAGAGATTTCAGCAGATTGGAAATCTCATCTAGTGGTGGAGTATTCCAAGAACAAATTTGCTTGTGAGTTGATGGATGGACAGGTTCGAGATGATTGTTACAGGGTAGTGGATGATATCATCTTCTACAAGGACATGATTTATTTAGTGCCAGAATCCAAGCTCAAGTAGAAAATTATGAGAGCTATACACAACACTCCATTGTCAGGACATCAGGGGTACTTTAAGACATACCAGCAAGTTAGAGAGAGGTTCTCTTGGAAGAGCCTCAAGGATGATGTATTGCGATATGTGAGGGAGTGTGTGACTTGTCAACAAAACAAGTCAAAGCATACTCATTCGGCAGGGCTATTGCAGCCATTACCCATTCTTCAACAGAAGTGGGAGAGCGTATCTTACTATCTATGGATTTCATGACAGGTTTACCTAAGGTTCATGGCAGGGATTGCATCTATGTTATGGTAGATCGATTGACGAAATTCACTCACTTCTTTGTTATTTTTTCAAAGCACAAGGCACTGCAAGTGGCAGAATTGTTCTTCAAAGAGGTTTTCCAAACTCCACGGGTTGCCGAAGTACATAGTGACAGGGATAGTAGGTTCCTTAGTGCATTTTGGTAGGAGTTGTTTAGATTGGCAGGTATTGAGTTGACTCCGAGTACGAGTTACCACCCTCGGACAGATAGCCAGATTGAGATAGTGAATAAGTGAGTTGAGGGTTATCTATGTAATTATGTCTCGTGATAGCAGAAGGTGTGGATTAAGTGGTTGCATCTAGGAGAGCACTGCTACAATCCCACTTTCCACATGTCTATTGGTATGAGACCCTTTCGTGCATTATATGGATATGATGCACCATCATTTCTAGATTTGGCTTTTGGGGATAGCAAGGCTCCCAAAGCCAAGGATTGGATATAGGAGAGCCAAGATATTCTCAAGGCTCTTAAGGAGAACTTATAGGAGGCACAAAATCAGCAAAAGACCTATGCAAACATGCACAGGGTTGACCGCAGTTTTGAGGCGGGCGATTTGGTTTTCCTATGATTGCAACCCTACAGGCAATCTTCGTTGAAAAGAAGTGGTGCAAAGAAATTGAAGGCACAATTCCATGGTTCCCTACAAGATAACCAGGCGAGTGGGGGAAGTAGCTTATGAGTTGGAATTGCCCAAGAATAGTAAAATTCACAATGTCTTTCATGTTTCATGCCTCAAGAAGGCACTAGGGCAGCAGGTTACTTCATCAGCAGAGTTGCCTCCGTTGGATGAGGAGGGGCATTTGGTTTTCATTCCTGAGGAGATTGTTGATACTCGAGAGAGGAGATTGACGAACAGGGTGATTAAGGAGTATTTGATTAGAATGAGAGAATTTCCTGCAAAGGACGCAACTTGGGAGGGAGAACAAATACTGCAACATCCCAATTTGCAATTGTTGGAGGGCAAACAATCTTGGGAAGGGAGAACTGTAATGTCCCCTTCTCAATGATCACCCAGGAGGACATTTTAGCCTATTTAATTTTGGTAGGCTAAATTCAAGAAAAGAGAATTAATTTATTTAATTGTTTAATATTAACCGGCGAGAAAAGTACATTTTAAAAAAGGTAATGTTAAATAATTAATTAAATATGTTATAAAGTGACTTTTGGAGATGAATTAAAAAGTAACTTAATAAAGTATATTTTGAGCGGGAAATTAAAGTGAAGGATATAAAAGAGGTTTTTAAAGCTCATTTGCTTTATGCTTGATTTAATTCTCACTTTCACTTTTGGGGAGCTTCTTGAAGTTCTTGGTCTTGGTGAAGAGAAACCCTAGGGTATCCGGTTTCGGTGGTGAAACGATTCCACCCTAGCTGGTCTTCAGGGAAAATCGCACAGGTTTTCTAGTTGGGCTTTCATTGCAATTGTATGAGTCTCCTACGGAGACAATATTGGAGATTGACGATATTCATCTCTATGGATGGAGACTAGGATTTGGCATCAATTCTCAAGGAGGTCTGCATAACTGCTAGGCATCAGATTTTCACATATTCAACGGATTATTTGAAGGTTATTGTTGCTTAACCAGGTCATGGGTTTTTCTGGAGGTTATTGCTAACAATTTGGGGCGTCTATCATCTCCACACTATAGTAGGAACTAGGGAAGTGGTTTCTCGAGTTGCTACAGGCTTCAACGCCTATCCTTTGTCAGCTGACTGCCCTGTTAACAGAGGCGTGAGACTTCATGTTGCTAGGCGTGTGCTTCCTAACCTAGGTGCAACCTTATTTCTACATTCTTGGGTTACTATAAACTATTCATGGAAGATTGCTAATGTTTTGGGTTATAAAATGGGTCGCAGGAGAACATAGAGGCAGGATGTGTGCCATAAGCAATGATATATTGAATTTGCTATTTGCTATTATCATTATTCTGGCTTATTGAAGCATTCTAGGCATTGATTTGCAGCTGCATCATCGCAGACCATTGCTGCTATCTCAGAACCAAGTTTGAAAGGCTTTACGGGTATTTTCTTCTATGTTATTTTGCGTTGTAATGTCTGATATCAGTTCTGAGTAGTAGTTGTAGGTTTCAGACCATTATACAAGTGAATATTAGCTCCTAGTTTTCTCAGAACTACCTTAATTGAGTCTGCCATACACTTGTATACATATTATTCCCTGCTGTTGACAGTCAGTTATAGATATTGTAAATCCATATGACTGTTGTTCATTCCTAAGTACAGACACTTTCATATTTGCTCTTTATTGATTCTTAGTCAAATTTTTGTTCAAGTCTGAAACTTATCTTTGATCATATGTTATCATGTTCGGTCAAATGAAAGAGAAATGAAATATAGAGGTTGATAATCAGATTGCATAAACTTTTCATTTTCGAATGTTATTGTTATATATACATGCAATGTAATTTGCCGAGTTTGATAAAATGGAACATCTATCAAACTAAAACAATCACAAAAACTATATACTTTCGGGAAGGGAATTTTACAACTTTTAAGTGATGTTAGTACCTCAGATAGGATAATGCTGTTAGAAAATCAACCTAACAATTTGGCTCTTAAAATCATGCTTCATGATGGGCAAAGCTTTTGGTGCTCGCAATTCCTCATAAGCCTAGCTTGACTCACAATTGTTTTAAATGTGAGACATTAAACTCCTAATTCAATAACCAACACATTATTTGTAAATAATTTGAGCTTCCATTTGTAGTATCAGTTGTAAGTAAATACCTCTTAGTGCATGTAAAACCCTGTGAAATGTGTTATCCTAGGCTTGGAAGTATAACTCACAGGGATTCCTTCCCACCCAAAAAACTGAAAATGATCTAAAGAACTTACAACTAATGAATGAGAGTGAGTGAGAGTGGGGATAAAATGAGTGAGAAAAACAATGAAAGGAATTACTTAAGTCTTTTAATTCTTATGAAATATCCCATCTAGGATATTGATGAATTTTCTGATTTTTGAAGCACAATTTTCTACCCTAATTTCTGCACTTCAAAATTTCTGCTAAAACCCTAACTGCTGATGTAAAATTTCTGATTTCAAACATGCAATAACAGCAACATATATCTTTTCCAATTGCCTGAAATAACATAGCAGAATTATCTAACCTTAAACATGAATACAACCAGCAAAATGAAACACTAAAATGTCCATTCAAAACATGCCAAAATCTGATTATCAATTCTTCAGTTCTGCTGCTACAAATCAGACCTACTATGTATGCAAGTTCACCATAAAATGGGCTCCAAACATGCCTAGCAATGTACAGCCGTTTACTGATATAAAGAAACCCTACTTACAAGCCAAAATATGCAATGAAATACTGATCTACACTAACCCTAGCTGGGTGAATTGCTCCAATTATCATAGAATGCCAAGATGAATGCAAATATATGATGAAATGCCTCAAAAACCCTACCACAAAGGTGTGCTGGCATGCTGGTCTGTAGGTAAGGGTTTGCAACCCTTGAATCTTGTCAAAAACCTCCAATCTTGCCAAATTCACCCTTCCAAAACAAGGCGCACCTATAGCAACTTAGGCACTCCACACTAGGGTGAAACCCTAGGTCAAAATACCATCAAATTTGCCCTCCAAAGTTGCCAATAACTGATCTGAAAATTTGAGCATGAAAATCCAACATCAAACTCCATTGAAGCGCAAGTGAACCTCCTTCATGAAGTCCTCCATTGATGAGCTAGGTTTTTGTCCAACTCACCCACTATTCTCAAGGGTTTTTATCCTTGGAATGGCTGCAATAATTGCTGATTAGAATAGAAGAATAATGTACGATGATATCAAAACCTCCAAATGAAACTTGTATATATATCAATACACCCTTATAACCCCCACTTGGCCAACCCAACTTGGGTGCCAACTTCTTTCAAATTTACTTTTTATTTTATTTTTTATTTCACTTTTTGGGCACCAAACTTGCAATTCAAATTTATTATATTTTTTATTTATTTTCCTTCCTTATATCTCCCAAAAAGGGTTGCCCATCCCCAAATAAAATATATAAAAATATTTTGACTTCACCAAAAATTATGATAAATCAATAGAAACCATTTCCCACCATCTCCATACCAAATAAAAATTATTTGAGCCAAAAAGAATATTTTTCCTAATTTGCAAGGCTCTGAAACCCATTCCCTTACCTCATGTGTTAGCCTATGGGAATGAAGAATAAGCTATCTCTCAAATTTGATTGCTAAAACATCATGTCGGAAACGGGGACATTACACTCCTCCCTTCCCGAGATTTTTTGTCCTCAAACAATTGCAAATTAGGATGCTGCAAAATCTGCTCTCCTTCCCACACCGCATCCTCCAATAGCAAATTCTTCCACTTCACCAAATACTCACGAACCTTCCTATTCCTCAAACGATGCTCCCTCATCTCCAATAAACTGTCAGGAATCAGAATCAAAACACCCTCTTCATTAAGAGGCGGCAACTCTAGAGAAGAAACAGTATGGTTCCCAAGTGCCTTCTTGAGACAAGACACATGAAAAACATTACGGATCCTACTATCAGTGGGTACCTCTAGCTCATATGCTACCTCTCCAACTCTCCTCACAACCTTGTAGGGACCATAGAACCTGGGCTTCAACTTCTCCGTTCCAATCTTCTTCAAAGTAGTCTGTTTATATGGCTGGAGGGGCAAGAATACCAAATCACCAACCTCAAAAGTCCTCTCCACTCTATGTCTATCAGCATATTCTTTTTGTTGATTTTTGCCTACTGAATATTATCCTTAAGTGCCTTAAGGATATCCTAACTATCCTGCATCAACTCCTTAGCGCTTGGAGCACGGCTATCATCAAAAGCTAAATCTACAAAAGATGGAGCATCATACCCATACAAAGCTCAAAAAGGAGACATACCAATCAACATATGATAGGTGGTATTGTAACAATACTCACCCAAATGCAACCATCTAATCCAAGCACACCGCTTCCCCACTACATAATTGCGAAGATACCCCTCAACCCGCTTGTTCACAATCTGCATCTGTCCATCTATTTGTGGGTGATAGTTAATACTCGGTGTCAACTCAGTAACAACCAATCAGAAAAGCTCCCTCCAAAATTCACTGATGTATCTACTGTCCCAATCACTCGCAATGGTCTTGGGAAGACCATGCAACTTGAATACCTCTCTGAAAAACAATTTAGCCACCTAAAGGTCTGAAAACTCCATGGATATGGCAAAGAAGTGTGCATACTTGGTCAATCTATTGACCACCACAAATATACGATCCCTGCCTTGGACCTTAGGAAGTCCAATGATGAAATCCATCAAAATACTCTCCCATCTCTGCTTCGGAATAGGCAATGGCCGAAGTAATCCTACTGGAAAAGTATGCTCAAACTTGTTTTGTTGACAAATCATACACTCTCTAATGTGCTACAAGACATCATCCTTGAGACCCTTCCATGAGAATCTCTCCCTCACCTACCTGTAGGTTTTGAAAAACCTTGGATGACTTGCTAGAAGAATATCGTGAATAGCCCTCAAGATCTTCTCCTTCAACTTCGACTTAGGCACCAAATAGATCCTATCCTTGTAGTATATCACATCATCCATCACCTTATATCTATCATCCTAAATCTTACCATCCAGGAGCTCACAAGCAAAAATATTCTTGGAATACTCAACCAACAAATGAGCCTTCCAATCCATCGAGATCTCCAACATAGAGCAAAGAGTAGGCCTCTTAGATTAAGCATCCACAACCACATTGTTCTTCCCTTGACATACTCGATGTCGAAATCATATGCTTGGACCTTGCTTATCCACTTCTACTACCTCTCATTCAAGCCTGTCTGTGCAAGGAAATGCCTCAAACTATTGTGATTGGTTCTCACCATAAATCGATTATCCAACAAGTACTGTCTAAACTTCGCCAAAGCATGCATGAGTCTCTCTACATCCCTCAACTTCCTACTCTCAAATGCAATGGGATGTTTATTTTGCATCAAAACTACACCGATGCCCACTCCTAAAGTATCACACTCCAAGACAAAAGGCTACGTGAAATCAAGTAATGCCAAAACCAGACAAAACTCATCACCTGCTTAAGCGTTTTGAAAGTATCTTGGGCCTCCTCTAGCCAACTAAATGCTCCCTTCCTTGTGAGATCTATGAGTGGTATTGTGAGTTGTGAAAATTATTTCACAAATGTCCTGTAATAGCAACATAGCCCCAAGAACCCTTTCAACTTCGAAATATTATTAGGTGGCGGCCAATCCAAAATAGCCTGAATCTTCTCCTAGTGCACTTGGACTCCATTAGCTCCAATCACACGTCCCAAATAGAGAATCTTTGTCATCCCAAACTCACATTTGGATGCCTTAGCAAACAAGGACTGTGCCTCCATGATGCTCAACACCTCAATATGTTGAAGATGTTCCTCCCATGTCTTACTATATATCAAAATATCGACACCAATACAAATTTACACAACTGCTTATGAAAGATCCGGTTCATGCATGACTAGAAAGTAGCAAGAGCATTAGTAAGACCAAAAGGGATCACTAAAAATTCATAGTTCCCATAGTGGCATCAGAATGTTGTCTTGTGGATGTCCTCACGTACTCAAATTTGATGGTATCCTGAACGAAGATCAATCTTCGTGAAATACATTGCCCCATGCAACTCATCAATCCTGGGAATGGGGTACTTGTTCTTGATTGTCTTCTTAGTCAAAGCCCTATAATCAATGCACATCCTAATGGTGCCATCCTTCACGAGAATAACCCAATAAGCAAAGGGATTGGAACTAGGCCGAATGTGTCCCATATCAAGCAACTCCTTAATTGTCTTCTCAATCTCCTCCTTGAAGTGTCGTGGTTGACGATAGGGTGTAGTAATGATGGGCTTGGCTCCCTCATCAAGCTCAATGACATGCTCAAAACCACAATCTAGTGGCCTACCACAAGGGATATCTCCAAACACCATGCTATACTTTTCAAGCATAGACTAAATGTCAACATGATGCTCATGAGTGCTACAAGATTTGGAAGATACAAAGCATTGGGCTGCCCCAAGTGTCATGTCCCCGAAATTGTAATGCTAAATCTAAGATATTGAAATACAAACAACCACACCAAATAAATATCAAAAATATAAATATAAATATTAGCAATTTAATATTATTATAATTATAATTATCACAGGATAATATTATAATTATAATTGTCAAATATAAAAAATACAAATATTAACAAAATAAATATTAATAATTTGATATTAATTATTATAATATAATAATATCAAACATATATATATATATATAAAGCCAATATTAAATTATAAATATAAAACACAAAAACATATACATCAAATGAATTCATGCAAGAAAAGGACAAAAATAAATAAGATAATAAGATAGAATGAATAAGACAAGAACAAGCTGACTTGTGGATAAAGACAGAAATAAAAGAGACAACGATTTCATAGTAAATAAAGAGATTAATAAATATTTAAAGTGCTGCGATAAAAAGAGATGCGATTCAAACTGAAAGATATGATTCATTAAGAATAAAGAAAAGCAACGATTATTTAATTAAGGATCATGTCCCTTGAAAATGAATAGTTATGTCCCTTGCCTATGCGGGGTTTATTAAAGGAGAGTCTTTCCAAAGCAAAATGGGAAGATAGGAATCAGTTAATAAAATATACTCTCCAAAATCTGATCATCGTGGCTGGCTGGAAGGAAAGAAGAATCTGCAGAAGTGTAAGGGTAAATATAAATTTAAATAATGAGTTTGGTAAATACATCAGGAATTTAGATAATAATGTTTGGTAAGTAATTTCTATTATGGAATAAGGAAATAAATAATGAGATATCTGCTATACATAAATACTATTTGCAGCCCATAACATTATTGAGGGATAAGAGTAGAATATAAATGAGGAATAATTATATAAAGGTATATATATGAGTACCAATAAATATAAGTAAGAATAATTAATGTAGGAGTACCAATCGATATAAGTAAATAATTATATATGAATATCAATCCGATATAAATAAGGGAGTGATTATATGGAATATATACATACATATATATATATATATTATTATTATTATTATTATTATTATTATTTACGATTATTCAATAATGATGCTTACAGCAATTATTGTGTCTCATTGAGCTTTATGACTTTACCTTGAAGAATAGACTTTGTGCCAAAATTCTCTTTTGCTATTACTCACCAAGGAGAGGATGGTTGTGGAGGGAAAGGCTGGTAAATTCGGTCCCATGATGGATGTCCCAAGACGGGTGATAACCTTGAGGGAATCCACTTGGAGACTAGTCACGCGCCCTCAGCACTATAAGTTCGTCCCTCCTCCAATGAGTCTAGACAAGAGGAAACAAGGCGAAGATCTATTCCAATCAAGAGTAATAAGTCATATCAGATTATGTTAGTTATGCACTAGTTGATAATAATGCATTTCCTTTATCTTATTCCACTAATCTTTCATTACTCTTTTATTGAACAATCTTTAAAATCGAAATTTTAATCTGTGCATTTTATGTCTCTAACATAGGGACATTACACCAAGCATGTAATGTTCTCTTCTCAGCAGTGATCAGTGCAGCTGGTTGTTAGCCTATCTTGGAGGCCCATAGGCTAGTCAGAAGCAGAAATTAGGGTTTCCTATTTTCTAGGAGAATGCTTTGGCAGTTTTAGGGGTTTGCATGTTGGAGTTTGGCAGTTTGGATTCTGGATTCTTTCTAGGTTTTTAGAGAGCTTCACAGTGATATGACATGCAACTGCATTAGGGTACTGTTCTGAACTTACTATTTTTAGTAAGTTACGACGGTTGCTCAAAATGGGGTTAAAATGCATTTGAAGTCACTTACTATTTTTAGGAGTATACCATTTATAGTAAGTGCTATTTTTAGCAGTGCTATTTTTGGCAAGGTTTTAGCAGTCCAGTTTAGTGGCTATATCTGGTAGGTCAACTTGAGCAGTTTGGTCTCCCACACTCTTGGAACTCATTTTGGTAAATTCAATATTTTGGTTATATTCATTTTTTAAGTGAAATTTTGGCTAAGGCATGGTGGACGCCTAGCTTCGAGTAATAAGTTGATTTTATTAAAAAATGTAATGTTTATAAGGTTATTTCACTTAATCATTTTTGGACGCCTAGCTTATGTTTATTTTGCATTTTAAATAAAGCTATCCCTCTCTTTATGTTAGACGACTTGGAGAAGATGGCAAATGAAACTCTAATGCAAAATCTTGTGATGAATGTGGATTTTAGTTGGGCGCCCTAATCGGAAGGAATTGAATTTGAATTTGTGGAGAAGTTATAAATAAGAGTGTTGGGCTTCATTTTTGGTATCCATTGAAAATTATAACGAAGTGTTGCCGAAATTTCTACAGACTCGCTTCGAGGAATGCATACCTCCTAGCAACCTTAGTTTCGTGCTTGCAAGATAGCACCTAGCTGAGTTTTGTGGCTATTCTTTACATTGAAGAGCAAATTGAGCCTATTGAGATGAAGATATTTGGAATTTTCTTAATTTTTTGGTGTGTTTCTTAGATTTCTATGTTGCTGGTTTTGTGCAAACTGTAGCACATTTTGGTTTTGTTGGCATTTCAATTCACACCTCTGGTATGTGAATTAGAAACGGACAGCTATGCACAGATAAATTGCTCTTCGAATTAGGAGGGGAAGCTCCCTCTTTGCTGATGTTGCTTAAGAAAGTAAATTAAAACTAATTTTCCTATCTTTTTGTTCAACTAAGAGCACAAGGTTATAAAACTCAAGTGTCATAGCTAAGGTTTTCTCTTTTATAAGTTCAACTACGACTAAGCCTACTTATAATGTCCCCCTTTGCGGATGCGCTTCATTTTCTCTAAATCCTTAATTTCCAAATGACAAATGAGTTAGAGAATACTTTTCACCTGATTAAAACCTTGATTGAAGTCCTTCATTCCCAATTGATCTAGTCTTCACACTTAGAAGATATTGTTAGTGTTGATCAAGCGGGTAAGAATCTACTATCCATACTTATTTAAAATATCATAATTACTTATAAGACTTAATAATTGCTGCAAGCCTCATTATTGCATAATCATATATATATATATATATATACACACACACTTATTTTTAATTAGTATCAATCTTCTAATTATTTTATGTGAATTTATTTATATATATATAACTTATTGACATTCCATTTTCTGATTACATCTGCAGCTATGTTTAAAAATGTATTTTCCAGATTTCTTATCTTTTTTTTCCTTCTATCCTTTCATAATATAAGTTGACTCCTAATTCTGGAATCATACAGTGATTACACTAAATAATTATTATAGTGGAATCCACTATTCTGAAACATATATTACTTCACACTTAATGGGATTATGGAATCATAAATTAAATCATACGAACTGAGTTAAGAGATCATAAATTAAACTATAAACTATGAAACCTCAATTTGAATTATGCTAACTGATTTGTGGAACCATAAATGAAACCATACCTACAGAAAGTTGCCGATCGCTATCCTCCTTTCTCTCCTATTCCCATGTGATGATCTTATTTATCCTTTATCATTTCTTCACACTTGATCTGTTCTTATCTGTATATATATATAATGTTAAATGATTTGTTGTTCAGTATGTAAATATCTCTACCTTCTGATCGATTCCTAAGTTGTTGTCTCCTAATAACTTCTGACCCTTTATCTCATATTCTATTCTTATCGCCTTCCTAATTCTTCATATCATCTTCTGGTAGTTATTCCTTAATCACGTCATTCTTGACTCTTGTGTCACCCGACGATATGGTTCCTAGAATTGCCATCCCCTTCAAAGATCGAGAGTGAACTTCTCATGATGTCACTAGAGTTGGAGATGGTTCCCGTCTGTAGAATATGTTTCTCTTAGTTCGAGACTCATAGTGGAAGCCATAGGAGTCAACAGAAGTTATCAGGCCTTCTCTATCAAGCGATTGGCAGAGATATACGAATAGACCAACATTGCTATTTCTGTGATGACCAAGTATAGTTCCAGATTGGCGAATGACACATGAGATTCTATTTGATTCCAACCTCCAATGGCTACCTGCCTACTCTCACTAGTATCACAGAGGCATCAATATGATTATCGAGCTTCCACTAGGTGGTTTGTTCCGCCCTTGCCCTGGCTGTTCACACATGCTGTAGCTTATTATCTCCTTTTTTTTTCCTTTTTTTCTCTTGATTACATTGAACCTTTTATACCTTTGATTTGGTAATGGACACGTCTTCTCTCAGCTATTCGTAGTGAGTCACCTCATAGCAATAATCGCTACATTAATGTTTGTTGTCTCTATTTATCCATTCTAATGATTATAGTCATTATATTTATATTTGATAATAATGTTATTTTATGCTTTCATTTTAATATTTATATATAATAGTTATAATTATAATATTATATTTGATATTTATAATATTACTTTATATTTGTGTTTTTATTTATATATTTTTAATATTTATTTTATTATCATTTAGATTGTTTATATATTTTAATATTTATAATATTATAATAATAATATTATCTACTGATAATTATAATTATAACCATATTCAAATAATAATTATATATATATATATATATATATTTTATATCCAATAATATCATACTGATTATAGCATTTGTTATTTTAATATCGATAATATAATTATAATTATAATATTGTCTCATGACAATTATAATTATAAGGATATCGAAATAATCATATGGATTATTAATAATTTTAAAGATGTATTTTGTTATCTTTATTGTCATATTTTCGGGGACATGACACTATGCTAATGATGTTTCTAACTACTCAAGTAAATGCAGAGCATGAGAGTTAGAAATGAACAAGGAATGATTCTTTGACACAAATACTTAAACAAACTTTCTCCCAATGCACATCTATTGAAATTTCAATGCAAGCTGAAATAAAGATTATGTAAGCAAAACATAAAACGGAATCTAAGACATTATATCAGGGCAGCAAAGTAGGCACAAGACTTTATTTTCTCAAATCTCAAGAACAAAAGATTACACTTTTGGGACAGCAAGATTGTAGCAAAATAGGCTTGCAATTTTGCGATCAACCGGAACACATTGACACAAGTAACATATAGGCTGAACAATAACTTGCAGCTAGAAGAGACTTGCAAGATTGCTCTAACACTAAACGAACTGACACTCAACAACAACTTGCAGGCAAAATAGGCTCAACAATTTGTTATCACAAGCACGGTTCCAAAAAAATGGGCAAGACTTCCCTTATTTATACACAAGCAGAGGAGTAGGGAACCCGAAAATCTCCTTGCTTTTACAACTAAGACTTGCCAACATGCAAGCTTTATTTCTAAAACTAAAACAAGATAAGCATCTAACAACCTATGAAAACCTAAAAACAAGGAAAGTGCCAACTATTACAACTTGATATTTGCCCTTCACAAAGAATGGATAAGCATTGAGATGAGAATAGAAAGAAAGCTGATAGGAAGCTTCTAGAAGATTGCTTCTTTAAATCTCTATCACATCCACCAAAAAGCGGGAAACTATATCTTTATCAGGAGCATCAATATTATCTATAGAAAAGTTCCACTTTTCTAGGATTTCTTCGCCATCTGCAATTGATCTCAGAAAATCTTCAACCCCATTGGTTGCTTTCTCGAACCCCGCTGACATCATGGCAATCTGACTCATCCTTCCAGCAACAAGATCACTGCCATCACTACCACGAACAACATTTTGGAACTCAGCTTGTATTTCGTCAAGTCCAATGTAGGAACCATCACCATGACAATACCGACAAGGGATTTTTGAAACAAATTCTCTTATGAACTCGAAAACATCAACAACCCTTTCTTTGTATGCAACAAACTCTTCCGATATCCTTTCATAAGTTCTCACCTTGAAGAGGTGGCGTTCTTTTGCATGCAAGGATTTGTCTCATGTTCTCTTGAAACCATTGAGCCATATGCTATATCTAAATCTGCAATGATGATCTCGTGCCTAGGTTTTATCTCTACTATCAACTTCTCAAATCCTTGAATCCCTTGGCATAGGTTATGGGCATTATCCCTTAGCTGATATATCTGTGCTAGAATCTCCATGCCTCTGGTGATGAATTCCTCAATCCATTCCCATGTTTGCTTCCCACATATCACCAACTGCCTCAACTGTTGTTGATCAGCTGGTGTCTCTAGAACCTGGGGCAGCAACTGAGTAGCTCGTGAAATGTCATGAACAAGATTAAAAATATATAGCCTGAGTTGTCGGATTTCAGCCTTGAGGGTTGCGTTATCCTCTCCATCTTTAAGCACTCTATCTTGAAGATTTTCTGCTACAAATTTGAACAAACTTAAATCTGCATGCCTGGTGCTTTTGCCAAGATTGGGCTTAACCATTATGAAATCATCAACCTCAACTTCGTCCATATTTTTATCCTCAAGAGGCGTAGCAATCTCCATGATCATCTCACGATCTGGATTCTTTTCAAAGTGAACTTGTTTCTTTGCTTTCTTTTTAGGAGCCTCCTGGTCAACGTTGTCAAGTTCATCAAAGTATAGCTGATATGAAGGCTTCCTTCTCTTCCTTCCCAGGGAGCTCTCAAGCCAAGATGTGGTGTCTCTACTAGCTTCCCTGAGAGGTTTAGTTGCAACTTCTTCTGCTTCTTCTTCCTCTAAATCAATATGAATCGGAGAAGTCCTTACTGATGGTGGAGAATCAAGAGTCACGAGCACCTCTTTTGCTTGTGGCATTGGCTGTTCTGGAATGACCCCTGCTACAACTGTTGGCTGCTCTTGTATAATTATACTTGAAAAGTCCAACCTTCTCTTTACCTTCTTTGTTGTTCTGCTACCCTTTACACCTTCTTAAGGACGACATACAGCCTTCATCTTTGGTTGTGCTCTGGAAGAAGAAGGAAGAGACGACGGTATTATTGGCGGCTTTGCTATTGGAATAGCTTTCTTCCTCTTGTGACTTAAGAAAAGCTTGTTGTTCTTTATAACCCGGTTTGTCCTTTCTTCAACTGAAATGCACTCTTTGTTGGACCAATTGACCTATGGAAGAGGTTGCTGCTCAATTTGATTCTAGGTGTATGTTGGGAGAAGTACATCTCCATCATCATCAGATAATCCCTCAATATCTTCTGACAAGCAATATTTCATTTGATGAAGTGTAAGCCTGTTATTACTGCGCCTCCTTACCTCAAACTCATCTCTGCAATTAGCCCAAAAATCTTCAAGTGCGGGCACATGAGCATAATTCTGACCAAGTCGGGATGCACAGAAACCATGAGGATCGTATGATCGTCTCTCACTGAATGGCTTGAGACCAAATTTAGACAACTCATCTCCCATCAACTTAGCATCTGTTGATGATCTACATCTGTAGATTCCCAACTCAAATGGAAAATTGAAGGCAGGCTTCTTTCGATTCCGCAAGAAAGTGTGAACTTCATATACTTCCCTTAGGAATTCCATGAAAACCACTTCATCTAAAGGATATCTTGGCAACATGAGTGGAGCACTCGAGAAGCCGTACACTCTGATGTAGGTAAAGGTAGGAAACTGAATGAACCAATCTGCCCACTCCGCCATTGCTGCCCTGGCAGTTGATGAAATCCGTACGTGCAACTCATTGTCCAAGTCTCTCACCGTATGCATCAAGAAAGCCTCATTTACCCTTTTGTAATGATGTGTTGACTCTGAGAATTCCAGCTGAGGGTAATAATTATAGACATGCTGTACATCCAGAGTTCCCACAGTGCTCAATCCTCTGAATTTGCCTTGAAAGGCCACTAGATAGACTAGATATGAAATTATGTGGAACTCGTGGATTTTGAAGTATTCAGTTATATGGTGATGAAGACTATCACTGATCAATGTTGGCTAATCATAGAATTTTGTCTTCTTCATGATATGGGATATGACATAGAACATCCAAGGCTGGAATTTTGTAGCATCTTCTTGACCTGTGATTCGGTTGAGCAGGGTGATCATTATGGCAACCTCATCCTTGAATTCTCCACGTCCAATTTTCTTTCGCAAAGTTTTATATTTTTCCTTCATCCACTTTTGTGCAATTTTCTTCTTGTATTTCTCCTTGTGCATTTCCCACACCCTTTGACATTCTTCCATGGAGATGGTTACACTTTCAGCCCATGGTGGTATTGAGAAACATTTTTCAATCATATCCGGTTTGAGACTGCAAATCACTCTTCCATGTGTTGTTTGGATCTCCCTTGTAGCTGGATTGTAATGCTTGATACAAGCAATTACGAACTCTAGACTTTGTACTAAGACAGGAATCGATGTTGCTACAAGTAGTTTGGAATGACCAGGGTGCCTAACTGTAACATTGCCCGCATCTTCCAAAGCACGCAAATTGAACACTGGTTTGATATGATGCAAGTTAGCTTCAACTATTTTGATGAAATCATGATATAGTATTGTCTTGGTCTTGAATTCGATGGGAGTGTATTCCATACTGAAAATCTTGAAGATTGATTGTAAACTTGACTATGTTTGGACAAGTTTTTGCACAAACCCTAATTTTAGCTTGGTGATTTTTCTTCTTCAAACGAACAGATTTGAGATATGGGTTTTGTAGGAAATTTTATTACAAAAGGACCCAAATCGATATTTTTCGAAAATTTTGATGGCTGGTCGAAAAAGCAGCAAACCCTAATTTCTAAAAAAATTATGAAAAAAACTAAGACTTGGGTTTTGTTTAGAAGTATGTTTCAAGAGGACCCAAATGATCAGATTTTGAAAATTTTGAAGTTTTCTTGGACATGCATGGAAAAAGCAGCTGCTGAAATTTGAAAAATTTCTTCAAAATTGTCCAGAATCAAGAACTGAGCTGACCCAGATTGCTGAAAATTGAAAACCTTGACCTCCTCCTTTTGAAAATTGATGCCCTAGAAGAAAAAAAGCATAGAAAAAGGAGCCTCTTTGTGTGATGATCTGAAAATTATGAAGAACTCTAAAAAATCAGCAGACTTTAGCATTCAAATCTTTGAAATAGGAAAAAAAATTGGTTTCTCCTCTCTTGCCTTGATCACCTGCAAATAAAATTATGAAGAATGAATGCACAAGGCTGCCTTAAATAAGTTTTTAGATTGAAAGTTGCGTTGTTTTCTAAATTTAGTGCCATGAAACCCCAAATTGGATGCATTGAACTTGGGCGCTTTCTCTCTTCTCTTGAAATTTTGAAAAATTTGTCTAAGGCATAGCTTCTTGGGTGCCCTTCTTGGCTAGAGGTGTTTTTTCTTCAGACAGCCAATTTTCTAGCAATTTCAACTTGTTCTTGATTTTTTTTAACCCTATTTTGATTTTGATTTTTGGATGCTAGGTTGATGCTGCAAACTAGCTAAATGATTCATCACAGAGGCTGAGTGAATCTGACGAAGTTTGTCTGGAAGCAACTTTTGATAAAAACTCCATCTTGGCCTTCAAAATCATGGGCGCCTATCTCTCTCTAGGGCGCCCAGCAAAACCAGTGTTAGCCATTTTTACATTTTCCATTTTCTTGCTTGTTTATCCCTCCTTCAAATGATTTTGCAATTCCGGGAGTTAAATTGATCTGATTGACTGATGGCTAGACTCGTCGGATAGCTTGAAGGGTTTTGAGAGGGGTCTCTTGGGAGCTGCACCCTTTGAAAGCTGAATCTAGAGGGTCAAAAGCTTGGGCGCCCCTGGCTAGTTGGGGCGCCCAACTCTTCCAGAGTTAGTTTATTTTCTGAGATTTTCACCTTTTGCCTTTGGCTTCTTCATTTTCATGGTTTTACCCCTCTGATCAGTCGGTGATATCTGATGACTGTCAACTCTGATGAGCTTGTTGGCGATTGCATTGAAGAGCTGCTTCAAGTTTGAAGAAGTCATGTTGAAGGCTGTGACTGCAAATTCATTCATTTGATGCCTCAAAAGCTTGGGCGCCTATCTCCTTCTGGGGCGCCCAAGTTCTCCAACCTTAGCCATTTTTACTTTGTTTCCACCTTGAAGCTTGAGACCTCATGTTATGCCTTATGTTCATTCTGAGTTTGCCGACAGCTAACGACTCTAATGATCATGCCAATATATTCACTACGAAGTTGGTAGAATTTTGAAGAGATTGAGCATATTTGCAAACCCTAACTACAGAATTTGGTGCTTCAAAACCCTAGGCGCCTATCTCTTCTTAGGGTGCCCATGTTTTCCAGCCATAGAATATTTCTGATGATTTCTATGATTTGCCTTCAACTTCTCAGTTGAGACTCCTCTGTTCAATCTTCAATTCCGGATGACCGGTTGATCAAATGGTTGTGCTGGTGGATCCACTGTGGAGCTGAGAAGATTTTGAACAACATTGTCTGGGAGCACAAACCCTGATTTCATCATTTGATCTCTTGAAAAGTTGGGCGCCTATCTCCCTCTAGGGTGCCCATGGCTGGCAAACTTAGTTTTATTTTGCAATTTTCAACTTATCCCCTCATTTCATGTGCTCGCCATTGCTTTGATCACCGGAGACTAAAAATTTTTTAAGTCATGGGTGTCTAGGTGCCTAAACTGAGTAGGGGCGCTTGGTTTCCCAGAGTTAGCCAAAATTCTGCAATTTTCATGATTCTTCACCTTCCATTCTTTGTTCCCCGTCCCTCGATCATCTGTAACAACTTCTTGATATGAGCAGTGCCTGATGTTAATGTTATAGCGACGAGAGATATCTTTCTCTCTAAATTAAAATAATAAATAATTATCAAGGTAGGTCGACCTTGTTACAAATGATATTTTATATTTTTATTTAAATAAAAGGAGGCCAACCTAGATGAAGAGTCGCCTAGTTTGGTATATATACAAGGTGGTGTTCATTCATAAATTCATCAATTCATTCTCATTTTCTCATTCACATTTCTCAAGAAGGAGTTCGCACTTAGCAGCAGATCGCCATTTTTTAGAAGCAGATCAGATTTCAAGGAGATTTATATTCAGTTGTATCAAGAAGAGATTCTCATCATTTATTGTATCAAGTTCACCCTTGAGAAGGGTCTGATTTGTAAAGAAGATTTCTGCTCTTATTCGGTATATATATAAGTATATTTTGTTTGGTTTTTCTCCCTCGAGAAAGAGGGTTTTCCCAGGGTAGTTTGTTGTGTTCTTTGTTCATTGTGTTATATTGTTGCTTATCTACATTTTTGGTCTAAAACTAACATGGTGTCAGAGCCAAGTTTAAGCAAGATCGGATCAGATTTGTTTAAGCAGCCAAGTCATTTACTTATCTAGGGCAGTCTATATAAGTATCGAAGATGGTGAATGGAGTCAAGGTCGAAGATAGGCTTGATGGTGCATCTAATTTCACCTCTTGGAAATTCAAAGTTCTTATTGCCTTAGAAGAAAATGATGTGCCCGAGCCATCCGATGATGCTGAGAAGATTCAATGGAAGAAGAATGGCACGAAGGCTAGGAAGATTTTGATAGACTCCGTGAAGGATCATCTTGTGTCAATTATCTCCAAGATGAAGACAGCCAAAGATATGCTTGAGGCTTTACAAGGATTGTATGAGATCAACAATACCAACAGAGCCCTAGCCTTGAGACAACAGTTCCATCATATAAAAATGGCTAAAAGAGATTAGTCATCTCCTTCTTCATGAAGATTGCTAAGTTGAGAGATCAACTATGCGCCATTGGAGATATAGTTGAAGATAGAGACCTAGTTATGTTGGCACTGAATGGTCGTCCTCAATCTAATAAATGGGAGATCTAAATTGCCCAAGTTTGATCGTCTTCGAGCTGATTGCATTCAAGAGGAATCCAGATTAGCAGCAAGAGGAAATGAGCGAAGCTCTCATAATGAAGAAAATCATGTCCTTGCTACTCAAGCTTCAGAAGGAAAGGAAGAGAAGGGAGAAAAAGGCAATTTCAAGAGGTATAGAGACAGAAAATTAAATTTTATTCCTGAACCAAAGAAGAAGAAGGATCTCTCTCACATTCAATGTTTCAGTTGTGACAAGTATGGTCACTATGCTCGAAATTGCATATCAAAACCAAAGCAACATGCTTCTACTGCAGATGTTGATGATGTGTCACCTCAAAAGGAATCTAGAGATGACTCAAGGGGATTTCTATTCATCTCTGCTCTTTCAAGCAATGTTCCAACTGACAGTGACACTTGGTTGATTGATAGTGGTGCTTCACGACACATTACAGGATATTGAGAGCATCTTTCGGACTTGGTAGAAAGGGAAACCAACTTGCAAGTGATAATCGGAGATGATGCTTGTTATTCCGTAAAAGGAGCTGGGACCACCTCTCTTCATCTAGATTTCAGCATCCCTCTTCATTTGAGTGATGTTTTGTTTGTACCAGGAATCAAAAGAAATCTTGTCTCCATTTCAGCATTGGAGGACAAAGGGTACCAGGTTGCTTTTTCTGAACGGAGAGTTCTCGCTTGGCCTAAGAACTCTAGTATCAAATCAGCTCATGTGATTGGTGTTCGTCAAGATTGCCTATACAGACTTTATATTCGTCCAGTTCAAGCATTATTGCATGACTCTACCAGTTCGTGTGAGCTATGGTATAGGAGACTTGCTCACTTACACTTCAAAGCTCTTCCATCTATGGAGAAGATGGTTACTGGTCTACCAAAGCTCAATCTGGAGCACGATGGGATTTGCAAAGGATGTGCACTTGGTAAGAATATCAAGAGTCCCTTTCATAGTAGTGATAGTAGATCAAAAGGAATTTTAGATCTTGTTTATTTTGATTTATGTGGTCCAATGTATGTGGCATCCTTGAGTGGATTTTTGTATTATGTGATTTTCATTGATGACTATTCTCAAAAGACTTGGATTTATTTTTTGAAATCTAAGGAGTCTAAAGAAGTACTTGATACATTCAAAGAATTCAGGGCTCAAGTTGAAAACATGTCCGGGAAAAGGATTAAGGTTCTGAGATTTGATAATGGAGGAGAATACACTTCTGGAGTCTTTCGTAATTTCTGCATTGAGGCAGGGATCAAGAGGGAGTTATGTGTTCCATACAACCCTCAACAAAATGGAGTTGCCGAAAGAAAGAACAGATCTATAGTCGAGGCAGCCAAGGCTATGATTCATGATCACAATTTATAGACCTTCCTTTGGGAAAAAGCTTCCAGAATCGCTGTGTATGTTCAGAGCTGAAGCCCTCATCGAATATTGGGAAACATGACTCTTGAAGAGGCCTTCATAGGTGTGAAACCTGAGGTTAGTCATTTAAGAATTTTTGGTTGTCCTGTTTATATTCATGTGCCTAAGGATAAAAGATCAAAGCTAGAACCTTCAGGCAAGAAGAGTATATTTGTGGGATACAGTGAGTCTTCAAAGGTCTACAGGGTCTATATTCCAGGGCAGAAACAAATTGAGATTAGCAGGGATGTCTCCTTCGAAGAGGAAGTGGAATTCAAAAGATCTTAAGGGTCTTACATGGAGATAGATAGTGAAGATCAGGAGGCTTCTCAGGATAAGGACATATCTCCTGTTCATACTCCTGACATTCAAAGGGAGTCCAATGAATCGATCAAGACTATTGATCCAGTTGATCCTATGGAACCAATTGATGGGCCTAGAGACATTGCAGTAGGTTAGAAGAGGCCTCTATGGGCTCGACAAACTATGCAAGAGGCAGAACAACATGCATCTCCTTGAGGCACCTTTAGAGAAAGCAAGAGACCGCAAAAGTTTCAAGGTTATGTGGCATTGATGAGTCACATCATTGATTCTGAGCCTTCCAGTTTTGAGGAAGCATCCAACTAGCAGGTATGGAGAGATGCTATGATTGAAGAATATCAATCTATCATCAAGAATGATGTTTGGGAAATTGTTCCGAGACCTGAAGGGAAATCAGTTGTGTCTTCTAAATGGCTTTTCAAAATCAAGCATTCAGTTGATGGTAGCATAGAGAAACACAAGGCAAGATTTGTGGCAAGAGGCTTCTCTCAGAAGGAGGGAATAGATTATGAGGAAACATCTGCTCTTGTTGCTCGATACACTTCTATCAGGACAATTATTGCAATGGCATCCACTAAAGGCTGGAAGTTACATCAAATGGACATAAGACTGCATTTCTTAATGGTGTGATTGAAGAAGAAGTGTATATTGAGCAGCCAGATGGTTTTGTGATTCATGGGAAGGAGTCTCATGTATGCAGATTGAAGAAGGCATTGTACGGCCTTAAGCAAGCACCTCGTGCATGGTATGAAAGGATTGATTGATATTTGATGAGCTTGGGATTCTCCAAGAATGATACAGATTCCAATCTTTACTTCAAGGTAGTTGATGGTGAGGCTTTGATATTGGTTCTTTATGTTGATGATTTATTTCTCATTGGAGCAGAGTATCTCATTGTCAAATGCAAGAAAGAGTTAGCCTCCGAGTTTGAGATGAAGGATCTTGGTCTTATGCATTACTTCCTGGGACTGGAAGTGTGGAAAGACCTAATGAGATTATTCTAAGTCAAGGGAAATACACTATAGACATCTTGAAGAGATTTGGGATGATGGATTGCAAGTCCATGTCTACACCTATGGAGACAAATCTGAAGAAGTTGAGTGACTCTGCAACTAGTTCAGATTTGGTAGATCCCACCATGTATAGACAATTGATTGGATCATTGATGTATCTAGTCAATACTAGACCAGACATTTGTTATGCGGTGAGTGCTCTCAGCCAATTCATGTGTGAGCCAAGACAAATTCATCTAGTTGCAGCAAAGCATATTCTGAGATACTTGCATGGCATTGTGGGATATGGCTTGAGATATACTTCCTGTGAAGATCTGAAGTTACAAGGCTATATTGATTCTGATTGGGCCGAGAGTGTAATTGATAGGAAGAGCACCTCTGGATGTTGCTTCAGTTTGGGGTCTGCCATGATTTCTTGGTGTAGCAGGAAGCAGACTTTTGTGGCACTAAGCACTGCAGAGGCTGAATATATTGCAGCATGTGTGGCAGCTCGAGAAGCAGTGTGGCTTCGAAAGCTCCTTCCAGGATTGTTTGGTCAAACATTGGAGCCGACTATGATTCATTGTGATAATCAAAGTTGTGTGAAGCTCTCAG
This sequence comes from Sequoiadendron giganteum, assembly GCA_007115665.2. Lineage (NCBI taxonomy): Eukaryota > Viridiplantae > Streptophyta > Pinopsida > Cupressales > Cupressaceae > Sequoiadendron > Sequoiadendron giganteum. The sequence goes on from CM021108.1 coordinate 528,824,655, forward strand.
TAAATCATGTGTTTCATGATAGGACAAAGCATGTGGAGATCAAGTATCATTACATCAGAGACATGGTGTTGAGGATAGCAATTCAACTCAAGTACATTTGCACTGATGATTAGACGGTTGATATTCTCACCAAGCCTCTATCCAGGGTGAAGTTTGCATACTTCCGAGACAAGCTTGGGGTAGTGGAGAATGTCGCCCTTGCTGAGAGGGAGACTCAACTTCAATGAGCTTTGCTATAATGCATATTTCTCTGAGATAGAGAAATATGAGGTGAAAGCCCTCATACATCTCTGAGACGGAGATGTGGTTCTTTCCACACATGGGAGTAGCCATGATGGACGTCATGTTGAGAGACTCCGTGATGAACCCTTTGTACTTGTGTTTTTCCACACATGGGAGTAGCCATGGTGGACGACTCCATGACGACATCACGTTGAGAGACTCCGTGATGGACACTTGTACATGTGTTTCTTTCCACACATGGGAGTAGCCATGGTGGATGTCATGTTGAGAGACTCCATGACATCACGTTGAGAGACTCCGTGATGAACTCTTGTACATCTCTAAGACTGAGATGTGGTATTTCACAAATGGGTGTAGCCATTGTGGGCATCATGTCGAGAGACTCCATGACGAGGATATCTAGAAAAACACCTCTTTACCTAAGAGGGGGTGTTAATGTTATAGCGACGAGAGATATCTTTCTCTCTAAATTAAAATAATAAATAATTATCAAGGCAAGTCGGCCTTGTTACAAATGATATTTTATATTTTTATTTTAATAAAAGGAGGCCAACCTAGATGAAGAGTCGCCTAGTTTGGTATAACTATTTATACAAGGTGGTGTTCATTCATTAATTCATCAATTCATTCTCATTTTCTCATTCGCATTTCTCAAGAAGGAGTTCACACTTAGCAGCAGATCGCCATTTTTTAGAAGCAGATCAGATTTCAAGGAGATTTATATTCAGTTGTATCAAGAAGAGATTCTCATCATTTATTGTATCAAGTTCGCCCTTGAGAAGGATCTAATTTGTAAAGCAGATTTCTGCTCTTATTCGGTATATATATAAGTGATATATTTTGCTGGGTTTTTCTCCCTCGAGAAGGAGGGTTTTCCCAAGGTAATTTGTTGTGTTATTTGTTCATTGTGTTATATTGTTGCTTATCTACATTTCTGGTCTAAAACTAACACCTGAAACTCTGAATCTGACACTTGGCAGTTGAATGACCTCCATTAATGACCTTGGATCTCTTGAAAAAGCTTCTAAAAAAACAGAATAGACCCACTAGGGCAAAACTGATCTTTTTGTGATTCTGACTGGACTAGCCTATTGAGGAAGTATTTTGAGCCAATCAAAATCAGTTTGAACCCTAGAAGCCAAACTTTCTACTTTTAGAAAATTCTGCCAGCATTCGTTTCAAAAGAAACCCAGAAAAAGTTCTATTTTTAGAAACTTTCTAAAAATAGAAATTTTCTTAAAATTTAGGGCTGAAAAACTAAAATCTGGGTTTTGTACACTTAGTCGCTCTGAATAAACCTAGATCATCAGATTTTAAAAAATTTGAGTTTTTGACCATTATGCAAGACATGCAAATTCCGAATTTTGACCTTCTTGGACAATTTTAACAAGACTTTGACTCATTTCTTCAAAATGCCTAAGTGTAGCAAAAAATTTAATTTGGGTACAACAGGATTGTAGCTCATGGAGTGATTTTTTGATGATTCTAGGTATTGGACCAATGAATGAGTTTACCTCGTGCACCTCATTTTGTTAAGTTTCAGATTTTTTTGATGATGTTGTTGATTTTATATGCTGGTCGCCCTTCTCCTTGAGGACCGTACTTTGTCTCTTGGTGCATTGGGAAACATGCTCACTCATTTAGGATTGCTTGGTGATGTTTGATGGCATGCGCTTGGTCGCCCTTCTCTTTGGCATCCATTGCATTTGATTTCACGTCATTTGGAGGTGTCTAGACAAAGTTATGAGCATTTTGGTGTGATTTGAGCTTGCTGGTCTAAGATTTCTGAACACTGCAAATTCATATCAGATTGGTATAAGTTCAATTTTTGGCTTGTTTTCCTTAGTAGAATAGCTTGCTTATGTTTGGAGTTCATCTACTTTCATTTTTGAGAATATTGGACATCTAATACTTATTGTAATTTGCAGAGTACTGTTGACGTGTTTTTTATGACAACGCCAGCACAGAATAAAATGTCCAACGGTCACTCTATTCTCTCTTGATCAAAGTATTCCGCATGCTAAGATTGCGTGAAATTTCATGCGTTCAACTCCAAGGTTCCTTTTATCACGAATAGACTCAGTTGGTTGATGTGAATATGCTGGGTATTCCAAGGGGACTTACGTGAGTTGCTCATTCAGAAGAAAGGATTTTCAAATTTCGGGAGATTTGTCAATGAAGCTCGGGTTCTTAAGCTAACCGGATAATGTTGAATGTAAAAGGATATAGGGATTAGAAATGCTACCATCTACTCCTAAAGGGGTGGAGGGCGAGGATCGACTTAAACAATCTTCAAACCAGACTTTGCTTCGTCTCCCCTCGGACAACTCTGACAAAGTTGGTGCAATCTTCGAAGGATGAGAAAGGTATTCAAATTATGACACAACATGTACATACCATCACAACGATGCATATGGACATATGAGCCACAATCGAAGTTGAGTGCCAATACTCTAGTTGACCACGCAAGGCAAACTTACCATCAGCAAGCCCGCTAGTGGTATGGATGAAAGAAGATATGCTCAAACCAAAACGCCACACTCCACAAATAACAACTACTTGCATAAAATAAAGTCTACTCTACTCAATCTACTTGAATCAGAAAGATGAAAGGGCCTTGCTAGCTACTCATAACAAAAGAAGAAATCACCAAGAAATGAAACTCTTTGTATTATGAAAAGTGTTCACAACAACCATTTACAAAACTTTCAAAGGGAAAGTTTTCCTTCCTTTTCAAGCTAAGCTATTCTCTAAGCTAACTCTATCTATTCTAACTTCTATCTTCTCTGACTTCTTGATCTAATATCTACTTAGTTACAAATGAGGGGGGATGCCCCTTTTATAGTTGGCCCAGTCCAATGGACGGTTTAGATTGAATTACAATAAAGGGCTCAGATTGAGCCACGCATGCCCTAATTAGGGTTTTTGCCCTAAAAACTGCCATTGAGAGGAGTGGGGCAATAAATGCACAAAGATTCTCCACTCCCCACTACGAGCAATTAATGCCCACTATCTTCTTCTAGAAGATTCTCGTCCAGAAACGTGTTCCCACTATTCTTCTTTGCCAATTCTGTTGCGTTAGGAGGAGGCAAGCACACAACAACACTTGGTTCAAATCCTCCTTGCAAAAAGTTCTTCTTCGTTAAGTCCTCCTGTTGCTTTCATTCCTGGATGCATTTTCCCTTGTAACTTTCACAGTTCTTCAGCTCACTGCCTTGGGCGCCTTTGTCTCTTTCGCATCACGTTCTTAATGCCTTAGCCAAATCTTCACTGCCATTTCTCTTTCCTTGGGAACCTTTTCAACTTTGTCCCGACACTTAGCCATTTCTTTCAACATCTTCTTCCTGCAAAACGAACAAAAGGAAGAGCATCAGAACATTTATAATATAAATTCACTTTACTTACCCAATTCCCACGTTCTGACTTTCAAGGTCTGCTTGACCTCTAGATCTGATAAAATTCATCGCTTTCCAGCAAACTTCCATAACTTTTCAACATCTGGGTGCTTGATGTTCTAGCTTCATTCCATCTTCAAATTCTTCTTGCCTTGGACAAATCTCATCTTTACCCTGTGAGTGTATTTGACCTCTTGAGCTTTATTTTACCATGCCTTAGAAAATTTATCCCTCAGAGCCTTAGGAAATTTGCTAAACGGGTGCCAGGCTGAAATCTTTGTCGAAACAACACGAGCAAGGTATGGAAGAATTTTAAATCATCTCCCAGTGGGAAATGTCCAATACCTAGAAGAAATTTCCCCTCAGAAATCATCGTTTTCATGTGTATCCAAACGAAGGGGTACATTTAATTTTTATTATTTTTGAAAAATAATAAAAATTACTAAGGTTTACTCCATTTTATTTTGGGCGCACTTCACACCTGTAGTCTTCATTTTTTATGCCCCTGTGTTTTTTTCTCTTTTTTTTAAGAATTCCCCCCTGCTCATGGGCACATACCACCTCGCCTCTGGAGATTTTTAGCATCACCTCATCCTTAGGCGTATTCTCTAGTTTCACCTTGCAATGCCTTAATAAAATTTAAATTTAATTATCTTACCTTGGGCACACCTCACAACACATGACTTTACCTTCACTTCCTTAGGCGTTCCCCACGCCTTAGAAAAATAATCTTCAACTCCTCTTCATCATGGGCGCATTTGCTAGGCCAAGCTTTCACTTTCACAGACTTGGGAACCTTCAAGTCTTGCCCCCTTTCAACCTTAGGCGCATTTTGCATGTGTTACTTCCATTTTAACACTTGGAAAAATTATTTTACTCCCACTTGATTGCTGGGCACATTTGAGGGTGCCTAGTTTCATTTTCCCTCATTTGAGAATTTCTTCAACTCACAACCTTTGCTGGGCGCATTTCAGCCTCCTAGCTTCCACTTCATTTACTTAGAAACTTTTTCTTCACATTCACTTCCTTTGTTGGGCGCATTTAGAAGGGTGTGCTGCAATTTTCATGACTTAGCAAATCTCTTTCAACTCATTTCTCAGTTGGGGCGCATTTAGTGAAATATTCCAAGCCAATTTTTTCGTTTTTTCAAATTACAAATTAGAAACAAATGCACCCGTTAAGGTTAGCAGCTAAACCCAAAATGTGTGGAAGCAACTCTAACCAGAATGTACACTAGGATCCCGATGTGGGCAAGGTGTGAGCATTGGTCAGAGGATCTAAATCAAATTGCTTATGCAGGAACTCTAACCAAGAATGGCGCCGATGATGGCGAGCATATGGTCAGAGGATCTTCTACACTAAGTGCTGAAAGGGAACTCGACACCAAGTATGTGCTACCCAATCCAGTATGGAGTGAGGGGCGACCATATGGCGGAGTGTTACAAAGTACAATGCTTGAAAGAAATACTGAAAAGCTGAAAGTACTCAACACCCAGAATGTGCTTGCTAACCCAGAGTGGGAAAGTAGCTACCATAGGGCGGAGATGTATCTATTACAAAACAACTTCATAATGAAAGAGAGCATTACAAATCAGATTTGAAAATGACTGCCAGTACTACTGTCAGTTTACAAAATGAGGATCATTCGCCTGCCAATAGCTTAGGAATTCGAAAGATTAACAATACATCATAAAGAACTCTCCTTAGCTTGGATAGAGTGCCAAAACAATACAACTCTTCAATGATCAAGATTCTAATTCTGGTTTATCACAAATCTGCACTTTAAATTGAAAAACCAGCAACCTATGAATTTACTCATATGCTCATAACTCTCTCATTTCTCACCCAAATGATCTCAAATCTAATGCAATAGACCCTCAAAATGATGGCGCCTAACTTAGTAATAAGAAATGGCATCTAAAAATGGTTTTTAATTACTGACACGAATCCTAATGCACTCCAGAAGGTACGGCTTTCAAGGAATGACGGATTTGCATTATAAAATCATAAGCTTCGTATTAAAATCTGCAAATATTCATGAAAGGGCACCCTTACCAATAAGATGCAATGACACAATACCCAGAATGAGATAATTTTTGTTTTTTGATTTACGAGTGAAACTACAGATTCAGCCTTGTTATCAGCAACTCCAGAAAATGACATAAAATGCAATAAACTGAACTTCTAATTGCAAAACAACACTACAATGCAAACCTCACTACAACTCACTCAAAATAAGCAATCCTCTCCACTAGGTGCTATCTCTCAAGCACGAAGTCGAGCCAAGTCTAGGAGGCATTCATTCCTCGAAACAATCCAGCAACCATTTTGGCAGCATAACAATAGCATAGACAAAAGATGATCAAATGAGAACCCAAGGCTGTCTTTTATAAGCTTCTATTGACCTTCCTTGAAACCCTAACTTCTTTTCCAAAGTCAAAACCCTAATCCCAAGAAATGGCGTCCTTTTCCAAGCATCTTAATTTTGACTTCATTAAATTTCTCACTTAAATAAATGCGTCCTCCTTAAGGCTTAGTTTTGACTCGATAAATTCAATATAATTTTAATATAACCTCAATGATGGCGCCACCCTTCAAGTCCACCTTTTAAAATAACATTAAGTTATTTGACTAGGCCAAGGTGATAAAATAACATTTAAATTATAATGTTATTTTTAAGTGAAATGAGCTCAACTCTCCAAAACTGTTTATGAAGCCCGAAACTGAATACGCCACTTGAGACAACTGAAGGGGAAAGTCAACTACCTGAGACCAACCTGTATACTGCCAAAAATAGAATTTACTAAAAATAGTAAATTCCAGAAAATGCTTTGAATGCCGAAATGATCATACCACTGCGAAGCTCTCTGAAAACCCAGAAAGAATCCGCCATCAGATCCACCAACTCCGAGCAAAGACATCCCCAAAAATAGGAAACCCTAATTTTACCTTCCGACTAGCCTTCGGGTTTCCAGAAAAAGGCCAACAGTCACTGGAAATATCAGGTTTGAGAAGGGGACATTACATTTAGGCTCTTTGAGATTCATGTTTCACGTGCCTTAGAGAATATTCAAGCTTTTACCACAAGGTGGGCGCATTTGGAGTGTGTAGCTTCTATCTTTGCCTTAGAAAATTTTTATTCACCCTTGCTCATAATGGGCGCATCTAGAGGGGGCAACTCTCACTTTATAACTTAGAAACTTTTGCAAACAACCTCCTCTTCTCAAGGGCGCATTCAAGGGAGTGGGCTTTCATTTCATACTTAGAAACTTTTTTAAACATCCTCCATGCTGAAGGCGCATTTCACCCTTGCTGCTTTTGTTTTCTTGCCTTAGGCAATTTTCCTAGCCAACATACAATCTCCCTTTTACCTTGGGCGCATATGAAGTCCTCTACTTCCATTTTTCTAACTTAGAAATTTCTTCAACATTTCCAACTTGTTGAGGGCGCATATGAGAGGGTATACTTCTAGTTTTGAAACACTTAAGAAATAGCTTCTCCTCCACTCCTTGCTTGGGCGCATTTGGAGGGTGCTGCTTTCATCTTCACCACTTAGAATATTTTAATGCCTTGCTACCTCAACCACTTGCCTAGGGCGCATTTAGAGGGGTCCACTCTCATTTCAGCTTTCCTTAAACTTTTTCCTCAAGTCTTTCTCCCTCTTGGGCGCATTTTGAAGGTAGCACTTTCATTTCATAACTTAGAAAATTTCCAAGCTTCATCCTTTTACCTTGGGCGCATATTGGAAGTGTAGCTTTGACTCCATACACTTAGAAACTTTTTATGCTTGCTCATTTCCCTTTGGGCGCATTTTAGCTTATGGGCTCTTATTTTCTCATACTTAGGCGTTTTCAGCCTATTCCTCCATCATGGGCGCAAATAGCCTAGGGAGCTTCTATTTTGAGGGCGCATTTCAATTCTTTAACTTCCATTACCCATGCCTTAGGCGTTTCCAAGGCTTTCATTAATCCTTCCAAGGTGAGGGCGCATTTGAGGGGTCCAACTTCCATTTCTACAGCCTTAGAACATTTTCCTTAGCCTTATGTTACCTTGGGCGCATTTTGCCCATCAAGCTTCCATTCTCAATGCCTTGGCAAATTTTTCATCATATAACCTTTGTTGGGCGCATTTGAGAGGTAGAGGATGAACTTTGTTTATGCCTTAGAAACTTTCAGCCACCCTTGTCCCTTGAGGGCGCATTTTGCATGTGCTACTTCCATTTGTGTGCCTTAGAAACTTTTTGAAGTGGATTTCCTAAGGTGGGCGCATTTGAGGGTAGAAGCTTTTGTTTCACCATACTTAGAAATTTTTTATCTCCACCTCATTCAAGGGCGCATTTAGAGGGGTGAGCTTCCATTTTGTAACTTCGAAAGTTTTCTAGCCACCCACTCATCTTGAGGGCGCATTCAAGGGGCTGAGCTTCTATTTGTTTTAAGACTTAGAAGATTTTCAACTCATCCTCTTGGAGTTTGGGCGCATTTCAAGGTATCTTCTTCCAGTTTAACTTGCATGCCTTAGAATTTTCATCTAAAGTGTTAAGGAGACTTCTGGAGGTGGCTCTCGAATACTTAGCCAATTTTTTCAGCCTGCTTGCCCTCATTTTCTATTTTTAGCAAATTCTGGAGGTATTTGCCTCTTCATGGCTTCTCACCTGTTCTGAACCTAGAGTCGACATGATATGCTTCTTGTGGCCTTGCCGCCCTATTTATACCTGTTGCCAAGCTCATCTGCTATTTTTTAGCCTTCCTGCTATATTTAGCAAACCCTAAAATTGCTTAACTTCTGCAGCTCTATTTGACTTTGAAATTTTCACCACGTGGTCCTCATCGCCTGGCGAACCTATTCACACCAGCCCCTCATGCTGACCTGCTGTTTATAGCCCTATTCTGGAGACGACTTACTAGAAATAGTAAGTGCTCGGATTGTGCCCAGATTTCACCAGTAGATTGCCTGAAGGATGTTGATCGCAGTGGGATACCTTCGTTTTTGAAGATTCTGGCTTTTTACCCCTCTTTTTAGGCATCGAAGCTGGAAACCCTAATTTGATATGCATGTGCCTTGAATAGTCTCCGTTTGACTTGATTTTTGCTGCATGTTGCTTTGTTCGTGATGCTGAGGTGTCGAGTGGCTGCCGGAGTGAAACTGCTATTTATAGTAAGTGTCCGGAAAGTGGTCAATCTGATGTCGGATGAGTTTGCACATCACAGTGCCCGTGGGATCTCAAAAAACCCAGAAAACTGGTCGACATGCGGGCACTGGCTAAAAATAGTAAGTCCCTAAAAATTGATCATTTCTGCTTGCATGTCATACCATTGTGAAGCTCTCGGAAAACCCACAAAGAATATTCAGACATGCACTGAAAAACTCTGCATGCAAACCCTAAAAATAGCCTCGGAAGGCTGTACCGTTGAAAGTCACCATCTCGATTTGCATGTTACATCACTGTGAAGGTCTCGAAAAACCCAGATACATTCTCCAATCATGCATTGGAAAATCATATGTTTAAACCCTGAAAATGGCCTCTAAAGCCCGAACTACTAAAAATAGCCAGTTGTCTGATTATGTTCAAATTATATGCGTAGGTACCCTGAAGTTACCTAGAAGTGTTGATGCGTTTAGAATCCCGAAATTCTGAGGAAAAGGCCTCATATTAGGTACTTACTAAAAATAGTAAGTTGTCAGATTTTAGTGAAAATTCAGTGGGATCCTGCCTTGAGCCTTCTGACTGCAATGTTAAGCTCAGATGTTAATTAGCCAACCCAATTTAACTTCAAACTGTCCTGAAGAATGAAACCCTAATTTCACAGACAACCAAAATTCCAAATTAGATCAAATGATAGGACATCCCCAGAAGGGCAAAAAGATCAAAAGATCAAAGAGACGCAAAACCAAAGCCAAAAGACCAAAATGGAGCAAAATTTGGGGGTCCCCATTTGAATGGGGCGATGTGTGAAAAGGTCACAACAAGTACCTCATATTGTAAGGCTGTTATCAGTAGTATTGATTAAGTCACTTTGTTTCTGCAATTTACTTTTTGTAATTCCCACTTTAGTGGAAGAGATAGGCCTCACTGTCTTTACTTCTAGCATTTTACTTTCCTGTACTGCCCGCTGAAAAGCAGAAGGGGTCGGCTAGTTGCCCATACTTTATTTTCAGTACTTTGTAATTTCACATCATGCTGATCGGTTGAGCCATCAATACACTCCCGCTGAATAAGTGGTCGAGTTGCATTTGCATAATACTCTGATCGGCTGAGCCATCTCTCATTTGTACTCTTCTGCATATTCAATTTTACAAGCTAATGATCCCCTTTCCACCGTATGCTCTCACCTTTCCCACACTGGGATCTGGGTGATCAGAAAGTGAAGGGTTACTTTCAACTAGATTATCTTGTTTATCTAACGTTAATGGGTGAAACTGTTGTGAAAAAATTGGAAAAAATTGTAATGGGATATTTCAAAGCAACATCATCATGCCTAAACAATGACTCCATCCTCCTTGCCGAAACAATCCTCAGTCCTCCATCTAAAAGAGCTCTCAAAACAACCTTCTTCCCGTTGGACATGAACTCAAGTTCCATCTTCTAAAAATCTTGTATATACCGCCCCAAATATTGTAGCCATTGCACTCCTACAACATCAATCTCACCAAGTCCTACCACATATTAGCATCATTCAAAATATAATCACCCATTTGAATGCTAAGTGAAGATACCTTCTTAGAACACCTCATGGTAAAACCATCGGCCATTGTCACACTAAATCTTGAAAAGTTCTTCGCTTGTAGGCCCCTCTTCGCAACCAATCCTTCATCAATGAAATTGTGTGTGGCCCCACTGACAATCAAACAAGTAACTTGTCCCTTAAGGACCCCTCTCACTTGAAAAGGATGATATCTAGATACTCCCGAAATGGAAGCAATGGTAACATGTGCAACGTCTCCTTGAGCATTCGGCTCAAGCTCCAACTATGGTGTATGATCCTCATCACTCTCCGAACTAGTGTCCTCAACTGTTGTAATGTCCCCTTCTCAGCAGTGATCAGTGTAGTTGGTCGTTAGCCTATCTCGGAGGCCCATAGGCTAGTCGGAAGCTGAAATTAGGGTTTCCTATTTTCTAGGAGGATGCTTTGGCAGTTTTGGAGGCTTGCATGTTGGAGTTTTGCAGTTTGGATTTTAGATTCCTTCTGGGCTTTCAGAGAGCCTTCACAGTGGTGTGACATGCAACTGAAACAGGTAACTTTTCCGGACTTACTATTTTTAGTAAGTTGCAATGGCTACTCAGAATGTGGTTAAAATGCATTTGGACACACTTACTATTTTAGCAGTATGCTATTTATAGTAAGTGTTTGTTTTAGCAGTGCTATTTTTAGCAGGGTTTCAATAGGCTAGTTCAAAGGCTATTTTAGGCAGGTCAGTTTGAGCAGTTTGGTCTCCCACACTCTTGGAGCTTATTTTGGTAAATTCAGTATTGTGATGAAATAATTGGCTAAGGAATAGAGGACGCCTAGCTTGGTGAGATAATGTTCTTTTTAAGTGAAAATGTTTCCTTTGCAAAAGTGGACAACTTCATAAAGGGGACTATTTAAGTTGCTTAATATCTTGGATGCCTACATTATACTTTATTTGCATTTTGGTAAAGTATATTGCCTTATTGAAAATGGACGACTTGGAGAAATGATTAAATGAAATGCAAATAATGAAAGGTGAATGTGAATGTGAATGTCATGTGGGCGCCCTAATTGGAGGGAAACGAATTTGAATTGGTGGAGAAGCTTATAAATAAGAGTGTTGGGCTTCATTCTTGGTATCCATTGAAAGTTATAACGAAGTGTTGCCAAAATGGTTACTCACTCGCTTCGAGGAATGCATACCTCCTAGCAAACTTAGTTTCTTGCTTGAGAGATAGCAACTAGCTAAGATATAGACTGTTCTTTACACTGAAGAGCAGATGGAGTTTATTGAGATGATGTTTGAAGTTTCTAAGTTTTGGTGTGATTTTCTCAGTTTTCAGTTTGCTGGTTTGGTGCTAGTTGTAGAACGTTTTGGCTTGTATCTCCTTGAGTGAATTTTTGCTGGTTTTGGGTGTTAGCTCCATGGATTAGTCTACTTTGGGCGCCTCATTTTGCAAAGTTGTAGATTTTTTGATGGTGTCTTTGATTTTATCTTGCTGGTTGCCCCTCCTTGAAGGTCGTACCATGCCTGCAAGTACCTTGGAATGCGTGCATTAAATAATGGGTGGTGTTTGCTGTTGTTTCATTGTCTAGACTTGGGTGCCTATCTCCATGGTTTCATTTGCACTTTGTTTCATGTCAATGGCAGGAGTTGTGAGCATTTTAGTGTGTTTTATGCTTGCTGGTTTGGGTTTTCTGTGTGCTGGTTTTTCATTTCAGTTTGTTAGAAGTTCTGATTTTGGCCTGTATTTCATAGTTGAGAAGCTTGAGAATTTTGGAGAATCACCTAATACTATTTTGCAACAATTGGACAGCTATAATTCTTGTAACTTGCAGATTATTCTCATTGTAAGGCTGAAATTAGTAGTACTGATTCAGTCACTTAATAATTTTTCTCTTTACTTTGTAATTCCCACTTTTAGTGGAAGGGACAGGCCTTGCCGTCCATTTACTTTCAGCATTTCCTTTTTGTACTACCCGTTGAACAAGTGGAAGGGGTCGGAAAGCCGCCCAATACTTTACTTTCAATACTTTGTAATTCTTCATCATGCTAATCGACTGAGCCATCAAAATACTCCCACTGAATAAGTGGTCGAGTTGCATATGCATTGTACTTTTCCAACAGTTTCAGATTTATATGCTAATGATCCCCTTTCTATCGTATGCTCTCACCTTGCCCACATTGGGATCTGGGTTGATCAAAAAGTGAAAGGGTTCCTTTCAGCTGGTTTATTGGATTTGCTAACGCTAATGGGTGACGTGTTGTGGAAAAAATTGAAAAAATTGTGAGGGGATATTTCAATTGTCTTTCTCTCAACATTGGAAGTGACCTCTATGAGATGTGCTTTGTCTTTTCCAAGGTATCTATGACCCAGCTCCCACAGCTCCTTGCAAGAGAAACAAGGCTTCTTCCTCTTCAACTCATTCCTTGATTCATTATTCATCCTTGGGAGTGCTGGTTTAGGCTGATTGAGCTTCTTTGGAAATGAAATTGAGCCCTTGAAGTTCTTCTTTTGTAGCTGAAATGATGTAGGAGTAGTGTCAAGGTCAAGAGCAAGCTGAATAGCATCATCAAGAGTATTAGGCCTATGAGCCTTCACCAAACCCTTCAACTTATCATTCAAACCTTCCACAAATAACATTCTCACCCTCTTCTCGGTCATATTAGGTACCATCACAGCAATTTGTTGGAACTCATTGATGTATGAGTCCACACACCCAACTTGCCTCAACTGTGCCAAATCTTTGTAGTAGACTTCCACATCCTTCCTATCAAACCTTGCAATGAGCTTGTTTGTGAACTCGTCATAAGAATGAATCATAGCATGGTTTTGTGTCACAAGCCCATGATGCCACCAATCATAAGCTGCTCCCTCTAGATGCATAGTTGCAAATTGAATTGCATCCTCTTCCGACATAGGTTTGAGCTTGAAAAATGTATCTAGCTTATGTACTCACACTCTAGCACTTGTCTTACCATCAAAATGGGGGAGAGAAACCTTGTTCAATGCTTCTTTGTACTCCTTATGTTGCCTTTGAGGTCGGCTTTCTTGCTTGCTTCTCTTCTTATTCCTTCATTGGTCCATGTATTGATGTAGGTTGATGGCAGCCCTAACCTCCTCCGGAAGTGCTCGATACTCATCATGTGCAACCATTACCTCATCATTAACATGAGTATCTTCTTCTTCTTCCTGGGATGGGGTTTCCACAAAAGTAGGCCGAAATGGCCCATCTGATACTATAGTAGTGGCTCTCCCTATAAAGGTAGCTTCTCTACCCATGTTGTTGTTGACACTGTTGTTTGCCCTTGGGGTATGCTGGTCAACCCTCAAATCTCCAATTGCATCCACAATTTGCTGTTGTAAATTTTGCAACACTTGTTGTCGCTGCTGAGAAAAAGCATGCAAAAAATCGCCCCATGGCTGATCATTCCTCCTTGGACTACCTTCACCCATTTCTTCTTGCTTTCTTGTTCTTCTTTGGTAGTAAAAGTTAAAACTGAAATGGTGATTGCATAAAAGACCCTCAAGCTGGTGGGATCCAAGCTCTAATACCACTGAAATATCCCAACTAGGATATTGATGATTTTTTTTATTTTTGAAGCACAATTTTCTGCCCTAATTTCTGCACTTCAAAATTTCTACTAAAACCCTATCCGCTGATGTAAAATTTCTGATTTCAAACATGCAATAACAGCAACATATATCTTTCCCAATTGCCTCAAATAACATAGCAGATTTATCTAACCTTAAACATGAATACAACCAGTAAAAAGAAACACCAAAATGTCCATCCAAAACATGCCAAAATCTGATTATCAATTCTTCAGTTCTGCTGCTACAAAATCGGACCTACTATGTATGCAAGTTCACCATAAAATGAGCTCCAAACATGCCCAACAATATACAGTAGTTTGCTGATATGAAAAAACCCTACTTACAAGCCAAAATATGCAATGAAATGTTGATCTACACTAACCCTAGCTGGGCGAATTGCTCCAGCTATCACAGAATGCCAAAATGAATGCAAATATATGATGAAATGCCTCCAAAACCCTACCACAAAGGTGTGCTGGTCTGCTGATCTGTAGGTAAGGGTTTGCAATCCCTGAAACTTGTCAAAAACCTCCAATCTTGCCAAATTCGCCCTTCCAAAGCAAGGTGCACCTATAGCAACTTAGGCGCTCCACACTAGGGTGAAACCCTAGGTCAAAATAGCATCAAATCTGCCCTCCAAAGTCACCAATAATTGATCTGAAAATTTGAGCATGAAATCCAACATCAAACTCCATTGAAGCACAAGTGAACCTCCGTCATGAAGTCTTCCATTGATGAACTAGGTTTTCATCCAACTCACCCACTATTCTCAAGGGTTTTCGTCCTTGGAATGGCTGCAATAATTGTTGATTAGAATAGAAGAATAATGTGCGTGATATCAAAAACTCCAAATGAACCTTGTATACATAGCAATCCACCCATATAACCCCCACTTGGGTGCCAACTTCTTTCAAATTTGCTTTTTATTTTATTTTTAATTTCACTTTTTGGGCGCCAAACTTGCAATTCAAATTTATTATATTTTTTAATATATTTTTCCTCCTTATATCTCCCAAAAAGGGTCTCCCAGCCCCAAATAAATTATATAAAAATATTTTGACTTCACCAAAAATTATGATAAATCAATAAAAACCATTTCCCACCATCTCCACGCCAAATAAAAGTTATTTGAGCCAAAAAAAATATTTTTCCTAATTTGCAAGGCTCCGAAACCCATTCCCTTACCTCATGTGCTAGCCTACGGGAATGAAGAATAGGCTAACTCTCAAATCTGATTGCTAAAACATCATGTCGGAAATGGGTACATTACAACTTACATTGATGCCTTGAATTTTTTATTGTTTTAGCTTAATCATTTTCACATTTTATTTCTGTTTTTTTGCAGACTTGGCAAGCCTACATGTCAGAACTCATGAGTTCCAATAGGAAGATTCACCCAATCTGCATGTTGGTGTATTTTGGCTTGCCAAGTTTGCATGCATGATAGTGCATTTTGGCTTGGTGAGCACTGTGCAGATTACAAGTCTAGAAATACTTCTAGGGTGTTGGTGAGTCTCATTAATTTGGTTAAAACTCAAATTATTATCTTTTATTTTACATGATGATTCTTGTATGTACCTTGAGATGATTTTAAAATTTTAAATTTGTAAAACATAATAAAGATTTTTGGTCAGAAATAAATATGTAAATAAAATCATGATGAGTTCTTGGAGGATTTTCATTTCATTATACATTATACATTATAACTGTTGCACCTATTAGCAGGATCGCAGATTCAGCAACACAACTCTTAACAGGTGCAACAAGTGATGATGGAACTATTCATAAAAGGCCAACAAAAGAAGAAAAGGATGCACAAGCGGCTCTTTTAACTCTGGTAAGAATAAGTCTTTCTGCATATTATTCTTCATGTGGGACTAGCTTTACAAAGTCAAAACTCAAAATCTTACTAGCCTATGATTTCAAGTTTGAAGACAATTTATGTTACCTTATGGTTATGAAATTAATTAATGCATAGTGTTTTCATTCATCTTGTATTAAGGGTTATAATAATGTCTTTATCTATAAGTGCAAGATTCACATGTGGCTTATAGTTATGGGGTTGATAGTCAACCATCTCCTGGCTGACCAGTTGTGCTCTCTCCTATATGGTTGTCATTGTTCTTGCTTTACATGGTGTATTGAATGAAGCTTCAGGGGAATTGGTCAATAACCATAAATTCGATGTCCAATTTGTCAGTGTACTGCTAATGAAGAGAGACTATTTTAAGACTCCTAGAATTCAATAAAGGCAATCTCACTACAAAGTATCTAGATTTCCTCTACATCTTAAAATTTTCACAGCTTATAAAAGGATGCAGGCAATTAACTACTCAAAATGGGGAAGTGGACCCAAAAATGGTTTATCATTTGCAGGAAAAGTCCAACTACTACAATCTATAATTCAAGCAACCCCAATTTTTCTTAACACTATCATCTATGCCCTCGATCAAATTGTTCAGTATATGGTCACTATCCTTTGATCCAATATATTTTTTTATGCAGAGATACTGAGGAAACATGCATACACCATTTATTTTCTTGCAAATAGATACCCTGCTCAAATATGGAAGGAGGAATTAACATTTGAAATATCAAGAAATTTAATTAAGCCCTAGTCACTTGAGCTTCTTGGAAATTATCCCGCAATCTTTTGGCCTTGTGTAGCTCCATTCTCCCACAGAAATATTATCCAGATGCCACTAAAGACATTAGAACACCCCATTGAGCCCCTGTTTTCTCTAACCTAGAAAAGCATATATTCAAATTTTTTGAGACTTACTACAGGTATTCAACATGGAAAACAGGAAGTGCTCAATTTGTCAGATTCTAGGACAACTGGAGCGGCTTCCTACTCCTGTCAACACACCCAATTAATTCTCTGTAGGACACTCCCCAATCCTAAGGATGTATATATATTTATTGGATTTTATTAATAATTCTTTCACTTTCAGTAGTGACTGCAACACTGCTCTCTTCACTCAACAAGCCCTTGCAGTGATAGAAAATACTAAATCTGTCATATTCTGTTAAGACAGTTAGATTTCTGAGCTTGTTGCTTAATGTGCATATGTACAATGCATTATGCAGCATTCTTTTGGCATCTCTTAGTATAAATTATGCTTCATATTATGTCTTATTATCAATCTATTAGATGGATTATAGAATCAATGAATTGTTATTGTACATACATTTTAAAATTTCAGCATCTTTCCAGGTTTGTTTATGTTATTTTTGGTATTTTTATTTCTTGGTCTTCAAAAAATTCAAATATTAATTTTATATATTATTTTAACAGCCATCACCTTGCTATTTCAAAATCCAGGAAAACATTTGCCATCCCCAAAACTTGGAGAAACATTTAAAATCACTCTGTCAACTCTCCTGCAACTTAAAGATTCTGCATATTGTCAAGATGATCATGTTCTGGTTATTGATTTTAGTTGCCTAAAATTTCTTTTCATTTCATTTGATATCACTGTTCTGATTTCTAGATGCAATCTTTGGATGCACTTGGAACACTGGAAATTTCGATGCTCGAGTTACATCAGGAAGCACAGGTATTGTGGGCTATTTACTTGATGTTTGTGCACATCTTCACTCAAATGAAAATATAGTGTGCCAGTATTTTTTATAACCACGACTAGAAAAAAAATGTTTACTTTAGTAATGCATATTGAACATAGTAATATTGTAGATTTGAAAAGTTGTAAAAATATTTAACAAATGAACAAATTGGCAATACAAACAGTAGAATTTGATTTACTATTCACAATTATCTAATGGGTGTTTCATCCTCATTAGCAAATATCAACGCTGGCTATGTCCTATCACAATAGCTAGCCCTTTCTCTTGAACTGAACTCTTCTGGGATCTAGATCCCTTTCTGACGAGGAAGATCAGCTTTATAATTCCTGTGTATAAAAATCTCAAGTGATGCTTAAAAATGATGGAATATTCTGTATTGTTTTTATCTCAGTTATTTCTGTACTGACACCAAGAGAGTTACCTCCAAATAAACAAATTGTAAACTTCATGGAGGAAACAAAATCCTAGGTCATCTTTTTTATAATGCACTGTAATGTCCCCAAGTTTTTGAATAACGGCAGATATTGATATTTAGCTTATTTTATTCCCATAAGCTAAATAATGGAATTATAAGGGAATAATAATTAAATTAATTATTTTAAAGTTGTTTATTTTAAATAAATATCAAAAGAATAACTTTATTTTAATTAATTTAATAAAAGTGACTAAAATAAAAAATAACAATAAATATTAAAAAGTCACTTTATTAAATATTTTTGCTCACGCCATTAAATAATTTTGCCAAGAAGTTGGGCGACCCACTGGGAGGTTAAAAGGTGCGAAATTAAAATTAAAAAATAATAATATTTTATTCTTGCATAGCCACCCAAAGAGGAAAATAATTAATATTGATTTTCAAATATTTAATTTGGATGTTGTTTGGCCTTTTTGGATGAGAAATAATTTTAAAATAAAAGAGATTTTATCTAGGTCGGCTATGGGTGAGAGGTGGAAACTTGTATAAATACAAGTGCTTGGGAGGCATTTGATCATCATATTGAGCATACTTCATTTTTGATTGATTTTTTCTCTCTTGGCTGCAATGAAAGTTGAGCATAGGACCAAGGATGAAATCCCTTGTGTTCAAGGTGAGTTGGACAAAAACCTAGCTCATTCGTGGGTGATTCCATGATGGGGATCAAATTGTGCTTCATTGTTATTCATTGGCAAAGAGGAGTAGATTTCTTTATCTGGGTATTCAGACCAGATTTGAAGGAGGGCTTATTGGCAAGATTTTGGAGGCATATCGACTAGGGTTTCATCTTTCAGTTGGAGAGCCACACTTTGGAGGTGCCTTTTTATCATTTGAAGGTCAAAATTGCATGTACATTGGTATGTAAAAGCCCTATGTTTATAACAGATCATAACTGGGCAAGTTCGGCATGTTTGCCAATGATATTTTGATGTATTTGAAGGCTTCACATTTTTGAAATTGTAGCAGCAAATTTCTGATATGACTTTCCTGTCATTTTGATCATATTTTGGTATTGAATCATTGTGTAATTCATTGTACAATCCAATTATGATATTGGCACATGTAATGGCATGATTATTATGATGTTTCAGGGCATGTTAGTGGCTGTTATAAGTGTTTTAAGAATTGCAGAAACTAGGGTTTTAATCAAATTTGAAAATCAGAAAATCAGGGTTAAAAAATTAGAATCCTAAATCAAAAAAATAGCAAATATCTTGTGTGGGATATTACAGTGGTATCAGGGCCTTGATCTTGCTAGCCTGGAGGGTTTAGAGTGTTCATATGCAGCCACACGAAGTATGACCACATAGGTACTATACCCGTAGCAGAGCAGATCAGCAAGCTAATACAGAAGAAGAGAATCCATTTGCAGATACCCAACAAGACATGGAGAGAGGTACAAGTGGAAGTCCTAGGAGACATGATCAGCAAAACATGGAAGACTTCTTGCACACTTTTGCCCAACAACAACAGCAAATGTTGCAAGCTTTTCAACAACAATTAGTTGCAGCGATTGGACAGCTGAGGGTTGATCAGCATACTCCAGGGGAGAACAGTTGTGTAGGGAATAACAATACAAGTAGAATAGCTACCGATGCGGGTAGAACAGTTACTACGGTGTCAGAAAGAAGAGGAAGAAGAGGAAGAAGCGTCAACAGAAGAAGAGGAGCCACCCAATGAGTTTGTTATCATTCATAATGAGTATTGCTCCCTTCTAGAACATATTAGAGAAGATCTATCTTTTGATCAATACATAAGGCAGAGAAACTTTAATCAACCCAAGTACACTCCTAAGATGGACTTTGAGGCAAAGAATGAGCTGAGGAAGAAACTTTGCTTTTCTTGCAAAGAGCCATGGGAACCAGGGCATAGATGCCTTGGGAAAGGCAAGGCACATCTCATAGAGGTCACTTCTGATGTGGAGAACAAGGTTATTGAGGACGCCAGTTTGGAAAGTGATCTGAATCATACAGAGCAGCCACCTCAGTTAGAGCTTGAGCATAACACTATAGATGATACATGACATGTTACCATTGCATCTATTTCAGGAGTACCTAGATATTGTCCCTTTCATTTGAAAGAAGTCCTTAAGGGGCAGCGGGTCACTTATTTGATTGACAGTGGAGCTACTCACAACTTCATTGACGAAGGTTTGGTTGTGAAGAGGGGACTACAAGCTGAGGATTTTGTAGTATTCAGTGTGATAGTTGCAGATGGCTTTACCATGAGTTGCACTAAGAAGCTACTCAACTTAGCATTCGGATGGGTGACTACACATTGACTGATGATTTCTATATGGTCAAACTTGGTGAGATTGACATTGTATTTGGAGTCGAGCGGTTATAGTCGCTTGGCAGATACATATAGGATTTCGAAAAGATGGAGCTTGAGTTCATGTCTGATGGAAAGAAGATTGTGTTGAGATAACTTTCAGATGGAGGACCTAGGGTTGTCTCAACAAAGAGGATGGAGACATTGTTTAGGCATGGTGATGCTGCTTGGACAGCCCAATGTTTTATATCTTCCAAATCTTCTTCCAGTAATCAAGAGTATCATGTGGATATCCAGTTAGTGCTTGATAAGCACAGCATGGTGTTTGGAGACATTCCTCCTAGTAGACCACCAGATTGCAAATTTGAGCATGTCATTGAGTTAGTGGAGGGCTCCAAGCCCATTATTACTACAGCTTATCGTCATCCGTGGCACTTCAAGGAGGAGATTGAGAAGATGATTAAGGAGTTACTTGAGATGGAGCACATTCGGCCAAGTTTCAGTCCCTTTGCTTCTTCAGTTGTTTTGGTGAAGAAGGATGACACCATGAGGATGTGCATTGACTATAGGGCCTTGAATAAGAAGATGATCCAAAACAAGTACCCTATTCTGAGGATCGATGAGTTACTTGATGAATTACATGGGGCAGTGTACTTCTCTAAGATTGATCTTTGTTCAAGGTATCACCAAATTCGTGTCTACGATGAGGATATTCATAAGACAACATTTAGATGCCATTATAGGCACTTTAGTTATGCCATTTGGTCTTGCTAACGCTCTTGCTACATTTCAGTCATGCATGAATCACGTTTTTTCATAAGCAGTTGCGTAAGTTTGTGTTGGTATTTTTTGATGAAATATTGATATACAATAAGACATGGGAGGATCACCTTCGGCATCTTGATGAGGTATTGAGTATTATGGAGGCACAGTCATTGTATGCTAAGGCTTCCAAATGCGAGTTTGGGATGATTGAGATTCTCTACTTGGGGCATGTGATTGAAGTTGATGGAGTCGAAGTTCACCAGGAGAAGATACAGGCTATTATGGATTGGCCGCCACCAAGGAACATTTCAGACTTGAGAGGATTCCTTGGGCTATGTTGCTACTACAGAAGATTTGTTCAGCGGTTTGCACAATTGACAGCACCTCTTACAAACCTCACTAAGAAAGGTGCATTCAGATGGTCGAATGAGGCTCAAGCTACTTTTGATAGGCTTAAGCAGCAGATGAGTTCTTGTCTTGTATTAGCACTACCAGATTTCACGCAGCCCTTTGTGTTAGTGTGTGATGCATCAAGAGAGAACATTGGTGCAATTTTGATGTAGAATAGACATCCCATTGCATTTGAGAGTAGAAAATTGAGGGATGTGGAGAGGCTTTATTCCACCTATGACAAGGAGATGCTTGCCATCATGCATGCATTGGCGAAGTTTAGACAATACTTGGTGGGCAGCAAGTTTGTGGTGAGGATGGACCACAATAGTTTGAAATATTTCCTAGAGCAAAAGGATTTGAATGAGCGCCAGCAAAAGTGGGTAAGTAAAATTCAGGCATATGGTTTAGATATTGAATATGTTCAAGAGAGGAAATTGGTGCAGTTTTGATGCAGAATAGGCATCCCATTGCATTTGAGAGCAGAAAATTGACGGATGTGGAGAGGCTTTATTCCACCTATGACAAGGAGATGCTCGCCATCATGCTTGCATTGGTGAAGTTTAGACAGTACTTAGTGGGCAGCAATTTTGTGGTGAGGACGAACCACGACAATTTAAAATACTTTTTGGAGCAACAGGATTTGAATGAGCGCCACCAAAAGTGGGTAAAAAAAATTCAGGCATATGATTTTGATATTGAATATGTTAAAGGTAAAAAGAATATTGTAGCTGATGCATTGTCCAGAAAACCCACACTTTGCTCCATGTCCAAGATTTCAGCTGATTGGAAGGCTCACCTTTTGATCTAGTATTCCAAGAGTAATTTTGCTTGTGAGATCATGGACGGCAGGATTCATGACAGGTATAAGGTGATAGATGATGTGATGTAATGTCCCCTTCCTATGCAGTGCAGACGTTTCAGGGGTTAGCCTATCATTCGGACCCTCGTAGGCTAACAGATGCATTTAGAGGGTTACTTGTGGGAGTTATCCTGCGTTTGGGAACATTACTCCATCAGTTGATTCAGGTTTGGGGCCTTGGCAGACTCTTATAGAGTGTTTTTCAGATACTTACTATTTATAGTAAGTCAGGCAGACAGGGGTTACTATTCTGGCAGGGCACCTGGTTCAGTTGGTCATCTCAGTTTCGACCCAGTTTGATGGTCTAATGAGCAAACAGTGACTATTGGAGCATTTGATAATTATTAAAAGATTAGTGATTTGACTTTATAATATAAAGTCACTTTAATGAAATATTAAAATAATTATTTAATGGCAAATTATAAAGTATTAATACTTTATAATAAAGAGGTAAATAATATTAAATGAGTATTTTAGTACTCATCAAAAGGGGACGCCATTATTTAATGAAATTGCCTAAGTTCAAAAGAGGCGAATTTCATATTATTAAATGCATTTTAAATTGTTTTTTGAAAGGGGGTCGACTTATTGAGATGAGATATATATTTCACAAAGACAAATCGAACTCATTTCATTCATGATTATTCTAATTTGTCTTTTATTCTCTCTGAGAGCATTGGGGTTTGTGAAACAAGGGTTTCTGCAAACATTGGATTTTGGAGAACGTTCCCTCTTCAGAATCAGACATATTGAGACTGTGAGATACCAGTTGAAGTTTGTCAGTTGAGTGACTTCATTCAGAGGTCATTATAGTGCATATTGTGAAGTTCTTATTCAGAGTTTGGATCGATTTATCTCCAGTAGTGAGTCTTTGTCATTGGCAGTAGTTTATCCAGCATCTGGCATGAATTCCAAGGCTGTATGGATTTCTTACTTGCTGGTTCAGGCCGTATTTTTGCAACAGCAATGGTCGTACTTTTTCCTACAGTCAAAACGCCTTGCCTTTTTGAGTGATTCATCCATCAGAGGTGGCGCCTAGGATTTATGAAGCTTTTGCAGCAATTTCGAGGTGGGAGATTACCCTCTGTCATTCAGCCGTACCATTTCATGCTCCTTCACAGGCGACTACAAGCTCATCCAGGTTCTCAATAAATAGCTTACCTTTTATTTGCATGTTTGAATCTCGCAGTTGTAAATGTTCCGAAAGATCAATAAATCATCTATCTTCAGATTCTGATCTATATTCTGTCATAATTAGTTTGCTGGTATTTTATTTATATTTTATAAGTATTTCTTTGCAAAATCGCACCATCTCTTTTTATTGCAAAATACCTCAAAAAAATCACAAATACAACAAAAACAAACAAAACATTGCATTCTCGTCAGAAGTCAGGGTTGAGAGACACCTGGTCTCTTACAGTGGTATCAGAGCAGAGTTTTCCTACCATCCTGTGCTTTTTCAGATAAATTTGTGCTTTTTCGATGCTTTTTCATGAGTAGAGACATTATATTCTACAGTAAGGGTAGAGGAACAGGCAAAGTAGAGGATTGGACAAGTCTGCCTATTCCGAAAGGTGAGACAGTATCAGGGATTCTCGGTATACACAGATCTAGCTCTAGTAGTTGTGAGACCAGTGTGACTACACTCATGGCAGATCGAGAGATTCCGACAGAGACTCCTAGGGATTCAGGAAAAGAAAGAGAAAATACATAAATGACTGAGGCAGAATTTAGGAGTAGACATGATAACATGATGGACATGATGTCGCAGGCTCGCAGCTGATTGGTACAATGAGGCAGTATACTCCGCCTCACCAGCACTACATTCAGATAGGACAGTCTAGTGGGACAGCAAGCGTAGACCAGCCACAGATGTCCGTACGGCCGCAGCCATCACTTGTTGTTCATGAGCGTAGGCCTGGACAGCCTACCTTTATTACTAGGGAGGCACCATCGACTCCGGAGGCAGAACAACAGGGTCACCAGCCAGAGTTTCAGCCACAGCATGGTACATCAGTGGCAGACGTGACCAGACTCTTTGGAGAGTACTCGACTTTGGCTCCTAAGATTAGGCAGTCATTGTCATTTCATGAGTTCATGGATGTACATAAACCCAGGGGTGGAGGTAGATTTGAGCGCAGAGCTCCTCAGTACCAGCCACCACCACAGGTGAATAGGGATCTTCAGCATGCAGTGAGCAAGATTGTCTTGCCTTATTTTGATGGCTCGGATAAGAGTTCAATGAGGTCTTGGGTACAAAAGTTAGACAATTACCTATCTTTGAGACCTATGCAGGAGGACGAGGCCATTAAATTTGCCACACTACATCTTGATGGATTGGCGCATGATTGGTGGCATCACGGCATGTACACATTGGGTCATCACCAGGTTACTACTTACCAGGAGTTCACGAACAGGCTCATAGAGCGCTTTGATAAGAAGGATCCAGAACTTTACTTTAGAGAGCTAGCATAGCTCAAGCAGACAAGTAGTTTCGATGCCTACATTGGTGAGTTCCAGAGGGTTGCAGTCATGGTGACAGGTATTTCGGAGAGAAGACTTGCCATTCTATTTATTGAGGGATTATATGAGCCGATGAGAGGTTGGGTCAAGGCATTTGATCCTCCCACCCTTCAGGAGGCGATGAGGAAGGCACGCAGTATGGAGCTTGCAGCACCTTGTAGCAAGTTCTCTTCAGGATCCACACCAAACTCAAGGCCGAATAGATCATTTGACAGGAAGAGGGATCCACCTGATCCTAGGAAACGAAATGCACCACCATTTGACAGAGAAACATTGAATGATTTACGCAAGAAAAAGTTGTGTTTTTGGTGCAAGGCACCTTATGATGAAAAACATGTGTGCCCTCTTCGTCCTAAAGCCAAAAGTAACTAGATGGAGTGGTTTTATGAGGGTGAAGAGCAATCTGATCTATCAGACCAGCAAGCTGATTCAGAGCATTCAGATGATGAAAGGTTTGAAAATGATAATGAAAATGATGGTGGAAAGATACTACAGGAGGCACACTTGACTAGTCTTCAGAGAGATGGCTCCTTTAGGCTACGTGGGCTCCTAGCTGGTCGGAAAGTTACAACTCTTCTTGATATAGGTGCAACGCACAACTTTATAGATGCACGTTTGGTTGAGAGGCATGGCATACAGACAAAGGAGTTTGAGGGTATCCGAGTTAAGGTAGCTGACGGATACACTCTTAAATGTGACAGGAAAATATCAAACCTTCCCATGCGGCTTAATAATTATGAATTCAAAGCTGAGTTTTATGTTCTCAAGATGGGAGATACTGATGTAGTACTTGGCATGGCATGTCTTCATGATTTGGGGGAATTCACACTCAATCTACGGGATATGGAAATGAAGTTTAAATTCAATGAGAAGCCACACGTGATAAAAGTTATCCAGGACAGCAACTTGAGACTCGTATCTTTCAGACGGATGGAGAGGCTCATTCGTCATGATATGGTAGAGTGGGCTGCTGAATGTATGTTGATGCCTGCACAATAGGAGCAGCAAAAGCATGAGTACCATCCTGGCATTCAGGAACTAAGAATTAAACACTCTAAAGTGTTTAACGATATTCCACCAGGTAGACCTCCAAACAGAGGAACTGAACACATTATAGAGTTTGAGGAGGGCGCAAAGCCCATTATGATCACACCATACAGACATCTGAAGCGCCTCAAGGATGAGATAGAAAAAACAATCAGTGAGTTGTTGGCTATGGGGCATATCAGACCTACCAAATCACCTTTTGCTTCATCAGTTGTATTGGTGAAGAAAAAGGATGGGTCACTACGGATGTGTATTGATTACCGCCAGCTTAATAAGAGAACGATTAAAAACAGGTACCCTATACCCCGCATCGATGAGTTGATTGATGAGTTGCATGGTGCTATCTTCTTCACGAAGATTGATTTGAGATCTGGGTACCATCAGATTCGAATGAGGGAGCAGGAGATAGAGAAAACCGCTTTCAGGTGCCATTGCGGTCACTTTGAGTTCTTGGTTATGCCTTTCGGTCTAACCAACGCCCCTGCTACTTTTCAGGCTACAATGAACAGGGTTTTCAGTTCTCAGTTGCGGAGATATGTGTTGGTCTTTCTTGATGACATTTTGTTATACAACAGGTCATGGGAGGAGCATTTAGCTCACCTAGATACAGTTTTGAGCATTTTGGCAAAGGAGTCCTTGTATGCCAAGGAGTCCAAGTGTGAGCTAGGCATGGCTGAGTTGTTGTATCTTGGGCACATCATCAGTGCCAAGGGAGTCAGTATGGACCCTGAGAAGGTCTGAGCTATAGTTGAGTGGCCAGTACTAGAGAACCTTACCCAGCTTAGAGGATTCATTGGGTTATGTGCATTTTACAGACGATTTGTTAGTGGGTTCTCACGTCACGCCGCACCCCTTACTGATTTGACAAAGAAAGGGGCATTTGCTTGGTCACTGCAAGCTCAGGAGTGCTTTGACAGGTTTAAGGTGATTATGACTTCATGTCTAGTGTTAGCATTACCAGACTTCACGAAGTCATTTGATTTATATTGTGATGCCTCAGGAGAGGGCATTGGTGTCGTTTTGATGCAGGAGAGACATCCTATTGCTTTTGAGAGTAGGAAGCTGAGGGGTCCCAAGAGATTTTATAGCATCTATGACAAGGAGATGTTAGCCATTATGCATGCTTTGGCTAAGTTCAGGCAATACTTGGTGAGCAGCAAATTCAATGTACGTACAGATCATAACAGCCTGAAACATTTCCTTGGACAACGAGACCTAAATGAAAGACAACAAAAGTGGGTTAGCAAACTGCAATCATATGATTTTGACATCACCTTTATTAAGGGGAAGCAGAATGTAGTTGACGCTTTGTCTCGTAGACCTCAGTTGAATGCTATGGCACAGATTTCTGAGGATTGGAGGCACAGGATTATTGCAGAGTATGCTAAGAACCAATGGGCTTCTAGCATTGTTGATGGGACAGAGTAGGATAGTAGATACACCTTTGTGAATGACTTGATCATTTACAAGGGGCGGATTTTTCTGGTTCCTAATTCAGAGTTGAAGGATACAGTTCTGAAAGCCTTTCATGATCTTCCTATGGCGGGCCATCCCGGTTACTTAAAAACATATAAGTTGGTACGGGAACGGCTTACTTGGAAAGGGCTAAAGACTGATGTTCTTCAGTATGTGCGAGAGTGCATTGTTTGTCAGCAGAACAAACAGGAGCACACATATCCTGCTGGCTTGCTTCAGCCACTCCCGATACCCGACAGGAAGTGGGAATGTTTATCAATGGATTTTATCACGGGCTTGCCGAAAGTCCAAGGTAAAGATTGTATTTACGTGGTTGTTGATTGGCTGACAAAATATGCACACTTCTTTCCGATCACCACTACATTCACAACATCGCAGACTGCAGAGCTCTTCTTCAGAGAGGTATTCAGGTTACATGGTTTGCCTCAGACTATAGTCAGCAATAGAGACAGTCGGTTCATGAGCAACTTTTGGCAGGAGTTGTTCAGACTTTGTGGGACTGAACTAACACCTAGTACCAGCTATCATCCACAGACAGATGGACAGACGGAGATCGTCAATAAGTGGGAGGAGGGATACTTGCGTAACTATATAGCTGGACAACAGAGAGCTTGGGTGAGGTGGATATACCTCTGCGAGTATTGTTATAATTCTACTCACCACATGACTATACAAATGACACCCTTTATGGCCTTATACGGGTATGGGCGCCCAACCTTTTGGATTTGGTGCTAAGTGATAGCAAAGTGCCCAGCACAGGTGATATGTTACAGGATCAACAGGATATTATGAGGTCTCTCAGAGATAATATTCAGCGGGCACAGAATCAGCAGAAGCAGTATGCTGATCAGAAAAGGGTTGAGCGTTCCTTTGCAGTGGGTGACATGGTGTACCTCATGTTACAGCCTTACCGTCAGTCCACTCTGCGGAAGAGTGGTGCAGAGAAGTTGAAACCTCGTTACTATGGTCCATTTCGAGTCATCAGACGAGTGGGCGAGGTTGCATATGAGTTGGACTTACCGGCGGATAGCAGGGTTCACAACGTGTTTCACGTTTCTCGCCTGAAGAAGGCGTTGGGTCAGCATGCGATTCCCTCTCCAATACTGCCACCCCTTGAGGATGAGGGGAAGTTGATATTGGTGCCTGAGGCCATCCTCAATGTTAGAGAGAGACATCTTCGGAGGCGGGTCATCAAAGAGTATTTGATCAAATGGAGAGATTTTTCGGTTAAGGATGCTACATGGGAGTCAGAGGAGATTTTGCAGCATCCAGAGCTGAGATTGCTTGAGGACAAGCAATTTCAAGGAGGGTGGACTGTAATGTCCCCTTCCTAGGCAATGCAGACGTTTCAGGGGTTAGCCTATCATTCGGACGCTCGTAGGCTGACAGATGCGTTTAGAGGGTTACTTGTGGCAGTTATCCTGCGTTTGGGAACATTACTCCATCAGTTGATTCAGGTTTGGGGCCTTGGCAAACTCTTATAGAGTGTTTTTCAGATACTTACTTTTTATAGTAAGTCAGGCAGGCAGGGGTTACTATTTCTAGCAGGGCACCTGGTTCAGTTGGTCAGCTCAATTTCGACCCAATTTGATGATCTGATGAGCAAACAGTGATTATTGGAGCATTTGATAATTATTAAAAGATTATTGATTTGACTTTATAATATAAAGTCACTTTAATGAAATATTAAAGTAATTATTTAATGGCAAATTATAAAGTATTAATACTTTATAATAAAGAGGTAAATAATATTAAATGAGTGTTTTATTACTCATCAAAAGGGGACGCCATTATTTAATGAAATTGCCTAAGTTCAAAAGAGGCGAATTTCATATTATTAAATGCATTTTAAATTGCTTTTTGAAAGGGGGTCGACTTATTGAGATGAGGTATATATTTCACAAAGACAAATCAAACTCATTTCATTCATGATTATTCTAATTTGTCTTTTATTCTCTCTGAGAGCATTGGGGTTTGTGAAACAAGGGTTTCTGCAAACATTGGATTTTGGAGAACGTTCCCTCTTCAAAATCAGACATACTGAGACTGAGATACCAGTTGAAGCTTGTCAGTTGAGTGACTTCATTCAAAGGTCATTACAGTGCATATTGTGAAGTTCTTATTCAGAGTTTGGATCGATTTATCTCCAGTAGTGAGTCTTTGTCATTGGCAGTAGTTTATCCAGCATCTGGCATGAATTCCAAGGCTGTACGGATTTCTTACTTGCTGGTTCAGGCCGTATTTTTGCAACAACAAGGGTTGTACTTTTTCCTACAGTCAAAACGCCTTGCCTTTTTGAGTGATTCATCCATCAGAGGTGGCGCCTAGGATTTATGAAGCTTTTGCAGCAATTTCGAGGTGGGAGATTACCCTCTGTCATTCAGCCGTACCATTTCATGCTCCTTCACAAGCGACTGCAAGCTCATCGAGGTTCTCAATAAATAGCTTACCTTTTATTTGCATGTTTGAATCTCGCAGTTGTAAATGTTCCGAAAGATCAATAAATCACCTATCTTCAGATTTTGATCTGTATTCTGTCATAATTAGTTTGCTAGTATTTTATTTATATTTTATAAGTATTTCTTTGCAAAATTGCAGCATCTCTCTTTATTGCAAAAAACCTCAAAAAAATCACAAATACAACAAAAACAAACAAAACATTGCATTCTCGTCAAAAGTCAGGGTTGAGAGACACTTGGTCTCTTACATGTGATATATTATAAGTATGGGATTTATTTGGTACCTAAATCTAAGTTGAAGGAGAAGATTTTGAGGGTCATTCATGACACACCTCTAGTAGGACATCCAGGGTTCTTCAAAACCTACAGGCAAGTGAGAGATTCTCATGGAAGGGTCTCAAGGATGATGTCTTGCACATGTTGGAGAATGTATGACTTGTCAACAGAACAAGTCGGAGCATACTTTCCCAACAGGTTTGTTTCAACTATTGCCTATCCCAGTGCAAAGGTGGGAAAGTATTTTGATGGATTTCATCACTGGTCTACTGAGATTCCAAGGTAGGGATTGTATATTTGTGGTGGTTGACAGGTTAACCAAGTATGCACACTTCTTCGTGATTCCATTAGACTATTCAGCATTTCAAGTTGCAGAGTTTTTCTTCAGAGAGGTGTTCAGATTGCATGGACTCCCTAAGACCATTCTTAGTGATCGGGACAGCAAATTTCTCAATGTATTTTGGCAGGAGCTATTTCGATTAGCTGACACTGAGTTGACACCGAGCACTAGCTATCACCCATAGACAGATGGGCAAACAAAGATTGTTAATAAGTGGTTTGAGGGATATCTTCACAATTATGTTGTGGGGCAGCAGTGTGCTTGGATTAGATGGTTACATTTGGACGAGTATTGTTATAATACCACCTATCACATGTCGATTTGCATGTCACCATTTAGGGCCTTGTATGGATATGATGCTTCATCTTTCTTAGACTTGACCTTTGATGATAGCCAATCTCCCTGAGCTAAGGAGTTGATGCAAGATAGTCAGGATATCCTTAAGGCACTTAAGGATAATTTTTAGCAGGCACAAAATTAACAAAAGATGTATGTTGATAGACACATGGTAGAGAGGACTTTTGAGGTTGTTGATTCGGTATTTTTGTGCCTTCATCCATATAGACAATCTACATTGATGAGAAGTGGTGTAGAAAAACTAAAGCCAAGAGTCTATGGCCCTTACAGGTTTCTAAGGAGAGTTGGAGAGGTAGCATATGAGCTTGAGTTGCCCACAGATAGTAGGATTCATAATGTTTTTCATGTGTCTTGCCTCAAGAAGGCACTTGGACAACATGTTTCTTCTCCAAATCTTCCACCTCTTGATGAAGGGGGTACCTTGATTTTGGTTCTTGACAATATCTTGGAGATGAGGGAGTAGTGATTGAGGAATAGGGTGATCCGTGAGTATTTGGTGTGATGGAAAGACTTGCCATTAGAGGATGCGACTTGGGAAGGAGAGCACATTTTACAACATCAAGGTTTGCGATTGCTTGAGGACAAGCAATCTTGGGAAGGGAGGATTGTAATGTGCCCATTTTTCTGAATAACGATAGACTGTGTCACCGTATTTGTCGAACCTAAAGCATGAGGTTCAAATTTAGGCAAATTTCATTTTTTTCCTTTAAATTCGTTGATGTTCGCCTAGTTCGCCTGTACGGAAATCGCAGTGTTTTTTTCATTAAAATATGTTTTTTAAAAACGCTTTTAGGTTTTCTGAAAAGCATTTTAGGTTTTTTGACTTGTTTTTTTTTTATAAAATGTAGGTTTATTTTGTGTTTAAAGCACAAATCAAAGGCGACCAAAGGCGTTTGACTAATCAAAAGGCGATCAAAGGCGTTTTTGAGCTAAAGCGAAGACGTTTTTGAGCTCAATCAAAGGCCTTTATGAGAGGCATTTCGGCGCCGCGATTTGCTAGTTGTTGCACACGAGTTGCTGATTTCTGCCCTCTTCTCAAGTCTCATGCGGCTGCTATTGGCGACAAATCCTTCACGTTGCTGGTTTTTGATCTCACACCTTGCACAAATCCTTCACGTCCTACTCCTTCAAATCTGCAACTTCCTCAGGTAGGGCGTTCATTTTTTTTCATATTGAAATAGTTTCGAAAGATTTAGGTTTTTTTGTTTTTTCTTGCCTTGTTTTTTTAAGGTTTGGTTATTTTTTTGTTTAGATTTTAGATTTTATTATTTTATACATATTAAATTTATATTAAAGATTAATATTTAATGTATTATCAAATGTATTTTGTTTTTTAAAATTAAAATGTAAATTTAATATAATTTAAATGTTGTTTTATAATTAAAAATCATATAAAATGGGGCGGTGGGCCTAGCTCGATTCGCTAAAGCATCTTGTTGTAGGCAAGAGGTCACGAGGTCTAGTCTCCTCACCGTCCCAATGGTACCGGAGGTGTGTCGTGCCAACGCCACTGGTCACGTGAAAAAAGTTTACCAAGTGCACTACAGTCTATAGGGGGATGGATACTCGACGATTCCTGCAGTCTAAAAAAAAAATCATATAAAATATTATGTAAAATTAATTTAATATTAGAATAAACTTCAATGTTTTTAATTTTGTTTTATGCTTTTATGCTTTTAAAAATAAAATGTAGTCTTTTATTTTGTTTTTTTGTTTTATGCTTTTAAAAATAAAATGTAGTCTTTTATTTTGTTTTTAAAGTTAAAATATTATTATTTTTTATGCTTTTTAAATAGAAATTGATATCTTTTTTTTGTTTGTTAGAGTTAAAACTTAAAAATAAAAAATATATATATATATTTGTTTTAATGTTTTTTAAAATAAAATTTAATGATTGTTTTATTTTATTGGATAATATTTTTTATTTTGCATTTTAAGTTAAAAAGCAATTAATATATTTTGATTTTATGTTTTGAAAAATAAGGTGTTTTGTTTTTATTTTGTTTTACAAGTTAAAAATAATAATATATTATTTTTTTATTGTTATGTAACTATGTTTATTAAAATAGAATTTAGTATTTTTTATTTTGTTTTCTAGAGTTAAAAGTGGGAAATTTATATATTTCATTTTAATGTTTTTTGAAATAAAATTTAGTTAATGTTTTAAATACTAAATATTATTTTTCTTTTGAAACATGCAGATTTTCATTTAATGGCTCCAAACAAATCAACTTCTAAGGCATGGAAGCATATGACCCGCAATGGTGTTAACATTCATTGTAACTTATGCCCCCATATTTTTACTGGAAGTTTAACAAGGGTTATGGACCACTTGCTTGGTATTACAGGGGGTCTAGGTGGAGGTGTTATTCCATGTACAAGTGTTACTCCAAAACTTAGAGCTATTCTAGAGAAAGAGCAGTCCACTTCAACTATAGGAAAAATGAAGAAGGCACAAAAGAAACAAAGAATTGAAGATGTATCTAGATTCACATCTGTTATGTCTTCCTCTTCTAGCCTATCCAAGGCGGTGAGGGCATCAAAAGAGAGTGCAACATTGAACAACTTTTGGAAACCAGTAGAGAAACAGCAAGTGGATCATGCATTAGCTGATTTGTTTACTCAAGTGCTATTCCATTCAATGTTGCGAGAAGTCCACATTTTCGTAATGCAATTTAGAAAGTTGCAAAGTTTGGCAAAGGGTACACACCCCCATCTTTAGAGGCTTTCAAAAAAACTCTTTTGCAGAGGTCAAAAGATAGAGTGACTGAGAAATTAGCTGATGTCTATGCTCCACAAGGTTTCGAGGATGGGGAGTACCCGGTACGGCGGGACGAGTTTTCGGTACGGGGGTAATTTTGGGTTTTAGGGGACGACTAATAAAAAAATAGGGAAATTTTTAAAATATAGAGAAATTTCAAATGTTCACAGCATAACATTGATAAAGCATTCATTCTAGACATTGTATAAGCTTAATACATATCATTAGACTTGAATTGAGATTTCACATGAGAATCGACAAACAAATTAACAAAATTCAAATGCTTTTCTTTATCAATGTGCGTACATATCATATAAGAGTTAGATAATTATAACCAAAATGCCCAAAGGCTCCAAGTCTCAACTATGAAATGACATGATAAACATAAAACTAAGAAAATATATCGCTGTCCAATGTCCCTAATTAGTAAAAGGTAGGTCTAAATCAGCATTGCCCTCGTCATCGAAGCTCGAGTCTAAGTCAGTGTCCATGTCAATAGAAGGATCTGCCTTAACCAATGGAACCCCAACCAATCCCTCATGTGCATCCTCATCCTCAATCTGCATAGCATCTTCGGGATTAACATCCCATCGTAACGCTGGAGTCTAATGATACTCACTAGACTAGCGATCCTGTAGCCGCAAAGCACTGTGTACTGCCACCAACTTCTCTAATCGTCTAGAGGTAAGGCAGTTCCTCTTGACTGATTGGATGAAGCTATATGTGGACCAATTCCTCTCTGCAGCAGAGGAACTGGCAACCTATGAAAGAAGACGAACGGCAAGTAATCTCAACTCTGGTGCATCCTTCCCATGCCACGTCCACCATCCAATAGGGTCGGTTTGAGCCAATGTAGCTCTATCCGTCCTCGCCTCTGGTTTGCCAAAGGTTGGACCACGAAGATTGGCAAATGCAAGCCACTGTGTGCGAAGTATAGTAGATTCCTCTGAAGTATACATTTTTGTAAGGGCCCTCATGAAGCCTTCTTTCACCTCTTCATCATGAGATGGAGCCACTCTCCCAGGTCTCGGTGCATACCATTTTGGATTGAGAGCATAGGCTACCATATGAAGCAGGGTGTTCATAATGTCCCACCGTCGTGTCACAATGGGCCTGAGACTCTCCTCATAAAATGCCAAAGTAGGGTCCTTGCTATAAATTGCTTGCTTGACCTGTCCAAGCATACTATCAAAGGTCTCATAAATCTCTCCAAGGCTAGGAGAGTCAGTACCAGCATATCTAATCACTTGCACAATAGACTAGATGAAGGATCATACATATCTGCAAGTGCAAACAAGTTACAAAAATTAAAATCAGCTAGCCTATAAATATTAAATAATAAAATGAAAATCAACAATGATAAAATTAAGAAATAATTCAAATAAATAATAAAATCAGCAATGCCAATTTTCTTACCTCATTGTGGACCACCAGTCATCATGAAGGATTTTTTGTTTCACCATTTTTCCCTCCGGTGTACTTGACTCATGCCATCTACCCCACTCTACATTGACCACCATTATTTGAAGAGCCTCTTGGACCTCAAGCATTCTCTCCAATAAAATGAAGTAGCTGGCATATCTAGTCTCCATGGGCTTGAGGAATTCCTTCCTTGAAAATGTTCTGAACAAAGCCAGTGAAGTTTGATGGTTGCAAATGAACATTTGCACCTCTCTAGCCTCTGCAACCACTACCTTCACCCAATCTATCTTCCCAATGTCCTTCAAGGTATTGTTCAACGCATGCACACAACATGGGGTCCAAAAAATGTGCTTATAAGAACTCTCCACCATCAATCTAGCTAATTTACACACATGGGCTGAATCGGTCACTACCTAGCAATGGCATATCATCAAGTTGATATGAGATTAGTATAGATATCAATTTAATAATTTTATAAAAAAATTAATTTATAGATGATGTCTCACATTCCAAATCAAAAATAAGAAAGAAAGAAAATCAAAATGTGAATTTGTGATCAGTACTTGCACAACATTAGAGGCTCCAACCTCCTCTATAGCATCTCTCAAAATCTGAAATTGGAAGGTTGCATCCTTTCTTTTGCCCGAACAATCTATAGCTCTAAGAAAATAAGAGCATGTTGTACTAGTGACAATAAGATTGATGAGTGGTCGATGTTTGATATCGGTCTACCCATCCATGACTATAGAGCAGCCATCTGTCAACCATGTTTGTCTCATATCTTCTATCAAAATACTCACCTTGGAGTACTCTTTATCAAGAAGAGTGGTGCGTAGCTTAGTTTCTCCAGGTGGAACATATGAGGGACCAGCAGTTATAATATCTTTGCACATTTTTTTAAAATATGGTGAACGTGAGACATGAAATGGTATGGCATTAGCATAAAAAAACTTGGCAATAGAGGAATCAGCCCCATCTTTTACTGTAACATTAAACATATCAGCAACATGCATACTTCTTTTCTTTCGTCGAGTAGAATCCTCCCCCACATGAGATTGAGAAGCTAAAGCAACATCCACTGATGCTGTAGGCATTCCCATACTAGGCTGCAAACTCTCGATTGAAACCCCTTTCTTTAATGCCTCCCCCTCCATATGCAATCTAGTTGCCTCAATTTTTTCTTGTTGGGTTATTTTTCTACACCCTTTCACCCCTTGACCACCAATCCACAAAAGATGGCAATAAACTCTCGTATAGCTGCTCCCGTATTGTTTGTGGCACAAATGACACTCCCATAGTCTACTACCCCCCAAAAAAAATTTCTTATCTTTATCAACTCTTGTTGCAAATTGTAGTAGAGGCTTTTGGGGGTTAAATGGGCCTTTTGCCCATTTTTTGAGGGTTTCAGATGGACATTCAAATGGGTTTGAACTTGCTGACCCTGCTCCACTCCCACTCTCTGAACACCCCCCAATGTTTGCAGTTGCACTATTTCTAGGTCTATTTCTTGTTCTTTGAGTTTAAGTTCTTTCTTGCATTTGAATTTCAATATCATCACTTTCACTATCACTGCTGCTACTCATGGTTGTTTTCTAAATTTTTGATTTCAAAGAGCTGCAAGTTCAACAAAAAAAAAACCCAGAATGCCCTTCCTACATGTTGAAAAACTTTAAAAAATCTTGCAAAAATTAAAAACAAATAGCAAATACAAAAAAAAAATGAAAAACATACCTCTAATATGTTGGAAATGATGCCCTAAGCTCCTCTCCAACCTGTTGTTCTCTCCTTCACTCAGCTGCTCCTCTTTTGCTCTCCTTTACTTCACAATGGAAATGTAAAAATGAGTTACTTTTTCTCATTTTGGAGCATATATGACACTTAGATTAGGTTAAGTGTCATGGGGCGTCCCTTGTGGGCCCACCCATACCTTTTATTGCATTAAAAAACTTAAGATTTTTTAAAAAACATGTTTTCTTTTTGGCTGGGTCGTAGCCGTACCCGGTACGGTCGAGGGACGGCTAGGCCGTATCGAGTACTGCTAGCCGTACCCTACATCCCCTACATTGTGGCAAAAGTACCCGGTAAGGTCTGAGTACTTTGAGGGAAAAAAGGGACGGCTAGGGTACGTTTCTTGGCCGTCCCCGCATCCCCATTTCGTACCTGGTACGGGAAACAGCCAAAAAACATAGGGGACGCGTCCCCGTGGAGCATAGGGCCTGATGTCAAAGCCTCTTGGAAGGAAACAGGTTGCACTATATTGAGTGATGGATGGTCAGATATATGTCAAATGCCATTGATTAATGTCTTGGTGTCTTGTCCTGATAGTGTTGTGTTCTTGAAAGTGATTGACACCATGAACCACAAGAACACTTTCGAGTATATTTTTCAAATATTATAGGAATCCATTCTTCAAGTAGGTGTGGAAAATGTGGTTCAAGTGGTAACTGATAGTGCAAAAAATTGTGTGGGAGCTAGGAAATTGATTACAGAGAAGTATCCACAAATATATTGGAGCCCATGTGCAGCCCATTGTCTCAATTTGTTGTTTCATGACTTGGCTATATTCCCATGGGTACATGAAGCTATTCATAGAGGGAGAGCAATTGCAAATTTCATATGGAATCATTGTCTCACATTGAGTCTTTATAGGCAGCATGCATTCAGGGAGTTGTTGAGGCCTTGTGAAAAGAGTGGTTGAAGAAAAAGCAGCTTTGAGGTATGTTATTTGTTCCAATCAATGGGAAAATTCAATGCTTTCTAAAGGTCCTAAGGGGAAGAATATAGAGCAAATCATTCTAAATAGCAATTTCTAGGAAAGTGCAGCAAAGGTTTTGCTTATATGTGAACCAATTGTTGATGTGCTTCATATGGTTGATGGTGGCACTCCTTGCCTTGGCATGCTTTATGAAAGCATGGATTGTTGTAAGGAAGCTATTCAAAAAGCACTAAATAATGTAGAAGTAGAATATATGGAGATATGGGAGATAGTTGATTGCAGATGGAAAATGATGCACACACCTTTACATGCAACAGCTTGTTTTTTGGAGCCTAAGTTGTTTTCTATTAATAGAAAAGGTGATACCGAAATTATGGCAAGGCTTTTTGAAGCCCTTGGAAAGTATGAAACAAATGCAACAATTTCAGCACTAATTAGAGATCAATGTTGGGAATACAAGAGAGGAGAAGGGATGTTTGGAATGGCACCAACCAAATATGATTTGGCACATATACTTGGATATAGATGGTGGCCGACCTACGGAGCACAAACTCCTGAGCTACAAGAGTTTGTTGTTTGAATTTTGAGTTAGGGAGCAAGTTCATTAGCTTGTGAGAGGAACTGGAGTTGCTTTGACCACATCCATTCCAAAAAGAGGAAAAAATTGTTGTCTAGAAAGTTGGGAGATCTTTTCTTTGTTCGCAGCAATTTAAAATTGTTCATGAACAAATCAGCAAAGGACTCTTCCTCACAACAACAAAATCTTGAAGACATAGCAATGCCAGTTGCAGATGAGCGTGACTTTGCAGATGATGAATTGAGGAGTGATACGGATGATGATGATTTAGCATCTCAACCAAGTGCTCTTGATGACATGGAGCTTTTTTGAAGTTCTAAAGTCTTGATTGTTATTGTACCTTTTTGACAAAAGAACATCTTCACAATCGTGATTTCACATGTTTCTTATGGTTTATATTTTATAAATGTGTCATCTTTTTGTAATGATTTCAAATCTATTTATCAATTTTAAACTATTTAGACAATTTTATGGATATATTACTTATATTTATTAAAAAAAAAAATCCATAAGGCAAATTTAGTCCAAATTTTATACTTTTAGAATTTTTTACTTGTCGAACTTCATCCAAATTTCAATATTGTTGAACTCGAATTTGAATTTGAACCTTGTGACTTAGACAAAAGATATTGATATTTAGCTTATTTTATTCCCATAAGCTAAATAATGGAGTTATAAGAGAATAATAATTAAATTAATTATTTTAAAGTTGTCTATTTTAAATAAATATCAAAAAGATAACTTTATTTTGATTAATTTAATTAAAGTGACTAAAATAAAAAATAACAATAAATATTAAAAGGTCGCTTTATTAAATATTTTTGCTCACTTTATTAAATAATTTTGCCAAGAAGTTGGGTGACCCACTTGGAGGTTAAGGTGGGAAATTAAAATTAAAAATATATATATATTTTATTCTTGTGTGGCTGACCAAGGAGGAAAATAATTAATATTTATTTCTGTTAGTTTTAGGATCAGAAATGCAATAAGCAGAAAACACAACTCAAAGACAATGAACACAACATTTTACCCTAGGAAAACCCTCCTACTCAAGGGAGAAAAACCCAGCAAATAATATTTTCTTATAAATCAGATGAATAAGTGCAGAAAACTGCATACAAAATCAGGCCCTAGAATAGGCCGAGTCTCATACAATGAGAAATAGCACTTCTCCTTGAAGCAAACCTTAAATGCACTAATGATAACAATTCATCTTGAATGAAATCTGTTGCTTGAAAGTTCGACCTGCTGCTGATGGAAGATGCGAACTGCTGCTGAAGATATTCGAATTGGAGTGAATTGATTGAATAAATGAGAGGACTCTATCCTCTTTATATACCAAGCTAGGCACCCTCCTTTCTAGGGCCAACCTAGAAATAAATATAATTTTGTTTATGAAACAAGAGGCCGACTTGCCTTGATTACATTTTATTTAAGAAAATAGCTCCCGAAGCTACAAAACACTAACAATTTCAAATATTTAATTTGGATGTTGGTCGGCCTTTTTGGATGAGAAATAATATAAAAATAAAAGAGAAATATTTTATCTAGGTCGGCTATGGGTGAGAGGTGGAAACTTGTATAAATACAAGTGCTTGGGAGGCATTTGATCATCATATTGAGCATACTTCATTTATGATTGAGTTTTTCTCTGTGTTACATGGGGACATGTCCCCACCCCTAAACCCTACGTCCCCATCCCCGTCCCCGTCCCCTAAGGCATTTTGGGGACAGGGGAACGTCAAGGGACATCCCCCAGTCGTCCCCTCCAATTTTCCATTTGTCGGAAACGCCAAGAAATGCGTCCTTTTTTTGGAAATGTCTGCAAAACAAAAGGGGATGCCTAGTCGTTCCCGAGACGGCCAGTGGACGGCTAGGCATCCCCCAACCGTCTTGGAAACGTCCAAGCATCTCCTACGGCATCACTTGAAAAACATGCTTTAAAATTAAAAAATCATTGTTTTTTTAATATTTTATTAGGGTGTGGGGATCCCACAAACCCTCCCATGCCCCTCATATACCCTAAAAACATAAAACAAAAACATAAAGACTCTTTACCTGTTTGTAGCTGCTGCTAGGAGCCGTGGGAGATCGGGAGCTGACTGCTACTGTTGACTGGGAGCCATGGGAGGTCGGGAGCTGACTGCTAGTGCTGATTGGGAGCCGTGGCACATAGTTTGATAGTTAATACTCTTGACTTGTCATGAATCTCATTATCATGATTAAAGTTTAAGCTTTAGACTTATTATACTTTAGTTTATACTATTGATATTGTTGCTATGATGCTATCGCCTATTAGTTATTGACATATTTGATATTTCAGATCACTCTCTTTCTCTCTCTATATGTATAATATATATTTTTTTAATTCATATATATATATTGTCGTACCCCTGCCGTCCCCAAAAATCGGCCCTCAAATTGCCGTTCCCCCAGCCCCGT
Organism: Sequoiadendron giganteum; assembly: GCA_007115665.2. Classification (NCBI taxonomy): domain Eukaryota; kingdom Viridiplantae; phylum Streptophyta; class Pinopsida; order Cupressales; family Cupressaceae; genus Sequoiadendron; species Sequoiadendron giganteum. The sequence continues at coordinate 528,865,307 of CM021108.1, forward strand.
CCCCGAAACGCCGTGGAACATAGGTTTTTCTCTCTTGGCTGCAACGAAAGTTGAGCATAGGACCAAGGACGAAAACCCTTGTGTTCAAGGTGAGTTGGACGAAAACCTAGCTCATTCGTGAGTGATTTCGTGACAGGGATCAAATTGTGCTTCATTGTTAATCATTGGCAAAGAGGAGCAGATTTCTTTATTTGGGTATTCAGACCAGATTTGAAGGAGGGTTTATTGGCAAGCTTTTGGAGGCATATCGACTAGGGTTTCATCTTTCAGTTGGAGCACCACACTTTGGAGGTGCCTTTTTATCATTCAAAGATCAAAATTGCATGTAAATTGGTATGTAAAAGCCTTATGTTTATAGCAGATCATAACTGGGCAAGGATATTTTGATGTATTTGAAGGCTTCACATTTCTGAAATTGTAGCAGCAGATTTCTGATATGACTTTCCTGTCATTTTGATCATATTTTGTTATTGAATCATTGTGTAGTTCATTGTATAATCCAATTATGATATTGGTACATGTAATGGCATGATTATTATGATGTTTTTGGGCATGTTAGTGGCTGTTATAAGTGTTTTCAGAATTGCAGAATGTAATGTCCCTTACCTGGTTGGTCGTAGAGTGCTGATGGAGAAGGGGTTACAATTCTCTATTCCCTCCCAAGGATTCCCTTGTGACTGTGAAACACCTGCTACATCATGTGGAAACACTTTCAGATTCCTGTGTGTTAGCCTTAATATCTAGTATCCAAAATATCAGATATAGTAATACGCAAATTGTAACATACAGAAAGCATCCAACCTGTCAGGAGAGGAGAGTCCCTAAGGGGCCAGCGGTCTACCACCTTCTATTGCCCAACCTTTATCTTAGGCCAACGGGGCAATATACATGTGTGGAACCCCCATCCCTCCATGACCCAACCTTTGCATCGGGCCAACAGGGCAGTATACCCAACCCTTGCTTTAGGCCAACGGGGTGGAACCTAGATGGGGTTTATAGACAAACCACTTAGGTGATGACTAACTTCTCCTAGCAAGTAGATAAAAGGTAGTTGATATGAATCATAGACATTCAGACATTGGAAAACCATTTACATATTTATTATGCTCCCAGAGAAAGTTTCATAGAAGGCAGAGACTTATGTTAAAGAATAGAAAGACAGGAACTAATATTAAGCATTATTGATCATAATACAATACAATGGGGTTAGTTCATCAAAACCAGATTATTTAATATACAGTAGTAATAATTTCTCTTTTAATTTCTTTCCATCTGTAAGATGAGTCATGCTCTTGATCAAATGTCCCCATATCATTCCCAGGTATGTTCAATGTAATCTCAGGGCTGAGTGTTCAAGCCATTATCCTTAGATAGGTAACATTACAAGTTTGGCCAGACCCAATCTAGGATTATTCAGTTAAGAAATCTTTAATAGTGTTGTGCCAGGCACACCGGGCATGCGCCCAGGTGCGGATCATACATGGGGCATTATTTATATGGTAAATATCGTAACTCTACAGTAATAAACTGATGGATGATACAACCAAATACTCTTGCCATTATTCTATGCCAGAAATAATGGAGACTAAATACCAAGACTAAGTGATAGTTCTCACCTGAATTTATGTGCCTCTCTAGATGTAGGATCGGCTATGGTTGATTAATTTCCTGTGCCTTCCAATTTATGTGATTGGCTTTAGAGTGTTCTTTTATATCCCTATGATCACCTGAATAGAGGCGCCTGTTCGAAAAGGTGATGACTCTTCAGCAGATATGGTTTCTTAATGATATCCTTTAACTAACATCATTGGTGCCTTAATATCAATTACTGTTTTAAACGTTGTGCTTCCTACTAGTATATTTCATCGCTGCATTTGTTATATTAAAGAAGAACCAATATCTCTTATTGTTGTCTTAAGGTAATTGTTGCCAGACAACAGATTGATTCCTGACACCCTAATCCTATACGTGCGTTGCTATTGATGATTAAGTTCGGTGATAATTGTGAGCGACAATACTCACTGAAGACAGTCGCCAATGTCTGAGGGATCCCCTAGCCTTCGATCAGAATGATGACTGGATATATGCATTCCAATGAGATTGAGTCGGCGCCAGGGTTGGGTTGCAGCTGGAGGACGGCGATCTCATATTCGATGCATAATGTCCTGCAGCATTTGGTGACTGCTTATTATTTGTATTTGATATTATTTTATGTTGATTTCATTGTTTTTATATTGTATTTATTTTATCCTTTGAGTTATTAATATTCATTGTATATCATTGGTATTGATATATATTTATAATTACAATATTACCTTATGGTAATTGTAATTATAAAAGTACTTATATTATCGTATTTAAGACATTTAAATTACTAGCTATATCTCATAGTTATAACATTGTTTTTGGGTAATTAAAATTGTGATATGATTGATGGTGAGTGTAATAATAATATCAAGTTGTAATGATTTATATATTTATTTTATTTATAATATTATCAATGACCTGTATGATTTAATTTGATATTATTAATGATAATCATAATTATAGTAATACCTTTAGATTACGTTTGTAATTATAATATTGCCCCGATAATTACATGGCAATTACTTACATTCGTATTTATTTGATCTTGTTGTTTTTATTTAACATATTATATTTCGTTTTATCATTTCGGGGACATGACACAGAAACTAGGGTTTTAATCAGATTTGAAAATCAGAAAATTAGGGTTAAAAAATTAGAATCTTAAATCAAAAAAATAGCAAATGTCTTGTGTGGAATATTACATTTTTCCACAAAACCAAATTGACTCAGTGGCAATTCTCAAGTAAAATCATATTGGCTAAGACTCAATAGCGAATTTGTGCCAGACTTTGCAAGCCTTTGTAGATATTTCAGAAAATTGATTCGTCTGTATTCTTGTCACAAAGTGGATGCAAACTGTAATTGATGATAAAGTTTCCTGAGGAGCTACTAAATTAGAATGAAAATGATTCAAAAAATATGCTGCACAGGTTACAACCACACACAGTCCTTAACCATACAAATTATATGATATAAGATCAAGAAAATAGTTTTCTTAATTTGGTCTTCAGTATGGTTCCTAACTCTCTTTGAGTGCATTTCTAATGCTTATATGTTCTTTGATGATATTCTATGAGGGTCTTTCCCATTTTCATTATATTGCCACATTTATTCCAGTTGATGAGCATAGATTTGGTACTATTTCAGCTTTCTAAAAATCATGGATTATTCTCTTCCCAACTTTGATTTGGTGATTGCAAGTTATGTTAGAGATACATATGTTCTATTATGGATGGTTTGTTTAACAAACTATATTTTAATCTCCTTGGTTTTATGAAGATCTATGCTTCCTCGCATTCATCTTGGAGGCACATAGAATTGACAATTTAAAAAAACTTACCTGACTTACGCATTATAGGAAATAGCATGGTTGAAGAAGAATAGCTGTAACCTTACCTTTACACCTATAACAATATAGAAGTTAAAGAAAATTATTAAATGGCATAACATCACCAAGCATGAAATATTGGAAGGGAACTTGCTGAATTATTTACTTATGTGCACAAATTGCAGATGGACAACACTGAATTGCAAATGTATCCCATTGAAACCCTATATCAGTGAAGATCCTTTCTTGGAACATTAGGGGCTTGAGCTCCCACAATGAACATATCTTCCTCAAAGATTTGATCAAAGCACAGCAAGTTGGTTTTCTCCTCTTACATGAAACATATAGAAATATTAACAATTCAAATTATTCAGCCATATGGAGCCCTAAACAAAATCTATAATGTCCTCAAACATTTAAAGCTTGTAGCTCTACCTTTGACCGACATAGTTTTTATGGTTCTGCTGATCAATCGTTTCTAAATTTAAGTTGGGATATGTTTTACTATGATTACGCCTCTATTATGGTCTCAAAGACAATAAGGAAAAATAAAGCTTATGTTCAAAACATCTGCATTTAATAATTGTCTTTGAGCAACTGCACCAGACAACAAATGCAATGTTTCAATTTGATAACAACCAACAACTAGAAGCTGCTAACAGACAAGAGGCAGCTCAAATATTCTAATTGAAGAAAAGAACAAAAGATGCCTTGCTGAAACTCTTAAGCAAAAGGCTCAGCAAGGAGCTGCTAAAAGGTATCAAATGGCTTACCTCAACTGCACATTAATCTGCACTTCGACAGGGATACCAGCCCAAAGGGTATTCCTCTCGCCAACCCAACTCAACAGAACCAGCTGCACCAAAACACTGAAGATGACACGAGGAGCTTGCGCTTCTTCCATTAAAAAAAATTCAATAGCCGCAAAGGGAAGGATGTTGATAGTCCTCTAAATAGAACTCTATAGTACTTACCTTTGAATTAGAAGTGTAATTCCATTGTATTTGTCCCTTTCTAGTCTTTATATGATTCACTTCGTTATCGGCTTTATGTCTCCCTCTTTTCGGTGCTCATAACTATGTACTGGTGTTGTTCAAAAACATTTTTTTGTAACTATATGCCTTTTTCCCTGTCTATTTTTGCTATTAGAGAGCAAAAGCTTCTTCTGTAACATTTCCCTACTTTTAGTATATTATTATCTTTTATAAATAAATTAAAAGAGTTGTCTTTGAGCAGTGCTTGCTCAAGAAAGATCCTATTAGATTGTTAATACCTAATACAAGCAATGCCGTAGGAAATATCAAGAAATAGAAGAAAAATATTCCAAGCTTCCCTAAAATTGTAAAGTGCTCTTATGATTCAATACTATATAGACATTGTACTAAGTACTAACCACAATGCAAATGATTTTATTTTTATTTTATTTTTAGCAATGAATTGAAAGATTATAGTATAATTAAAAACATCTAAAAACAAATGCCTGTGACTTTTGCTGTTGATTAACATTTATTATGCAGGAGAAATCCGAAGATACAGCTAAGGCAGAAGAAGCTGTACGCAGGTGTATTTCTGCTGTGAAGAAAGTAAGTGTAAGCTTCAAATAATTCAGACCATTAAACTTAACAATTTGTTGATCTAAGAACCTTTGATTTATTTCCATTACTGTTATATCAGTTTAAAAATTGATAGAAAAGAAACACTTTCACACAATAACCTATCCAGAATTTTTCAATTTCTTTCTAAATTTTAGCAATGTATCAGGCTTCAACCAAACAATGCAAATGCATTGTTGCTGAAAAATACTCTACATGAAATTATTAAAAACGTCATTTATATAATTTGTCTAATAAGAGATCTTAATTTTTTTCTTTCTCTGTACAATCTCCTCTGTCTTACAGCCTGGAATTCCAGAGCAAATTCTGAAGTTAGAGCCCATTAGAAGAGAATACCTATCATGCCTGCAACATCTTATTGGTTTGCTTAGCCGAACTTCAGTCAAGAAAAATAAGCAGATAAAAGAGGAGCTAAGACAGTTAAACAAGGAAATCGCTCAAATTGAAGCTGACCTTGGAATAAAGAGACCAAAACGATTTTTCTGGTAGTACCATTTTTCTATTTCCTATCTTGATTTTTTTTAAATAAAATCTTTCTCGCTTGATATTGTTTCGAGCAAGTTTAAACATGTTGAAAATCTCAGAATTTGGAAGCTGGATGACTTACCGTATTTGTGAAACTTCAACATTTTTCTAAACAAAGGGAAAGAGTACTGCAATTTTTATGAGGTGTGGCTTTCCACATTCTTGGTAATTTGTATTTGCATTTCTTATTGGCTGAGAAGGGTTCCCGGGCCTTTATTAAAACGAATGGCAGTTCAGTTTTAATATTTAATTCATTTTTAACTGAAGCTCATAGATATCCTATATTAATGTTCTCAGTCGTCCTGATTTAACAGTTTTCCCATTGTATGGAATATGAACGAAATTTTTGTTCAGGAGCCCTCAAATGATCAAAGCATATGTTTTCTCTCATATAGTGCACACTATATGTAAATTGGAAACAATTTTTATGTTAATAAAGTTGATGGTTATTTTGTTATATAGATACTGTTAACTTAGAGATCGGCTAACAAGCATTTGACAGATACGGTTTTAATAGTGCCCAAAGTAATGATTTTAACTCTTAACTATTGTACTTGGAGTGAATGGTGCGAAATGCTGTTGTGAGGTCTCTCTGGGTGCATGTCCTTTCAATTCTAAATTGATTCAATTTTGAATATGTGCTTTTATCCTCTTAAGTAAGACCCTAAAATATTACTTTTGTAAAAAATCATTCTGTTTCAAATCCTGAATTTGACTTTCTTATTTTGAAGCAAAGACATTCTATTGTATTAATATCTCGGCGTTAACTGATGATTATGCACATTTTTCATTTGAGATCATAAATAATGAGCTCTACTTTATTTGTCTGAAATAATCAAATGAATCTATCAAACAAATAGTTGGAATCAATTGTAGGCTTGGGTTAGTTCAGTGAGAACTTCTATTGCCGGATAAAAAGACTGTAATCATCCACATTATAATGTGAGAGAATTGTATAATACGTGAACCCTTGCCTATCAGGGTTTTAGATTTGAAATAAGAAACGAAATATAATTATGACTTGCTTTGAGGTTCTGAAGTCACAGTCGTATATGTTGTTATAATTTAGCACATAGGGGAGAAGACCCAGTTACCGCCCCCCATTGAATAACCGCCACCTCCATGCTCACTTAACCCCCCAAAAAAATATTCACTTTGATCCATTAAAAAACTTTATTTGATTGAATAAATAATTACAAAAACACAAATGGCTGCTCATTATAATTACAAAAACACAAATGGCTGCTCATTATAATTACAAAAACACTAATGGCTGCTCATTAAGTGTTAAAGTGCATGTTTTAGAGTGGATTTAAGGCATAAATAGTTATAATTGATGGAAATTAGAGTGGGCGGATACTAGGACATTAGGTGGCGGCAACCGGACGACACCTCTAAAAGGTGTCTTTTTGACCTCCGCGCGCATATCCAATGCTCTCGCACTCTACCGAATTGCCCAAAAGCCAAAAGCTTAGTTATAAGCTCTTAACTCGTGGGCGAAAAAAACTCATAAAAAAAAATTCCGATTCGATGCACGGTTTAGATTCTATGGGTGCGCAAAGTTAGCCCTGGCGGATACTAGGTCTTCTCCCCTACATATTGAGTTTTTCAGCTTGTGTATCAAAGTTTATGTTCACTATTGATTTTATGTGTATCAATGTAATTATTCTCCATTCCAGTTGAAATTTGAAGAGCCCAAGACATGTAGCTTGAGAACAAGTATTGGGTCAGATTGCTCATGTGAAGATAAACTAGCAAATAGGTTGATGCGGTTTGGAACAATATTAAGGGGTACAAGGTCATATCGGATAAAATGTCTTGCAAAATTGACTAACATGCTTCATCAAATAGGTTCTACAATATTCTTCACCTTAAGTATTGTAAACATGTATTGGCTTGATTTGCATGCATTAATGTCAGGAACACAACCAACCACTCCAAGGGAGACTCAAAATTGGCAAAAACAAAATGTTATTGACTATCCTCTTATAGTCGTACATTACATGCACTTGAAACATTCAATGTTCAAAATATAAATATTGGAAAAATGAATGAATGTTAAAGATTACTGGTGCAGATATGAGTGGCAACATAGGGGCTCATGCATGTGCATGGATTCATATGGATACATGGAGCATCAAATATGGATAATATTGATTGGTCAAATGAAGAACAACGGAATAGTGTTAAAAGATATTTCCATCATATTGTTCAAGCATGGAATCCTAGAGAAGATCCACATCAACAAAACATACAAACATGTTTAAAAAACATTGGATGTATACATGCAATATATTAAATAAATTATTTGTAGTCTAATGATATAACTAATATATTTGTATTTCCAATTATAGGCATTCCAAAAAAAGTCTTAGCATTCATGTCTTAAAAATACAAGACAACTTGCAAAGATAAATGTTGACCATGACTATGAAGAGGTCCTAAATTGTGTATGACACAATGTGTAGGGAAGGTGCATGCGCACAAAAAAAGAGGAATAATGGTTTGTAGGTAACTATTTTAACAAATTCAAATATTTATATTAAAGTGAATATAATAAAATTATGAAGGACTAAAATAGATGACATTTATATTGATTATAGGTATAATGCTCCATGGCCATTGAACTTGGAGGAATCCAAATTATATGAAGATATAAAAACAAGTGAAAAAAAATTTGAGCCAACCAAAAATGATGATAGAGTAAACTCACACAATTGCTACATATTGCAATTGTGGAGAGAAAATATAGATTGGCAACATGTTCTTTACAAACATGTCATCAAATATATTGCAAAGTATGCAACAAAAGTAGAAAAAGATTCTAAAACATACCAACAGATGTTGATGTGTCTTGCAAACATAGAAAACGTTGATGATTTAGCTACAAGAGCATATAGAAGGCTTTTGATAGATTGTTATAGAAAGAGATATTGAAGCTCAAAAAACATGTCACGTGTTATTAATTGATGTAGCCAAATCATGGATATATAATCCTTAAAAAAGAGATAGCAAATGGGAGCTAAGACAAACAACTGCTATTGTTAGAGTATTTCCTAGGTTTTTATCCATTCCTCCATGTGAGTCAGAAAAATGGATTGATTTTTGCTTATCAGAGTTATTATTGTACAAACCATTTTCTGACGTGGAAAAAGATATTGGTCACGATAATGACTTCATAATAGCAAACTGGGAGTCATTTCACTATAACCCTTGCAATGTGGAGCGAAGAGCAACTGTAGAAAATATTGAAAAACATTAGTGATTCTGAAATCGAAGACAACGAAGCTATTCAACAAAATATTACAGAGCATGAATGGGAAATAATATACATACTACATAATGGTCAGAATATCTAAGTTTTTGAAATAGATATGTTGGGTAGAAGAGATGTTGATAGACAAACAAAATGGTGTAATGAATACCAAGGTGAACTGTACACAAATCAAGCAATGAATTTCATAAGCAGCGTGAGAGATTATGGGTGTCTCATACATGATGAGATATTGTAGTGTATCAACTATACAACACTCAGTGGTAAACAAAGAAAGACACTCAACATAATTATGGCACACTACCATAACAATCAAAATCCATCGCCCTTGTTGATGATAATTCAAGGAACAACAAGAACAGGAAAATCATATCTAATTGGTGCTATTAGTCAAGCTCTTGAAAATGCAACATTTTTGAGTTGTTCTCCCCTTCTATTACATGCACCAACTGGAGTTGCAACATTCAACATGGGAGCATCCATAGTTCATTCAAAACTGAGAATCCCAATAAGAGATTTTTCTCAACTAGGAGCAAGACTAACAAGTTCTTAAGAAGAAATAGCAAACATCAAGTACATTTTGATTGATGAAATGAGTTTCATTGGTCAAAACTTGCTATAGAACATAGATTCTCAACTTCGACAAGCATTCCCACAAAATGCAAACATTAACTTTGTAAGTATACACATGAAATTATGATTAACAAAAATAACTATTTTATATTCTAATACAAGTAATTCACATATATGAAATTTCTATGGATATAAAGGTATATAGTATTGATGATAATTCCATTGGTTATCTTTCAGGTATATCTATGATTTTGTTTGGAGATTTGGGTCAGTTGCCTCCTGTTAATGATAGACTAGCATATGACATCAACAGACGAGCTAAGTTACTATGGGAAGAATTCAAAAGTGTGGTTACTTTAGATAAAATATTCAGACAAAATGGACAAAACATTCACCAACAAAGATTTTGTCAACTTTTGACAAATCTGAGAGATGCAAACCCAACAATTGATGATTGGAAATTGCGTATGACAAGAACCACTATTACCATACATGCAGCAAGCAACGAGGAGTTTGACAATGGTGTTCATTTGTTCTCAACAAATGATAATTGTTTACAATCATAACAAGAAAATGGTATACTCATTAAAGCATCCTATTGCACGTAGTGTTGCAACAAAATCAAGAAGCATTAATGCAGTAGAAGGATGCTCAAATGATGAGCTTGATCTGGGATTTTTGATTAGTAAGGATGTCAAGGTAATATTGACTTGAAATCTTTGGATACAAGCAGGTCTTGTAAATGGAGCTCTAGGATATATTTGAAAGATTGTATACAAACCTGGAAGTGGTCCACTAGAACCACCAACATATGTAATGGTTGAATTTAATAGCTATTCAAGAATACCATTTGATGATCGTAATCCAAATACAATTCCAATTACAACACAATATAGAGGGGGAGAACAATCCAAATGCCATTAAGATTGGCTTGGGCATTAACAATTCATAAATCACAGGGTTTGACTCTTTCAAAAGCCATTGTTGATATAGGACCAAGAGAAAGACCGGGATTGACATTTGTCGCCATATCTTGTGTAAAGTCTCTAGACAGCCTAAGAATTGTGCCACCATTCACATATGACCGTTATGAGAAAATGAAAAAAGAGTAGACAACTTGCTGAGAGAAAGGCTGAAGAAAATAGACTGAAAATTTTAGAAGATAATTGATGTAACATATTTTCTTCAGTTTTGTTTCAATGAGTATCAAATTTCTAAATGTAATATATTTGTACAATTTTTAGTTTTATGCTATTTTCAATTCTTCTATGTGTAATGTATTTAAAATTTGACAAATAAATGTTTCTTATATAACACAATTATGATACTTTTCAAATGTTTCTAATGAGTTGTACTAAATTTAAAAATCATTTGGTACCCATGTGGATTCTTCATATTTCACACCATAAAAAAAAAAATGGTATGTTTCATATGCTTCTCACATATTCAATAGTTTTTTAGTACTTTAAATATTCTAAGGATGATGACGAACAATGAATTTTATATTTAGTTGTAAATTGTTAATTATTGATTAGTCTAATTTGATTTTTACAGAATGGCAACGATAAATGAATCATATGAAATAGAACATTCAGCATCAAAGCCACCATCGAGAAAGGACTCAATTGATTCTAATACATATGTTGAAACACCTATTGAGAAGTTGTGTAAATCAATTGAACAACACTATTAACCCATCATTAATGAACTTAAAGATGCAACACACCTTGTAGTAGCAGTTGAAGAAGAAATCATCCAAACAAAAGATATAACTCAAAGGTTTCATAAATATGCCAAAAAGTTGTAGGATTTTCTTGTTTACTGAGAGAAATATTTTATGAACAATATGAACAAGGATCTTCTAAACAAATTATAGAAGAATTCTTACTATTTTTGAATGATAGTAAGAATAGAGAAACAAGAATTATATACATTGTTGTCTGATCTTTGCTTAACTCATACAAATAGTATTTTGATAGACTTTGATGCCTATTTTGTAAAAAACGTTGTTCATATGTCTCCTAAGTAAGTCGATGACTTTTTATGTAAATAGTTCAATTTGTGTTGCTTGAAATATTGCATAGCTATTTCCAATTATGTAAGTGATTTCTTGAAGACACAGATCTGTTGGAGAATTCAATACTTTCATATGTCAAAAACTATTAAATTTTATAAACTTGGATTTATTAATATATTGGTGGAAATAGTTAGAGTAAAAATACGACTCTACCTTATGAAAATTTTAATTTACCAAAGTATTTTTTATAATAGATATTTGAAATGCAATTCCACATTTTCAAAATAAGAAAATAATAATAGTAAAAGAAAATGCTTATCTTTTTCAAAATTCAATTTGAAATAGAATTTTAAAATGTTTTTCTAATAGTGCTTATGGATAATAGTGTTTATTTATTTTTGTATGACAAACACTTCAAAAAGTTTATATTTGTATGTCATTAATGGAATTTAAATAAATATGTGTAATTATTTTAGGATAAATTGTTCACTATGAGGAATTCCATGAGGTAACATTTGTTTGGGGCATTATGCCAAACAATTCACATGTCTTATCTCTTCTTCAGTTCTAATATAATGGATAAACCAATTGATTGTTGTCATATTTTAAAATGATTTTTTTAATTACATTTATTAAATCTAAATTTTAAATATTAATTCAAATAATTAACTTATATTCATATAAGTAATGTCTCTTGTTAATGACACAATATATAGGAATTATTTTATCATACATCTACATATTTTTTATATACCATTCAAACATAAACAATAAAATTAACACTAAGACTATTTGTATTCATATATCTTACTTTAATTTGAACTATAATCCTAACTATAATATTAATTGTAAGTCAAGTCCTATTTGTGACCCTAATTTTAATCCAAATTATAAACCTATTTATATCTCTAATCCTAACCCTAACCATAACACTGATCCTAATTTTATATCTAATCCAAGTCTACTTCTAATTCTACCAATAACCCTAATCCTAATCTGAAGCCTAATACCAATTCTATCTTTAATCCTAACCCTAACCCACATCTCAATAGTAAAATAAATCCCACCTTAACCCTAACTTTATCTCTAACCTTAACCCTAACCTTAACTCTACCCATGATCCTAGTTATTTCTCTAATCTTAACCCTAACCCTAATTGTGATGATAATTCCACCCCAAATTATAATTCTATGTCTAATTGTAACCCTAATCTAAAACCCTAAACCTAACCCTAATCCCAACACTAATGCTAACTCCAAACCTAATACCAATTTTATCTCTAACCCTAACCATAACCTTGAGCCTATTATTGATCCCAGTTTTATCTCTAATCCTAACCCTAACCCTAACCCTATCCCGAATTTTAACCCCAACCATAATCTCTAACCCAAAATCTAACCCTAATCCTTACCCTCACCCTATTTCTAAACATAACCCTTTTTTAATATATGTTAACCCCAACCCTAACCCTACAGCTCATCTTAAACATAATCCTAATCCTAAACCTATCACTCATCCCAAACATATTTTTAAACCTAACCCTTTTAATATATGCTAACCCTAACCCTAATCCTAAACATAATCGTAAACCTAAACGTAATTCAAGTTTACTAATACTAACTCCAACCCTAATACCAATTTTATCTCCAAACCTAACCCTGACCCTATTCCCAATAATAAGATTAATCCCAACCTTAACACTATTTTTTTTCTCTATCCTTAACCCTAATCATAACCCTCAACCATAACACTAAACCTAACCCTAATGCTAATTCTAAAATAACACTTGTAACCTTAACCCTAATCCCAATACTAATGTTAACCCCAACCTTAATCATATTTCTCTCTCTAACCCTAATCATAACATTTACCATGCCCTTCATCCTAATTTTATGTGTAGACATAACCCTAACCCTAATTGTGATGATAATGTAATGTCCCCTAATTGGGAATGCCCTAAATTTGCCCTAAATCCTTAATCTCTAGATAAACAAATGAGTTAGAGAATACATTTCACCTTATTGAAGCCCTGCACACAAATCAAAAACCATTTACCACAATCACATTGATTAGCAGATTACAACCATTTACCACAATAATACTAATTAGTTGATTATCATAATTAAATATTAGTAAACTCAAGGTTGGATTACTAATCCAATCACAAAGCATCTAATATCCTTGGAGGGCTCAACCATAGAAGAGTATGTCCCTTTCTACCCTAGGCCCAAGAGCAGATGTCTTGGCCTCTACCTAGGAGGTGTCCCATTTCCGTTATCGCCTCATCTTGTCAACCATTTCCCTCTCTCTATGATTCGACCTCTTCTGTTGATTCACCATAATGGAGGGGTGAGATTACAACAAGTGCCTCAAAAATGCCATCTCTCCTAGGCCCAAGGCACTGTACCATTGGTACCCCAAATGGATACCCCCTTGGCCTCCTTGGGTCTACTAGGTCCCCCATTATAGAACACATTGGTTCTCCATTATAGGAAACATTGGCTCTCCATTATCAGACACTCGGTCCTCCATTATAGAACGCAGTGGTTCTCCATTATAGGACACTTGGTCCTCCATTATAGGACACGTTGGTTCTCCATTATAGAGATGGCGTACCTAGGAGAGGGCCCCTTCGTTGTATCCCCTTTGCAAATCTCCCCTCTTCTATCATGGTGAAGATACATAGTAATTTAATCAAATTCAGATTTGTAAATAATCATTCAGCAATACATTATGAACTATGAAGATGTTATCATAGAATATGTGTAATAATATGTGTGAAACCTTGATCGTATTTAACAATGTATTATATCCCATAATTATTCCATCATAAATAGATAACTTACAATACAAACTGAATATTTTATTTCTTAGCAGATCCCTTACTTCCTCTTCCCCAAGTCAATGCTCTATTCTTCACACTCATAATAGATAAGAATCTCTTACCTATAATTATATCAAAGCATCATTATTGCATACTTGTATTATATATATATGACATGATTTTTCACAAAAAAAATTGGAACAATCCATCATCATAATTTAACAAAAAAATACCAATAATAATTTTAATTAAATTTTAAAATAAACAATTTAAACAACATATTAAAAAAATTAAAACATTAAAATTTAAATTAATTTATATAGAAGAATCCATCACAATATTTGAATTTGAAAAAATAAATATTTAAATAAATAAATAGACAAACAAATAAATATAAAAACACAATACAATCAAATAAATAATCCTACTCAATTTCCACTTTAAATCATCTCATTTTACACTTTAAATCATCTTATTCTAATTTGCTTAATCATTTTTACAAACCATTTTTGTTTTCTAATCATAATTATTAATTATAAAAAAAAATGATTGACTATACCATTTTGAAGAATCGACACTAGCTAGAGTGATATTTGAAAGGTCCTAATTACTTTGTATCTATAATCTTCAGTCATAAGAATTATCTTCTTATGTAGTTGCTAAAAACTTATGACCATATGATATTGAATAATCCAATATTAATTTAATTAGATTTATTTAAATAAATCATTAATATCCCATAAAACGCAAAGCTGATCAAAATAAACCACTTTCATTAATTATAATATTTGACTTTGACTTTGTTGTCCACAAAACCTTAGAAAACATGTTCAAACTTCACATTTGCATAAGACATACATTTAATAAAAGACTACCAAAATGGATATGCAATACGACTGGGGAACAATTTCCTTACATGTTATATTATGATTGTCATACCATATGATGTTCCATGCCGAAAAGCCACAAAATTTCAGCATTACATTTTATAACTACACTGGTTAGAGAAAGAATTACTGAAACTCCCACTCTTAGAAGGCCAAGTTTCACTAACAAAAGTGACAAAACATTGAAGAAATGAAGACATTAAACTCCATGAGCATAACCGAGAGATTGAGAACGCATCCAAATTTTGACTTCAAAGCCAAAAGATTGTAAGAGTTAGAGGCATCCGGCTTCCTTCAAGAGAGGCACCAAAGAACCTCTAATGTGACTACTCATAAGTTGATCCATCCCTCCTACCAGCTTTCCAGGGGAAGCAGCAACCATTATAAGGATCTTCTTACATTTTGAAAGATTTGTCTGACTTGCACTACTTACGAAATCTTTTTGCACAGAGATATGGAATTGAGTTGATCTTTTCCAATCCAAGTGCTTCCCTAAATTACATACACAAAATGAATAACCTTCTAAAGATAAGAGAAAATACATGAAAGCCAACGGCATGAAACATTTAAATACATTTAAATACTTAATACGTACATACCAAAAAATAATTGTATATCTTATGTTTTTAAAAAAAAATCTTATGTTTTTAATTAGATTATCATGAGAAAAAAACATTTCAATGGCGTCAAGCTCCATTAAAAAAAATTTGGAACTGCTTTCCTTCTTACATACTCACAGTATTTATACCACAATAAACCAGCATTTATGAAGACAAGTATTGTACAGGCATGTAGAAATTTACAGAAATATGAAGACAAGTTAGAAAATATGTGTGAGACGTGGAAATCTGTGTGTGCCATCATTCAACAGCATGTTGTTTCATGGCAAAGGCTATCCAGCCCCGAAAAGAGCATGGGGCATCGGATGCGGATGCCTATGCCTATGCCCATGCACCAAACCGTGTTTGTCTTTTTTTGTTTTACGTGCTCAATGACATTTATGTTTTTCAATGATTTTTATATTTTCCTTTTTAGCTATTTATTTTTAAGTGTATAATTTTTATTTTAGATTTTTTTTTTTTAAGTATAATATAATGTTTAAATATATTATAGATTATCTAATATTATATATTAAAAATATAATGTAATATATATATATATATATTATATTTTTATATTTTTATATAAATATTTTTTATATTTTTATATAAATAATTTTTATATATTGCAAAATCATATGTTTAAAATATATTTATAAATTTAGGATTTTTTTTCTATATAATATTATATTTATATTATATAATACTATATCACATCTATTATATTATGATATTATAATATAATAATATAATATATTATAGATTGATATAATAATATTATAAATTATAAATTGATATAATAATATTATAAATTATATAATTATATAATTGTATATTATATATTATTAGAATATTATGTTTATTCTGCAAATATATTATATATTAAAAATATAATGTAATAATATAATGTAAAATATTATAATGCAATATATAATGTAATAAATATATATAATATTTTCTATATTAATATATATTGTATATTTTAATATATTAATATATATTGTATATTTTAATATATTAATATATTCTAATATAATATATATTCTATTATAATATATTAATAGAATATATTAATAGAATAATATATTATAATAGAATATATATTATATTAGAATATATTAATATATTAAAATATACAATATATAATTTTACAATATATATTAATATAATTATATTTATATAAAAAATATTATATATATTTATTACATTATAATATTTTATATTATAACATTATATTTTACATTATATTATTTTTTTATTTTTTTTATTACATTATATTTTTAATATATAATATAAATATAATATTATATAGAAAAAACATAATATTCTAATAATATTCTAATAATATATAATATACAATCATATAATTATATAATTTATAATATATTATATATTATAATATCATAATATAATAGATGTGATATAGTATTATATAATATAATATATAATCTAAATATTATATTATATATTAAAAAAATCTTAAATTTATAAATATATTTTAAACATATGATTTTGCAATATTTAAAATTATTTATATAAATATATATATTATTATATTATTAATATATAATATTAGATAATCTATTATATATTTAAACATCATATTATACTTAAAAATAATAATCAAATCTAAAATAAAAATTATACACTTAAAAATAAATAGCTAAAAAGGAAAATATAAAAATCATTAAAAAACATAAATGTCAGTTGAGCACGTAAAACAAAAAACTTTGACAAACACGGTTTGACACATGGGCATAGGCATAGGCATCTGATGCCCCATGCTCTTTTGGGGGTTGGATAGCCTTTGTCATTATAAGGAATATTGATTATTAGTATATAGATATTATTTTTCATATATCCCATTTAACCTAAAATAACTCTTCATAAAATATGAATTTAACTTAATCCAAAACAACTTAAACCAAACATGTATGTTGTTATATGGAATTATTTTTGTTGTTATATGGAATTGTGTTTGATTTTATTTCATTTAATAGAAGAGTGGCGCTCTAAGGGTTGTGAGGACTACCTTCGTTGCCATGCACATGCAAGACTCACTTTTGTTGAACAATACCACCACATCCTCCTTTGCCAGCTTATGCACTCATTCAACCGTAGACATCACTGAAGTTGTATATTTTGCATCGTCGCTCTTTCGTTGTCCAAGGAATCTCCTCCTCCCTCGCGTTGCATCATTGGATTCATGTGTTTCTCACCTTCCATACAAATAGATTGTCGTTTGCATGTTGGCAGGAGCTCTCTCAAAGAAGCAAAGCATTGATGGAGGAGAGAGGTAGGGAGTGTGGGCTTATATAGCTTACCTTCTGTCATCTTCATGTAGTATGATACACTTACCTTATTAAAATTCCATTGGCATAATGCAAGGTTCCATACATACCCCCAAATGGTTGGTTAGAAAAGCTTTCTTGTAGTTGTGTCTCTTAATGTATAAATTTCTTTGTGGTTGTGATGATGGTTTTCATTGTTGTTTTCTGATAGAAATATGAGATGTAGTTATAATGTATATGTGTAATTACAGGATTAGTATAGATATCTTAAAAATATATTTATCTAAAAAATGGTATATGTGTAATCTATAGATATCTTAAATATATTTATCTAATAAATGATATATGTGTAATCACAAGATTAGTATAGATATCTTAATGTAGTTATTTAAAAAATGTAAGAGATATCAATCTCGAGCTATTTTATTTATTTCAAAAGTTATTTGATTTGTTATAGTTAAGAAATTAAGTTTTTTAATCTAAAGTTAACAAATCAAAATATTTTTCTTTAAAAAAATATATTTATTGTTACACCTCTATTTTGTATATAGTTTTGGGTTGCTCTATAGACCAAAATATTTGTTAAATGTAAATTAATTTTAATATTACCCCAAAAAATGACACACCCTTGAGTTTCATTTCATATATACAAAATTATAATATTGGAAGAATGATAATTATAATCGGATTTATGCAAATTATTTAATTTATGTATCATAGAGAATACAAAGTTATAGAAAACATTCTCAAAGATTTATCAAACATTTATTATTAATTAACTTATAATGATAAATAAGAAATTGTATTTGTTATATAACAAGTATGTTAATAGCCATTTGTATATTGTAGAGGAAAGAATAAAGAGAGCATGAAATAAGTTCAACTCTTATTTTTAATTAAATTAGGAACTATAGTTGTTATATAACAAGTATGTTAATAGACATTTGCATGTATTGCAGAGGAAAGAATAAAGAGAGCATGAAATAAGTTCAAACTTTTATTTTTAATTAAATTATAATGATAAATTAGGAACTATATTTGTTATATAACAAGTATGTTAATAGACATTTGCATGTATTGTAGAGGAAAGAATAAAGAAAGCATGAAATAAGTTCAACTTTTATTTTTAATTAAATTATAATGATAAATTAGGAATTATATTTGTTAAATAACAAGTATGTTAATAGACATTTGCATGTATTGTAGAGGAAAGAATAAAGAGAGCATGAAATAAGTTCAACTTTCATTTTTTTTATTGTTTGAAATGAACAATATGAAATGTAAAAGGCAAGGAGATAGGGTGTGTAGCTAGTTGAAATTTCTATTCAAATGAAGATGGAAAATCCCTTAGGTGAGCCTCCACCCTTCTCCTCAAAGATACATATACATTTTCATGCATTTTTGCATATTATTGTAACTTGAATTTGAAGGAGACATTCAGGTTTGACAAGCATTGAACTTATCAGACTAATATTAACACCAAACCCTAGCATCAAATATATTTGATTTTTATTGAAACTCTATCAAATGTAATCCCCTACAATTTATGGTCTATCCAAGGCCAAGCTTATCTTATGTAGCAATTGATTGTGAGAACCATGAGGAATTGGGATATTTTCCACAAGATATGGATCAACCAAATCCTATGGGGGGCTTACATAATTTTCAAAATTGATGACAATGAAACTTGGTAGATCTAGAGGCCTACATTGAATTTAACTTTTTAGACAATAGCTACAGCATTCCATAATGCTCTATTGATATGACCTACACCAATCAATAGATTTAAGGTGAGAATAACTTGCTACCCAATGCATAAGAGAATCATGGAAGATAATTGTTCAACCTTAACATTTGCAATAGATATCCCTCTTGGTTTTCTACATTATATTATACAATACGAACTCTTAATGACTTTAATATAATTTTATTATGTCAAGAGAAACCAATGTGTTCATTCAAAACAAAGTCAAAGATGATTGGAATGTAGCTTGTTCTTCATTTCAAAGGAAAGAATCACTACATGACATCAAGAGCTCCTAAAAAAATAATTTTCTATCTACAAATATAATATTGGAAAGAAGATTTTGAAATTGAAGCTAATATTTTTTCTACCTTGCTATTTGAAGATATCATTCAAACTAACTATATCAACTTTGTGCCACAATATTATTTCAAATTAAGGGCCAACATACATAGGTATATTTTTTTTTTAAAAGAGGGTAAAAATTTATTCCAACAAAGAAAGTACCAGAATACAATCAATCAAAAAAGAGGAAAGCAAAGACATCAAAAGACATCCGCCCAACAAAATACAAAGAACCACAAACCATCCAACCATTAGACAAAGCCTAGTGAAATATCAACCATATCCTCTTGAAGCAAGTTTTGTGATTTATGATCACAATCCTTGGGAAGCTTCTCCCACTCATCCACCTTCCATTCATCCCTAAACTTCGAAGCCCATTTAGAAAGACTATCAGCCACATTATTCCATTCCCTAGGAATGTGAACAAAGGTCACCATCTCATGGGAGCTACAAAGCTGGTGAATCTGTTGTACCATAGAGGACAATTTCTAGTTCACCCCATCAACATACTACCTGTTTAATAGGTTAATCACAATTTGTGAGTCAGATTCACAAATGATTATGCGCCATCCTAGTGCACAAGATTTTTCCAAAGCAACAAGAATAGCTATAGCATCCATAAGATTATTAGACTAGATGCCATAATATCTGGAGAAGAGGAAGAGGACAACACCAGAACTATCTCTTCCCAAACCCCCCACACCACCAAAGCTAGGATTTCCCCTAGAAGAGCCATTAGTATTAATTTTCATAGATCCAACCGGAGGCGAGGACCATCTACCTTCTCTTTGAACTTTCCTTTTGGGTTGCCTTCTTCCAATGGAGCAGATCTTCTTCAAAATGACACTAGTCAAACCCAAACCTTGAAACACCTTAGCCTCCTCAGCAATCAGAGGAGCACCAATATCACATTTAGCTGAAATAGTCTCCCGAAGCATACCAAGAATAATTTGCCAAACTTGATCCACCACTAGCTTTTTATCTTGGAAGATCCTACGGTTTTGCTCCATCCAAACCTACCAAAGAATGCACGAAGGCCCCATAGCCCAAGTTGTTTGGAGAGGGAATGAAAGGGTAGGGGGTCTCCCCAAAGACCTCCAAAACTCTAGAAGGGATGAGCCATGCACATAGGGGTTTCTCCAAACTATCCACCATAAATGCCAAATAAGTCTGTAAAAAGCACATTGGAAGAAAATATGTGAAGAAGTCTCCTCACTATTCCCACATAAAAAATAGATAGACAGCCCCTGAAAGCCCCTCTTTAGAAGATTTTCCCAAGTAAGACATCTATCATGAGCCACAAGCCAGAGGAAGAAGTTGCACTTAGGCCAAGAAAACTTGTTCCAAACATATTTCCACCAAGGGATTTCGACCTCCCCATACTTTCTCTTATCCAATTCATGATATCTAGCAGCCACCAAGAAAACCCCTATAGGATTGGGGGGCCAAGCCAAGACATCATCTTGTTGTAAAGAGCAACAAAATCTCCTTACTAAAATCTTACTCAACTCTGAATGGTCCCTAGTCGAGCCCCCAGGAGGCCAAATCTGACTCCCTTTCCATCTGAGTACCTCCACCTGACCCAGTCGCTCAACAAATTTAAAATCACTTTCGACCATCCAGCTTCCAAGAACTGAGAACTCAAGTCACTCAAATCGGGATGAGAGGAGAATAAAGACAGATAACCATCCCAAGAATCAAGCCAAAAAAGAGTATCTTCCCCCTTGTGACAAATCCAAAAGAGACTCCCGCTTAATCAAACTAGCACCTCATCTAAGAGTGTCCCAAATCATGGACCCCTTACCCTCCAAATGGTAATGAGGAATGTCCCTTGCCATGGCCCCTCTCAAAGATTTGGCCTTAAGAATATTAGCCCAACTTTGATCTTGGAAAACACACAAATGCCAATAAATCTTGGCCACCAAAGCTTGACCAGTAAGGGTTGTCTGACGAAGACCCAAACCACCCTAATGAATAGGCCTACAAATAGTCTCCCACCTAAGAATACTCCACTTCTTGGAATCCAAGCTTCTAGACCAAAGAAATTGTCTTGAGAGCGCATCAAGTTCCCTAATGAAGCTTTTCAGAGCAACTTGAACCATACACCTGTAGAGGGGAAGTGCTTGAACCACAACCTTGAGGAGCATAATCCTCCCTACAAAAGATAGCCATGAAAAAGTCTAGTGATTGACATAATTCCTAAACTTGTCTAGAATAAGCTTCCAAGACCTTCTTGGCAAAGGGGACACACAGAGAGGAACCCCCAAATACATAAGAGGAAGGTTACCAATCTGAAATCTGAGAATGTGACCAATCCTTGCTTGAATAAGGGGAGGTGTATTGAACAAAAAAATAAAAGATTTCCCCTCATTAATATTTTGCCCTGAAGCAGCAAGATAAGTGTCCAAATGCTTCCTCAAGTTGTTCGCTTCCCTGACTCTAGCCAACCCCATAAGAGCAGTATCATCCACAAATTAAAGATGCCTTTGCGGAGCCAAACCATCACCCCAAGACCAACCATGAATCAAACCCTGACTCCAATGATTCTTAAGAAGCCTGCCCAAACCTTCAGCCATAATAATGAAGAGATAAGGAGACAAGGGATCACCTTGTATGAGGCCCCTAGAAGCCCCAAACAAAGAAGAAGGAACACCATTAATCAAAACAGAGTATGAAACCGACATGACATAACTCATCACCCAATTAATCTAGTCCTCACCAAACCCGAACGCACACAGGATCTTGCGAAGAAAGGATCATCTAACCCAATCATAAGCCTTAGCCATGTCCAGTTTGATAAGCATGGCCTTCTCTTTAGACACCGCCATGGACTAAATCACCTTGGTTGCAATCACAACACCATCCTGAATATGTCTACCAGACAAAACCCCTTGCTCCTCATAGATGATATTATTCAACCAGGGCTTCAATCTCTCAACAATCAACTTGGAAATGATCTTATAGACAATGTTGCATATAGCAATTGGCTAAGAAAGATCAAAAGAATTAGCACCCTCACGCTTGGGGATAAGAGCCAAGAAGGTCGAGTTCATAGCTTTCAACATTTGTTTGCTAACTTGAGATTCTTGCACCACCTCCAAAAGATCCCATTTTATAATCTCCCAGTATTCCTGAAAAAACTCAACAAGAAACCCATCTAGGCCCGGGGCCTTGCCTTTTATTCATACTAAAAACAACTTCCTCAAGCTCCTCAAGATAAATTGGTTGAGAGAGAGAAATATTGGCTTCATAGGAAACCACTGAGGGAATACAATCCAGAACCTAATTCACAACTTCCAAATCCTCAAGACCATCCTCAGAGAATAAAGAAGAGAAGTAACTAATAGCCTCCTGGGAGATATCCTGAAAAGAAGATAGTTGAACACCCTAATAAGACATAATAGAGGAGATTATATTGACATGTCCCCTAGCTTTGACAGAGTTGAAAAAGAAGGCAGTATTTATGTCTCCTTCTTGCAACCAATCAATCTTTGATTTTTGCTTCCAAAACAACTCCTCACGCAATTCCCATTCAGACAGCTTCTCCAAAGCATCTACTTCCACCTTAAGAGACTCTCGATTAATTCCATGATCTCTATTCTACCTAGAGATGGAATCCAAATGTTCTTGAGCTACTGATTTTTCCTTAAAGACATTACCAAAGCATTCCCTTTTCCACTTTTTCAGCTGAAATTTCACAAACTGGAGCCTTTTGACAAAAGTGTACATACTTGTCCCGTGTGAAGACAAACCATCCGACCACCACACCTTGACATGGTCCTGCAGAGAGGGATCACGCAACCACATTAACTAGAATTTGAAAGAAGAATTCTTGGCACTTTCTTGACCATGAGCAGAAAATTTTGTTGGCCAATGATCTGAACCACACCAGTCAAGAATTTCAGAGTTGGAACTCCATTGATTGTCGACCCAGAAATTGGAAACTAAAAACCTATCCAATCTTTCAAAGATAGAATCCAGACCACATCTCCTATTATTCCAAGTAAATGGACCATTAAGAGGCTTAATATCAATCAAATTCAGTTGGTTAATGCTATTGTTAAAAAGAGATGAAGAGGGCTCCAAATGATCCAAACCCCCTTGCTTCTTCTCAAGATTTATAATAGAATTAAAATCCCCAGCTACAATCCAAGGAACCAAAGGATCCAAATATCTCACATACCTTAAATGATCCCATAAACGAGACTTACCAGCTAGGTCAGTAGGAGAATAAATATTAGAAAAAAGAAAAATTTCACTAGAGTTGAAGCTCGAAGCAACTATGGATAAAGAAGATCTACTTGAAATCCACCATAAGGGATAGATCTTTCATGTATCCTAGAAGAAAACAATCCATCCAGCACTACCCTAAGCACCAATGCATTGACATCAACCATGCCACCAAAGCTTGGAATAAATCTTATCCATACCGTCAACAAATAACTTAAATTCTTGAATAAAAACCACGCCAAGGGAATGAGCCTTAATCATTTTTCGAACAGCCTTTTGTCGAGGGATTTTGTTCAAACCCCTCACATTCTAGGATAGAACAATCATTTATGGGGTTTAGAAAAGTGGGAGTCAAGAGGCTTAACAATGCTCAACTCCACCAAATTCTCACCCGCCATCTTGATCTTGTCTTGGTCTTTCTTCCTTCCAACCTTGGAAGGATTCTCTGAGTTCCCCTTCTTGATGTTTTTCTAATGCAAGCCCAATGGAGAAGAAGTAGGAAGACCCTTACCCAGATCCTGAACAGAACCCAAAGCCTTTGAATCCATACAATCTGTAGGAGGATTAGGATCACCCTCCAAACCTACTGGGATGGTTGGTAACACAGAAGATTCCATGACATGATCAATAGGAACTAAAGAACTAGACTCCCCACCGAGAATACCATTCCCAACCATATGTGAATCCAATAGCTCCCCCTCATTAACATTATCAATGGAAATAACATTATTTGGAAGCAGCTCTTGCTGGTCCAAATCTTCAAGGGCCTCAAAACGATTAAAACTTGCATCCTTCTGCCTGTCCTTAAGGGTTCTTTTTTCCCCTACCCTTGTTGTGAGATTTTACTGAAGTAAACCCCTCCTTATCAGTTTCCCCTTCAGACATAGGGGCTTTTCCATTCTCCTTTGAAGGAACTGATCATGGAGGCATCCTAGCAGAAACCCCACCAGAAGAAGAATCAGAGACTTTAAGTTTAGGACACTTTCGCTGAAGCTGACCATAAGCATGGAAAATTTTGCATCAGAAAGGCAAAGTCTCGTAGTCCAGTTGTTGAATCCACAAAGAAGTCCCAACCTTAAGTTCCAGCAAATCAGGTAGTGGGTTGTTCAGATCAATCTCAACACAGATATGAGCCAAAGATAGAGCCCTCCTATCTAGAGTTTGTTGTGAAGGACCCACCGTCTTACCAAGAAAAAGAGAAATACTATGCAAAATATCATTCCTCCAATACTCAACCAAAAGCCAAGGAAGTCAAACCCAAACTGGAACCCTCGATGAAATCTCTTCAGCTGGATTAAAACCAATGTTTCAGGATTTCAAGAACAACCCCACTTGATTGTAGAAGTAAGGCCCTCCTTCAAAAGCCTTATTATGATTTGCAATACATGAAAAAACAACCATGAAATAACTGTTTGTAGCTTGAAAAATATCCATGTCTCCCTCTGGGTTCCAGGTACGGCACACCCAAGCTTCCAAAATGGGAGAGAAGCCCTTATACCCATGCATTTAAAAATTAGGGCATGATTCTTCCAATATTCAACATCCTCAGCTATCAATTCAGGTTGGATAACCAGCACCGATCGAGTCTCACTCCTCACCAAGCAACCATTCACTTTTGGACTTTGAGAAAAGCCCCCATGTGAAGGACCAACACTGTTAGAAGCAATAGACTTGGAACCCGTAGCCAAAGCTTCACTAGACGGAATAGACCTGACCCCCATAATGACATCCAAGAAAGACATTGTGATAGAAACAGGAGGGAAAACCCCCGAATCCAATCACTACCTGACAACCAAACACCCCAAACAAAAAATGAAACCAAAGAAGCCTCAACAAAAAATGGCCAAAGAAGATCCTCCTCCCCCTCGAGCAACAAAAAAATAAACCCACCCCACGCTAGAAAACTTGCACACCAAACGCAAGCAGTATCGACAGTCGCATGCACACAAAGATGGCTACATGCAAGCCATGGCCATGAGGGTCGCAAGCCTACATACCTTCCTCTGTACGCATGCCATCACCTCAATTCCCAAACTTTAATTCTTCAGATGGGTGGAATGATTTCATCATGGAAGATCAGTCAACATACATAGGTATATCTTTAATAAGAGGTAACTATCCCAAAAATTCTAATAAATATATTATACTACCCACCATAAATAGGTTGATTTTATATGGGAAACACTTGATATAAATGGCTATCAATGTGATAATTGTTGGTATAGCCAAGATCTTTGATTAAGTGTTGATATCAACAAGTTTATGAAATTGAGAAAAAATGGATACAATGCAAAATGGAATGCATTGAAGTGCATGTAAAATCCTCAATTATGAGTATGTAAAAATAGGAGAATGAGTTTGAGTCATTGTAGGAGTGGTCAACTCATGGTGGCAACAAGGTTCCACCAAGTGAAAAATAAGGAATACCACACAAACTTGAATAGTTCAACTACCTCTTCGAGTGACACATTGCCACATAAGATGGCTTAATACATAAATTAAAATAAATAATTAAACAATAACTATTTTACTCTAACATTAACAACCTAGGATAGATGAAACCCATTTCATTATTTTAAAAATTTCAAAAAAATAAACTCTTAAAATATTGTCAATTATTCCCCCTTGAGAGTATTCATAAACTTCCACACACTATAACTCAAGAAATCAACTTGCAAAGCACCAAACCATAAAAAAAATTAACTGAAGGTAGATATGAACCTTATAAGCACACTTCTAGAACTGCAAGACCAAAAACCAAACTACGGAGAAATGCAGAGCAAAACCATTTCTCCCAGACACCACTACAATACACAGTTCACACACTCGTGAACAACAAATTTCTCTAGATAATTATCCAAGTCAAGGAACTCTGGATATAATACCTATGAACACCTCTGATCATCATATATGAACCGCATAAGTAGATATTCAATATAGAAGAAATGGGGAGAAAAACCAGAACACCACTCTATATGCCAGAACACCTCTACAACACATTGTTTCCTCTTTTATTCAAAATTTCTCGAAAGCACTTGGAAAACAAGCACCAAAAAAAACATCCTCATCATCTTCACCACTTCCTCATAATCACCAAACCAACTACAATACAATAACTTAACCAAACAAAACCCACAAATAGGAGCTTATCAAAGCAACACTAGAGGTTGACACCAGTAACACTTACTAATGACAACATCATGCAACTAATCAAAGCATCATCAATGACAACACAAACATAAGCCTATTGACATTAATGACAAAACCACCTACTCAAACTTGCAACAAGAAGATGATTGTTGATCTTGAAATGATGAGAGATAAAAGGTGGATGTATAATCATTTTGTTGAACTCTTCTACCCTTTTTGAAACTATAATCCTTCAAAAAACCTCTGAGGAAGATGTTGACTAGACCACCAAAGACAAAAGAGTTTTACCCTTGCAAAAATATTTAAGAAGACATAGAGGAGATATTTATTCAATATATTTCTCCAACCAAGAACTATACTCCTCTTCAAAAGGCCATTAAAAAAAAAAAAAATGTACCTTGTTTTTGTGGGTGTTATATCTAGCATTTGTGATTTCCCTTGTCTCTTTTGCAAAATTATCTTTATTAGACTCCAACTTAAATAAATCATCAATTGAATTGTTTAGCAGTGCTAAATGTGGTTTACCATCTTTATAAATATAGGATGAAAAAGAGGGGATAATGCTTACAAACTCTTTTCACATGCCCAAAGATTTAATGGCACCTGAGTTGTCCATAATCTTTGGCATTATCCCCCGCTCCATTCCTTCAAATAGCTTCATCTTGGATATGAATTGCATATCCATTTTTTCTTGGAAGGAGGATATTTCTCCCAATCAATCAATTTTCTCACTTATTTGCATGAAATTCTTGGGAGCATTGCTATCAAAAGATGTCATTTTAATAATTTATTTTATCGAAGTGGCCCTTAAAATCCACTTATTCAGAATCTCCTAGAAACTACTTTATAGTTGCATATGCTTGGCATATTCTTTTTGTAGCTCATCAAAAGCACTTTAAGCACCTTCAATTTTATTAAGCGCATAAGATAGCTTATGACCCAAAAGATCATCAATTATATTTTTTGCTATATTCTTGTCTCTTCTTTGGCTCTTTTCATTTTCTTTATTTTTCTTTAATTTCTCCTTTAGCTCCCTTATTCTTAGAAACAAAGTTTCATTATCTTGTGCTGAAAATTTGGCAAATTTATTAGTTGGAGTGGAAACAATAGAATTTTGAGGTTGTGGGAGCTAAGCTACTATTTTATTGTATCCATCCTACATCTTTATATAAATAGCATGTAAATTTACATATTATGATTCATGCCTCCTAGAATTTTTTGCACCGAACATGGTAGTGTGCACCACCAAAGATGTTGCATGTGGAACTGAGGTATCAGATGTTCTTTTTATTATTACATTCCTAGAGATCTCTTGAACATAATCAACAACTCTTGGTTTATTGGTAGCAAGGGCCATTTCTCATATAGCCAAGGTTTCCAAATTTGGATTGAAACCTTATCCAAAATAAGCTTGTTTAGCTTGCTCATCTAACGTAAATACATCCTCATCCTAATATGAAATATACTCTCTCAAAAAAAATTGATTTTTAACAACAAATACAATGTAACCAAGCACCCATTAAGGTTAGCTTAACCCAAAACGTTGCATGAAAGAACTCTAACCAAGAATGTGCCCTAAAACCACTTAAGGAGGAGGGGCGGGCATATGGTCAGAGGATCCCTAGGATCTACTAAATCAAAAGTTACAAAGATTGCACTTGAAAGAGAGAGTCTAAACTCGACACCAAGAATGTGCACTCAAAATCCTTTGACAGGCGAGGTGCTAACATATGGTGGAGTGTTAATTGCTGAATTGAAAGAAAATAGGCGAATAACCAGCCATGAGAAAACTTTCCACGCTACCACCAAATAATGGGGGGAAAAGATTACAATTTAAATACTTCTTCTGTTGCGGTAGGCATCACTCAAGAGTGGGGATTCACCACTTGACAATGGGCAAGAGAAATCTTAGAATTCAAATTATCCACACTGACGGTATACCATCTAGGGGGTGCTTAATGTGAAAATAAACTGAAACAGTACTACTATTAACAGTTTTTACAAATTAAAGAGAGCTGCAAATTACAAGGATTTCACAATATTTCAAGCACCAAGATATACAATGTTTCCAAATTATATCATAATGAGAATTGATGCAGAAAGATAGAAATAGCAAACTGAAATAATTCTGATTTAGAAATCTGTAATTCTGGAAATGAGTTATCAGCAACTACAGAAACATTCAAATGCTCATAACTTAAGCAATATACCTCTTAATTGTGTGAAATTGAATGCAAAGCACCTCTAGAGGATAGGTGCCCAAGCCATGATGAAGAAACAACACAAAAAAGCCTCCATTATTTGATTGGCACAAATTCCAATGCACTCTAAATGGTACGGCCCTTGAGAGGGGTGATTTTGCAACATAAAAACAAACACTCCAAAATAAAATCTGAAACTTGTTGGAGATGGTCGCCTAGACCTTAGGAATGATATTATCAAATGCCCAAAACAATATTAAATTCATACACTCAGCCATGAACAAAATCAACTTTCAGCTGTGTGAAAATCAGCAACTATAAATCTGGAAAAACACACCAAAATTCATCTTTGAAGCTCTATCTGCTAGTCTGATTTGAGAAGTAGCATGGAATCAATTAGGTGTTATCTTGCAAACACGAAATTGAGAATGGTACTAGGTCATCAACATTCCTCGAAGTGAAAAATGAGTAATCATTTCGACAGCATAAGTTTGGCATAAACATGAGATAACAAATGCTGGAGCAAAGTCGCATTTTTAAAGAGAATGGGATGACTCTTCAATTTCCTCAGATGGGACGCCAAAAGCCTTCTCATATTTTACTTTTCAAAAAAAGAAATAATCTTCTCAAATAGGCATCCACTTTTAGGCAAGAGAGACTTTAATAAAAGATTAAATTTCTCCATGAAGGCGTCCCCCTTCAAGTCCCTCTTTTAAACACAACTTAAGTTATCATCTTAGGCCAAGGGGTCAACTTAAAATTAGAACAATTTACCTTTAAATGAAGAATTTCATCAAAATAATGCTTTTAAAAGGCCAAAGCTCAACTCAGAATAACTGCTCCACCGGACATGATGAGTTGAAGACTAACAACTGGTAACTGCCAAAAATAGGATTTACTATAAATAGTAAATACTGTGGAAAGACTAAAAACCTCCAAACACGGAACCCCTTCATTCACCTCAACGAGCCTACGGGACTCCGGAATAGGATGATGAGCAACTGATAGGATCACTGATGAAAGGGGGACATTACAGTCCGCCCTCCTTGAGATTGCTTGTCCTAAAGCAATCACAAAGCTGGATGTTGCAAAATATGTTCACCCTCCCATGTAGCATTTTTAATAGGTAAGTTTCTCCATCTCACCAAATACTCCTTGATTGTTCACCTCCTCAAGGATCGCTCCCTAGTGTCAAGAATCTCTTCTGGAAGCAACACTAACTGCCCTTCTTCATCTAATGGAGGTAACTTTGAAGTAGCCACCACATTGTGCCCAAGTGCCTTCTTGAGGCGAGACACATGAAAAATAGTGTGAACTTTGTTGTCCGTTGGAAGCTCTAACTCATACGCCACTTCACCAATCCTTTTGGTGACTTTAAACGGACCATAGAAACGTGGTTTTAACTTTTCCGCACCATTCATTTTGAGGGAAGACTGCCTGTAGGGTTGGAGTCTCAAATAAACCATGTCTCCCACTTCAAAAGAACGTTCAACACGTTATTGATCAGTGTATAACTTCTGCTGATTTTGAGCTTGTTGCAGATTTTCTTTTAGTGACTTCAAGATGTCTTGATTTTGTTGAAGCATATCCTTTGCCTGGGGAGCTCTACTATCATCAAACACCAAGTCTACAAAGTTAGGAGCATCATACCCATAGAGAGCCATAAAAGAAGACATTTTAATTGACATGTGATAAGAAGAGTTATAACAAAACTCCCCCAAATGAAGCCACTTAACCCAAGCCCTTTGTTGCCCTGAGACATAATTTCTGAGGTAGCCTTCTAACCATTTGTTGACAATCTCGGATTGCCCATCCGTCTGCGGGTGATAACTAGTGCTTGGAGTGAGCACGGTACCACTCAACCTGAATATCTCTTGCCAAAAGACACTTAGGAACTTGTTGTCCCTATCACTGACGATGGTCTTAGGCAAACCATGTAACTGAAAAACCTCTCTAAAGAACAACTCAGCTACTTGAGCTATTGTAAATGAAGTAGTGATAGCATAGAAATGAGCAAATTTAGTTAATCTATCCACCACAACATAAATACAATCATGACCTTGCACCTTGGGTAAACCAGTGATGAAGTCCATAGCAATACTTTCCCATTTCTGATTTGGGATTGGCAAGGGCTGCAATAAACCAACTGGAAAAGAATGTTCATTTTTATTATTTTGACAAGTAGAACATTCCCTTATGTAATTCATGACCTCTTCCTTCATCCTTTTCCAAACAAACCTCTCTCTTATCTACTTATAATTTTTGAACATGCCTTGATGACCAGCAAGAGGGACATCATGAAAAGACTAAAAAATATTCTTCTTAAGCTTGGATTTGAGTACCAAAAAGATTCTACCCTTGTACATAATCAAACCATCAACCAAACTATACCTTTCATCATTCAAATGACCTTCTATAATGCTGGTTGTGAACTGATTGTTTGCATAATCAGCAGCAATCAACTCTTTCCAATCTGCTGAAAGCTCACAAAGTGACTGCAAATGAGGTCTTCAGGACAAAGCATCCTCAACTGTGTTGTTTTTTCCTTTGACATACTCAATATCAAAGTCATAGGCCTGAAGTTTGCTTACCCATTTCTATTGCCTTTCATTCAAATCTTTTTAGCACATGAAATGTTTAAGACTATTATGATCAATCTTAACTACAAATTTACTTCCCACCAAGAATTAATAGAATTTGGACAAAGCATGCATGATGGCAAGCATCTCTTTGTCATAAATTGAATACAATTTTTTTGCTCCTCTCAATTTTTTGCTCTCAAATACAATAGGGTGTTTGTCTTGCATGAGAATAGCTCCAACTCCTTCACCTGAAGCATCACATTGCAATTCAAAAGGATTTTTGAAATCAGGCAAGGCCAATACTGGACATGAGCTCATAATTTTCTTGAACTTATCAAACACTCCTTGTGCTTTATCTGTCCATAGGAAAGCTCCCTTTTTGGTGAGATCTGTAAGAGGGTCTACCATGTGAGAATACCCCTTGACAAACCTTCTATAAAAACCACACAAGCCCAAAAATCCCTTCAAGTGAGTCACATTATTTGGAGGTGGCCAATCAATGATGGCTCTAATCTTCTCGGGATCAACTTTGACTCCCTTAGAACTAATAATATGGCCGAGATAGAGAAGCTCTGTCATCCCAAACTCACATTTTGATTCTTTAGCAAACATACATTCTGCCTCCAAAATGCTAAGTACTTCTTCTAAGAGTTGAAGGTGCTTCTCCCAAGACTTGCTGAAAATGAGAATATTGTCAAAGAAGATAAGCACAAACTTCCTCAACTGCAGCCTGCAAGTCTTATTCATACAATATTGGAATGTTTTTGGAGCATTTTTCAAACCAAATGGCATGACAAGGAATTCAAAATGCCCATAGTGGCATCTAAAAGCAGTATTTTCAACATCCCCTTCTCTCATCCTGATTTGGTGGTAACCGGATCAAAGATCAATCTTTGAGAAGTACATAGCCCCATGGAGCTCATCAATAATCTCATCTATCCTAGGAATAGGATAATTATTCTTGATGGTCTTTTGATTCAATGTACGATAATCAACACACATACGCATTGTACCATCTTTCTTTTTGACCAACACTACAGCTGAAGAAAAAGGGCTTTTGCTTGGCCGAATGAACGCTACCTCCAAGAGTTCTTTGATGGTCTTTTCTATCTCATCTTTCTACTTCTTTGGATAATGGTATGGAGTAGTGATGATCGTATTTTCACCCTCTTCTATCTCAATCACATGCTCACACCCTCTTTTAGGTGGTCTTCTCGGAGGTAAATCACCAAAAACCTTACTCTTCTTAGAAAGTAGAGCTTGAATATCAGGCGGTTACTGCCTTTTCTCTTCAACTGGATCAACTGGTAAGATCATACATTCTGCTGCCCATTCAACTTGATCATGAAGGATCAGCCTCTCCATTCTTTTCAAAGACACTATTCGAGGGCCCCCATTGGACATCCCTCTCAAAACAACCTTCTTCCCATTAGCTTGGAATTTCAATTCCATAGTTTGCAAATTCAAGGTGATCTCTCCAAGAGATCGCAGCCATTGTATTCCCAAAACAGCATCAGTATCACCAATGCCAACAACATAAAAGTCATCTTTTACCTCGTAATTTCCCAATTGCGTGGAAAGATTGGGAATTTTCCTTGTGAAAGATATGGTAAAACCATCTACTACCATTACCTTGAATCCTTCGAACTCTTCAATCTTTAATCCCCTTTTGGTAACTAGGCCTTCGTCAATAAAATTATGAGTTGCTCCTGTGTCAATTAGAGCAACAATCCTTTGAGAACTAACCACTCCATGAACTCAAAAGGATTCATTCTTTTGGAAACTAGATAGTTGGGAAAAGGCACTACCATCTCCAATCTCTGGCTCCTCTTTTGGAGCATCTTCTACTTCACTATTTGTTGTTTCATATTGCTAATCATACGGATCAGATTTTGATCTATAATCAGAATAGCCCTCCATTTGATGTGCTTTACCTTTTCCATAACAATGGTGACCCTTTGACCAAGGTTCATGACAAGTATAGAAAACTCCTTCCTTTCTAAGCTGATCACGGAGTTCATATGATATCCTTTGGGGATACTTATTGGGCTGACTTGGAAGGAACTTCTTCTTATCCTTTTTGAAAGGCTTGGACTAAAATTTCGGCCTTGGAGCATCCAACTCTATGCTCCTTGCTTTCTTGATTGCTTCATCCAATGATGGTGGATCGAATGCTTTGGCCCATCCCTTCAAAGCCTCCATTAAACCTTCAGCAAATAATACCACAAGTCTTCTTTCAGTAATGTTGGGCATCATTACTGACAACCTTTGAAAATCAGCTACATAATTTTCTAAAGATCCTTGTTGTTTCAACTGTGCCAATTTTCGGAAACTTAGGTCAGGATCTTTGCTATCAAATCTTTCAATCAGTTTGTTGGTAAACTCTTCATAGGTGTGGATAAGGTTATGGCCAAGAGTGACCAAATCGTGAGTCCACCATTCGTGAGCCACTCCATCCAAGTGTAATGTGGCAAACTTTATTGCATCTTCCTCTAGCATTGGTCTAAGTGAAAGATAGTTATCCAATTTCTGCACCCACGCCCTAGCTGCACACTTATTACTTCCATCAAAGTGGTCCAAGGTGATCTTTCCCAATGCTTGTTGAAAATCATTTCTATGATTCATTGGAGGACGATGTTCATTCCTTCCACCATTTCTTCTACTGCTTTGATTCATGAATTGATCAAAGGTCCATGCATCTCTCATATCAAGGGGTAAAGAGATGTACTCCATATATGCTTGCCTAGCATCATCAGCAAAAGGTAACCCAACTTCTGGTGGTGGTTCTTCTCTTGGAATGAATGTAGGGAGGAGAGGTCTAGATGAAGATCCTCTTGTGATTGTAACATGTTGTCCAACAGTTCTATCCCTTCCATTTACCACTAAACCATTATGACCATCAGGACCATAAGTTCCATTAACACCACTGTTACCACTATTTTCACCAACTTGATTCTGTTGGGGCTGAATATTGTTCTAACTAGCTTGCTGATCCAATTTAGCTAGCAAATGTGCCATCATGTCTAACATGTTGTCAAACTTCTTTTCTACTCGGGCATCTTTTTCTTCCATTGAAAGTCGGGGTTCTTTTGACATTCTTTCAATTGTTCTACCTGTTTCTCTCAAGGCTTCTGATAATGTATCTACTTATGGCACTGGAGGAAACTGTATCTGAGATCTGGCCTAGTTTTTGATGAAGTATCTGGTTTCTCTGTCACTCATCTGACCATTGAATGGCTGAAAGTCACAGGATGGCAAGAACTTCTGCTCTGATACCACTGAAATATACTCTCTCAATTTTTATTTTTATTTAACAACAAATACAATGTAACCAAGCACCCGTTAAGGTTAGCTTAACCCAAAATGTTGCATGAAAGAACTCTAACCAAGAATGTACCCTAAAACCACTTAAGGAGGAGGGGCGAGCATATGGTCAGAGGATCCCTAGGATCTACTAAATTAAAAGTTACAAAGATTACACTTGAAAGAGAGAGTCTAAACTCGACACCAAGAATGTGCACTCAAGATCCTTCGACAGCCGAGGTGCTAACATATGGTGGAGTGTTAATTGTTGAATTGAAAGAAAATAGGCAGATAACCAGCCATGAGAAAACTTTCCACGCTACCACCAAACAGTGGGGGGGAAAGATTACAATTTAAATACTTCTTCTGTTGCGGCACGCATCCACTCAAGAGTGGGGATTCACCACTTGACATTGGGAAAGAGAAAGCTTACAATTCAAATTATCCACATTGGTGGTATACCATCCAGGGGGTGCTTAATGTGAAATTAGAAAGATAATGCAGCAATAATAAACTGAAACAGTACTACTGTTCACAGTTTTTACAAATTAAAGAGCGCTGCAAATTACAAGGATTTCACAATATTTCAAGCACCAAGATATACAATGTTTCCAAATTATATCATAATGAGAATTGATGCAGAAAGATAGAAATAGCAAACTGAAATAATTCTGATTTAGAAATCTGCAATTCTGGAAATGAGTTATTAGCAACTGCAGAAACATTCAAATGCTCATAACTTAAGCAATATACCTCTTAATTGCATGAAATTGAATGAAAAGCACCTCTAGAGGATAGGAACCCAAGCCATGATGAAGAAATAGCACAAAAAAGCCTCGATTATTTGACTGGCACAAATCCCAATGCACTCTAAATGGTACGGCCCTTGAGAGGGGCGATTTTGCAACATAAAAAAAACACTCCAAAATAAAATCTGAAACTTGCTAGAGATGGTTTCCTAGACCTTAGGAATGATATTATTAAATGCCTAGAACAATATTAAATTCATACACTCAGCCATGAACAAAATCGACTTTCAGCTGTGTGAAAATCAGCAATTGTAAATCTGGAAAAACACACCAAAATTCATCTCTGAAGGTCTATCTGCTAGTCTGATTTGAGAAGCAGCATGGAATCAATTAGGTTTTATCTTGCAAACACAAAATTGAGAATGGTACTAGGAGGTCAGCATTCCTCGAAGTGAAAAATGAGTAATCATTTCGACAACATAAGTTTGGCATAAACATGAGATAACAAATGCTGGAGCAAAGCCACATTTTTAAAGAGAATGGGATGACTCTTCAATTTCCTCATATGGGACGCCAAAAGCCTTCTCATATTTTACTTTTCAAAAAAAGAAATAATCTTCTCAAATAGGCGTCCACTTTTAGGCAAGAGAGACTTTAATAAAAGTCATTAAATTTCTCCATGAAGGCGTCCCCCTTCAAGTCCCTCTTTTGAACACAACTTAAGTTATCACCTTAGGCCAAGGGGTCTAATGAGGTGAAAATAACCTCATCATAATAAAATCTGGAAAGCTCATTCTTGCTAATTCAATCCTAAGCCTATGCCAATTTATTAAACTTTAGAAGAAGTAATTACTTATTTTTAGAAAAATTATGCTTTCTTTCTTTCTTTTAATCAATTGAGGAAATTGTCCAAAGCAGGTTTAATGGGTTGATTTGAGTGTTGTTGTAGGGATTAACAGGTCATCATGCGGCTGTTGCAAAAGTTAGCCAGCACGTGCCTCAAAGTAATGCTACGAACCCACTCCTTGAAGCCTGGATGATGCGTCGAAGATTCAGTTTTAGTTCTTTTAATTCGGTTATTTAAAACTTTATGGCTCTTCTCGAGCCTTCTACATGTTTTAAGAAGCTTTAAAGACATCGAGTTAGTTTTAAGTTAAGGAAGACTTTTTCAATGGCTATCCATGCCATCGTAAATTTAGGATCTAGTTACAAGGTTATCTATAAAACTGTAATTTTATAAGTAATAAAAGAGATAGAGAAGAAGTATCGTTATGTTGTTTACATGGATTTGCAAATCACTGTTGCAATGAGTTATCTGGTTTCTGTTTATTGGTAACTGTTGAATTCAATAATGGAGACTGTATGTTGTAAGAGGATTTGAACATCTATAGTTTATGTGAGTTAAAGACAAAGTAGTAGCCCGCGAGCTGGCCACTCGAGGGGAGTTAGCCTAGATAGATAAGTATTTTATTGATTAAGTTATTTCCTTTGCTTAAGATAAATTGTTGTTCAGTAGAAAATAACAAGTTGTTGAAAAGTTTAGCTAGTTGTTCCGGAGCACCATTGTCTTTAATTTGTATAAGTCTTCTTCTGTAGTTAATAATATTTCTTTACTGTTTAGAAGATGCTTAATTGTTTGTTTCCTTACTTTTCTGCTTCCGTAGTTTACCAGTTATTTAGTTTACTTGTTTCCATGCTTTCTAGTTTAGTAGTAATGTTTTCTAGATTAGTTGTCTTATGCTTTTTAATTTAGTTTTCCTTGATTTTCTTAGAGTAAGATCATTTTCGAGTTAAGTAGTAATGGCTTTGGTTTAGTCTCAACTTCTGTAGTTTAAAAGAAAAACTGAAAATATAAAATGGGTTGTTTACATAATCTTCTTTTGCAAACTGCCTTGGACACTACCCGGTCGACAATTGACATTCAATTATTCTAAAGTAGTAGGACCTAACGACAGCCTATCACTTTTGGCGCCGTTGCCGGGGATACTTCTTTAAAAGTGTTATTAGGAGACGGTTTGAATAACACAGTTTTATGCCAAAAATATCTTAGTTGGCTTTCTTTTCTGCATGGTCAAAGAAAAGAGGCCCCCACGGATGTTTTATTCCAAAAACCCCCCAAAAATACGTACCTATCATACATAGGGAATCCCAAGGCTCAAACGACCACACTTTCGAAGAATTATTTGAGCCTACTCCACCTGAGGCTTTCCATTATTTACCTACCTATTGAGCAACCGATCGAACAGCCAGATATCGAGGAAGTTGTTTTTGAGGAACATACTCTTCTAAACACCATGGGAGATCGTAGAGTTGAACCTAACCACAATGAACCTCAGCCTCCCAGAATTTTTACCTATCCTATCACGTTGGACATTGATGATGATACTGCCATGAAGAACATTTCTCTAGCTTTCCTTCCAACCTTCTATGGCTTGCCTTCGGAAGACCCTGACCAATTTCTCTTTGAATTTAAAGTCCTATGTCAGACATGATTATAAGAATGACAATCAAAAGTTGAAGCTTTTTCCGTCAACTTTGAAGGACTCAGCAATGCACTGGTTCATGGGACTGGGTTCAGGTAGTATAACATCCTAGGAAGAAATGGAGACTGTTTTCTTGCACAAATACTAGAGTTATTGTAGGGTGAGTGATCATAAGGAGGAGTTGTTTAAGCTAAGGCAAAATGAGGATGAAAGTTTAGAGGACTATCTCAATAGTCCTCTTCCTCTCCAAGAGGTGTGGAGAAACAACCATTAGTGTAGAGATTCTCAAAACAATATTTCTTAAAGGTCTTGATGATGACGCTCGCCGAAACCTTGATTTAATCGGAAAAGGTGACGTGTCTCAATTAACTCTTGAAGACATTTGTGAGCTTTTTTGGAATTCCTCCCGTACCAGGGGAGGAATCCACAAAACTAATATTTTTAAAGGGTCGAACGAGATAGGTAAGCTCCGTGAAGAAATAGCAAATCTAAAAACGGATATTCTCGTATAGTTGAATACCACTCTAGATGGTATACAAGCTAAAACCCGCAACCCTGAGACCTTGTCAATTTATTGTCCAAGGTGTCAGAATAAACATATGTTGCGTGAGTGTCCTTTGGATAAAGTCAATGTTTGTCAGCTGTGTGAGAAAAATCATCCTACAAACCAGTGCCAGCTTTTGTCGAATATTAAGAATACTAAGAAAAAAACCATTCAGGATGAAGAAGAAATACATGCTTTAAACCAACGTCAAGGAGGTAATTTTCCTTATGGACAGAATCTTAATCCTCAATCGAGACCACAAAATAATTGGGCTCATAATCAATGGATGCCATCTTGGAATCAGTCGCCTCCACCTCAACCTAATTGGGGATCACCTGATTGGACAAACCACACATGGGGCAATCAACAATGACCAAATCAACCCCAACAACAATGGTACCAGCAACATGCAATACCCCAATGGAATCGAGCACAAAATCAATTCTATACTGAGCCAAAGAGGAATCAACAGAAAAACCTGTTACCCCCACCTCATAATCCTCCTCAACATGAGCAAATAAATCAACCTCAACTTCCAGCGCAACCGCTTCCCAATCCTAAAAATAATCGCCAAAATATGCCAGTTTATTCTGCAGAACATGAAAATGTTACTGGGCTTAATGCAATACACTTTGGAAATGTGCAGTTGCATTCTGGTTGAACTCTTCAACCACCAACCATTGAAGAAATAGAGAAAGAAACTAAGCCTACCAGTCCAACAAGAGACACCTCGTCTAAGCAAGATATTACTCCTCAAGACAACAAGCCTTTTTCAGCAGCAGGGGCTGCTGACTTGCCTCAGGGGGAGGAGGATCCACTCTTAAGTCAACAGAAGGAGGATCCTGTTCCAAGAAAGAAAAGGATGGCACCATATCCAGAACATCTAAAGTCCATAACTCCGGAAAATACTCTAGAAGTATCTTTAGCTATTGAAACTGCATTAATTCAGGAGATTAAACAGTTGCAAATTGAAGTTCCTTTGTTACAAGCAATCAAAGAAATCCCTGAATTAAACTAGTTAATAAAACGGTTATGTATCAAAACACCAGGGAGGAAGCCAAAAATGATAAACACCATTCATATTGATGGTTATTTAGCTAATTTTTTGTCTGGAAAGACTATTGCTCTGAAATACGATGATCCTAGAAGTCCTCTTATAACTGTTACGGTCAATGAGGTAACAATACCAAATGCATTAGTAGATCTAGGAGCAGCTATTAATGTGATGACAATGGACGTAATGGAAAAATTAGGGTTAACTAATTTAGTCCTACAACCACAGTCTTACAAATGGAAAATCAATCTATAGCCATCCTGAAGGGTGTCATTAAAAATGTCCTTATTAAATTTGATGGATGGGATTATCCAGTCGACTTCCAGGTGATTCAATCACTTACACCTAAGGATAGTTATCCTATAATCCTTGGAAGACCTTGGCTAGCTACGATTGCTGCTAAGATTGATTGTAGGGAAGGAGGAATGACCATTTCGCATGGCCAAGATAGCAAACGCTTGTTCTTATATCCTCCTGCTAAGCCTACTAAGCATGAAAAAGTCTGGGTTGATGAACCTAAGGAGTCAAATGGTTCAGACAGTTTAGCCTCCCTAGCCATGGTGGTAATTAAACAACATGGGGCAGAACTGGAAGAAGAGTTAGTAAACGAGATAGCATGCCTTGCTATAACCTAGAATGAGGAGGAAACGGTAGATGCTCCGAGAATTTTTGGACAGCCAATTGATATAAGTGGAATAGAGCACAGTTACACTACAATGGGAATGTCGTGTCCCTTAGCAAATATGATTCCCAGAACAAGTCATTTCTATGAAGATATCACAAGGTTTCACAAACTGGTACCTCATAGTTGTCCTCTTAATATGTTGTTACAACCTATGTATACTATAACCACGGTTCATCCTAGAACAAAATCGATAATGCTATTACCAGGAAAAACCTTGAATATCAATAGTTGGTTGACAGAAACTCAAGAGGATAAGTTGTTTAATATGTTGGTACAAAGATCCAAAGCCTTTGCTTGGGATTATAGGGACATGAGGGGAATTCACCCAAGTGTTTGTACTCATCATATTTATACTAATATCAATATAAGGCCTGTTCGCCAGCCGCAAAGGAGGCTCAATCCTACATTAAAGGATTTGGTCAAAATTGAGATTGAGAAACTCCTTTGTGTTGGATTTATTTATCCAATCTCTGATAGTAAATGGGTATCACCTATGGTGGTAGTCCAAAAAAAAAATGGGAAGTGGAGAATCTATGTAGACTATCGAGAACTTAATAAAGCCACTTATAGAGATTATTTTCCCTTACCATTTGTGGATTAGGTCCTGAACAACTTGGCCGGTAGGAAGTATTTCTCCTTTCTGGATGGATTTAGTGGTTATAATCAGATACAGGTTGCTCCAGAAGACCAAGAAAAAACCACGTTTACTTTCCCTTGGGGAAAATTTGCATATAGAGTGCTTCCTTTTGGACTATGCAACGCTCCAACAACCTTCCAGAGAGCTGTTCTTGCTATATTTTTTGCTCTCGTTAATGACTGCGTAGAGGTTTATATGGACGATTTTACAGTCTATGGATCAAACTACGACGAAGCTCTTCAGAACCTAGATCGAGTTCTACAAGTTTGTGAGGAAAATAGACTATCCTTTAGCCATGAGAAATGCTTAATAATGGTGGAGCAAGGAATAGTCTTGGGTCATCATATTTCCTCAGAAGGAATAAAGGTAGACCCTAAGAAAATTGAAGTCATCCAACAATTGACAACTCCTCAAACTCAGACAGACGTAAGAAGTTTTCTTGGACATGCTAGTTACTATAGAAGATTCATAGAAGGCTTTAGTAAAATTGTAGCTCCTATGTTCTCTCTTCTACAGAAGGAAGCAGAGTTCATCTGGACATCTGAGTGCCAGCAATCATTTGAAGTAATCAAAGAAAAACTTGTCTCTGCTCCTGTTCTGAGAGGACCAAACTGGAGTATTCCCTTTCATATCTATGTTGATGCTTCTGATGAGGCTATCGGAGCAGTTCTAGGACAAGAAGATGAGAACGGAGGGAAGTATGCTATATATTTTATCAGCAAAAATCTTACTGCGGCAGAAAAGAATTATACAACAACAGAAAAAGAATTCA
The DNA here is from genome assembly GCA_007115665.2 of Sequoiadendron giganteum. Classification (NCBI taxonomy): domain Eukaryota; kingdom Viridiplantae; phylum Streptophyta; class Pinopsida; order Cupressales; family Cupressaceae; genus Sequoiadendron; species Sequoiadendron giganteum. Next base: position 528,907,804 of record CM021108.1, read on the forward strand.
TGGTTGTTGTTCATGCTATCAAGAAATTTCATCATTATATTACAGGGTATAAGGTCACAGTTTACACGGATCACTCAGCTGTGAAGTATTTAATGAATAAACCTGTGGTAAATGGTCGAATCATGAGATGGCTATTCCTTCTTCAAGAGTTTAATGCCATGATTCTTGATAAACCAGGAAAATATAATGTGGTAGCCGATTTTTTGTCACAAATCAAACATGAGAAAGATGACATTACCCCTATTCAGGATGATTTTTCAGATGAAAATCTATTTGCGGTTTCTGTAAAATCACCTTGGTTTGCAGATATCACTAACTATTTAGCTGCATCGGAGATACCTCCTGGATTCACATCTAAGCAAAATAAGCGACTAATCAGGGAGAGTGCTCCATTCAAGTGGATTCATGGAATGTTATTTCATTGTGGTCCTGACATGATTTTGAGGAGATGTGTAAGAGCTGATGAAACATACAGTATTTTGAGGTCCTGTCATGATGACCCATCAGGAGGACATTACTCTGCAAAGAGAACTTCCCACAAAGTCCTAGGTGTCGGATACTATTGGCCCTCAATGCACAAAGACATTAAGAACTATGTGCATCATTGTGATGAATGTCAGAGGGTAGGAAGACCAACTGATTCTTCAGAGATGTCGTTGCAGCCTCAAGTAGTCCTTGAACCATTTGAAAAATGGGGTTTAGATTTCATCGAACCCATAGATCCTTCCTCTCAAGGGAAAGAGTATATACTGGTTTGCACCGACTACCTGACAAAGTGGGCAGAAGTTCAAGCCTTGAGAATAGCTAGGGAAGAACAGGTCGCAGACTTCCTTTATAATAAAATCTTCCTTAAATTTGGAGCCCCTCGAACTATTGTAACTAATCAAGGACCCCAATTCATGTCTCGAGTGCTTCTGGCATTTACCAATCATTTTCAAGTAAGCCATAGAAAGTCATCTCCTTACCACCCTTAAGCGAATGGCCAAGTCAAAGTGACTAATAGGGAACTAGAAAATATTCTGACAAAAACATTCTCTTCTAGAAGAAAAGACTGGGCTAGGAAGCTCCCTGAAGTCGTATGGGCATACAATACTACTTGGAAATCTACAACTGGATTTAGTCCTTATGAGCTAGTTTTTGGGAAGAAGCCTCTTCTTCCCATTGAGTTCGAGTTACAAACTCTACGAACAGCAATGGAATTAGGTCTAGATTTAAAAAGAGCCCAAGTTGAAAGAGTTATGCAACTGAGCGAATTAGATGAACTTCATTTAGAAGCCATTCATCAAACTAAACTAATTCAGCATCAATGGAAGGTATGGCACGATAAACATATTAAGGAGAAGGAGTTTCACAATGGGGATTGGGCCTTTTTATTTGATTCTAAATACAAAGACCATAAGGGCAAGCTCAGAACTCACTGGTTGGGGCCTTATGAAGTTGAAGAAGTCTTTTCGAACGGAACTGTTCGGTTAAAGCCAATCGATGGCGACACGCAAACTCTATTGGTTAATGATCATCGCTTACGCGTTTACCATAAGCCAGTCAACAGGGAAGACTTTACAAGGATGGTCGAAATGCAAGGTGAGGTCAAATGTGTTGACTCTGCCATGGCAGAGTCTATTCAGTAAAATGTTAGGCTATTGTTTAAAAAAATAAAAATAATAAAATAATAAAATAAAAATAAAAATAATAAGACATGTATGTTGATATATTCCCCTTCATTTTATCTTCCATCGTTTTTGGACTTAGCTAAAAAAAATTATATTTTTGCAGGACTTCTCAAAAAGCAAAGAGTAACTTTTGGAGCACCCTACAAAGATGCTCTGGAACTTGACGTTTTCAAAAGCCGATGCTCTGGAACTTGAATTAAGCTTATCATGATGAGGAGGCATTCTGCACTAAGGTTCAAAGTCGTGAAGATTATTTGCTATGTCACTCAACCATCCATTTAGTTGTTGCTCCGGCTACATCTTTGAGCGATGCTCTAGAACTTTCATTTCATTCTTGTTTCGATCGCACCATACACCGATGCTCCAGAACTTATGCACTTGTTTAAGCGCGTTGACCAAAATATGTGCTCAGGAACTTGTTTGGTTATCCTCCACCACTTTTTTCAAATTTTTCGTGATTCTTCCACCAAATATCCGATACATCTGTCTTTCTATTTTTGCTCTAGTTATAGGTAAGCCACCCAACTCCGTACTCCTCATTGATAGCTCTGTCCCCCATAGAATTCCACACCATATCATAATAACTCCGCCGTCATTTCAACCAATGCCTTCACGTCATCCTGTCAAATCTATGAGGATTAAGATCTTCAAGTGATCACGGAACAAGAGTAAGTATTAATTTTTTCTTTAAATAGGTAGTTATTTTCAAATAAAGAATAATAAATTGGCACAAACCTCACTTCCAAATTAGTAATTCATGCCACCCGGCGATCAATCACTTGTACGACAAGCCTTTCGCAAACCTCCATGCAGATTGGAAATCATTGAAGCATACGTTGCAAATAAAACAAATAAGTAATTCCAGAGGCAATATTTTCAAAAAGAACCTACGTGGGAGCTTTGTGCTGGAATTGAATTTTTTGCAGTGTACGAAATCAGGAAATGGGGGGTGGAAAAAGAAAGGCAAAGCCAGATTCAGCAGAAAAATTATTGGGGTTGAGTAGCATCTCCAGATTGTTCGAGGAAGCAAGGTGGTTAGACTTCATCGGGAAATTTGAAGGCCATAATGAAAAGCTGGTAAGATCCTTTGCAGAGAACTACACCAATGGCGAAGTTGTACTTCAAGGGAAGCGTTTTAAGGTAAGCTCTAAGATTATTTCTCGCTTATCTAGATTAGAGCATAAAGGCATAAATATCAAAGAAACCTCTCAAGTAACATACCAGAAATTAGCTGAATTGCTTGTTAGAGAAGGAGACCCATATCCAATGGTGGTAGTGAGTACCAAGGGGCAAAACAAGAGGTTCCAGAGAACCTCCATATTAGAACCCTGGGGTACTGTTGTTGCATGGATAATAAGGTACTTTACTTGTGAAGGTCAGCTTACCATAGTTGTAGGGCCTACCTTTCGTATGTTGACCCATCTATGTCACGGAAAGGAGGACCCGGCTCTTAGGGTTAATATGCCAGAATTATTGTTTGATTCCTTAAATACTTCCATGGAGAGGTATAAAATAGGGTCTGGGCCCTTGAAACACCACGGGTTAATTCAGCTAATCTGCAAGTATCACTTCCATAAGAAATCCGAAGGGAAATGAGAGAAATTTATAGAGCAAATGGAGAAGCCTACAATAGCAAGAACCATAGAATTAGGGGAATCATCCCAAAAGGCTATTCCATCATCTAGAGCAACCTCCCCTAAGGGCTCTCCAACTCCAGAAGCTCTTAATCCCACTACTCCTGGCGAGGATTTTCCAAACCTCTGTGGTGATAAATTCCAAACCCCTGACATGCAAGAACAGATTCATGTTGTTTATTCTGACATAAGTAAACCAAGAAAGAAGAGAGTAAGGAAAAACCCAACACCTATAATTTTACAGGAATCACCTCCACTCAGAAGAAGTAAGCAGTTGGCTTCTGAATTCTCCGAAACCCCAATACAGGGTGAGGAGGGAAGTTCACAAAAGAAGAAGCCTAAGCGGCTACAAGAACCCATAGAAATTTCAGAACAAGCCAGTGGAGATGAAACACCCCTAAATAGAGAGAATTAGGTGAAGTATTTCCTTTTCACTCTGCACATATAGAGGAAATTTTCAATGATGGTACTCAGGACAGAGAACCTATAGGGGATTGTAGTGTGCCAGAAAATTTGTCACCCAGTGTTGATAAAATTGTTGAAACAATTGAAACCAGTTGTGCTAGTGCTGAATTAGAAAAGTATAAACTAGAAATTGTTGATTTACAGAGGCAATTGTCTAAAAATAATGAGTTTATAGAATTACAGAAAGAAGAGTTAGCTGTACAAACTGCTATAATAAATAAAAGGGATCAAGAAATAAAAGATTTGAAGTTACAATTGCAGGACAAAGATTCAAACATCTATAAGTTGCAGGAACATGTACAAGAGCAGTGTGAAAAGCATAAAGCTTATAGTGAAAATATTGCACAAAAAGATGTAGAAATAGGAAAAATAAAACAGAATTTTATGCTCATGCTCTCAGCTTTCGAGGAAGACAAGAAGATAAAGACTGAGGAATTGAACACTTCCATCAGTAGAATAGTTGAACTAGAAGAGGATCTGAAGGAATGCACTGTGAGACCCCAAACCGAGTCCAAAGCAATTCAAACAGAACCAGTTGTAACTAATTGGTTCCAGGTCATCATTCCGCCTCTGCTAACAAAATGGATGGAACATTGTTACTTCCTCAGAAATGTCCAAACTGAAAATCATAGGCTCAAGAAAGAACTGGTGCTCCTAAAGGAGTCATTTCACAAAGCCTACAGAGGGAAGCAAGATGCCTATCAACTTATGGACTGTTTGCTAAATTGTAGAAGGCCATCGAGAATGTACTCAATGTTTTTAAATGAAAAATGGCTATGATGGAAACTATTTAGGATCTATAACGATCAACCTTATGAGCCTAATGACAAACAGTTTGTAAAAATATTTGTAGAATCAACTCCTGAAGATCAAGATTTAATTTGTGAATTCTTTTTACATGATTTGTTATTAGAAAATCATATAGATTTCTTTATTAATCTGTTTGTGGGAGAGGTAGAATTACGGGCATTTCTCTCAACTATGAGAAATCAAATCCATTGGCAAGAGAGAACAAAAGAATTTGTACAGACAGAGAAAACAGTGGGTCTCCAGATCAGATCACCAAATTCAAGGCCTGAGGGGTTCAAAGCTACATTTTTGTCTCTTCTGGTTAATGAAAAGATGAGGGAAAGGTATGACAACAGCCTTAAGATGTGTTATGACAATTTCATAGCAAATGGACAAAAATTAATTGGCAAAGCATGGCATGCCTGCGAGGAAAGGTTCACCCCTCTTCCAACTTATTTAAAGAAAAGAGAAGTTATTTCTCCTCTAAACATCAGATGGTCATTCAGAAGGGTTAATGCTCTAATTAAAATCATGAAAACACTCAGAACAAAGTGGATAGGAATGAGATACATGCCCCCCTTGCTACTGAATCCACCCCTAGCTTTTAATATTTCCACAAATCAGAATGATAGACTCTTTAAAGAGTGGAGAGAAAATGTGAAGTTCCATAGAGGGTTTATTCATAACCCTGAAACTTTTGATGCATCAGCTAGGGAAACTCATGATCTCAGTACTCTTTATTAAGAATGGAATAAAACTCAAGGATTTAACTATGGAGCGGGAGCACCTGCCAGAAATTAGGTAGGGGAGGAAATGATGAGGTGAAAATAACCTCATCATAATAAAATCTGGAAAGCTCATTCTTGCTAATTCAATCCTAAGCCTGTGCTAATTTATTAAACTTTAGAAGAAGTAATTACTTATTTTTAGAAAAATTATGCTTTCTTTCTTTCTTTTAATCAATTGAGGAAATTGTCCAAAGCAGGTTTAATGGGTTGATTTGAGTGTTGTTGTAGGGATTAATAGGTCATCATGCGGCTGTTGCAAAAGTTAGCCAACACGTGCCTCAAAGTAATGCTATGAACCCACTCCTTGAAGCCTGGATGATGCGTCGAAAATTCAATTTTAGTTCTTTTAATTCGGTTGTTTAAAACTTTATGGCTCTTCTCGAGCCTTCTGCATGTTTTAAGAAGCTTTAAAGACATCAAGTTAGTTTTAAGTTAAGGAAGACTTTTTCAATGGCTATCCATGCCATCGTAAATTTAGGATCTAGTTACAAGGTTATCTATAAAACTATAATTTTATAAGTAATAAAAGAGACAGAGAAGAAGTATCGTTATGCTGTTTACATGGATTTGCAAATCACTGTTGCAAAGAGTTATCTAGTTTCTGTTTATTCGTAACTGTTGAATTCAATAATGGAGACTGTATATCATAAGAGGATTTAAACATCTGTAGTTTATGTGAGTTAAAGACAAAGTAGTAGCCCGTGAGCTGGCCACTCGAGGGGAGTTAGCCTAGATAGATAAGTATTTTATTGATTAAGTTATTTCCTTTGCTTAGGATAAATTGTTGTTCAGTAGAAAATAACAAGTTGTTGAAAAGTTTAGTTAGTTGTTCCGGAGCACCATTGTCTTTAATTTGTATAAGTCTTCTTCTGTAGTTAATAATATTTCTTTACTGTTTAGAAGATGCTTAATTGTTTGTTTCCTTAATTTTATGCTTCCGTAGTTTACCAGTTATTTAGTTTACTTGTTTCCATGCTTTCTAGTTTAGTAGTAATGTTTTCTAGATTAGTTGTCTTATGCTTTTTAATTTAGTTTTCCTTGATTTTCTTAGAGTAAGATCATTTTCGAGTTAAGTAGTAATGGCTTTAGTTTAGTCTCAACTTCTGTAGTTTAAAAGAAAAACTGAAAAATATAAAATGGGTTGTTTAAATAATCTCCTTTTGCAAACTGCCTTGGACACTACCCGGTCGACAATTGACATTCAATTATTCTAAAGTAGTAGGACCTAATGATAGCCTATCAGGGTCAGCCTAAAATTAGAACAATTTTCCTTTAAATGAAGAATTTCATCAAAATAATGCTTTTAAAAGGCTAAAGCTCAACTCAGAACAACTGCTCCACGGGACATGATGAGCTGAAGACTGACAATTGCTAATTGCCAAAAATAGTATTTACTATAAATAGTAAATACTGAGGAAAGACCACAAAACCTCCAAACACGGAACCCCTTGATTCACCTCAACAAGCCTACGGGACTCCGGAATAGGCTGATGAGCAACTGATAGGATCACTGATGAAAGGAGGACATTACAGATGTTCTTTTTATAATTGCATTCCTAGAGATCTCTTGAACATAATCAACAACTCTTTGTTTATTAGTAGCAAGGGCCATTTCCCATATAGCCAAGGTTTCCAAATTTGGACTGAAACCTTATCCAAAATAAGCTTGTTTAGCTTGCTCATCTAACGTAAATACATCCTCATCCTAATACCTAATAGTATCTAGAGAAATAGCTGAAGCAAGGTCTCATTTTGGAAATAGGAGTAGTCCACTTTATTTCACAATCCTTCTTCCTTCCTCAGAAGTGATCCTTGAAGAATCATAGTCCATCTCGGAGGACTTACCTAGTAACCTCCTCATACTATGAGGGATCAAATCCTTCGTTTGCCTTATTCAATTTTTTATTGAATTCATCCTGCTTGACCTTGATTATGAAATCCTTGAACTCCTTAGAAGTTACAAAGCTATCATCATCTAAGAACTAAGTACAAGCCAAGACCCTTACATCATTAGCAATTAAATCATCATTGTAAAATTTTATTGCAAGCCTATCATCGGGTATTTTCTCATTTCCCTGGTCAACTTGAGGAGAAGAGAAATTTTGATCAACCTCTTCATCTCTAGGAATATTCTCAGCAGTATCTTCTTCTAGCCTACTCTCTCCTTCATTAGGATTTACTAAATAATCAACCAGTGGTTGAACACAAACTATTACTGGATGACTCATTGCAACATGCATTGAGTATTGAGCTAGCATTGCCTCCTCATGAACAAATTGCTCAACTTCTACTTCTCTAGGCCCTTGCTCAACATGCTTCCTCTTGAAATATGAACCACTTTTTAAACAATCAAACTTCTTTTCCATCCTTTCAATAGGATTTACAATGTCAACAAAAAGGCTCTTGTAGGAGGGATTTTTTACTATTCTCTTCTCTTCAAATTTGACCATGATTATCCATTTTTGTTTACTCTCCTTCACTTCTTCCTATATTTGGAGATTCTTGATGACATCATCCAAGGCATGAAATTGGTGATAAAATTGAGACCTTCCTCTTTCCAATCTCATTTTTTTGATGTAAACCTCAATATCACAATTCCTTACAAGGTCCACCTTCATCCTATAGCTCTACAACATTGTTGGTAAGACATGCAACCCTTCTTTTATAGTAAGAATAAAGTGGGAGAATTGCATCCCACCTGGAATAAGTTTCTTTATCATTCTAAAAAGGAATTTATTAGACAAGCATTAAGTTGCCACATTATTTCCACAAAAGCTAGCCTATCTGTCATAAACCTTGGCGAACAATGTGGTTGGACAAGGGTACCATATATTCTAAATATTGTGTAGTTGGAATGTAGATACCAGTCTCCTCAAGTGTGTTCAGTTCCCTTTCTTGGATCAAACTGCATGGGCCTGAGAAACTTGATAACCTTTTCTAAAATTATTTCTTTAGGCCAGAGGCCAAGGTTATTCAACACATCCTGCACAAAAACATTCTCAAAAACCAGATAGTTTGCAAAGGAGCAATGGGAGTCCCAAATAAAAGTCCACTTTTGGACTAGCAACCTATTTCCTTCTTCATCATGTGTCTTCAAATTCAGGGACCCAGTCCATATCTTCACCCCACTATAAAGAATTATATACATAAAAAAGAATACCACTTAAATATAGACCAGCCTTTGGGTCCTTTAAGTCAATTATCTGCTTGTTCATTTCCTCTACAATGAAGGCAACATAATCAAAAAAATTGTTGGAATTCCTATGTTGAATGTTTGTAGCCAACATCATCATATAAATGGACATTTTTATTTTATAACAATCCCCAAAACCCTGACATAGAGAAAAATATGTATTGAAAAAATAGTCTTCAAAGATATCAAAGTCGAAGGACTCAACTTCATCTTTGGTAATCTAACCACTTTCCCATCAAAACCTTGTCTTCTATGTTGTGGGATCCATAAAACCCTGAAACTGTGTTTTTCCTTATCCCATTCTCTTAAAAGCACCAAAATCAATGCTCACACTGGTCGAGACATTTAGATCAAAAGTTTCGACAATTTTCTACCTAGAAATCTCTAATAGATGAGATCCCTTCTGAATTTTTATTACCTTGTCCTTTTCATCATAACCCTAAGCTAGGGCTCAGATGAAATCGACATGAACAAACACATTGGGAACAACCAATTCTCCCAAATATTGAGTCCACAAGTTGGACACCGGCATGTTGAATTTACTCCTTTTATAACCATAATCAAATAAAGTCCACCCATGCTACGGGATAATTGCATCCCTTATATGTGACTTAATCAAGTAGTATGTTGGTCAAAGCCCCTATCCCCCGAGCATGCTTCGCTCTGTTTTTCGATCTAGTAAATTGCTTCATTGGGTCATCGTCCATGAATCTCTTAGTGCCCTTCGATTTTACACTTGATTCAATCAATTTTAGGGTTTTGATTCTTTTTGAATTGTTTAGGGTTTCTTTCTTTTCACACGATCACCGAATTTCCTAGGGTTTTAATTTCCTTCAAAAATTAAAGCAAACTATTTGAAAACCCTTTAATTTATAATCCCTTTGACAATTCACAAATAATTTCAGGAATACAATTGATCGAAGTACTTACCTCTGAAAACGCTTAAAAACCCTAGCTCTTTTTTGCATGCACCTCTCTCTCCAAGAGATCGAATCTTCAAAATTGTCAAATGTGCCTTCAATTATGATGATAAAAAAAATTATTTGTTATATAATCTCCTAATAGTTCTAGTTGGGCCTTAATTGTTGGAATAATGGGTCACGTGGATGAAACTAAACATTCGGCAACTAGTCGTTCTCTTTTGAATTTTAGTCATTGATCTAAGTGTTTTGAAATAATATCGATGGTTAGCGCAAACCCAATGTTCACCACATAATCCATTTTAATTTTGTTTTGAGAAAATGTAGCGTGAAGGAACCTTGCAATGAATCCTGGAGTGGACATGCATCCATTTGTCTTTAGTCACCTCTTGATGTATAGAGGATGCGCACTACAATCATGACATGACACATGTCATCACCAAGTGGCTCATTACCAAGAACACTTTTCTTATGCACTACAATCTAGAAAATGAGTTACGAAGAGGTCAAGTGTTGCAATCTGGAACAAATAGTGTCCCCCTTTTATTCACTACCACTCAACACATTTTCTTTATACACTAAGAACACCAAATTATGCTTTGAAGAAACCTCACACTAAAAATTTGGGGCTAACACCTATCTTCATTTTATTCATTATGGTGGCACATTTTGGCTATGCATTGAAGATATAAAAATATGTTGCAAAGTAGTAGCGCACTAGAATGATAAAGCGACACATGTCCTTTTCCTTTAAAAAGATATTTGGTGCATTCCCTTTGTGCACTTGGTTTACGAAATTGCACTTTGAAGGAGATTTGTGTTGCTCTCATGACTTGACAAGTGTTAGCCACTTATTGAACCCTTCCCAACATGATTTTTTAATGCATAGGGTAACTAAAAATATGCAATTTTTTTCATTTCGGTTGAGGAAGCCTAGTGCATTCTTGCCATACACTAGGTAAGTGAATGTGCACTATGAAGAAAATGTGTGCTGATATAGGAACATGACATGTGTCCAAATCCTTATGCATAGTCCCCAACACATTTTCCTTATGCCAGAGATGTGAAAATACGTTGCGAAGGAGGTTTTCACTACACTTAGAGCGTGAAAAGTGTCTCATTCAAGGGCTATGCTCCTAGAACTTAAGTTTCCAATTGAGATATGTGCAAATAAGTTGTTTTTAAAGGTGTGCTAATACTAAGGGGTCGGTAACATAATGATGGAAAAGAATCCATTAGAAAATTATAAAGCACTAGAACTGATCGAAAAGGTCAACGAGAAATTAGAACAAGGCTTGAGACATGACCAAGGTTTTTTTAGGGTTTTATCATGAGAAAATAACTATTTCAATAAATCCTAACGTAGAAAAACAACATTTGAAAGGAGAAAAAAATGAGAATCATATAAAAGTGTAAAAATGTGCTACCAGGGGACATTAGTGGGATTATATGTTAATTTATCTTAAAAAGATTCAAAATATGGAGAACCATTATTAGCCCAAAATATTGATGGAGAAAGAGATAACTTAAATGAAGAAAATAGGGATGAAACAGGATGAAATTGGTTGAGTAAATAATCCATTAACTTGCAAGAGTTCCCAAATACTAATGAGAAAATAAAAAAGAATGTGAGATAAAAATTCAAGAGTGTCATGTGGACAAAATAATTTTCTTCGAAGAAAACATATTATGTCAAAGAGGTTAAACCCACATAATAACATGATGAAAAACATACATAGGAGTAAAAATTAAGGGGAAATCAAATTTTGATTTCCTAATTAAGTGAAAGATCCCCAACCCAAATCTGATCTGATTTTCTGAGTTTTGTCTTTTCAAATTTTTTGACTAGTGAATAGGAAGGGTTTTTTTTTTGTGTTTTTGTGATTTTTTTGTGTGTTTTTGTTGAATGTTGATATATGCAACATTATTGCAACCTAGAAGGAAGGAAATTTCTGGTAAAACTTAAATGAGTCATACAATTTAAATAGAGAGCAATAATGATGAATTTATTGGCTCAAATATCATTGTACATACCACAAATCTACATATAACAATCTGATATAAAATTGAACAGCAAGGGCAACCCCTTTTCAACTTCTTCCAAGCTTCACAAATCTACCCAGGGTCTAATTTAAATTTCCAGCTAACTCAATATGCGAATTAGATCTGATAATTGGTATGAAACCCTTCGTAGCACCTAGGGTTTGAAGCTTGTGATTCTTGAAATGATGCAGCAGCTGAGATAAGGTATAAAATGAGTTGCCAAGGCCTTGAGAAGACCTATACTGCTTATGGTTGCCCCTGATCGGTTGCAATATGTTGAAATAATACTGCTACAAACTTAGATTTGCAACATATATATATCTGAAATTTATCCAAATAATCTCAAATGAAGACCCAAGGTAGGCCCTCCCCAAAGGTGAACTGGGTTCTCGTCCAATCCACGATATCCTTTGAGAGTTTTCATTTTCAGAAGGTTGAAGCAATGTTGAAACCCTTCTCCAAAGCTTAAACCTGCAAAGTGTTTTGTAAAAATGAGAGTAGAATGCTCAAAAAGGATCCCAACACATTGCTTTAAACCTCTCATGGAATTTTTAATAAAGTTCAATAAAATATTCCTCTTGAGGGTGTTTCCTCATCAAAATAAAAAGGAAACTTTTTAAAAACAACTTGAGTTGCTAGGATGGGGCACTTTTCACTATTCACCTTATGATTTTTAGTTACTATTTACCTTTTACTTTAGCTCTAGATTCATCAACTGAAATCAAAACTGAAAGGCTCATAAGGCTCCCAGCTAGACTCCACAGCCCTCGGTTGGGTTCCCTAACCATGTTGTTGACCTACGAAAACCCTAATAGTACGCCAACCTCCACTATAGATTGAGATGTCCAAGAAAGGGACATTGTAGTCCTCCCTTCCCGGGATTGCTTGCCCCTAAGCAACCTACAACTATAATATCTCTCAACTGCCACAGCATCTGATTTTTGAATAACAAACCATCTATGTTTGACTGCCAACCACGTGGATCCCAAATGATCCTGGAAAGAACTCCAACTAGCATCCTCTGTATACAGTTGAAGTTCCTGTCACTGTCAAGCCCTATCAAGTGAAGCCAATTGTCCAACAAATAAACTCTTCGATCCCAGTTCTGAAAAATCATCTCTATATAAATTATGCACAGGGATCTCTACCATCTATTGATCAGTGAGCTCTGCCATCCAAGAGATGTGGAGATGAACCAAACACATCCACACTATCCATAAGAAAACTCCATCTAGATCCCATGAATAAATTGTAAAGCCAACACCTGTCGCTTTTCATTGTGCTACTCTGATAACCTCTATAACCCAAATGTAGCAAATCTCTATGTCCTGATACAAAAGGCAATCAGCAAGAGGGAACAAAGTTGAAGACTTTCCAAATTTGGACTCATCACCTATAGACGGAAATATATCATACCAAAGTGAATCAAGACACACCTTATTCAACCCACCTCTTAGTGTCATCAAAGACATGGTCAAATCTTGTGTATGTGGGTTGAAAGGAAATTGATGAGAACACCTCATAATGTAATCGAGGTGAAACTCCCTTGACTGCACCAATGGAAAACTAGAGTGGTCATGGGTACTCCATCCTATACTACCATCATCAAAAGGAAACTCACAACTCACAATAGGATGATTTGGTCTTGTAGCAACATCATCATTATCCTTTACGGTCATGTCAACAAGACCTCTATCAGAAAGCAACTGCAAGTATCCTAAATTTCTTCTAGGAGTAAGAAGAGTACCATCATGGATGCCACCTATCTCCCGAAAAGAGGTTGGAACAACACCAAGGTCCAGCATGCAAAACTTAGAAGATACTGTTGGGTAAAAATTATGAAATCAACTTTTCAACAGATTACACAACCTAGATTTCAACCACAGCTATGTGAGATATAATCTCGTCTCTCATAAAGGGGAGGCAACCTTCTTACTGCTTTCAGAAGCTAAATAAAACTAACTAAATATTCACAAAATGTACACTACAACTACGAAATGGGGGGCATTTGTTACATTCATGCTTCTCTCTTTTTCAGAGAAGACATTTTACAATGTTTCATGGTTGATGATTCAGATTCAAAGTAACCTTAAACTAAAAAAAAGCAGTAATGTCAATAACTCTATCTTTTTAAAGCAAAGTGTAGAGGTACAAGATATGATAACAATAACAATAAAAAGGAAAAGGAAAGCTCACAAAGGCACAAATTCATTCTGTAGCTTTTTCATCGATGGATCTGTAATAGATGTATCGTTTGTTGTATTAGAAGCACAAAATCTTGTAGATCATTCAACAATAGTTATCCAAACGTAAACATAAATCCAAATAAATAATGCAACATAAAGTTTACATAAATTTTCTTGAAGACGTTTAGATCTCATATACTAATCACCACCAATATAATCAAACCACAAGATTATCGATCCCAACACAAAGTCTGGTATGCAATCCTCTTCTTTATTGATCAGATTTTAGATTCACAAAATTGAACATAAAGTCTCAATGTTTATTTCTCAAAAGGGCAGCACTTCATTGCAAAATACTAAAGGTAAAGATTACAATAGAAATCCCTCTTATTTATAGAAGAGAGGGGAGAGCTAATCTAGGAAATTAGTTGATTAAAAATAGGAAACCCTAACTTTGACTAAGTCAACATGTAATCCATCTCTGTGAAATTAGATCTCATATTTTTTAGTGTAATTACATTTGCCAAAAAGATATTTAAGATGTCAAAAACTATTTACAAGATGCATAAAGGGAAGCATCAAAAAGTTCAACACTGGAAATCAAGAGTCTTCATGGTTCCTTGCTTTGGGCGCGGAAGTCTTCATACTTCTTCTTGGTCTCTTGTATGGATGCATCATCTGGGCCGATTATGTAATCAACAAGGGTGTGAATTCTTGTGATCGTCCTTCTTGTGGATGAATGGATTTTCTTGCACCTGTGAAGATGTGTGTTAAGATTATCAATGGTCAATCATATATCACAAATGAAATGTATTGAGGCTTTGGAAAAGTTGGAATCTTCAACTTGTTGCATGAAAGATTTTTTGTAGATCTTGGAAAGTCCATTGGCTGGAAGGAAAATTTGGTTTTCTTCAAGAAGCTTGCCTAACAACTCCTTCATTCCCTTTTTCTAGGATGGCACGATGTCTTTCGACATCTTCCTGTAATTGGTGGAGATCTTCAATAACAGACTGGATCACTTGTATTCGGTGCTTGAAGGACTCTCTTTACAAAATCTTGTATGTCCTGAAGACCAATCTCAGTGTCTTTAATTTCATCCACCTTTGAGATCATCATAGTTGGTGGAAAGACACCCTGATACTTGTATTTCATCTTGCCTTCTTTTTTGGAAGATGATGGAGGCTTCTTGGTTGTCATCTAGAATCAATTGGATCAAAGATGTCATGTTGAGGATCACTTGATGATATCTAGAGAGAAACTGCAAGGATGGTGAATCAACAGGTGTTAGCATAAAAAGAAACATTAGGAAGCATGAAGTGATCAAATGATGTTGAGCATGCGTGAACAAAGAAACTAGCCACGGAAAATGATGCGAGAGCGGAGAAACAGGCTTTAGAGTGAAGATAGAACAAGTTTGGATGGTTTCAAGGAAAAACTGTCAAAAGTGTAAGGGTGCTGAAAATCAACGCCCTTGCACTTGGAGAGGTGACAAGGTGTAAGGGCGCACTTGCGTTGTAGATTTCATTGGAAAAGTGTCAGGGTGCTGAAAATCAGCGCCTTGGCACTTGGCTTCATACTTAGAAGTTTTAGAGAAGTGCAATAGCGGGATTTTTCAGTGCCTTGTCACCAGATAGAAAAATAACTCTATGTAGGAGCGGTGATTTTCACCGCTCCTACACTAGGACTTTGTGAGAAAAATGTGAAGTGCAATGGCTTGGAAAAACAATGCTCCATCCTTAGTGAGTTCCAATCAAAATGAAATGTTGTCATTTTTGTAGAATGTGTGGGTGAAGCATTTCACCATTTTGAAAAAGGAACGTTAGAAGAATGAGGAGCACGCGTAGGGAAAAGAAAAATGATGAAGGAAGAAGACAAAACGTTATCTCTAAAAACCCAAGGCATCGAATGAGGAATGAGCACGCAAGAAAACAAAGAAGGCGCGCGTGACAAGGAGACTTGACCCCGTGCAAACAAAGCATATAGAAAAAGACACAAACCCCCAAGATAAAAATGCGATGAAAACATGAAGCATTTACAACATTTTTTCATCTCTACAAATGAATAGGAAAAATGAAAAACGTGGTGAAGAAGGAAAAATGACATACTTCAAGCAAAAAGAAAACCTAAATCGAATTGCTTGAAGAGATCTTCAAAAATGTGAACTTGGGAAGTGTTGAAAATCGCCCAACAATTGAGGAGAGAAGAAAGACAAGATAAAAAGAAGTTGATCAATCCAAAATGACTTAAAAGTCACTTTTAAAAACCTCATAAATGAACTCCAAGTCGCACAATAATCAAGGCATGTTTTATGGCAAAACTAGGAAAAGTGCAATGTAGACAAAAATCACCGCCCAGGACTTAAAATGGCTAAGTATGGAACTTGGTGTAAGGGCGCTAAAAATCAGTGCCCTTGCACCAATCTGAATTTTCACTTAAGTGCATAGGCACTAAAAAACCCCGCCTTTGCACTTTTTATACTTAGACAAATTTCTTCAAAATGTTAGAGCGCTTTTTTCTGGAGCTTTTGCACTTTTCATAATTTCACTAAGTATAAACAATGAGAGTTCGAGGAGATACTCATTTCAAAGGTCTTCGCTAGACGGACATAGAGGGATGCTCAAATGGACTATTTGAGACTTTAGAATGCACTTCGAGGTGGATTGAAAATCACCTCATTTTGTGTGCTTGAACATCATGAACCTAGGAAACGAACAAGTTTCAAAGGGGGGTTATCCGTGGAACGAGCACTGCTAGATTCCATGATAACATAAACCATGTTCTTCTGATAAGACTGTCCAATGTCAGACTCAAAAGTACCAATGTAGAGTCTGGTGCTCAAATCTCCCATGTGTACATAGATCAACTCACTAGGCCACCAAATACCACGATTGTAACTTAGGTTGGTAATAAGAATGGAATCATAGGTGTCAACATACCCATATATACTAAGGAAATCCATCAAATAAACACGCCTCCACACACTCCCAAGCAACTGGATAGCTGGTGTAGGACATGAAAATTTGGAAAGTGCAATGGAATTCCATGTATAACAACCACTAACCCATGAGGAATCAATGAATATGAAGTCACCAATCAACAAATATATCATTGTCAAGCCATGAGGAAAAGGTGACAAACCCAAATGTGTAGTGTAGATGTCATCAATACTCACCAAAGATAACTTTTGAGTGGTTGATCCACTATAAGTGACATCAATAAAATCAATATCTTCATGAATGAATTGATCAACAATAACTGCAATTTCAAAACTAGAAGACCTTTACTTATCGTCATCCATGGAGTGGTGAGTGTCATGAATTTGTTGAAGATGAAGTTTAGCTTGTTGAGCCAACATCTTAGCTCGCTTTTCCTTTTCTGACTGTCCTTCATTCAACTTTTGGGACTGCTTTATAACAGCTGCTCCAAAGTGTCTAAAATCAATCTTATAATAAGATGTGTCATATAAATTACCATGACCAATGCATGCATCTTGTGTACCAACAATTATTGACTCTTATTCACAAGTTTTCCCATGTGTAAGGGTAGAAGTCTCATAAGAATGAGGAAGAAGAATATCACTATCCCAAATTAGACCTTTGGGATCCTCTTCTATGCATGCATTGTAGTCATCAAAGAACATCGAGTCTTGATTTGTCTCATGCTTTTCCCAAGTGATTAGAGATGGAAGTGAAATAAATATTCATCTTGGATGCTTTGATATTCAAAATTAGACTACTTGCATTCTAAACTTGTCATTTCATTCTCAAGTGGGAATAGATAATGGTTGCCTCCATACTAAAAATTGAAACCTTTGCCTAGCTCCATTGAAGTAATTTCATGATCCTCAACACAAGTTGAATGTTCTTCATCAATTTTTTCAATGTCTACACTTCTTGCATCATCATTTTTCTTTATAGAATTAGTTGTTATAAGTGACTGATTTTTGAATTATGCAATGAATTAGACATACACAAAAGAAGACAAAGTTCAACTATCTCTTTGTCCTTATCCTTTACCAATTTTACCACCATGTCCTTGCCTCTAAGCAACTGCAAGTAATCCTCTTTCATCAACTCCAAAGCCTCCTTTAAAGAGTGTGAATGTGAATGAGAGATACCATGTCCCATTCCTTTTTATGTTTCCTCTCTTTGGGTTGTCCAATCCAAATGAATCCTTCTATGTGTTTTTGGGTGCCTTGACAATGCTTGAACAATTTTATCATCCTTCGCCACCAATTTATCATGCAAGTCTTCCAAAACCAAAGGCTTTTGTTCCAACTGTCCTTGGCTGCCATGGACTGATTTTTCATCATGTGTAGTGGAAGTAGAATCAATTATCATTCTAGAAGAAGCATTAATTAAGATCACCCAAAGAATCCATACAATTTATGTCCATATCACTAGCATGTTCCATTCTTTTGTAATCTTCAAGGTTAGAATGCACTTGCATACAGTTTGCAACCCCAACTCATAGCATTTCATGTCTTGAAGCTTTGTCTTCAACATATTCAGTCAAAGTATCATCATCATAAGCTTATATATTTTCCATTACTAACCAAACCCAAGATGTAGTATGCAAAACAAACCAAACTTTATCAAAATGCAAGATCTTCTTAGTCGACAGCCTCTTAGTCTCCATAATCAACTCTTTAAGACCAAATGCTTCATATGATCTTAACAATTTTTCTTTCATTGTAGGTGATGCATGACTAGCCAAATTGAAATGAAATATGTTCCATTTCACACAAATGGATATATCACTTGTGGTTGGTCCATCAAGTGTGTAACTATTATCATCATTATTTTGAGCCTTCAAGGAGCTCTCTAAAAGAGGACAAACATAAACTCTAGGATGCAAACTAGACCAAACTGAATATCCTAAATCATTCCTCCTTTCTTCTTCACACAACTCAACATGCTCTTCTTGTGGGCTTACCTCATGAAGCTCTTCCCTTGTATTCTCATCATCTACACATTCTTCCCTTGGAAGAAATGAGGACCTAATGTATGACTCTCTTTGTATTCTTATGTTATCAAGTTGATTGCATCTTTCCTTGAACTCTTGCAAGTGTTGTCTTGCTTGGGCAGCAAGAATCTTGGCTTTTTTGGCTCTTGGTGACCACCCATCACACAACCCTTGTATCCTTTTAACATCTTTCACAATATGGTGAGCAAAATCAAGACCTTTGTGGCTTGAATCCACAATATATATCTCATGTGTAACACTCTCTACTTGAGTACTATCATAGGAAGACTCAACAATATCATTACCTTCATGTGAAATGGATGCTACCTCGTGATTAGAACTATTGCTGCAAAAATCAGAATAGGTCTCATACCCTGGTGTCATGTTTTCAACATCTCCAATGGGTTGATCCATGATTGTAACCTCTTCCACTTTGTGATCAACATGTTGACTCAATGGTGTGTTATGAATCTCCACTTGATCCAAAGTTATTTCTTCTTTAGAACTCCCACCCGATGACTGATTTTTGCATTCATTAGGATCACTTGTAAGCTACAAACTACAAACAAGTGATTCTTCTACTGTTCCTCATTCTTGCACATTAATCTCTTCACTTTTCCTAATGGGTTCTCTCATATCTTTTGATATTTCTTTCCCTTTTTGTTGTTGATATGGACTTGAAAACATCAAGTCATCTTCATCCTCATCTGGTATACCCAAGAATTGTGTGAAATAAAGCATGTCTTGTTTCTTTTGAGGAAGAGAGCAATACTTGTCATAGTTGGCCATAATTGCTTTATTTTTTGGTGAAACATGAGGACTCTTACTTGTTCTAATAAATGGAGATGATCCACTAGAGTGCCCAAATTTCTTTGAAATCGTATCATTCAATCATTGCAATTATCAGTTGATCTTATGTTGTGACTGTTCTAACTCTTCCCACACCTGTGTATCCTTAAGCAACTTTTCCATGATGACTCGTCACGCTGCCCAACTGAAAACTAAACCAAACGGAAGTACACACAACTTTGAATGCACCCAACAGGCTGGTAAGATCCAAGCTTTGATACCACTGAAAGATCCCCAACCCAAATCTGATCTGATTTTCTAAGTTTTGTCTTTTCAAATTCTTTGACCAGTGAATAGGAAGGGTTTTGTTTTTGCATTTTTTTAAATTTTTTTGTGTTTTTTTGTTGAATGTTGATATATGCAACAATATTGCAACCTAGAAGGAAGGAAATCGCTGCCAAAACTTAAATTAGTCATACAATTTAAATAGAGAGCAATAATGATGAATTTATTGGCTCAAATATCATTGTACATACCACAAATCTGCATATAAGAATCTGATATAAACTTGAACAGATAGGACAACCCCTTTTCAGCTTCTTCCCAGTTTTACAAATTTTCCCTAGAGTCTGATATGAATTTCTAGCTAACTCAATATGCGAATCAAATCTGATAATTGGTATGAAACCCTTTGTAACACCTAGTGTTTGAAGCTTGTGATGCTTTAAATGATGCAACAGTTGAGATAAGGTATAAAATGAGTTTCCAAGGCCTTGAGAAGACCTATACTACTTATGGTTGCCCCTGATCTGTTGCAATATGCTTATATAATACTGCTGCAAACTCAAATCTGCAAAATATATATCTGAAACTCATCCATTTTAAGCCTAAATGAAGACCCAAGGTAGGCCCTCCCCAAAGGTGAACTAGGTTCTCGTCCAATCCACAATAGCCTTTGAGAGTTTTCATTCCCAAAAGGTTGAAGCAATGCTAAAACCCTTCTCCAAAGCTCCAACTTGCAAAGTGTTTTGTAAAAATGAGAGTAGAATGCTCAAAAAGGAGCCCAACACATTGCTTTATAACCTCTCATGGACTTTTTAATAAAGTTCAATAAAATATTCCTCTTGACGGTCTTTCTTCATCAAAAGAAAAAGGCCACTTTTTTAAAACAACTTGAGTTGCTAGGATGGGGCACTTTTCACTATTCACATTATGATTTTCAGTTATTATTCACCTTTTACTATTCCCATAAAGCAACTTTAATCTTTTCACTTTAGCTTTGGATTCATCAATTGAAATCCAAACTGAAAGGCTCGTAAGGCTCCCAGCTAGACTCCACAGCCCTCAGTTGGGTCCCCTAAACATGTTGCTGACCTACGGGAACCCTAATAGTAGGCCAACCTCCGCTATAGACTAAGTTTTCCAAGGAAGGGACATTACATTAAGGATTAGATCACATCATTTTAGTTGAAATATTAAAGGGTTGACACTACCTAAGAAATAGTGGGAAATGATAGCATGTGTATTTTACAAGGGAGTGGTGGAGATGGAATGGATCTAAATCATGGAGTGTGCAATATATAGTAGAAGTTGTATCAAGTAAAAAGATAACTTGAGAGTGGAGAACCCAATCACCTTATTTGAGGAGATGAATCTAATGAAGATGGGAAGCTTTTTTATTGAGATACATAATAGAATATCCAAAATCAAAAAGGGTTTGGAAATTTTATAAGGATATTTTTGTGTCCTATGGTTATGTTCACATGGTAATATTTGGTTGTGTCTCTTGGTCCCATAGAATTATTGGTCTTTCAAATTCTATTAAAATATTTTATTCATTCATTGATTTAATCTTCTTATTATTTCATGGAGCCTCATATGCAATTGTAGTTTATTTCACAATTAAGCAAATGACCAAATTATAAAATTTAAAATAAATATCCCCTTACTATCTCTCCTATTATTTATGTATTTGATATTACCTATGACTGAAATATGAACCAAGGGTATGTCAAGGCAAGGTTGGTTGTTAGTTGACTACCCTGAGAGTATGGGTCCAAAGTCAATACATGTAATGAAATAAATTGCATAATAGAAGAATAAAATAGCAAATACTTGGAAATATAATAGAAATAATTACAAATGTTTGATAATGATGAGCCACTTTGAGGGAGGAAACCTCAAAAATTCTTCATCAAATAATGTTTATATATTTTAGGTCTAGTGATAAATTTACTTTAGGTATCCAAGTTAAATGATTTTGGAGTGCATGTGACATTTAACAAGTTTAGTTGCAGGTTGATCAGAGGGAACTTGGTTTTTGCTAGAGGATCTTAGATTGTGACTCTATTTAAGCTAAATTCCACAACTTTTTGTAATTCTACAAATGTAAATAGAAATAAAAATGCATGTATATTATGGCACTAACATTTGGGTCATGTAAGTGAAAAATATCTTAAGACCGTTATTAATAAAAAAATGGTTGATGGTCTTTCTAATTATTCTATTCATATAAGTGAGTATAGTGTGTTTGGAAATAAGAATAGATCTTTATTTCCTATTAAAAGAAAAATAACTAAAATATTATTAAAAATAATTCATTCAAATGTGTTTGGTCTATTGGATGTTGGTTTATGGGTAAATATCATTATTATGTTGCAAATTCATTGATGACATCTTTAGATATACCTAGATGTAGTTTATGTGTATTAAATCTAATTTTTCACTATGTTTAGAGAATTTAAAGCATTGGTTAAAAATAAAATAGATTATAAGATGAGGGTTTTGAGACCTAACAATGACAAGGAATATTTTTCTATGTAATTTGATGAATTATGTAAGCATTTGGATATTATTTGATAAAAGACAATGCCTTATAGTCCCTAAAAAGATGGGGTAGAAGAAAGGATGTACAGTAGAACCTTAATAGAAAGATATATAAGTATGTTAAGTGATGTACAACTAGATTGGTTCTTTTGAGAAAAGGTTGTAAGTATTGATTTTTGTTTCTAAGTCGATCTCATTTAGATCTTATTGATAAAAATCCTTATGAAGTTTGGATACGTGTAAATCATCCAATTTCCTATTTAATGATATTTGGTTGTGAGTCTTATGTTCATGTCCCTCAATAAGATCAATATAAACTAGATATTCAGGATAAAAGATGCATATGCCTTGGTTATAGTGAGAGTGTTAAAGCTTATAATCTTTAGAATCCTCTAACCTAAAAAAATGATTTTTTTGAGAGATGTGATTTTTTGAAGTTTATAGATTATTTAGGTAAAGAACAACCAAAGAAAAAAGAAACAACATAAATAGTGCACTTCAACACAAAAATAGAAAAATAGGAAGATTTGTATATGTGTAAGAGTAGATAGATGGATCAAAGTATGGAAGAAGGTTCAAATGATATTTTAGATGATAATGTGTAGGATGAGAACATAGAATATTAGGTAGAACCCACTACTCCTACCTTGATAAGGTCCATAAGATAATCAAATCCAATTGAAAAGTTTAGCCCACCAAATTTTTATTGTGGATTTTCTTTGTTGAGTGATAATAATGAACCTAAATCTTTCAAGGAGGTGCTCTCTTCAGATAATATTGATTCTTAGATGTAGGCCATGTCAAATGAGATGATGTGCTTAGATAGTTGTGATACTTGGGATCTTGTGAGTTTTAAAAGGAAATAAATCCCATTAGTTGCAAGTGGGTGTATGATGTAGATCATAGGCTTCGTGTCTTATCAGACAAAGAGAAATTTGGATCTATTTCAAACAAATCCACAAAAAATTCAATCACAATTTCTTTTCAGATATTTTCACATAAATTTACCTCTTTGTTTTTGTTTGCCAAGTCTATAAATTACAAACAATTTACTCAAACTAAGTTTTGGCAATTCTTTGATCGACCTCCCTTGTTACTAGCAATGGTTTTTACCATCATTCCTCTTTGTCTTTTTTTCAATCTACCACGCTTCTCCCAGTTGATTTTTGAGCATTTTCCTCTAGCCTTCATAGGGTTGATTCACATTCTCTTTTGTGCATTCAAAAATTATTGAGTTTTTTATCTTCAACTTTGGACGCCCCAAAGTCTCTTCCTGTTGCGCCTCATTTCCCCCAAAATCCTCAGCTTCCACCGTCCTCCCAAGGCTTTTCATTTATTTATTTTTTTCTACCAAAAAAATGGGCATTCAAATCTGCCAAAGTTCCCACGTTTTGAACAAAGAAGTCACCCTATTTTGGGCACTTTATATTGAGACATTTATATTAGTTTTAAATCTACAGTTTTAAATGCCTTTCAACATTAATTTTCAATGCTTTTGGAAGTCACTATAATCTCAAGAACTCCCAGATGGAGATGCCAGTCAGGAAAGGACAAAAAATCACCAAGGTTTCTAACACCACACCAAAAATTTTAAACAACCAAAATAAAATTGAAAATGAAAAAAAAATGATCTGGATTTCCAGAGTACCCGGATGCTCCAACATCAAACACATTGGGTACGAGAAATGTTTCATGAGTGTAAAGCTCATGAACATTTGGGAAAGTCTAGAATTGGAATTCCAAACTTCTCTAATTTTGAAGCGCTGAACCATGAAGCTTTTTTTGTTGCACGATTCTTCCAATGTACCAAATACTCCTAATACACGTTCCTTCTTGTGCATTTAGCAATCCGTGAATCAATGATTTGATCAATATTTTCACACTCCTCCAAAAATTGATGCATCCAGTCTTGCACATCCAGAAAATCTAAAGATGTACTCTATTGTCCACTTGATTCACCTTCATGATATTTATATAAATCTAAAATATTAAATATTGGAGATATATCAACACTAATTGGAAGCTCAATCTCATATGAATTTGATGAAAACTTCCACAAAACCTTTCATGGCCCAATTTTCTTCCATTTTAATTTATTATATGTTCCCTGTGGGAGCCTCTCCTTTCTCCAATGTGTCATTACCACCTCACCAATCTGAAACTCTTGCACTCTTCTATATACATCAGCATGTTCTTTATATTTGATGATACTCTTCTGGGTGATCCCACAATACTGGTTTACAATTTTTGGGCAAACTAGACACCAAACTTATTTTTTTTAGCTAAATCTTCACTTTCGGGCTCCTATAACGGCTAAACCGCGAGGAATTGGAAGATGATGAAAAATAGTGATTTGTGATGTTTTGTTTATAGATTCTAAATATATTTTTTCATTTTTTTTGGAATCAAATTGCACTTATTTTTCCATCTCCTTCGAAAATTAGTTTTTTTTTTTAAAACAACACTTTTAAGGAGTGACGTTCACCATATACAACATAATTTTTTTTGTATGAAGGATAAAATTCTAATTTTTTCGAATTTAGATTTGTAACTATGATATCTAGCACTTTCATTTGGTTTTATAGTGTTTTATTGAATATTTTTTCCTTAATCAAGTTTTGAAGTCAAACCAATTACAATTCAAACATAGGTGGACTGTATACAACATAAATTTTTATGTATGTATTGAAATTCAATTTATTTTTTAATGGATCAAGGACATCAATACCCAGCCTGAACATATTTTTTTAAATGTTATTTTGATAAGCTGTTATTTTTCCACATGTGCAAAACATAGAACTTGATTTTCGGTGGAAAACCTATGTTTAATAAAACTAAAAAAACACATACATAATAAAACCAAAACATATTAAAATTATATTCATTAGATAGCTCGTTTTAAGGACTACCATCTTCCAGTTGGGTATGTGAAGTCTCCTCCATTTTCATCCTCAACCCGAGCTTCGAAGGGCAAAAATCTGGAGTCTTTTGGGTCGGAGGGTGGGAAGGTAGGAAAAGGGGGGTTCGCTCGAACCCCCTTTCCAAAATGGGAAACATGGGTTCCCACATGCAAAGGGGTTCGCTCGAACCTTGGTTCGAGCAAACCCCTTTTGGGTTTGTTCGAACTCCTCAAAATATTATTTTTTTGCATGGGTGAGGCTTTTGGAAGTTTTCCTTCCTCACTTGAATTGTAAACCACTTTTGTGGGTTCACCCTTCTCCAAATTCTCCTTCCCTTCCTTGTGCAACTCGTGAATATACTTAGCAAAATATTCCACTATAACACTCTTTCTTTTCAAATCTACACTATCTCTCAATTCATCAACTCCCCCCAGGTTGTACCCGTACACAACTTGGAGTGGACTTTTTTCTCACACTTCAATTTATGGAGTTATTATATGCGAATTTTTCTTGTGCCAAAGTTAAATCCCATTGATTTGGTTTATCCCCAACCAAACACCTCAACAAATTACCAATATTTGATTCACTACTTCAATTTGGCCATCCATTTGAGGATAGTAGGCTGAGCTAAAACCCAATTGTGTTCCCATTCTCTTCCACAAAGTATGACAAAAATAACCAACAAATTTTATGTCTCGGCCTAAAATAATACTTTTTTGCAATCCATGTAACCGAACTATTTCTTTGAAAAACAAGTTTTCTTTGTGGGAAGCATCACTACACTTCTTACATGGTATAACATGATCCATTTTTGAAAATATATCCACTACAATCAAAATTGAATCATTACCTCTTTGTGTTCGTGGAAAACCCAAAACAAAATCCATGCTAATAAATTCCCATGGTCTCTCCAATATTGGAAATGGCTGATATAACCCAGTATTTTGCTTCACTCCTTTTGCATATTGACACACTTTACAATCTTGCACCATTCTTTTTACATCTGCACTCATTCTGAACCAATAATAACTTTCATTCAATTGTGCTAATATTTTGTCCACTCCAAAATGTCCACCCAAACCTCCACTATGTTTCTCTCTCAACAAATTTTCCCTCATAGAACCTTGAGGTATCCATAATCTCTTCCCTTTAAACAACATATTTTCTTGAATAAAATACTCTAGCCATGGAGTTCTATCCAATCCCATTGGGCTCTTACATGTTGCCCAAGCTTCTTTAAAATCAGCATCTTCTTCATACAACTCTCCCATCGAATCAAAACCAACAACACTTGCTCTCATTTCATTCAACAACAAGCACCTTCTACTCAATCCATCAACAACTCTATTTGTTTTTTCACTTCTTTATTTCAATACAAAATAATAACTTTGAAGAAATTCAACCCACTTCACATGCTTTTGGATAAGCTTACCTTGACTATTTATATATTGCAATGCATGATGGTCGGTATACAAAACAAACTCCTTCAGAAGCAAGTAATGTTGCCACTTCTTAAGAGCTTGCACAATTGCTTAAAACTCTTGATCATACACAAAGTATTTTCTTTTTGCTTCATTTAACTTCTCACTAAAATATGTTATTGGTCTCCCCTCTTAACTCAAAACTCCTCCAATCGCTGTCCCACTTGCATCACAATCAACTTGGAACACTTTACCAAAATCTGGAAGTGTTAACATGGGTTGCTCTGTCACTTTTGCCTTCAAAATATTAAAACCCTTCTTTGCTACAACTGTCCAAACAAATTCTTTTCTATTACCCTTCATTGTCTTTGTAATCGGTGCACATATCCCACTGAATTTTTTGATAAACTTCCTATAAAAACCTGCCAATCCATGGAAGCTTCTTGCTTCAAACATACTCTTTGATGAAGGCCAATCTACAATTGATTTTACCTTCTCCGAATCTTTTTTAGACCACTGCTAGAAACAACAAAACCCAAATATACTAGCTCCTCTTTCATGAAGCTTCACTTTTTCACATTCACTAACAATTTCTCTTCTTTAAGTATTTGCAAAATTTCCCTAACATGTTGCAAATGTTCTTCCTTTGCCTTACTAAAAATCAAAATATCATTTAAATATACTATGACAAACCTACCAAGGTATGGTTTCAAAACTTCGTTCATCAACCTCATGAAAGTACTTGGTGCATTTTTCAAACCAAATGGCATCACCATCCATTCATACAATTTGTCCTTCATTTTGATAGTGGTTTTCCATTCATCCCCTTCTCTTATGCGAATTTCATGGCATCCACTCTTCAAGTCAATTTTGGTAAAATGCTTAGCCCCACTCAAGCAATCCATCATATCATCCATACGTGGCAAAGGAAACTGATACTTGATAGTTATCTTATTTATTGCTCTTGAATCTGTACACATTCACCAATCCCCATATTTCTTTGGTGCCAACACTGTTGGAACCACACACAGACTCAAACTTTCTCTAATCAACCCCTTATACAACAACTCTTGCACTTGCATGTTTATCTCTTCATTCTCTTTTGGTGACATTCTATATGGTGCATTGTTTGGTAAACTTACAACGAGAATCAAATCCATGCAATGACTAATGCTTCTCATGGGTGACAATCCATCAGGCAACTCCTTCATTAAAATTTCTACATACTCATCCAAAATCTCTTGAATTTCCTTTGGTTTTTCATCTTTATTCTTTGCTGCCCCAACTGCTACAAATTTGGAAACTAAAGCAAAACATTCTTTCTCCTTTTTGAATTCTTTCAAAAATTGCTTTCCAAAAACTAAGCATACCTTGGTTTTTTCTTCATCTTCTCCTTCTCTATTCTTCAATGGGTTCAATGTATATTCTTATCCATCTGTCTTGATTGTAAATGTATTCATTTTCCCATCATGAACAACTTGTCTATCAAATTGCCACGATCTTCCCAGAAGAATATGGCAGGCGTCCATTGGCATGATATCACACATGACTTCATCTTTGTAGTTTCCAATCTGAAAATCAACCATGCATTTCTCATTCACCAACAATTGATGCTCTTTTTGTAACCACAAAACTTTATATCGGAAGGGATGTTTAATTCTCTTCAATTTCAGCTTATTCACCATTTCTTCAAACACTATATTATCAGTGCTACCATTGTCCACAATAACTTTGCAACACTTTCTACTTACCTTACACCTTGTTCTAAAAAAATTCATCCTTTGTATTAGTTCCACTTTCTCCTTTTTTGATATTTAACAAGACTCTTCTCAACATCAAAGATTCTCCATCCTCGGGGTCTTCTCCATGCTTATTTGAAGCTCCCTTTTTACTTTTAGCATGTGCTACATGTACTCTTGCCTCTTTTCCTTTTCCTTCATCTTGCTATATTTGTGGACATTCAAATGCCTGATGGCCCACTTCTCCACATTGAAAAACATGTGAAGTTGAAACCTCTTCCTCTACCTCTTCCAAATGACCCTCTTCCACGAGAGTAGTCTCCTCTTCCTATGGGGAAATATCCTCTTCCCTTGCCTTCTTGCATACTTTCACTCAATGTGCTTGCTTCCTCTTGTTTGTTTAGGAAGCCTCTACCGCTATTTAGTGGTCCTCTTCCACATGAAAATCTGCCTCTACCCCAAGAGTTATTTTGTTGCTTCCTATTGAGATTTTCTTCCACTTTCAAGGCATATTGATATGCCTCCTCCATGCTATGCATATTAACCATATTGATTTCATCTTGGATGGATATGCGCAAACCATTCAAGTATCTTGAAACTTTCTCCATATCATCTTCTTCACAATTGGTTCTTATGCTTAACCAGTAAAAATATTCATTATACTCCTCAACACTGCTCTCCTTTTGCTTTAAATTCTGAAGTTTTCTAAATAAATTAATTTGGTAGTTTGTTGGTAGAAACTTGGATTTTATTTTCGTCACCATTTGATCCCACGATTTTATTTTTTCCTTTCCCTTTCTCTACCTATCTTCTTGCAAGTGATCCCACCATAGGGATGCATGCCCCTTCAACTTGGTGCAAGCATATTTCACCTTCTTCTCTTCTTCAGTATTGTCGTATTCAAAACATTTATCCATTTTTCCAATCCAATCTAGAAACTCTTATGCATTTAACCACCTTTGTAACTTGGAGGATCAAATCATGGCCTGGAATTTATTTTTGTAATGGCATTGACAAATCGTTCTTCACCTGGCTCAAGACCTGATTGGTTCACTTCCTCTCTGCCTTCAACAATCTACTCTTCCTCATCATCACTTATGTCCACTATATGGAATCCTCTTCTTTGTGTCATTTTCATGGCCTCCATCCGTGTTGTGAGACCTCTAATTGCCTACATTGTGCAATTTCTTATTAATTCCACAATCTCAAGCTCCATGCCTCTAGGCGCTCTACCTTTGCGACCCCATCCTCTATATGCCATTTTACTTCTCAACACAACCTATCCCTACTCTGATACCAAATGATGTAGATCATAGGCTCTATGTCTTATCAAACAAAGAGAAGTTTGCAGCTATTTCAAACAAATCCACAAAAAATTTAATCACAATTTTAATTTAGATATTTTCACATAAATTTTCCCCTTTATTTTTATTTGCCAAGTCTGTAAATTACAAACAATTTACTTAAACTAAGTTTCAACAATGTTCTGATCGACCTCCCCTATTATTGGCAATGGTTTTTACCATCATTCCTCTTTGTCTTCTATTTCAATCTGCCACACTTGTCCTAGTTGATTTTTGAACATTTTCCTCCATCCTTCATAGGGTTGATTCACATTCTCTTTTGTGCATTCAAAAATTGTTGAGTTTTTTTCTTCAACTTTGGATGCCCTACATTCTCTTCCTATTGCACCTCATTTCCCCAAAACTCCTCAACTTCCACCGTCCTCCCAAGGCTTTTCATTTATTTGGTACAGATAGTCAGTTAGAGTCATCTAAGACTAGACTGATGGTCTACTGCAACTCCCAAGGGGATTTTTTGGGTAAAAAATTCTCTCATATTTCTAATTTATCTTCTATTATATTCCATTTATCTATTGCGATAACTTTTGATTTTGAGACTAAGAAAATGGATGTTAAAACTAATTTCTTGCATGGGGATCTTGAGGAGGATATTTATATGCAACAAAGTGATTGTTTTAAAATGAAAGGAAAGGAATAGTTGGTTTTTAAGTTAAAAAATCATTGTATGGTCTAAAAAAATCACCCATGATGTGGTACCAAAGTTTGATGTATTTACATTGAAATTAGTTTTTATTATGAGTGAGGAAGATCCTCATGTTTAAATTAAGATTGTTGATGATTAGATACTAACCATTATCTTGTATGTGAATGATATGTTGTTTATTGATAAGAAAAAGGTGATGATCAAGGAGATAACAATATATTCTTGGAATGGAGATTGGTAGGAATTGGGTACACAAAAATATTGGTTGATTTAGAGTATGTGGAAATAATTTTGAGATAATTCAATATGTATGGTTGTAAGCTAATGATTAGTCCATTTATTATTGGTACTAAGATTATTTTAAACATTTTTCCTACATGTGATGGTGATTTTAATGGAATTTCTAATATTTCTTATGCTAGTGCTATTGGTAGTTTGATGTATGCAATAGTTTGCACTTGACCAAATATTACTCAAGTAGTGGGAGTTTTGAGCAGGTTTATGTTTAGACCTGGTAGTGAGAATTATAATTTTTTTAAGAGGTTATTTAGATATCAATATGGAACTTCTAATTACTATTTATGCTATCATGGTACTAATGATGTGGATGAACCATAGACATATAACCATTTTTTATGCAGATTGGGAAAGTGACTTTGATAGTTGAAGGTCCATTGATGGTTGTGTTTTCATTTTGTTTGGAGATTTAGTGATCTAGATGAGTAAAAGATATCTGATATTTTATTTTTCCACCATATAAGTAGAGTATATGGCTTCTATAAATTCCTCTAATGAGGCAATTTGGTTATAAAAGACTTGCTGCAAGTATTGTTTTTTATTGTAGGAGTGTTAGAATTGGATGTGACAATTAGAGTACTACTTGTTTAGCCAAAAATCCTATGTAGCATGCTTGTACTAGGAATATTGATGTTTAGTATCACTTTTTTTGAAAATGGTTGAGAATGGTAAGGTATTTTTAGAGAAGGTCAACACAAGCTAGATAATGTTGCACATTCACTTATGAAGCTAGTGACAACAAATAAATTATCTTGGTGTAAGAAAGCCATGGGCCTTGATACTTGTACTTATTTATATTTATTTTTCCTAAGGATACATTTACAATGTATAATTTCAAGTGGGAGAATGTTAGGATTAAGGTGTCATTTATCTTGCAATGCTATGTATAATTCATGTATCTCCAAAACTCTTTGAATGTGTTCTTAATTCCTAGAGTGGAATTGAATATTATTTTATAATTTAGATTCCTTGGAAATATTGATATTAGTTGTCATACGTATTCATGAAGAAGGTAGAGCAGAATTGTGGTAGTTACAATTGATTTTTGGATCAATACATGTACCTTCACAATTATAGGAGTTAGTATTGAGGAGTGGGAATCTTATATTATGAGATGATACATACATGAATTGGCCACTTAATTTTAGTGTTATTCTTGAAGATTTGAGCTACTATGGGTTATTACACCTAATATTATTTTGTGGTTACATTTTCTATTTTGGGGGCCAATTGATTACACTCATGTGATGTCCATGTGAATTCATTGATGTGTTTTCTATTCTCAAAATACTCTCTTTGAGGTGGGCATGGGGTTTTTACATGATATCATGGTTTTGCAATCTATTATTTTGGTAAACCATTTATGGTTTTTTCTACTATATATTCCTATATAGTGAGAGTATGAGATGGTGGTTTGTGATGAGAATTTTATAGGTACACATTTCCTACCAAAGTGTTGTTAAAGTGAAGAGAGTGTTAGTGAGTGGATGTATCTCTTCTTTGAATATTAATGCATACTTGTTCTCTTTCT
This sequence comes from Sequoiadendron giganteum, assembly GCA_007115665.2. Lineage (NCBI taxonomy): Eukaryota > Viridiplantae > Streptophyta > Pinopsida > Cupressales > Cupressaceae > Sequoiadendron > Sequoiadendron giganteum. The sequence continues at coordinate 528,939,967 of CM021108.1, forward strand.
CATGTGGATTATTTTCTTAAATTGGTTTCTCCATGTACCTCATGTGTTGATATAGTTTGCTAATTTATTTCTTATTTTTGATTTATGCAAACACATAATTTAATCTTATGGTAATCCTTGTTTAATAAACAAATTTTAGATTTGCATATGCTTGTATAAGTTATTCTTACAACAATTCACCTTATTTCTCAATAACTAATTTACTCTATTATGTGTCATTACCAAGTTCTCCTTGAGACTAGAGAGTACTTCATATTGGTGTTGAATGTGTTCTTCAACTTCTCTAGCTTTTAGGTGTACTCACAATGAAGAGGTGATTGATGGTGGATGGTACCCATAAAGTGCCAAAATAGAGACATTTTGGATGAAGTATGGAAATAATTATTATATCATCATTCTTTTAGTGGCAACCATTACACACATGCCTCTTTTTTATTTGACACATTAGAGATATCCCCCTAAGAAATTTTTTACCATCTCAAGTTAAATGAACATTTCAAATTTCAATCAACCAATTCGGATGAATAGTTCTAATGATGAAGTTAGCATGAGGTAAGCATGATGTAATGATGACATCATCATGTATAGGTTATAAATTTATGTTGGCCAATTGAATATACAAAAATTCATGTTTGAACTATTCATTTATAGATATGTTAAGAATTGTATGCAGAAGATATCAATTAAATGCAAACAAAGATTAAACAAAGGAATGAAAAATACACAAAAATAATAATAGAAAGAGACAATTTTTAATGTGGTTCACCCAAACTCAAGCTACATCCACCAATAGAGAGTTCAATATTATTATCCAGCAAATCAAACCAATTACAACCAGCAATCCTTACAACTCAATACCGCTGCAAATGCTATAATACAATATCAATGGAAACCCTAACCCTTATCTGTTTTATCAAGACTTATGTAGGTTACAAAAAAATAGGGGTTTTTTATGTCGGCTAATAGAAGCCCCTGGGCTGCCCCTTGACCCCATCTTGGAGGTGTTGCCCCCAAACCCCTGTTAAATAATTTGGGGGGAAACCACGTCAATAAAAGTGGGGAAAAAATAACCTCTGAGTCTTATTAGGCTCCATATAACAACAAGATCTTCTACTTGCTACAATATTTGTAGTGATTTATCCTTCTATTATACTTTTATTTATGTAACAATTTAGTTATTGTAACAATCATAATCTAATTTGATCCAACTTCATAGCCACCAAAGGAATAAAATGGAGTTTGATACATGCATTGGGGTATGCCATGGGAGGAAGGGATGATATGGTTCACCATTAGAGAAATGACAGTGAAGAGAGAAAAATATAGATAGAGAAGGGGCCATATGAGGATGTGTAGGGGTTAATTCCTAGCAAGAGCAAAGGTTTTATGATGAACATAGAAATTTTATAAAGAAATATCGTGAAGAAGTTTTTGTAATATAACAACCATTGAAAGTCTTGTCAAGTGAATGTGTGAAGAACTATGAAGAATATTTTGTTTTGTAAATAATAATTATTATAAATTTTGAATCTAAACCCAATGAATGTCATTTTCCATGTATTTTCTTCTATTATGATTATGAATATTGTTGGGCTATGTCATTGGGTCACATAATAAGCCCCCCTTCTCACAACTCCATCAAATGGTATCAAAGCTAGGTTCATGGTGGTAATGTGTTGAGGAGAGTGTGGAGGAATGTTGTTGTTTAGGGTTAGATGAGTCGTAAGATAAATTATGTGGGTGGTTATGTTTGAAGAGCTCTAACATTTTTTTGGACATATAAAAGTGCATCTTCTAAGATTAATGTTGGGTAGAGGATAGGTGTGAGAGATTTTTGTTACAGGTGGAGGAGACCTATAACAACAAAGAGCATAAAATTTGAGAGAAAATTGTTAAGTTGCATATTGTATGTGTGTAAATGTGGCAAAGAGGAAGAGTATGAGGTTAGCCTTGAGAAGGGTTTTATGGTTTTCAGTTCTTGCAAGGATAGAAAGATCATGTAAAAGGACATAATTAATGAGATGAAGAGGATGTTGAAGGGTTTGAAGGAGACCAAAATGGTGATGGAAAAGAGGAAAGAAAAGGAGAGTACGAGTAATATGGAGTCCCATAATAATCTGTGTATAGATGAACATGTGTACATAAGTGAGGAAGAAGAAGAAATGAAAAAAAATGTAGTTGAAGCATGTAGTTTGATACCAAGTGTCATGCCCATAACTTTTCGCTAGAAATTTTAACGTTGCTCTTAATATTAGTAACATCAGATTCAATATTAGTTTAAATAACTAGCTGCACACCAAAATGCTAAAATCCAAATTTTAACATTGCTGGAAGTTAAAATGACATTGTTTATGTTTCACAAATTTGAATTTGAATTCTTTTTAAAATATTAAGAGGTTTCAGCTATTTTCATTCGCTTAAACTCCATTGCTTAACCATTGGTACATTATTGGATAGTTACTCACATAAATGATGATTGGGTAAAATAATTAAATACTGGCAACCACAATCAAAGCATGGGATTTGAAAAACAATAAAAAAATTGAAGTTGATGCATGACAGTGAGAGGTAAATGTTGTTGGCTGCCAGCCATTAATACTATTCTCGAACAAAGGCCCAAATTTTTTCCAGTCCAACACAAAAAAAGAGGAATTAGTGTTGATCATTGTGGAGTGTCGTGGAAGAGAGAAAAACAGTACGGGGCTTAACCAAATTAATTGTACACCAATGCTCACGTTAAGAGCGAGGCGTCTAAATCACTGACCTTATTAATGCTTAAACTGGTAACAGTTATAATAGTTCATTTGCGGATCAGACAGAGCGGCTGAAGGCGAATAGGAACCCAACATTTATAACATTTAAAGGTTAACACTCATCTAACCCAGCCTCAGATACTTCATGCAATCTGGCCTGGGTGTACAAAGGTGGAAGCTCTTTTTTTTTACTTTAATGTGTTGCTCAGGTGTCTTGCTTTGTTTGCTCGATTTTGGTATTCTGACCATATCCAAAATTAATATATTGTCTCTTAAATCAGACATTTAGAGTAGCAATGATTAGTTTTATGTTTTTTAAAAGTTGGACACTCGACATCTGACACAACTACTTCCTAATGATAATGATAATTTAAGTTTATTGTTGAGTAATTTTAATTCAAGCCTGACAGCACAAATTAGATGACATTAATGTCCAGCCACACGATCTTCTTTTCTCTGTTAGCTTGTTTTAGCGTCCTGATCACGCCTTCTTGCACATTAAATTCAAACCTTGAGTAACCTACGAACCAAGTCTAAGCTTGCAGAATAGCATTTTCGTAATTTAAAGTGAATGGATTGAAGCAACAGCTGTGGTTTTGGCTACCCAACGAGCTATTACTCCAGACATGGCGTTAGGTCTGGATTATGCAGATGCTGATCAAAATTTCAAGTCATGCTCAAGCCATTCTCATGGAGGCGGCAAGACTCTTATCTCTCGGTCCATGGGAACAATGAACCTCTTCATGGAAGCCATGACACCACTGTGCCACGGCTCCATGGTAGCCGCCCAACCAACTTTTCTTTTTACTTTTGTTCCTCGTTTATTATTTATCTTTTATCTCCTTTTCTTTATGAATTTTATTTCAAATAATATTTGAAACAATACTATATACATGCAGTGTGTTTGATATTTAATAATTACTTAGCGAATATATATATTTTTATATTTGAGAGATCTGGCAGAAAGCCTTCCTCCAGTTTACGAGATAGACTAATTTAATGTAGTTTGATATTTACAAAAATGTATGTGTAACATACCCAATAATGAAGTTTCACCCATTTAACTCTATAGAATGTAGACAATAGCCAAACAATTGGTCGATCTGAGCAAATCTGGTTAGTAGGTAAATATATTGTTTGCAAGGTTATAACTGCAACTTATAATAGAGGAATCTATATGCCTGCGAGGTGACTTCCTTTGTACTTTTATACTTATATCTCCAATTGCTATAGGCAAGGTTAGACCAATCTGATAGGATATTTATTCTTCACACACCTATAATACAAAAATGATCCTATTTTTTTTTTTAAAACAAAGACATAAGTTATTCATTGCCTCCTCTATGGGATATTGCTAGTGCTCTAACTTCTGAATGAATTAGTTACATATAATTGGCAACTAAACAGAATAATAAAAAAAAACTTATTTGCATCCTCATTTCCAGCATATTTGTAAACCAGCTAGCATATAATTTTTGGGACAATGGATTTATGAAGGTCTTTGGTTTCTAAAAATAAAATTGGAGTTATACGTATTCCTTGCATCATTTTAAAGGAAACTAGGAGCTTGGCAGTTTTATAGAGATCATCCAACATTTTTATTTTGCAAACCTAAGTAAATCTATGAAGAATCCATACCAGGAGATAAGGCTTTCCTTCCCATCTATTTATGGGATATATATATATGGAACTTCTTTTTAAAAAAAAATAGAAAAAGAAGACTAACATAGCAATAATATCAAGGAAACAATGATTCTTACATAGCAATAGACAAGGGTCTTCTCCTTTCCATCCTTTGTCATGATACAGTGAAAAAATAAATTTCCATATTGCTAACAAATTTAATGAAATACAATGAGAGACACACATAACTGATCAAGGCCTGCTCTCCACCCTACCGTAATGGCATCATGGAGCCTCGTAGGCTCTAGCCATACCCCAAGCAGAATTATTTCAGCCCCAAGATGTTGAATGGAGTCTTCTCAAACTTTTACAAAAGGAATGAAGATAACACAATATTCATATTACATACATATAGCCTCTTTACTCACCATATTCAACAAAAATCCAGACAAACATATCACTCTTTTGGAACAACTAAACAAGGGAAAATGGAAGTAAGGAAACTTATCTCTTTCTTTAGGTGGGAAGATTAAACTCTCTTTTCCTTCTTTCCTCTCCAATTCAAGCCATCTTGGTCACTCTCTCCCCAAAAGAACTTCTCTCCTCTTGTCATCCTTTCTACTATCTTCACTAGAGTTCTCCAAAAGGAGAAGTGGGTAACACCCCACTCATTCTTGTCCTTCAAAATATATAGAAGTTTTAACTTGCAACTCTTGGATGGAGATGTGTGGGGTGTACTTTCCTTCATAAATGAGGGTCTTTTCCTTCTCAAATAAAATACATGCACTTGGACAACCCCTCCATCTTTCCACCCCATCATCTCCTCAAAATTCGTCACATTCATGAATGTGGACCTTTGAGGGGTCTTTTCACACTCCAAGGACAAGTTCACATGTCAAAAAGGTTCCCAACCCATAGGTATAGGTCCTAGAGGTCTATTCTTGTTCGAAAACCAAGGAAATTGACTCAATAATCCCTTTTTAAAATGCACACAAGAATCCATACGAGTTTCACACTTGGATAAGGGTTCCTAAACCCTAACCCCCACTTACACCTCACATGACACAATTAAACACCCTCACAAAATAAATAAATAGATTAGCCCTTTAATATCCACCCTCACACCCTAGTCTACCAACACATTAACTCCATTTCCTTCTAAGCCCAAAAAGAAATCAAATACATAACCACAAGGGGATGTCTTTCCATTTTCTTTCATTGGTTTTCCCTTCTCGCACTGGTACCCTGACTTTCCTGCACATTAGCAATGCAATCATTAGTAACAATCATACATCACATTTGTTTGCTAGTTAAATATCCCAGGATTTGACCTTACAACAATTCAATTGCACTCCCTGATTAACATACATGCCTAGCACATTCATGGCAATGTTAATGAAACAAAATGTCAAAATGAAATACCAGAATATTGCCACATAACCACATTATTTATCGCCCAAATCACATCTCACCATCTATTAAAGGAAACATATAACAAACTAGGCTTATATCAATCACACATGAAATGGGGTCTTACATCCCCCTTCCCTTAGCTTAGACTTCCTCCTGGAAGTCATTAGGGTCTGGAACATAATCTCCATATAGTAACACACATTGACATATTAAACATACTAACACTTTGCTTTCTTGATGATAGAACGAAAATATTCAACCATAAGCATGCATTAGGGACAATCTCTTCCATGATTTAAACATTCAAATACACAAAACAAAATTTATCACAATAGAACATTTATCTGATACACACTTAATTCAACAAAATCTAATAGCAGTCCATGCATCTTTAATCTATTAACAATGTAACCAACTTCAATACAAAAATATATCTAAATGAATTAACGACCTTTGATATATATATTTTGTGTCAATGGCCCATCATTTCTTAGAATTGTTAGCTTCACATTTTATCCAAATATGTCCTTAAGTGGATACTTTACCTTATAATCATGGCACTCATACCATTTCTCATGGAATATTAACTTGCATCATTTGTTACTATCCTCCTCACATAGTTCATAAGTATGTCACATCACATTTACTTGCAATTTCACATGTACACACAACAATAGCAAGGATACTCTTCCCAATGGGTGCGCCTGTCCTCATACAAAGGATGCTCTTCCCAATGGGTGTGACTATCCTCATACAATCACATAATTTACAACATAAGGATCACACAATGGGGTTTACAAGGATGGATATTCTTGGATACCATAGTAAATCAAAAGGATGATCTCGAGGTCCTTCTCTAAGGACTCCTCCATATAGATAAGAAAAATCATAGAATGAGGGGGAGAATGGATCAATGACCATCCCATACCAGTCCTATATACAACCCCTTTCAAGATGACTCCCCAATGCATCTACTCCCCTATACGACCTGCCACGGAACCCCTCGGGATATGGCAGTTCACAAATTTCACATTACACCACACATGCCAGCAATTTGAAAGAAGGCCTCAAACTGAGTAACATAGGATCATAAACCAAAATTCTAAATATATAAAAAAAAATGTTGCATTTTCTAGTTAATTTTTTTTGGGCCTGACATCTCTAATCTCAAATCAATTTCATTTGACCAAGTTAGGATAATATGCCATCTTAGTGAAATGTCAGGACCAAGATACAAACTTAATGATAGGTTTGAATTATTAGTATAACTTCTAGTCATACCATGGCAATTGTAGTATCAATTGGCTTAATGCTCATTTTAAAACAAAAGGAAAAAAAAAATTTAGGGTTTTTCTAGCGAAAAATTATGGGCATGACAGAAGGAGACCATAATGGTGATGGAAAAGAGGAAAGAAAAGGAGAGTACGAGTAATATGGAGTCCCATAATAATCTGTGTATAGATGAACATGTGTACATAAGTGAGGAAGAAGAAGAAATGAAAAAAAATGTAGTTGAAGCATGTATTTTGGAAGGTGTGGAAGAAGTAGAGAAAGACATCACAAAAAGGTAGAGGATGAGAAGAAAATTGAGAGTGAAGTAATAGTTATGAGTACTTTGGAGGATATGAAAGTGTTGAAAGATAAAAGTGTAGCAACAATGTTTTGGGGAAAGACATGAAGATGTTGATACCAAATAATGAGATTGATGAAAGAAATATTGCAACAATAGAGGAGGAAAGAGTAACAAAGGTAATGTTTAATTTTTTCTAGAAATTTAATGAGGAAGTTGATGTTGATTCACATATAGATGAGGTGGATGAGAAGGTGGTGGTGAAGGTAAAGGAGTGTGAAAAGGAACTGTAGATGGAAATTTTTATTTTCCATGATATTGTTAGTGTGTATTTATGTATTGTTAGTGCATATTTATGTGCAGGTGCTATAGAGGATGGTGCATATGTGCATTGGTGGAGGTTAGTGTATGGTGGATTATTTTCCATGAAAGAGGAAGATGAATGTAAAGTAGTGAGGTGAGGAAGAGTGTTGATTGGATTTGGATTTGGAGGAGGTTGATTAATGGTGGGTATAGGTACAAAAGAGGAAGGAGGATTGATGAATACATTTGGAAGAGGAAGAGGGGAGTTTTTCCAGCCAAATGTTGGGAGAGGAAAAGGAAAAAGTAATGCAAAGTACCTATTGTAGTGATGGAGTTTACTACGGGTGGTGTACAACCTGTAAGGGTAGTTCTACTATCCAACTCCACTTTTTAATCCCATGCTCACAAAATTATTACTCGACATGTTTGATGCAAGACCATCCTAGTCTATAGGTAATCCAACATCAACCACAAATATTTCACTTTCTTGTTTTTTCAATTTTCTTACATTTTTGTTTCTAGTAGTGTTGGTTTCTAGGTAGTTGCTTCAGGAAGGATTTTAGAGAATTTTTTGGAAAACTAATGACATAACCTTGCAAATGAGCCTAATGGGTATCTTCAAGTCAAATTTGGTAAGAATTGGATGAAAAAATGATTAAGTTATGCTTATATGGATTTTTGGTCTACTACTAGACTTTTGTGGGGTTTTATCTATAATTGATCATGCAAGTTTTTGGTCTGCTATCATCCTTTTGCAAAGGTTTACTATTGAGCTAGCCCATTTACAATTGGTTCTAGTGTATTTTCCCACACAATCAATATTGGTGGGTTTTTCGTATTTATGAAAAGTTCAAGGTCAACTAGCTTTACAAGAATCTCTTGCCCATATGTATCTTTTGAGAATTCCATATCCAATTAGAGTGTGTAGGTTTCTCATGGGTATCAATATTTACAAGTAAACTCAAGTGAACTAAACATTTCAAAATTCAATCAATCAGTTCAGATGAGCAATTCCAACGATGATATTAACATGGGGTAATCATGATGTAACGATGACGCCACCATGTATAGATTGTGAAGATTAGTTGGCCAACTAAACATGCAAAATTTCTTGTTTGAATTGATCATTTTTGGATATTTTGCTTGCTACTACATTTGTGTAACTTTTTATTACTATTGCATTTTTTAAACTTCTACTTTCTCCTATATTTGTAGAACTTTTGCCTACTATTACACTTTCATTTCTTTAACAATTCAATTGTTGTAATGACTAGAATTTGATTTGATCCAACTTAATTTCCATTAAAGGAATAAAAATGAGATGGATGCACATATAGGGGTATTCTATGGAAGGAAGGGAAAGATGATTCACCATTAAAGAAAGGGAAAAAGAGAGAGAAATCTACATAAAGAAGGAGCCAGAGGAGGAGCTATAAAGGTTAATGCCTAGCAAGAGTAGAGGCTCATGATGGATAGATAAATTTCATAAGGAAAGATCATGAAGACATGTCTATAATATGATGACTATTGAAAGTCTTGTCAGGTGAATGTGTGAATAACTCTAATATAGATTTTACTCTATAAATAATAATGATTGTAAATTTTGAATTTAAACCCAATGAATATAATTTTCCATGTTTGTGCTTCCATTATGATTGTGAATATTTTTGTATTGGTTTCATGATTGGGTCACTTAATAAGGCCCCCTTGTCATGACTACACCAACCTACTAAATCTTACGCGTGTATCCTACTCTCCTATTTATGGTTAGCTAAATAACATAATATCTTATACCCATATATCTTAAATATATTTTCCGAATGTTTCTTATAACATGATTATATTTTTCATTATGTTTTGCTTAGACAATGTAACAAGCTTCTAAACTAAAAATTGATAAAAATAATTACTTTATTAAAGAAATAATTCAACCATTTTCATGAGAAGACATAGACTTTGTTAATAACTAAAACTAAACCATGAATATTCTTAACTTAGATTGAAAAAGGTTGAAAAGAATGCAATCCAATACAAAATAAGTACTGTTGTTATGTAAAATACATATAAATGAATTATCCATACAAATTTTAACTTTCAATTTAATAAAATATAGTATGACACACTATCTTATTCATTTTTTTAGTGCAAGAATTATGGTCTATATAACACTTTTAAAGAGGGAGAGCATCATTCAATCTCTTTATCTCTAACCATAGACTAGGTGATCCCCTGCTCACCTTCTTACTACAAGTGGCTTGACCCTTCAATGAGGGTGGTAGATAACAACATATGTAGTAGGTTTATAACCAAATTTAAGAACCAGGCGTATGTAATATAAAAACTATCACATGTATTTTTTCATGTAGACACTATATACCCTTTAGCTATTGATTAATTACAACTACCATGCAATCTTGAGAGTATAGTGAGTTGACAATGCATACAACTATAGCATCATTTTGGTTAAAGTATTTAATAATAATTACATTTTGATTATATAGAAACGCGGGTCATCTATTTGTAACACTACCATGTCTTGTTTGAATGATCATAGAATAATTATAAAAAATAAGGTACAATTCAAAAAAATCCAATAAAGGTAGCATTTCCTCTAGTCCAAGCATATCCTACCCTTGAGTGAGAAACTTAATAGTATCAAATACCTTTTCTTTTCATGCCAGATAGATAAGAACATTCAATGTGCCATATAATGAGATTACATTCTTACATAGGCTATCCAATAGAGTTTTCATTCACCTTTTGAACCTGAACAATCATATATATAAGGTTGATTGTCAATTTGGAGTTATACAAGCATAACTAAGATGTGTTGATTTCAAGATTGAACTAGTTCTAGATATAAACATACATACATATATATTATATATGTATGTATGTATATATATATATATATATATATATATATATATATATATATGTATACATATACATGCACATATATGTATACATATGTAATATATATTAATATCTATATAAATAGTATATATGCATACATGTATATGTATATTTATATTTATATGCATATGTATATATACATACACATACATATATGTATACATGTATAAATATATTTGTGTATATATATGTGTGTGTGTATGTATTTATATAACTAGTTTGAAACAATGTTTAAATTAACACAGTTCATCTTAGTTATGTTTGCATAACCCCAAATTGGCAATTGGCCTTATACATGATTGTTCCTTCAAAAGGTGAATGGAAACTCTATTAGATAGCCTATATAAGAATGTAGTCTCACTATATGACACATTGAATGTGCTTATCTATCTAGCATAATATAAATATGGTATTCAATACTATTAAATTTCTCGCTCAAGGGTAGGATATGATTGGGGTATAGGAATTGTTACCTTTATTGGGAAAAATATGGTATGAATTGTACCTTATTAAATTATAATTATTTTGATGATTCGAACAAGAGAGTAATTTTACAAATAGATGTTAAATATTTCTATATAATTAAATGTGTTAGCTAAAATGTTTCTATAGTTGTATGCATTGTCAATTCACTATACTCTCAAGATTGCATGGTAGTTGGAAGTCATCAAGAGCTAAAGGGTATATAGGGTCTACATGACTAACATGTGATAGTGTTTATCTTATATATACTTGGTTCTTGAATTTGGTTATGGTACTACTAAAAATGTCATTATTTTCCACCCTCATTGAAGGGTCATACCTCTTGTAGTAGTAAGGTGAGCATGGGATTGCTTAGTCTATGGTTAGAGGTGAAGAGCTTGGATGATCCTCTCCCTCCTTATAAGTGTTATATAGACTATATTGCTTGGACTTAGAAAGATGAATAAGATAGTGGATCTTACTATATTTTATTAAATTGAAAGTTAAAATTTGTATGGAGAATTTTCACTTGTATATATTTTATAAAACAATAGTACTTATTCAATATGGGATTACATTCTTTTCATCCCATATAAAAAGAAAAATAGGTTTTATAAGGGACCCCAAAACCCTTTACAATGAAACCAGGCTGCAAAAGAAAGCACAAAGACAACAAGCAACCCCCAAAAAACCAACATAGTTGTTGAAGATGTGACAAAGACAAACAAATAGCTAAACCACCAACAAAACTACAGATAAAAAATCCCACAAACCACAAGCTACTGTAAATTATCTAAAATACTGACAACCTCTAAATTCTTGGAGATCACATTCTCATACATCTCCACCATCATCAAGCTCCTGGACAGGAATAGCAACCCTCTTCTTAGTCTTGCTTCTGGTTCACACACATGACCCCTAATCCATGATTTTTTCCTTTAGAATGTTCTGCCCTTCACCAATGACCTCTTGCACATTCTCACAAAGGTCCAAAGGTTTTCCCAACCACTTGCAAGCTTTATCATCCAGTAAGGTAAGCCCCAGAGCACTAGAATGGAGTGACTGATTACTAATTTGCACCACCTTACTCAAATCATCACAGATTTTGTTAACTTTTTCCTCTAGAGAAACCAACCTGTGCTCATGATCCCTACCTAATTTAGCAGCATCAACTGCCACCTTATCTAGTAAACTGTTCATTATTTTAACCTTGCTCTGCACATCCCATTCCTTGTTGTTAGAGTTAACCAAAATAACATTGAGATTATGCATTTCATTCATCTTGATGTTAGTTTCTTTTACCTCTGAGAGAATCCATTTAAATAGAGAGAGTAAATTATTTATTCCATCCTCAACCAATCTCATCACCACATCCAAATTAATCTTTTCCCAATTCAGAGGCTCTTCCATCAGGCTATCCAAACATTCAAGTTGGTCCATCAACACCCTATCTTTACCCTTTGAAGCTCTAGTATCAATAAATCCTCCAAATTGACCACTTCCACATCCGCCTACTTCTTCTCAAAATTTTCAATGGTTTCTACCAATATCTCCAACTTACCCTTCCTATCATGGGCACCATCTTGATCATTGCCTTGGCTAATAGGAATAGACAAATCCATCTTGTTAGGGGAAATCTCCCCAACAACATTATCACCTTCCCTTGCCTTTCCTTTGAGCTTCCCATGCAACATCTTAACCTCCTTAGGAGTCCCCTTCTTCCCTTTAGCCACACTATTAACAACCTCCATGTCAACATCCATGGTAAACCCATCCAACCTCAAATGTTCTACCTCATAATTTTGAAGCTTCTTCAGATTCTTGCCACCATAACTAATCCCAGACTAATTGGGGGAATCACCCTTAACACCTTTATCACCATCCCCCACCTCGCTTTTACCTTTCCCACTGTCAAGCTTAGCCTCCTTTGGACTTCCTTTCTTCCCCTTAGCAACATTCTTAAAACCAAAAGAAACAACTTCCTTCATCACAACATCTGTATTACACCCATCCAACCACAAGAGGGAAGCCTTAGGCTTAGAGTCCTTCTCGAATTTCATAGCTCCATCTTCCAACGACTCAATTTCCTTAGAATCATCCACTTCATAATCCCATCCCAATCCTCAACAGAATCCCCCATATCATAACCAAGGAGGGAGCTCTTACCTTTACCACCACTGGAAATCTTAGAAAATTTCATAATAAATTTGGCTTTCACATGTTCCATGATTAGGAGCATAAGCTCCTCATGTAAAATAGCTTTATTAGGGTGTCTTCTATTATCCTCAATATTGGTTTCCATGGAAATAAGAAAATAGTAGGGAAACGAAACCAAGCTATTGTGCCTAAAGTGATTCAACAACATGAAATGATACCCATAGATGGCATAAAACCTACCATCTAAGGTAAAATACCTCATGATTGGCAAATCAATGACCCTCTAAAGGGGCTTGATGGAGAAATGATCATACCCACCACTACCCACACCTTTGAGCTTGTACCATTCCTTGCCTTTAAATAAATTCGCCAGAGCACATTCTGAAGCCACACAATCCCTATAAAATTGCTTCCCTTTCATAGGTAACTCAGTCACCTTATCCACAAAACGTTTCGTAATGTTCACCTCCACTCCACCAATACACAACATACGATTATTCTAGCCCTTGACAAAATTTGTTGTAACCTTCGCATCAAAACCATGCAAATTAAGAATATAAGGGCACACTCCTCCCTTCTCCAAGATATCCCACACATTAGAATTTTCTCTAAACTCATTGTAGGTAATAGTTTCTTGTCTGCATTGGTCCCCCCCATGGTAACCAGAGAACCCCACATCACCAACTTCTCCTTCGACTGATTAATAGAAAAAAGAAGAAGAAAGAACCAAATAAAATAGAAAAGGGCCCCTAGAATTCATGTGATTCTAACATCTCGAGGAATCCAACAATAATTACACCATCCTTTGGCTCAATATCACAATATTTTTAATTATTAAAAGGATGGGTGCTGAACTCCATAAGTCTAATCCAGACAGTGAGAAGTAAATAAAATTTACCTCCCAAAGGATCGGCCACCTTGACATAACATTTGATCATGATTAATAATTATTTGGATATTAATGGGGATGACATCATGAGATTACCAATAATTATGAGAAGAAACCCCCACATTCACAAATCCATCCGCTAAGAAGTTTGCCTCACAAAAAACATGTCACAATGAAATCATCAAAGAATCTAAGAAGAGCCAAAGCATCGCCAATAATATTTGAAATAGACCAAGAGGGGGGATGCAAACTCTTAAAAAAATTGATAATATTGAGAGAATCCCCTTTTAACCAAACTTTCCTCACCTCGGCCTCTTTAGCAAGAAGGAGACCATGATAGGTTGTTGATGTCCTCAAACTAACAAGTTATTAAATGTTTTTTATTTTATTTTTTATATAAGTTAAGAATGTCCATGGTTTAGTTTCAATTATTAATAGAATCTATGACTTATGATGAAAATGGTCATATTATTTCTTTAATAAAGTATTAATTGTGTTTATCAATTTTTAGTTTGGAAGCTTGTTACATTTTGTATGGAAAACATAGTGAAAAATTAAGCATGTCATAAGAAGCATTAGACAAATATATTTAATATATATGGGTATAAGATATTATGTTATTCAATTGACCATAAATAGGGGGAGAGGTGGATACATGTGTAAGATTTGGTATAGTGAAATACAAGAATAAAGTATATTATTCATGTTGGCACCTATCCCAATAGTGTTCACATTCTTTTGCACCCTTTGTTGCATTGTCCTTACCTTGATCATCATTGATAACCAATATGGGAATTTTTCAACATGACTACCTTAGTCAAAAATTGTGCTTGGAATTTGCCCCCTTTATTACTTACTCACGTGCCTTAGTTCTAAAAGTGTCTAAAAGTTATAAGAATGAAGGTATTTGACTAGGGTCTAGCCTTAGGTATATTTTTAGGTTTTCCTCTGTTGGCATGATTTTCCTCCATTCCTTGAACCTCAAGCTTCTATGATTCTTTTAAGATCTTTGTATTCCTTATTTTTAGGAATTTTCTTAAGTACTTGTTTATGAAGTTACTTGAACACCCAAACCCCTCAAATCTATCTTTTTATCACTTTTCAAACCTATGTAATTGAACTTTATTTCATCCCTTTTAGAAAGACCCCATCATTCATACATGGCACTTTCCTATTCACTTGCAACTAAAAGACCTTCAAATGTTATATTAGTTGTTGTACATTAGGGTTTCAAATTCTTAAGGGAATTTTTATCATGGTATCCTCAATCCTAAAGTATTGATCATGGGATTTGGTATTTCTTCTCCCATCTTCCCATTCTTACATCCTCAATATGTGTTTCCGTCAACCCCCAAGTCCCCATGCTCCCATTTTTGTTTATTCTTTCTTCATTTTTAAACCTAGGCATTTATAGTTTCTCTTGCCATTGTACTTGAGGAAACTATCATAGTGCATCCCTAAGCCCTAATATTTGATATGATTTTGTATTCTCTTCTCCCTCAATATTGGGAATTTCATAATCTTGATCCCACTAAATTTTGGCATTAATTTCCCCTCAAAAAATAATTTCCCCAACCCTCCTTGACATGAGGTACCAAACAATCCCAACCCCAAAATCCCAAAAGACTCCCCATTCCTCTTTTCCTCCTATACTATTATATCCATGTTCTAATTATCACTTCCACTTCCTTTGATATTGGGTATTCCTTTTGCTTGATCCCTAAACACTTTCATTCCTATTGCAAGTTTTTAGAACTTTTCTTCCCTTGTTCCTCAAAGTTCTTTGAGTAACTAATAGCCCTAAAACCCGAGCCCCACCACTCCATTCATGAATTATTCTTCAACCTTCAAGACCTATTTTTCCTTCACGAATTTAGTCTAATGGTAGTGGGTCTGCATATTTCTCGATCCTTGTTCCTTTTCATACCTCCTTGTTTTGGACCCATAATATTCTTGATGCTTCCATACCTAAAGTTAACTATCACATGGTATCCAAAAAATTGACTCCCAATCCCCTCCTTCTATATTGCATCCCTTGGGCATCTAATCTTTGAACCCCTACTTTTAGACCTATAAAGTACTTTTTCCTTGCTTGTTCCCATTGACATAAAATTTACTAAAACCTCATAGTTCAAACAAAAAAATCCAACTACCTCCTCACACAATCCAAGATGCCATTAATTGTCTTGATTAGATATGATAAAATATGGGGTGACCTCCATGTGACCCCTCAAAGGCATGATTTATGTACAAATGAATACTATTTCAAGTGTATAATCATATAAAGATGATGCAATGGACACGAATGACCTATAATATTGTTAACCACTTTAGCATTATTGCCAACATACCCAGTGAAGTTGTAATACTATATATGCATGTAAAAAGATGTAAGAGTGTCTAGTCATTAAACCAATTTCATTGGTATATGTGTCTTAAGTTAGTCTAGGGTACCAAATTATGAACATAAACTCAAAAAATGATGAAGCATTTTTGTGAATCATGGAAGGGGTGGTCCTTATGCTCATGAGTGAATGTATTTGTGATAGGTTGTATTTTTTGAGGGAAATCTTCAAACCTAGTTACTATTTCTCTCTTTCCATATTTGTTGTCCTGGTGTAATTAAGTATAGGTTAATGTCATAGCATTATGATTCATTGAAAACTATTTTTTCATGGTCTCCCTTTACTATGTGTGGGATATTTTTTATCTACTTGGGATAACCATGTATATTTGTTTATAAGTTTCCTTATTCTTTGGGGTTGTGTATGCATAATATTTATTCTATTACAAGCATGTATCCATTCTCTTTCATAGTCATAACTTTTTTTTCCAATGGACTAGGCATTGATCTAAGAGATGCAAGGTCAAATAAATTTATTTTAAACTTCTATCTTTTTAGCTATAGGAGTAGTTTGGGTTTCACCATGCTTGTATGATCTAGTGATACAACTCGTGACGCACTTTTATTTTTTCTTGAAATTGACTAATCATTTGTGGATCATACTAGTGCATTTATCCTCTTCCACAAGCATGAAATGTTAAGTGAAGTCATTGGTTGGGGAATATTACTAATTTTGTCTCTTATTTCATGGTAAGAGTGAGCTATCATTTGCTTAGTGGAGGTATCATAAGTATGTATATAACCAATGCTAACATGAGCTTAGTGATAAATTTTGGGGTTTACAACATATTGGGTATGGCTATTTAAGGGATTTTAGATATTCTTATTTCTATTTAATTTTAATTTTGTGAAAACCTATAGGATTACCCCATTTTCCTTGTAGATCCTAAATCTAAAGGTGAGCTTGTTTACTCACAATAATTGGTTCAGTATGCCACTATATAATCATAAGACTTTTCCATCACCAATGTTGAATTTTTCTAGCCTTAGGTTGGGTGATAATCTTTAGGATTTTTGGGATTATATATTTGAGCACCAAGATAATGACACCATTATTGGGGGCATAAATCTTGGTTCATATATTGCAAACTTTTGCAACCTGGTCATTGAATTTTTTGTAGCTTTTCTCTTTTATTTGTGTGCAATTGGTAACCCATCAACTCACATCAATAAAATATCATAGATACAAAGGAGATTAAATTATGGGTTCTAAATAAAATGAATACTTTGTTGAAAATTTAAACCCATACTATTTTTTACCTTTGAGATCAAGTTTTCTTCAAGGTATTCCTCTTTTGAAGATATGGTGACTATGTTATCAAGAACCAAGTTTGTTGTTGATGCAATCTATTTATTGTTGTTGTATAAAGGACACTATCAAATTTTGTAGTAGTTAGTAACCAAGGTACATGATATTTTCTCTGTCCCTTTTTGAAACAAGGTTTTTTAGAAATTAATAAATATTCATTTTCAATGCCTTTTCCTACCCCAACATCTTAAAATGATATAAGCATGGATTCTTAGCATGATGGTGACTACTCTAGGGACATTCTTCCTTATACACTCTTTTATGTTTCAAGCTTTAGATACTTTAGTGAATAAGATGATTGAATTTTATGATGATACCTCTCTTTATTAGTAAAATACCCTAGTACCTTATGCATACTCATATCAAAGCCTTCAAGCATCTATGTAAAAACAAGATGAACTTGTTAGGCAAGATAAGGAACTTGAAAATAAAGTTAGGTTTCTTGAATCTAATTCAAAATCCAAGTCCTATTCTATGGCCATGAATCACTATGTCACCAAGTCTCAAAATATTAGGCTTCCTAACATTTCCCTCTTTGATGTATATAAAAAAATAGAATTATCATTGGTAATTTATGATTTTGAATGTATTTCAAATTAGTTTTACCTCCAATTTCCTAGGTTTGATGGTCCAAACCCATCTTAGGGGGAAGCACATGTCCAAGTATTTTATGAACTTATGTACATGCATGAATATGTGGATAAGGAAACATGGATGATAATTTTTGTTATGTGTAAGTAAAAATGCAAATAAAAGATTATGTAGTTTTCCATACTACTATTTTTATTCTTGGTTTAATTTTGACCTTGAATATAGATAATGTTGGCACTTGCCTCAACAATGCAAAATATTCTAAGGTTGTTTCCCCCTTTGTTGTCTTGTATTTAACCTACACATCATTGATAACCAGTCTAAGAATTATTGAATGGCCCCCCTTGGTTATAATTGTGCATGAATCTGTCAATAAAATATCTTATACTTATGAAGGCGTTGTTATCTCTCAAAAACGAAGGCTAGATGCCTCAAGAAGATGCCAACTTCTTGATACGCTTTAGGGTAACAGACAAGGTTAAGAAAACTCAACCTTCTACTCTTTAAGGTAATGCTGAACCTAGGTGGGTATACCTAATTGACTCAGGAAAGCTCAATCTTATTCAATTAATCTACAATGACAATTCTGAAATGAATTAACACTGGGTTTAATGATTAGTACATACCAATATTTGAAAAGGATAGACTAAAAACTTAACAAGCGTGGAGAATGTGAATGAAACTTAAACTGAGAAGTAAGACCAGTGCCTTATGGGATTTACGGAGTCAAGAAAATTTCAAAGACGGGTTTATTTTACTGGCAAACATTCAAGCTGTTTAGTATTTTATTTGGTTTATAACTTGTATAAACATGCCATTTATGATCACTGAGTTTCTTCTTAATAATCTCAATTTATATTCCCTGTTTATTATGATCAACGCAAAGAATTTTAATCTTTGCTGGAAAGAAACAATGAATTGATCATACAAATACAACAAATGTGCATTGATGAATGATGTAAAAACTTGTTTACATAAATCCAAACAACCAGGAAACACAAAATAAGGAGACAACCTCAATAATACTAATTAATAATTACCATAAACAACTGATGCCAGAAAATGTTACGCCATTATATTAAATTTTTTTTCTTTTGATATCTACATCATTTACATATGCTACCAGTCTTATCCCCCTTTTTTACAAAAAGCCCCCACTCTTTTGTCTCTTGAAAGCGGCTTTTATACATGCAGAATATGAAAGGACGCGTCCCTTCAGAAATAAGATTAAACAAAATACGAAAAGCTTTGAAGACAATTAAGCCCTTGTTAACCATAAGTGAGTTGTAGCAAGGTAATCCAAGTAATCTTGACAATTAAAAGTATCCGCATCTTCAACGGCATTCCAAATTGCGGTTTCCATTCTAATCATATCTTCCACCCGCTCACTCACGTCTTCTAGAGATGTATCTTCCGTAGAGGATGTCTTCATAACCTCTTTCAGCATCGCACCACACTCGTTCCTCCACCTAGCAGCATCCTTGACTTCTCCTTTAGCATCAAAAAGTGTAACCATAACTGTATTAGCAGCTTCAGTCAATCCATTTTTGTCCCCGAGCAACTCATCATAAAACTTCTGATGACGACTGATAATATCATTTGCTCCTTCAGTTGCAGTGCTACCAACCTCGTTATGCATGGTCAATTCTTGAAATTTATCCATTACCCGTTCCTTCATCCTCTCATGCTCTTTTGAAAACATCTCCATAGACTTCTTTCATTCGGTGAGACTTACCTCGAACCACTTTGTCGATGTAACATTTGAACCTCGATGAAGCTTACGCCGAAGGATCCTTTTCTTAGCGATACATATCTCCATCGGTATATATTTCAAGTCAGCAAGACACCAATACCTTTTCCAGCAGTCCCAAGATTTCCTTACATCAAGTTCGGCAAAACAAATGTGACCTCGCCAAGACTCTCCCTGAAGATTTTAAGTCACATCGAAATATTTTGCATATAAGTCAATCAGCAAGACATAAGGATGTCGCTATGACTTCATGCCGATACTTATTAGTTAGGCCGAAATGACCCCTCCATATTCCAGTCGGCAAGACTTACTAAGTTCGCTATGATGTTATGACGATGCTCCAACATATGCCGGTATGAGTCTTTTAGTTGCCGAAACATTCTGCAAAGTCCCGTCGACTATCTGCAACCAATACATGTTAATGATAACACATCTCGGGAAGACTTCTACCATGTCTTGCCGATAGGGATCTTTTAATGAAACAAAAGGGAGCAAGTGAATTCAAGAAGGGTCAAACAACATAGAATAGGCCAATTAATGACATGAGGAGACTTTATGCTTAATGTAAGGGCTTTAATGATGGAACCTCACAAATGCAATAGGCTGTAAAATTTAAAATTTCTACAGTCCCAACAGTGGCTCCGTCTGGGGATGAATGATAGCAAGATCATTGCAAGGATTCAGATCTTCTGGGTGAGCAGACCAATATCAAGATGATGAACATAATGGAGTAAAAGGCAATGCAACAAAACAAAGGACCCTATACTACTGTGCATGGAAAAGAAAATAAAAAGGGATCATCAAGAGCTGTCCATGCACTGGCAACTCCCAATCCCCTGAATTGTTTTAAGAGAAAAATTGTTTCAGGAACTGCCCATGTACAGGCAATTCCTGATCTTCACCTGCCATATTTTGCAAATAATATGAATATTCTCCTTTCTTTCCAACCACCACAAAAGGCCCAAGCCATAAAGCTTCAAACTTCCCATGTTTTCCCTTTTCCTGGCACCTCGCATTCCACATCAGTACCAAATCACTCTCCCCAAATTTCCTATCTGTTGCCCTTTTGTCAAATAAATATTTCATCTGTGCCTGCAATTTCACATTCTGATTTTGAGCCACCCTCCTTATTTCATCCTGTTCAGCCAACTGTTCCATTCTCTCCTCCATAGGTTCAGGAATATCCAAATCTTCTTGTAGAATGAACTTGTAAACTGGTAACAAATTTTGTAAAGGCATCCTGGCCTGTGTTCCATATACTAGTTCAAATGGAGATTTCCCAATTGCCTTCTTCACCGTAATTCTATCAGCCCATACGGCTAGTCTTAATTTTGAATCCCAAGCCCTTTTATTCTGATCAAGCATCCTTCTTATAATCTTCAGGAGGCTCTTATTGCTAGATTATGCTTGTCCATTGGCCTGTGGATGATAAGGGGCTGCATAAGATATGTTAATACCATATGTGCTACAAAAACTCCTGAATTCATCTGATCTGAAACACATTCCATTATCAGTGATTAATCTTGTTGGTGCACTGAATCTAGTAATGATATTATCCATCAAGAACCGTGTCACCACCTTACTTGTAGCCTGTTTGGTTGGAATAGCCTCTACCCACTTGGTGAAATAATCGGTGGCAACTAATATCCAGCTATGCCCACCACTCGATTTTTCTGGTATTTCCCCAATGAAATCAATTCCCCATTGATGAAAAGGGGCATCAGCCTGCATGGGCCGAAGTGGCAAGGCTCCCTGATATTTCAACTTTCCAGAGAATTTCTGGCAAGCCTCACATTTCCTTACATGCAAAAAAGAGTCATTAAAGATTTTCGGCCAATAATATCCTGCCCTAAGAATCTTCTGAGCAGTTGTTTTTGCTGAGTAATGCCCTCCACAAACTCCTTCGTGCATTTCACCTAAGACATGCTGAGACTGAGATTCATCGAGACACAACAACAATATACCATCCCTGTTTTTCCAAAATAAATCTCCATTCATAAAAACATATTTAGAAGCCTGTAACTTCAATGTTCTTTTCTGGTTATCATTCATTTGTTCTGGACACTTCATGTATTTAAGATAATACACAATATCTGTATACCAATGAGTATGTTCAATGCTTGCAATTAGATTCTCCTTTTCAGCATTGCAAACCTGATTTGCTTCAATATTTGTTTCTGCCATTAATTTAGCCAAGCCTTGACCTCTGATTAACTTAGTAATCTGCACCTCTATATCAAACTCCTGGATTCTGTTAATCCACTTACATCTTTTGCCCGTTACTTCAGATTGTGTCAGAATATCTTTGACTGCTGAGTGAGGAACATAAGCAACTACCTTAGCTCCAACAAGATACGGTCTAAAATTTTTTACAGCTTTCACCAGTGCAAACGCTTGCTTTTCCATTATGTCATACTTCAATTTTGATCCTTGCAATGACTTACTGAAAAAGGATATAGGCTGTTCATGACCGTCCTCATTTTTTTGTAACATAACCGCTGCAACAGTGTGCATAGAGGCAAACGAAAAAATCTGAAAAGGTTTTGAGAAATCAGGAGATTTGAGTACAGGAGCCTCCTTGATAGCTCGTTTAATATCTACAAAAGCATCCAAAGCCTCTGCAGTCCAATCTATCTTTTGTCCCCTTTTCAACATTTTGGCTATGGGCTTAACAATCTCAGCAAAATTAGGAACAAATCTCCTAATGAAATTTATTTGTCCAAAGAATGACTTTATCATTTTGACATTTTTAGGGATAGGTATTTTTTCAATGGCCTCAACTCTCTCAGGGTCTATCTTGATTCCTTCCTTTGAAACAATATGTCCTAGAAGTTTACCCTCTGTGACTGCAAAATTTACATTTTTTGAGGTTTAAACTAATTCCATATTCAAGAGCTTTTATAAATACCTTCTCCAAATGATGAACATGATCTTCAACTTTCTTAGAATAAGTAGTAAGGTCATCTTGATATACCACCATGAGAATATTTATTAAATTAGCAAATGCCACATCCATGGCTCTCTGAAAAGTCGCTCCTGCATTTGTAAGACCAAATGGCATTCTTAAATAAACATGTGTTCCCCAAGGGGTCGTGAATGCTGTTTTGTATTGTTCAGATTCTTTAACCTTAACCTGATTATACTCGGAAAATCCATCCATCATAGATAGCAATTCACAACCTGTCACCTTATGCAGTACAGCCTCCATATTTGACAAAGGATAATTGTCCTTAAGGGATGCTATATTCAGATTTCTAAAGTCCACACATAATCTGATATGTCCATTTTTCTTTCTGACAGGGACCAAATTTGAAACCCATGTCGAATGTCTAATAGGTTTAATAATTCCACCATCTTTGAGTTTTGTTAATTCTTCCTGCATTTTAGGCCCCAGAGTTGGATTTATCGGTCTTTGTTTTTGTCTGAATGGTTTCGCATTTGATTTCAACGGTATTTCATGTTGGAACAAATCTTCTCTGTATGCTTTTAAATCTTCATAAGACCAAGCAAATACATGTTTATATTTTCTCAATAACTCCACCAGCATTTTTCTAATCATGGGACTTATCCTTTTACCTATGTATACCCTTTTTGGCGCCATTTTAGTTCCCAAATTAATTTCTTCAATATCATTTTTTCCAACTGGTGTCTGTTTCACAAAAGATCGATCATTTCCATCATATACCCTCTCAAGTGCCACCAGCCCTTTAGGGAGTTTATTGGTTTTCAGCTGTAAAACTTCTCTCCCAAATATTGTTTCTTTTCCATCAACTTCTTCAACAAAAGCATTAAAATCAATCTCCTGGGCTTCATACTGATCTATGCAGTGAAGGAATTTTAACAGATCATTATCATCATCAAAAACTTGCCAATTGTACACATTATCAGGTATAGCAGGTCTAGTCTTGAGTTCAATTTGTGATACTCCAGCCAAGGTAATATCATCTTTCTTCAGTGCTACATTAGCTAAAAAATCTGCCATTATATTTTTAGACCTATCTACCCATTCAATTGAAAAGGCATCTAGCAACTCAATGGTGTCCCATACAACATTTTTGTATTGCTTTAACCTTTTGTTTTTTGTTATATATTTTGACTTAACTTGCGAGACAACTAATTCTGAATCTCCCAGGACAGCAAGCAACTTTATTTTATGTTTTACTACTATATTTAATCTTGTTAATAGAGCTTCATACTCTGCTACATTATTTGTACATTCAAAAGTTAACAGGAATGAATACTTAAATGTAATACCTTTAGGTGAAACAAATACTATCCCAGCTTCATTTCCTTCTTCATTACATGCTCCATCGAAATACATTTTCCAGATACCATCATTATTCTGTGTAGCATGCTTCTCAATAGGATCACTATTAGTTAATTATGGTTGTGCTGGCTCTATATTAAAACTCCCAAGGTCAACATCACAAAAACAATTGACCTGATCCTGCGGCACATAGTCAATAAGCTGATTCATTCTTGGCTCTCTGTATAATTTCACTTCTTGGCCATTCACCGGAATTGTTGCATAAGAGAGGTCGAATTGGACATTTCCACCAATGGCTGCCGTTCATTGCCTTGATAAAAGCATACCGAATTGAGGAGGAGTGTCTATCACTATTACATCAATATTATAAGCCACCTGAGGATAAGCAGCTAACTTGACTTCTACATCTTTCATTATACCTACCACAGGAACAGGTCGGTTATCCATTGCATAACATTTCCCTTCATATGTGTCCACCCACATACCCAACTGCTTCATCACTCCTACTGGCATAATATTTATCGCAGCACCGGAATCTATCATGCAATTCCTCAACAATTTGTTATTTATGAGTAATGTTGTAAAGAAAGGATCAACCAGTGGTGGACTTGTCAATGCATTACTTAAACAAATCTCTGAAATATTTACTTTATCCTGTTTATTTTTGACAGTCATTTTATTTTCAGAAGCCAAATGTTTTTCACTTTCATTTGTTATCAATTGCACTGCACTGTCCCTGTATTCCTTAATTTTCATCATTTCAAGAAGTGGGACAGACATTTTTACTTGAGATAATGCTTGAGTAAAGTCAAAAGAAGAACCTTCAGTTTTACTCATTTTCTTTTGTTCTAACATTTCTCCTTTGTTCTCCTCCTTCTTACCTAGCAGATATGTCCTTTGAACTTCTTTATGTAATTCTTTTATTTCATCCTTTTGACTAGGATCTTGTTTACTTTCTTCATGTTGTTTGTTTTCATTTTTCTTCTGCATTCCTTGTGTAGCCTTTTGATCTTTCATAAAGATACCCCTAGGGACACCTTCCTTCTCATTTACGGTCCTATTTCTCAACCAGTACTTACTCTTCGCTTCTTCAACTGTAGCAACAGTTAATTTTTTTATCTCTTCATCGATCGGTCTTCTCACATTATTAAAAACAGGAGCCTCAACATGTTGTGGCTCTACACAATCATCCTCAGAATCAGAAAAGACCTGTTGCTCAGCCATATGAATTTTGTACCTTTGCTCCATAACATCATATTCATAACCTCCCTCTTCTGAAGACGAATATCTTTCTTCAATGTTTTGAAGAGCATTTGAAGTCAAGTAGACCTTGTGATCTTTTCCACTGTCTGCCACTAACTCTCCCTCCTCTTGCATTTTCTATGCTACAACACAATATTCAGGGGAGTGTGGCTTGTTACATACTTCACAAAAATAATTGTTGTTCACCATATAAGTTCCTTTCTTTCTTAATGGGTCAGGAGTTTCCTTATCCCTGAACTTGTCTATCATAGGTTTTCCATCCTTCCAGTTTGTATTGTAAGGCATATCCTGCAGCCTAGGCCTATCCCTCCTGTATGTGTTCTCCTGCTTGTATTGATAATTATTGTTTTGCTGGAGGGGTTTAGGGTTGTCTCTTTTATTCATTATCCCCGCGGCTTTTCTATTGTTCTCAATTATTAGTGCCATCTTTTGTGCTTCAGCCAAGTCCCTTGGGAACCTGTTTCTCAACTCATACCCTGTTTTGGGGTCAAATGCATTCAGGTAAACACTCAATGCCACAGAATCTGGTAATTTTGATCCCGGGGGAATTCTATTTTGTAATTTGTTAAATCTTCTGTTGAAATCAAAAATTGAATCATTTTGACCTTTCTGAATTCGCATTAGTTCATGGAGAGCAACATCTGGTGCACTCAGATTCCCGAATTGTTCAAGGAACTAATCTTGAAATATCTGAAAAGAATAAATAGAAGTTGTTTCCAAGCTATTAAACCAATCCCTAGCTTCCTCAATAAGGGACATCATAAACAACCTCATATGCAGATCTTCATATGGTATATCCAAATCCTGAATAAAAGCATTGAAACTCCTCAAATGATCCTCAGCAGTGATTGCATTGCTCCCTATAAATTTTGGTACCGAACTTCTCCAAGAGCCATCCATAGGATAAGGGCACAACTGAAACCCTGCCAAATCAAACTGTCGGATCATAGTGGTATACTGATACTGAAACATAGGATTATTATATTGTAAATTCTGTTGTGGCACATGATGTTGACCAGGACGTGGATAATTGTTCATATATTGTGGGGGAATAGGTGGTGGAGGTTTTGGCTATCTATGTGGATTCCCCATTTGATATTGAGGGATCTTTGGTAGTTGAAAATGCCCAGCACCCTGAGTATTCAGTTTATGGGGTGGTATATACCTTGGAGGAGAACCCAACCCATGAGGAATATTCTGAGCTTTCTGTAGTCTAAACTCCTTTATTGCCTGAATCATCTGGGCCTTTTCTTGCTCTTCCCTCTCCCTTTTCTGAGACTCAAATCGTGCTTTAATTTCATCATATGTTAAAGATTCGTAATCTTCTTGATTGACTTCCTGATTAGTAAGTTCTTCCTGATTATTCTTCATTTTTTGATCATATTCATATTGAACTCTGAGTCTTTCTGCTTCAAACCCAGCTTCAAATTCAGCTTGTTTCTGGGGGTTGTAAAAAGGATTTCTCTGCTCTTCTGGTGTACAAGGCTCTTCAGATGAATTGTCAAAGCATTTTCTACCAAAAGGCATTGATAACTTATCTTTATTTATCAAGAACATATCATCACTTTTTTCTTTGCCTTTGTCGATTTTATTATCTTTGTGCACCCATCTTCCATCATTAGGAGGAGCTCCAGAATGACCCCCTTTAAATTGAGATCTTCTTCCATTCATACTGCAATACTTCAAATTAGAGTCGCCACTCACCCTTTTCTTTAAAAAGTGAGAAAAAGAATGTTACTTATGATTCCCAGCGGAGTCTGTACATAGGACTTTTAACTCTATGATTAAGGCACAGATTCTTTGTTTGTCCCCAGTAGAGTCGCCAATTTGTTATCTCTCAAAAACGCAGGCTAGATGCCTCAAGAAGATGCCAACTTCTTGATACGCTTTAGGGTAACAGACAAGGTTAAGAAAACTCAACCTTCTACTCTTTAAGGTAATGCTGAACCTAGGTGGGTATACCTAATTGACTTAGGAAAGCTCAATCTTATTCAATTAATCTACAATGGCAATTCTGAAATGAATTAACATTGGATTTAATGATTAGTACATACCAATATTTGAAAAGGATAGACTAAAAACTTAACAAGCGTGGAGAATGTGAATGAAACTTAAACTGAGAAGTAAGACCAGTGCCTTATGGGATTTACGGAGTCAAGAAAATTTCAAAGACGGGTTTATTTTACTGGCAAACATTCAAGCTGTTTAGTATTTTATTTGGTTTATAACTTGTATAAACATGCCATTTATGATCACTGAGTTTCTTCTTAATAATCCCAATTTATATTCCCTGTTTATTATGATCAACGCAAAGAATTTTAATCTTTGCTGGAAAGAAACAATGAATTGATCATACAAATACAACAAATGTGCATTGATGAATGATGTAAAAACTTGATTACATAAATCCAAACAACCAGGAAACACAAAATAAGGAGACAACCTCAATAATACTAATTAATAATTACCATAAACAACTAATGCCAGAAAATGTTACGCCATTATATTAAAATTTTGTTCTTTTGATATCTACATCATTTACATATGCTACCAGTCTTATCCCCCTTTTTTACAAAAAGCCCCCACTCTTTTGTCTCTTGAAAGCGGCTTTTATACATGCAGAATATGAAAGGACGCGTCCCTTCAGAAATAAGATTAAACAAAATACGAAAAGCTTTGAAGACAATTAAGCCCTTGTTAACCATAAGTGAGTTGTAGCAAGGTAATCCAAGTAATCTTGACAATTAAAAGTATCTGCATCTTCAACGGCATTCTGAATTGCGGTTTCCATTCTAATCATATCTTCCACCCACTCACTCACGTCTTCTAGAGATGTATCTTCCACAGAGGATGTCTTCATAACCTCTTTCAGCATCGCACCACACTCGTTCCTCCACCTAGCAGCATCCTTGACTTCTCCTTTAGCATCAAAAAGTGTAACCATAACTGTATTAGCAGCTTCAGTCAATCCATTTTTGTCCCCGAGCAACTCATCATAAAACTTCTGATGACGACTGATAATATTATTTGCTCCTTCAGCTGCAGTGCTACCAACCTCGTTACGCATGGTCAATTCTTGAAATTTATCCATTACCCGTTCCTTCATTCTCTCATGCTCTTTTGAAAACATCTCCATAGACTTCTTTCATTCGGTGAGACTTACCTCGAACCACTTTGTCGATGTAACATTTGAACCTCGATGAAGCTTACGCCGAAGGATCCTTTTCTTAGCGATACATATCTCCATCGGTATATATTTCGAGTCAGCAAGACACCAATACCTTTTCCAGCAGTCCCAAGATTTCCTTACATCAAGTTCGGCAAAACAAATGTGACCTCGCCAAGACTCTCCCCGAAGATTTTAAGTCACATCGAAATATTTTGCATATAAGTCAATCGGCAAGACATAAGGATGTCGCTATGACTTCATGCCGATACTTATTAGTTAGGCCGAAACGACCCCTCCATATTCCAGTCGGCAAGACTTACTAAGTTCGCTGTGATGTTATGACGATGCTCCAACATATGCCGGTATGAGTCTTTTAGTTGCCGAAACATTCTGCAAAGTCCCGCCGACTATCTGCAACCAATACATGTTAATGATAACACATCTCGGGAAGACTTCTACCATGTCTTGCCGATAGGGATCTTTTAATGAAACAAAAGGGAGCAAGTGAATTCAAGAAGGGTCAAACAACATAGAATAGGCCAATTAATGACATGAGGAGACTTTATGCTTAATGCAAGGGCTTTAATGATGGAACCTCACAAATGCAATAGGTTGTAAAATTTAAAATTTCTACAGTCCTAACAGGCGTTATGACTAGTTTCTAGCCATAGACAATTTTTTGAGTTTTCCTTTGTTGGCGTTATTTTCCTCCATTCCTCGAACCCTCACAATTATAGTTTTATTCTAAGTTCTTTGTATTCTTAAAGTTATTTATTATTTACTTATCCAAGTACATGGTCATGAAGTTCTCCAAACTCTTGAATCCCATAACTTTTTCTATAATGTCACTTTTTAGACCTCTATAATTTTACTTCCTATCATATAATTTCTTCACACTCCACTATTCATATGTGGAAAATTCCTATTTACTTATGGTTAATTCATCCCAATGGCTAAATAACCTTAAAATATATTTTTTAGTAATTGTGCATTGAGGTTTCAAATTCTTAAGGAAAGTGGTATCATGGTATCCTTGATCCCAAAGTCCTAATCCTAATATTTTAGGATTTCCTCTCCCAAATTCCCCTTCTTACATACTTGGTATATGTTACTTATGAATCTTGAATCCCCACACTCTCATTTTTGTTTTTCTTCCTTCATTCACTTCTAAGCCCAAACCTTTAGGGTTTCTCTGACCATCATGCTTGAGGACCTAGTTAGCATGCATCATTGAGCCTTGATCCCAACGTGATTTTGTGTTCTCTTTTCCCTTGTAATTGGGTATTTTATAATAGTAATTTGCACTCACTTTTGAAATACCATCTATAGAATCATAAAATAATTATTCTCATAATCCTCCTTGGCACAAGGTACTACAGGCTCTAGAACCTTGAATATCAATAAACTTCCAATTCATTTTTTACTCTTATATTGTCGTATCCAGTTATCCATGTTTTGATTCCTACTTCTTCTTTCTTTGGTATTGGTTATTTTGTTTCCCTAATACTTGACCATCATGTTTTGTTTTTGGACCTTTTCCTCCCTTGTTCCTCAAACTGCATTAAGTATTTGGTAGTCTGAAACCCAACCCTCATCACTCCATTCATGGATTGTTCTCATGCATAATTTGAGATCTCCTTTCCCTTGATTCATTTCTTGTTGTGGTAGTGGGCATATAAATTCCTTGATCCCCACTCCTCTCCACACCTCCTTATTTTGAAACCCCAAGTTCCTATTGATACCTAAAGTAGACTATCATGTGGCATCCTAAAACCTCAAATATTGATCCCCTCTATCTATCTTGCATACCTTGATTATCTAAATCCCCAAATCCCTGGTTTTGGACATGCAAATTCTTTTTTTCCTTGCTTGCTCCCTTTGGAATGAAATTTACTAGATCTCATTATTCAAATAGAAAACCCTTCCTATCTCTTCACATAGCCTGGGGTGCAATTAATGGATCCAACTAGATGTAATAAAATAAGAGATGGCCCTCCTAGAAATATTTATACTTACAATCCCCTCATATGCATGCCTCATTTATAAATGGACATGGTTTTAGGTATGTGATTGGATGAAGATGATCCAACAATCTTGGATAACTTTCAAGCTTATTAATCAATCTAGAATTCCTACCTAACACACACAATGAAGTTCTAATACTATATATACAAGTAAAAATATGTAATAATAGTTTTTTGTTGAAACAACTTCTTAGTTGTATGTGTTTTAGGTTACCTAGGGCATTATATGATGAATTTCCAACTCTAAAAATGATTTAAGAATATTTATAAATCATGGAAGGGGTATTCTTGTAAGGTATTCATTTAAGTGAATGTATCCATGCTAGGTTATAATTCTATAGGGGAATCTTGAAACATAGTGTAATAAATGTCACAACATTTAAAGTCATTGCAAACTATTTTATAATGGTCTCTCTTTGCTATATATGGAAAATTGTTGATATGTTTGTAAGGAAGCTAAGGTAGCAGAACAAATCCCTACACTAATATTAAGAGGAGAATAATGCAAAACTTTATAGATCTTTAATAGTTACAAAAACTTAAACATGAATACGCATAAATATCATGCATACCACAACATAGTGATTTACATGGGGAAAACCCTTTTGGGAGAAAAACCCCACACTCCAAAAGACACCCAATATATTATTCATAAATCACAAAGATTACAATATACTTGCAGAGAAAGCTTCTCACAAGAGTATCACCGACCAAAGATCAAGAGACAACATGACCACTATCAAACTCTTAAAATACATCACCATCTATAATTGTAGTACAAAACCCTCATAAAATAAGGTTACCTTCTAGGGCAATACAAGCCAACAAAATATCCACCATTAGATCTAAAACCTAATAATTAACGGTCTAGATTTACAATATATCATTTATTTAATGTATGTCGACCATTTAGGAGTTTTCTAAAAAACTTAACATAAAATTGTTTACATGCATCCCACTCCTCCCCTCCACCCCATGCTCCCATTATATATTACACATGTCGGTGTAACTAGGAAATATATATATTCATATATATATATATACCCTATCAACAATAACCTTTATATAATTGCAAGGTTGAGACATAATTCCCAACAAATCTCCCACTTGTCGAACACCTTACAAGAGCAACGTGAGGGAGTAAACATTGTCTCCTAATTGCCAGGGGTCGAAAGTCCTATAGTCTTTGAACACCATTTGAACTTATCTATGCTCACAGGCTTAGTTAAAGAATAAAAAACATTCATCAAAGTCTCTACCTTAACTAGTTTCACCCTACCATCTTCAACCATATCTCAAACAAAATGATATTGTACATCAATGTGCTTGTTCCTGGCATGAAATGTCGGGTTCTTGGCTAGACATGTCACACTCTAAATGTTGAAATAAATTGTCATTGCACCTTGTTTTATTTCAACATATGAACATAGTCTCTTAAGCCAAATGACTTCTTTACAAGCATGAGTAGTTGCCATATACTCTGCTTCAATAGTGGACAAAGTAGCCACAACTTATCGCTTACTCATCTAACTAATTGCACCACCAAATAAAGTAAACACATAAGCACTGGTGGATCGTCTACTATCAATATCACCTACCCATTCTGAATCCACACAACCGTGAATATCAAGGGAAATATCGTCTTCAGTCATATTACTATGATAGGACAAGGAATAATCTGACGTACCACATAAATATCTGTAAAATCTATTAACTGCATTCCAATGAACTCTACTAGGATTAGACATATATCTAGAAAGAACTCCCACTACTTGGGTAATGTCTAGTCTAGTACAAACCATAGCATATATCAAACTTCCAACTACACTCTGGTAAGACACTTTGCTCATGTCTTCCATATTTGATGGGGATGTTGGACAATCTTAAATAGATAACTTCATTCCAACAGAAAGGGGAACACATAATGGTCTACAATCTTGCATGTTAAATATCTATAAAATTGAATTGATATACTTACTTTGGCCAAGCCATAGATTTATGTTCTCTCTCTCCCTTTTAATTTTCATCCCAAGAATGTGTCTAGTTGCACCAAGGTCTTTCATTTCAAATTTAGCAGCAAGTTGGGATTTTAGTTATGAAATCATACCTTTCCCTTTGCCAATAAATAACATATCATCAACATATAATGTAATAAATAAGAAATGATCACCATCAGTTTTATAATAAAAACAATGATCTAATTAGAACGCTCAAATCTTGAACTCAACACATATGTATCAAATTTTTGGTACCACATCCTAGGAATCTGTTTTAAGCCATACACAGACTTATTCAATTTTCAAACCAACTTACTTTTACCTTTCACCACATAGTGCTCTGGTTGTGTCATATAAATATCCTCCTCCAAGTCACCATGAAGGAAAGCAGTTTTCACATCCATTTTCTCAACCTCTAGATCATAAGCAACAACAATATCAAGCAAATATCTAATGGATGACATTTTTACAACAAGAAAAAATATCTCACTATAATCAACACCCTCAACTTGAGAGTAACCTTTCACAACCAACCTTGCTTTTTACTTCTCAATACTTCCATCTAAACCAAACTTTTCCTTGAACACCCATTTATAACCAACAGGTTTTTGTCCTTCAGGCAATGGTACAAGATCCCATGCATCATTCATACCTAATGTCTCTTCTATAGATCTAGGTTCATCCATGTTAGTATTCAAAACAAAAATACATCTCCAATCATCAAGTGAATACCTTTTAGGTGGTTGTTTATGCCTTTTAGACCTACAAAAAAGTTGAGTTAGAGGTTCTTCCTCCTCTTATGAAGATTCAAAGCTAGATGAGCTCTCCTCAACTTCTTGTCTATCCATGGGCCTCAATTCAACTTTCTCAAGTGTAAAATGAAATTGAATCACATCTTCCAATTTACTTTGTTTTGGTTGCAATATAATAGAAGGCTTAGTTTCTCTAAAAATAACACTTCTACTATATATTACCTTTTGTGCAATAGGATGGTCCCAAAGCTTGTATCCTTTCACACCATTATTATATTTGATGAAAATAAATCATAGCCTTGTTCTCCAACTTTGTTTGCTTCTCCTTTGGCACATGTGCATATGCCTCACAACCAAAAACTCTAAGATGTCTTAATGAAGGCTTGTGACCTAACTATGCCTCTAAAGGCATCTTATCAACAAGAGTTGATGTAGGAGACCCGTTAATCAGGTAGTGGCAACAACTTCAACCCAAAACCTTTGTTCTAGGCCAACACCACTCAACATACTCCTAACCTTCTCCATCAATGTCCTGTTTATTCATTTTGCAACTCCATTTTGTTGTGGAGAATACAGAGTTGAATTTTGTCTATGAATACCACAATCTTTATAAAATCTATCAAAATTGTTAGAGAAAAATTCATTGCCATTATCAGTCCTCAAACATTTTATTTTCTTTCCAGTTTGCAACTCAACTATTGCTTTAAATCGACTAAAAAATTCAGATTTACTCTTTAGAAAATATACCCATGTCCTACTATAATCATCAATAAATGAAACATAATATGTAGATTTACCAATGGAAGAAACATCTAAGGACCAAACACATCAGAATGGATAAGATCTAATACACCACAAGATTTATGATAAATCGAGTAAAATTGAACGCAGTTTTGTTTTCCATAAATGCAATGCTCACAAAAATTGAATTCAAGATTACAATCAGACAAACCTTTAAAAATGTTTTTTTTTCAAGTTCCTTAGACCCTTTTCTCCAATGTGGCCTAGTCTTTGGTGCCATAACATAGTTTTCTCTGTAGGTAACTTTGATTCAGAAGAAATAACACCCTTAGGTACCCAGAAGCCATGACCATCTACTGAAGGTGAAACCCTCACCTCTTCCACATACTTGCTTTTCACAAAAGTACTATTGCACTGCATGCATCAAGCTTATATAGTGTGTCGTATCTGACACCTCTAACAATCACCATAACACCTCTAACCATCTTGCATCCTGCATCAGAAAATACTAGCTACACACCCGCATCTATCAGTTTGCTCACAAATAAAAAATTTCATGCTAATCCAAGGATATGCAACACACCATTAATCCTTTTTATTCTACCATCATGAAACCTAATTCTAAATTTACCACGATTAATAATGTTTAAATAAGAATCATCACCCAAGTACACCTTACCTCCACCAAATTCTTTGTATTAAAAAAACCAATCTCTAATTAAAGGTCATATGGAAAGATGCACCTAAGTCAATTAACCATGCATAATTACTTGCATGATTTACCAAAGCTGCAATGAATGTGTCACCATCTTCCTTCTTGGACTCAGAATCAGAATCAAATCTCTTTCTTTTCTTCTTTGCATTCCTTACGAACATGTCCAAGCTTACCGCAGTTCCAATAAATAACTTTGGAGTTTCCAGGAGGTTTAGATCTCCCCTTGGACTTGGATTTGTCATGCTTCTCATTTTTCTTGTCTTTTTCCTTAGGTCTTCCATGAAAATTTAGGGTCTCCTTGGAAATGATGGATACCTTTCTCGTCATCTCTTCAGAAAGCAAAGAACCCACCACATCTTTAGTCTTCAAAATAACAAAAGTACTCTTAATAGCCATAATAAGGGAATCCAACAAATCAGGAAAAGAACAAAGCAAGATATGACATTTCTCCTCCTCATCCATTTTGACACCAACTAATTCCAATTGAGCCACCAACATATTGAATGCTTCTATGTGGTATGTGATTCATCCACCCTCTTCCATTCTCAAGGAATACAACTTCTTCCTCGAGAAAATATTATTCACTAAAGATTTGGCTTCGTACATCTCACCAAGCTTCTTCCATAGTTTTTGTGCAAAGGTCTCCTCATGGACATTGATTAAAAAAGAGTCTACCAAGCACGATCTGATTAGACCCTTGGCTTTATGGTCCATAACATCATATTGAGCAACTTGAGTATGATCTACAGGCCTTGAAACATTCTCATCAATAGCATCCCACAACTCTCAATCTATCAACAAATCCTCCATCTTTAGCTTCCACATTTTAAATTTTTTTCTAAAAAATTTATCCACCTCTATTCTCCTTGATGAACTTGCCATCTAAAAAATTCATGCAACAAGATCACAAAGTATCTTTTGCACAAGCTCCCACTCAAATATGGATTAGTTAAAAAAAACTCAACAACTCACAACTGAAACCAAAGATGATCAAGCTTTGATATCACTTGTAAGAAAGCTAAGGTAGCAGAACAACTTCCTACACTAATCTTGAGAGGAGAATAATGTAAAACTTTACAGATCTTTAATAGTTATAGAAACTTAAACAAGAATAAGCATAAATATCATGCATACCACAACATAGTGATTTACATGGGGAAAACCCTTTCGGGAGAAAAACCCCGCACTCCAAAAGCCACCCAATATATTATTCAGAAATCACACAGATTACAATATACTTTCAGAGCAAGCTTATTACAAGAGTATCACCAACCATAGATCAAGAGACAAAATGATCGCTATTAGATTCTCAGAATACATCATCATCTACAATCATAGTACAACACCCTCAAAAAATAGGCTTACCTTATAGGGCAAGACAAGCCAACAAAATATCCACCATTAGATCTAAAACCTAATAATTAACAATCTAGATTTACAATATAGCATTCATTTAATGTATGTCAGTCATTTGGGAGTTTTCTGAAAAAAAATAAAAAATTATATACACGCATCCCACTCCTCCCTTCCACCCGATTCTCCCGTTGTATATTACACCTATCGGTGTAACTAGGAAATATATGCATATATATATCCTATCAACAATAACCTTTATATAATTGCAAGGTTGGGGCATAATTTCCCAACAATGTTTGGGGCAAATAAGTATGTTTATTTATAATGTTCCTTATTATTTGGAGTTGTGTATGCATAATATTTATTCTATTAATCTTTAGGCATATCTCCATCCATTTTATTAATAGTGACTTTGTTTCCCAATGGAGTAGGCATCAGTCTAGGAGGTGAAGGGCCACAAAAAATTCTTTTAAACTTCTCTCTTAATAGTTGTAGGATTTATTTGGGTCCCACCATATTGGTATGGTGATGCAACTCATGATGTATCTATATGTTGTCCTAAAAGTGATAAATCTTTTGTGGATCATAATAGTATACTCCTATATTTCATGTGTATACAATGTTAAGTGGAGTCATTAATTGGTGAATAACAATTCTTTTGTTGCATGGTAAGATAAAATTATCATTTACTTAGTGGAGGTATTATAAATCTATATGCAACCAAAGATGACACGAGCTTAGTGAAAAATCTTGGGGTTCGTAGAATATTAGGTATGGTTGACCAATGGATTTGAGTTTAAAAGATTATTTCTCTTTAATTATACATGGAAACCTTGCGGAATACCCACTTGTCCTTGTAAAACCTACAACTGAAGGTGATCTTTCCACTCACAAGATTTATTTTGTTCATGTGATTTTTTGATCATAAGACATGCTTATCACCTACATTGACTTTTTGTAGCCTCAAATTTTTGTGCTAGTCTTGGAATTTGTGGGGCTACATTTTTTAGCACCAATAGTTTGAACGAGAAATACAAAATACTAATTAAAAGACTATTGTATAAATAATAACATAATTTAAGAACCATGACTTATAGAATAAGAAAGAAAGTGAGAGGAAGAACATTGTAAGAGAAGATAAAGGGATGATTGCAAGTAGAAAAAGGCATATAGGTGTGTGATATGGTAAGTATTACAAGCATAAACTAAGAAATATCCCCAACCATGAAAGGTAGAAAATAAAGATGAGGAAAACCATGATTTTTATTAAAGAACATGGGGGAGTGGGGAATGTCGCGAGTTCAAGCACAATATATATAATATAAATAAAAATCCAAAAGTAGCATGTAAACAATGAATAAGGAAATTCAATTAGGTCAACATAGGGAGAGTAGGTGTTAAGCACTTCAATTCCTTTCATCATCCCCAAGGACACATTAGGAAGGGTAAGCAAGTATATAAGGGAAAATGAAGAACTTGGAGGGAACATAATAATGAAAATAAGATTTATGTCACCATGACAAAGGTGAATCACCTTTATGCTTTGCATCATCTTTAAATTCATAGGAAGATGGCACAATGAAAGGAATACAACATATAAAACCATGAAAATGAAAAGGTGAGAGCAAACATAAAAATAGAATAAGTATTCAAATGAGATAGTGAAACAACAAAAACTAAAAGAAAGAGGTAAGACCATAAAGGGATGAAACTTTAGTGTTGGTTGGAATGGGAATGTTAGAATTTATAGATATAATTCTAGAGGATTGTTAGGAGTAGAAAAAAGTGGAATAATGAGGAAGGGTGAGGTATAGGAGATGGCTTGGATAGAAGACAAGTGTGTTATGGAGGGTCTCTAGAAGGAAGGAGATGAATTGCTAACAACTTGTAATCAACTTGTAGAGCTGAACATCAACACAAAGATAAGTTAAGGAAGGAATGAGATATTTGAAGTATACTTTTGTTCAAGATGAGTGTTAAGAAGCTAAAACCAAAAATATCAACCAAATAAATAAAACAAAATATATAGGCTCTAACATGTTCATAGATAGTTTTATTATATCGTACCCAATAGGAATAAGTCACAATTAAAGGAAGAAAACATATAAAACCATAAAAGTGAAAAGGTGAGAGAAAACATAAAATAGAATAAATTTTCAAATGAGAGAGTGAAACAAAAAAAACTAAAAGAAAGAGGTAAGATCATAAAGGGAGGAGACTTTAGAGTTGGTTGGAGTGGGAATGCTAGAATTTATAGATATAATTTTAGAGGATTGTTAGGAGTAGAAAAAAGTGGAATAATGAGGAAGGATAAGGTGTAGGAGATGGCTTGGCTAGAAGACAAGTGTGCTATGGAGGTCTCTAGAAGGGAGGAGATGGATTTTGCTAACAACTTGTAATCAACTTGTATAGCTAAATGAGATAAGTTAAGAAAGAAATGAGATAATTGAAGTATGTTTTTATTTGATGAGCGTTAAGAAGCTAAAAACCAAAAATATCAACCAAGGAAAGAAAACAAAATATATAGGCTCTAACATGTTCATAGATAATTTTCTTGTATCATATCCAATATGGAAGATAGATTGGAAGTTTCACATTGAATTAAAAATGGTGTACAAATTTGTGGACTATGTGTAAAGAAGGAATGTGGTGAACAATGGGTCAAGGTGTTAAACTGATCCAAAGCATGACTACATGGATGCATTAAATACATAGTATATTTTTTTACTTAAAGCATAAAATCCCCTTGCCATAATAGTTGTGAAAGCATAACTTCCCAAGGCTGATGATAGAAGAATATGTGAGGATTATAGAAGACAAAGGAAAACATAATAATTTTTGCATAGATTGGTTGGTATGAGAGCAAAGGAATTTATCCAAATTTGTTTCTATTTCTTTGATCTAGTTATTCGCATAAGCCAATTTAGGATAAAATTAAGGGTGGGTGGTGGAATGTGTAGGAGGGAAGTTATAGTAGCAAGAGTACAAGAGCATGGAGGGGATAAAAATAAATAAAGAGTGATTCCATTGGTTCAAGGGAGGTGTTGGGATTCAATATAAAGATGACCAAATTACTTAAGTCTAGACATCCTTTGTGCATATAGACCTCACTTTTCCCATCATATATAACTTGATATAATAAAAAATTGAATGGGTCTTCCTTGGTAAAAGTTAGTTGTGATGTTTCTTATCATCCACAATGTTCCTTTTATTTACTACAACTTAGAAAAAACTAAAAAAATCTATTTGTGGATGTCTTCAAGTTATTTTTCACATATTTGGTAGAGTTTTAGAGTTTCCCTTCTCAACATGCCTTTCCTCCAACTCTCGCCTTTTCCTTTGTCCTTGTTAGGACATTAAAATTTCTCATATGGACATGCTTTTCTTCTAACCAATGCACTTTGAAATTTTATGCAATGATATATTTTATAGTTAGAGTTTCACTCATCCTTTTATACACATCCCTTATGACATAGGTTCCTTAGTATCTTTGATATGAAACTTTTGATGTTTCCTTTCTCCATTAGTTTTTATAATTTTTATGGACATCTAGATTCTTTTATTTTCTTTCTATTTCTTGACCTCTCACCCTCCTTCGCATCCTACCTCATTCCTTTCCTAACTTCTAATCAAGTTTTATGTGCTTTGAGAAAGTATAGAGTTTATCTAGACATCTTCCCATTACACTATTCTTCCAAATATCTAATCCTTCTCCAATTTTGATTCTTATAATCAATACTTCCTTCATTGTTTCTCTCTTATGAAATTTTAGAGGTCATATAGACTCCTTCCATTTCCCCTCCACCTCAAAACATCCAAATCTCTAGTTCTTTGATACTCTCAAGTACATTTTTGCCACTCCTATTTTATGGAATCCTATTGCACTTGTGGAATTATTCCATTCCCTTCTTCCTCCATCTCCTCCACTTCCCTTCACCAATTCCACATATTTTTCTTGTATCCTTTCCATCCATTTATGGAATTTTAATTCACTCTAAACCTTTTATCCAAATGTCTAGTTATCACCTCTAGTTCTACAATGAAACTTTGCACCTCCATTCCTTCCAAATTTTCTCACATTCCCTTCAATCCTTCCTTGTGGACTTCCAAACTTCCATTTCTCATCTTAATGTTCACTTCCACATATTTCCCCACACTTCTTTTGATCTATTTATCCGCTTGCTCCAATTTTTTGTGGAGTTTCAACCAACTTCTAAACTTCCTTGTTATGTCCAATCCCGACCTCTTCTCTCACACTGATTCCCCACATTTCTTCTTGTGTGTCTCAACCACTTCACTAAACTTTGTAGCATGCCATTAATGATTTGATTTGACTCCTAAGATTACTCTAGAAGAATTTTCCAACCTAAAAACCTATATCCATCCCAAGGGGATGAATTTTATTATAATATTAATAGTAGAAGATGAGGGCTGTCATCCTACATGAATATGATGGTTGAAGTTTTGGTTACTGATAATCTTTGCACAAGTTCCAGATTTCCTATTCAATATATTTTGTAGGATTTCATTTCATCTCACATGCCACATTTATGATGTCTAGTTAAATATCAAATTCTCACGAACAACTAGGCATCCAAACAAAGTGATATATATACTAGTTCATTGATCATCCAAGGTTAGTCATTTCTCCATTTCCACATGACTGCAATGTTAAGGTTTGTCTAAGATTTCGATTCCTACAAGTTTAGCTTCCTATACAACATGTTTTATATATCACAAAGAGGTAGTAGGTTTGTAATAGATGCCTTTAATTAAATGTCTCCTTGACCATTTGTAAATCTTTAGGGAAACTCATAAGTGACAAATTATTATAGGTTTATAACTTATGGTTTCCTCTTATCACATTTGCTAGTATGATCGTAATAAGGATTTGATAGTTATTGCAACATTTTAAGTAATTATAGGTATTGTTTGTAATGCTATCCTCTTTATTAGAAATGGATTTCTAGAGTTTGGAGAGGGATTATTTAGTATGTTAAGTTATTTGATATCAAATTTACTATTTTTTCAATGTGTTCTTCTTCGTAAATTATGATTGTAACCTAATAAATAAGCCACCATCATGAAAACTTATGATCCATCACGCACTTTAAAATAAACTATATTTTGATAGTAGTTTAGGAGTAGGAATGGTAGGTTGTATACACTGCATGATTTAGTGGTTAACTCAAGGAAGAATCTTCAACAAGCCATAATATTTCTCAATTTTATGAATCATGTTTTAAATAACTACATCTTATGGTTATGCAATAATGTTTTTATTAGCTGAACATAGGTTTTTATGTGTAGTATGCTAGTCTTTGGTCTAGTGACACTTTTTGGATCAAGTGTATATTGGATACTACTACAACACTTTTAGTTTTTCCAATTTTTGGATTTGATTAATACTACTAAGGAATACCTTTAGGACCACCCTTTTAGGTATAGTTGAGCTTGAAGTGAAGGATATCTTATCCACTCTCAACAATTAGCCTTAAATAAATTATATTATATTGATGAGTTGATTAATCCCCCTTCAAGACAACATTTCCTTGGCATTAAAGGGGATTGATTCCTTTAGGAGTGTGAGTAATGATAATAATATTGGGACCCAACAAGAGGTATGGAAGGGGAAGTGGATACAAATAATTTAAGAGGAATCAAAGGCTAATAAGTAGAATGGATTGAACCCATGCACATAATAGGTGTATTTTGATGTAGGAAGAGGAATGAGGGAGAGAGGATATTTAGGAGAATTATCGATTCCCAATACATTAATAAAATCATCCATATAATGTTTAAGTGATGTTTTTTGATGTTATCATGATCAATATTGTATGTATGGTCCAACCTATGATATAAATAAAGAGGTTTGAGAGAAGGATGCACATAAGGAATGATATGATAGTTTTTTAAAGTGATAAGAGGCTCGTTGATAGAGTAATCATCATAAGGGGTATGAGCCTCAATATCACTTGAGGACTCACTAAAAGAATCAAAAGATATTATCAATAAAAGTACACAAGAATTTGGGAGAGGACACACCATGAATTAGAGGAAGAGAATATCCCTAAGTAGTGGGGGAAAGCAAATAGGCCTTACTATCTCTAAATCAATCCTTATTATTAGAGAACATATGAATACAAGGAATGAAAGAGGGATAAAAAGGTGTCACATCAAGGTTAGGGGTAGCATCAACTGACTAGAATAAAGGGGCGAGGAATAGCTTTCATTATTTGTAAATTCATAAGAAGTGAAATTTTCAAGTGATGACATAAAGTTCATTCATTAATGTAGAGAATAAATTATAATGCATGCCATACATATTAAACTATTCAAGTACATCATCATGTAATATAATTAAAATATAATAAAAATAACATCTTCATTATAAAAATTGCTACATAGAAGAAATAAAAATTTAGATTTAAATCATATGATTTTTTTATGTCATTAAATGTGTTCAAGTTTGGAGATTGAGAAGAGCAATTAGGAAAATAAACATGCACATTTATATTTTTCAAATAAAGCATTGTGTTGAACCTTTAAGATCAAAGAAATCAATGATGAAGTGTGGTGAGGGGGAGAAGTGAAAGAGGGAGGAAAACA
Source organism: Sequoiadendron giganteum (assembly GCA_007115665.2). Classification (NCBI taxonomy): domain Eukaryota; kingdom Viridiplantae; phylum Streptophyta; class Pinopsida; order Cupressales; family Cupressaceae; genus Sequoiadendron; species Sequoiadendron giganteum. The sequence goes on from CM021108.1 coordinate 528,983,000, forward strand.
ATCTAGGTTGAAGTTAGAGTAAAATACATAAGGGTGCTTAAGGAATGTGGGTAGGTGCTAAGAAAACATACAAGCCTAGGGTGATGAATTAGGTATTTCATGTGAGTATCAAGTGATAAAGAGAATTCGTTTAAACCAAAGAAGGAAATCACATGTTCAAGAATTTGAGGGTGAAAGTTGAAGAGTTAGCAACATAAGTGGGTATCGATTAATTTTTGTGTGAAGTGCAGTGGTAGAAGCCATTAGGAAAGGGAAGAGCATACAAGGTTAGGTGGGAGGGTGAATATTTCTCATGAAGTGAAAGAAAGTAAATCATCATTAAACCCTAGTGACAAGAAGAAAAGAGGAGAGCTTTAAGATTGTGGATGTGGGAAACAATTTGAATGTTAATAACACTTGGAAACAAATCCCAATATGGACCCTAACAAGAGCACATGAAAGAAGAGGTCATTGTGTGGAGGATTTTATATGTGTTCGAAGAGAAAAAAAGGAGGATACAAATGAAAGATGGAAGAACTAGTTTCAAATATAAGACATAAGATGTAAGAGGTTTTATTGGTTTATTTTATGTTAAAGTTTAAATGATATAAATATTAAAAATCGATGGATAATTGGAACCCCCAAGTTATCAAAAGATTAATATTATTTTTTGTACATTGTGCTCTTGTTTATGCCAAGAAGAAATAATCAAAGTGGAACAATTTGGACGTTGAGTTACAAGCAAGACACTTGAGGAGAATGGGTCATCCAAAAGGTTGCCATTAATTTTGTGGTTATTTTTGCTTTTGTTTTTATTTTGCTATTTTTGTGTTTTTAGTTTTATAACATATGCAAGGAAGTAGTGGAATAAAATGTTAGGTTCACCAAAATTTAATGTAAAAATAGAAGCCTAGTTTTAGTATTATAAATTTAATGTGTTTTTAATTTTATAACATATGCAAGGAAGTAGTGGAATAGAAGGTTGGGTTCACCAAAATTTAATGTAAAAATATAAGCCTAGTTTTAGTATTATAAATTTAATTACTAAAATTTGTTATTCTACTTTAAAATCCAATCTAAAACAACAAATTATGCACCTAATTAACTTTTAGATCTATTAATCAAAGAAACGCAAAGTTGAGGTTAAACTAGCATTAGAATGAAATGCACAAAGAAAAGAAGAAGGGATAAAGAGTGTGTTTGATTTCTCTAGCCACATGAAGGTGTTGGACAACTCAAAGAAGGGTGGAAGAATGCATCATTGCTTAGTATAGTTTCATATTTGTACACATCCTACTATTGATTTGTTAGGGATGGGAATGCATGCATTTCTATCTTTCTTGTGTGCTCCTATCTAATAGGGTGCAATCTTGTCTACCCAAACATGCTAATGTCCTCTCTACTATGTTGTCGTTTGGCAGGGCATGATAATGTCTAGTATTAGCACAACTACTTTCTCTTTATTCTTTGAAGGTAATTGTTGTGATTAACAAAATCTTCTACACCATGCAATGCCTAAAAAAGGAAAACTTGGTGCTTGAGGTACATTTAGGGATATGCCTCAGTTAGATCTCCAATTTAATTTAATAATAAATTATGGATTAGGTTGTAGGTGTGTAAAGCTAAAAAGTAGGTGTATATTTTTGAAGGGATGGAGGTCTATGATGTGTGAAGCGGCCCAAAGCCTTAAATGCTTAAGAAATATTTAAGAAACTTCAAGAAAGTGTATGAATACTTGATGGTTACTAGATGCTTTCCATTTTTAATTCATCCCACTTTTATAAGCAACTCTAGATCAAATTTATAATTTAAAAATGTAAAAAATTATAATATATAAAAAAGTTAAATAAAATAAAATAATTTTTTTAACCATAATATGAATCACGTTCAAATGAGACAATAATTTAGAAACAATTAATGCTTTATTAAGAAGATCAAAATTAATTAAAATTACACTCTGGTAACAAACACAAAACTAATTAAAAAATGGTAAGGATGCACTTTTCCACGTACACCAAAGTACGAAAAAATTAAAACGTGCAAGGGAAACGCTTAAACCCATAAACCTTCACGTCCAGAATTATCTGAGAGACTTGGATCTTCTTCCTCCAATTTTAATCTGAAAAAAAATCAAAACCTATATGATGAATGGAAAATGATATTTGGGTGGTTCATGTATGAGAGACAGCTCTGCTCAGCCACTATTCCTCTCATTTCAATTACCCCATGATGTTGCATTTCCTATGTTACTTCTGATTTCATGGGTTTTTTAAATCATCAAGATATAAGTTTAATGTAAGTGAAAAAATAAAGAACAATAATCTCAATTACACAGCAATGTGGAGATCAGGGCTACTGAAATCCCTCCAGAATGCTGCTTCATGTAATCTATTCTTTCAAATTCAGGTGGGTTTTTTTATTTATTTTTGGGTGGGGTTTCTTTCTCCTGTTGTTGTTTCTAGTGCGATTTATACGATTTTATTCGTTTAGTAACAAGAGGACAATTCGGCACTGTTCAGAGAGGCCTGCACAGCAGAAACAAGAAAGCCAAGGATTACATTGGAAAAGGATGGAGTGCTATCCAGGAAGTTGACAGGGTGATTCCATACACAGAACCTGATGATGAACTCTTAATACCATTGCTTAAAGTAAGTTTAAATTACTATTTGGTGCTTGCGATATGCATAACTCAGAAATCTAAACTTGCTTAAATGACGTTATTGAAATTCTTCCTTTATAGCCCTGGTTAGGGCTGAATTATGGACGCATTTACATAAACATATCCTGTGTAGAATTTAGCAACTGACTTACTTCAGCAATTGAGAAGGCTTTCTTTTAGCATAATCGAAAGAAGCTTGCCCTTAAAAATCCCTGGAATCAATATTTTCCAGTATGAAAAATGTGCGGAAATTGACTTTGATTTGATTTAGAAGAAAAAATGTTGTTTGATTTTGAACTAGTGAGACCAAGGACTTAAACTAACCCATACTTATAAAGACACTTGAATTCAAAGCTTGGCTGTGGAGAAGTTCTCTAGCTCGCGGCGATTCTCACCGGTTTCTGAAGCTCAGTGGATCCCAATGATCTGGTGAGTACACCCAATCTGAGGAGAATCGACATTACCCCAGCCCTGCGAATGGTAAAAGCTCAATAATTTCACATCTGTGTACTCAGCAAGAGGATTTGCCTTACCAGATAAGGTGTTTCCTTTTTGCAGCACTTTCAGAGAAATTGTAGTGCTTCTGGACAGCATCAGAAATTATATACCAATCCTTGCCCTAGTTTCTCTGTCCTCTTTTTCAGTTAGATAATTTTGAATAAAACAGAGGCGCTTTTTCTTTTAATTATAAGTTTTATATATTTGTTTTTCATTGGCGACTTTTTGCTTCCGTCTATCTAAAAATTATGTTAGATCTGCAGAGTGCTAAGCAGAATTTTGAATTGGCATTGGAAGTTGACAACCTGAACACTCAGGCAAGGCTGTGGTTAGCACGGCTGCATTTGAAATATTGTGTCCCTGGTGCCTGCAAAGCAGTGTAAGCTTTCTTTAATGCCCAATTTGATCTTTTCTCCTCTTTTGGTTAAACTTCTTCTCCGAGAGGCAAATTGATCCAATTATACCTGTATAGACATTAAGCCCTAAAGTTTACTGACATCCTTATTCTTCCTTTTTCGTTAAGCTATACCCATACGGAGGTACAAAATTGGCTCAAGATTTGTAGGAAATACTTGATTTCAGTAGTAGAAACTAGAAAGAATCTTAGATTGTCATGAAATACAGTTGATTCTGAAGTTCTTGTTTGCATCCACTCAGCTAATGCTGTACATTTTTTTTGGCATCTAATTTGCAGTGGAGCTGCACTACTTGTTGAAGCAGCTAACATGGGGAATGCAGATGCACAGTATGAGCTTTTTTGTCAACTGCGAGCAGGGGTAATGCCTTTATACACATAATTTCCTGATTATTCCGCTCCTATCTAATGCAAGGGAACTTCTTCTTTCTATATATAGCTGGAAATATTCTACACTTAAAGTTAAAATGTGAAATTCTGAAATCTGGGCAAACTCTGGATGTAAATGCTGAAGTCCAGTACAAACAGGAATCAACCACTATATTTGCTGTTATCATTGTTGGATTCTGAACTAATATACTTATTTGAAAAGTGCAAACAAGTAGAACCTGGAACTGAAGACCAAAATGAAAGGCTGGATTTTGAATTTTCTTTTAATCTGGAGTTTGTGAAATAGATTTGACCTATTTGATCAAAAGGGTCTCTGCAGTTGGTTAGATATTCAGTTGCCAGACTTTGAAAGAGAAAAGACTTTAGATGGAGCAACCCTTTTTCTTTAGATTTTAAACAATGAGATGACATACCTATTTCATACCTACTAAATCCAACCTAACAGCTTGGATGCATTGAATCTGGACAGATTGAGCAAAATGGTTAGTTGGACTGATTCATTACCTAAAATGGTGGGTTGGCACACTAGCCCCAAAAGTTGTCTGCTGCTGTAGTTCAGTAAGGGGTGCTGCAATCACTACCCAATAGTGCCATAATTAGTGATATCATCTCTGCTCTGCTCCCTTCCTTGAATTTCTTTACCCCAAAGCAGTTGAAATAATGGGGGCTGAAGTGTTTTGACCCTATTTGGCAGTCATCCATTCTGTAGATCTTTAAACACATCTGCACACTCATCAGTCACTTATCGTGCTTCATTTTGTTTTGTTGGTTGTGCTGCTTTGACCTTGACATGCAATTGTTTCATGGAATTACATTTAAACGGGAAACCTAACCCTGCTTCAAATTAGTTGATTGTCCATCTTGTGTGATGAAATCAACTTGCTTCCACTTGGGATGTAGACTTCTAATGGTCACAATTTGTCAGTCTTTCTCAAATTTTAAGTGCTACTCACTATAGTGTGTAAGGAATTCACTATAGGTATATGGCAATTGCAACCCCATGATTACACCTGCACTTGCAATTTCAGTGTAAAAATCAGAATTCAGTTCATATCTGCCCACCGTAGTGTAATTTAATAATTCCCTTTACTGTTCCTTTGCTCTTCTTGATCATGCTACTGGCTATTGGAACTTGGAAGTTTGTGTGATGACTTTTAGCTAAGTAATTTGGCAATAGATTGCATAAACAATAAAAATATTCACATAGAGGCTGGAACTGAACATTTTATTCAAATATACTGGAATATTTTAAAAAAACAGCATACAAATACTTGCTAGAATCTCAAAAATAATACTTGCCGAAAATATATGAAAAAAGGCTGATATCTCAAAGTCTAACAGGCTCCCCAATATATAGCAATTGATAAATAAGATTCTGTCCTCAAAATAGCCCCCAATTTGTCATGGATGCCAACTTATAACTCATAAATGGCCACTCTTTTATAGGAACCGGCACCCCCTTATGCTGGGATTAATTATTATTCAACTATTATTTATTGACAGCTGCACCTGACTACCAGCTCATGGCCCACATAATTAAATATTATTTTATTATAATTTATTGATTGCTGCACCTGACAACCCAGCTCATGGCCCCATTATTAATCATTTTTAGTTTTCTCTATTCTTATCGAGGAAAACAAGGATTGGGTCCACCTAGGCCAAATTAACTGAAATGGGACATTACAAGTCCGCCCTTCTTGGAATTGCTTCTTCACAAGCACTGTATTGCTGGATGTTCAAATATTTTTGATCCCTCCCAGGTAGCATCCTTTGTAGGTAGTTCCTCCAACAGATCAAGTATTTTGTGATGATCCTGTCCCTTAGTTTCTTCTCCCGTATGTCAATGATGGCCTTTGGACTCAATATAAGTTTCTCCTCATCATCTAGGGGTGGTAGATCAATTGAAGGTGTGATATGTTGGCCAAGTTCCTTTTTGAGGCAAGATACATAGAAAACATTGTGAATTTTGGTGCTTGTTGACAACTCTAACTCATAAGCCACTTCACCAACTCTTCTCAAAACTTTTTAGGGTAAATAGAAATGAGGTTTGAGCTTTTCAGCTCCACTTTGTTTAATAGAAGTTTGTCTATAAAGCCATAGGCATAAAATGACCATATTTCCTACCTTGAATGGTCTCTTGGTATGGTGCTGATCTATGTATAGCATTTGTTGATTTAGGGCTTGGTGCAAATGACTTTAAAGTGACCTCAAAACGTTTTGGCTATGTTTCACGAAGTCACTAGTTGCTGATGCCTTGCTGTGAATAAACACCAAAGTAGGGGAAGTTTTTTGCATCATATCCATATAATGCCCTAAATTGAGTCATGCCAATGGACATGTGATGTTTGTTATTGTAGCAATAGTCTTCAAGGTGTAACCACTTGATCCATGATGCCTGTCGATCTATGACATGATTTTTCAATATCCTTTAATTCTCTTATTCACCACCTTTGTCTATCCATTTGTTTGAGTGTGGTAATTGGTATTGAGATTGAGCTTGAGCTTGGTATGAGTCAAATGAGACAAGTCTTGCCAAGAAGAGATGAGGAATCTACTATCCCTACCATTGACAATGTTATTAGGCAAGCCATGTAACCTAAACTCTTCTTTGAAAAATAGATCAGCTACCTGATGTGCTCTAAATTGTGATGTCCTATTTTTCCTTAATATTAAGTATAATAATTACGTCATGCCCCTGCTAAGATTGCAGCAATAATATGTAACTATTTATTAAAAAAAATTAGAATTAAAAATAATACTTAAAGCCTTCCTTATGGGCCGACTCCTTTTAGAAGGTGATCGCCCAGGTTAAAGAAGTCCATGGCCAGCGATTAGTAATCTCCCAAAAAAGCAGCGATCAACATGAGATAAAGGAAGGCAGGAATTAAAAAAAAGGAACGATTAAAAAGAGTTTAAAGAATGAAGTTAAAAACAAAATAAGACAAAGATCAAATAAGACAAAAAAAGCAGATAAGACAAAAATATCCTAAGGCAGTAATTAAGAAAAGATTAAAGGCAGCGCTAAAAACTAAATAATATGTCCCTTTTGTTAGAGTCACCTCCATTCATAAAGAGGTGCGATAGAATATATAAAGGCAGGGAAATTTGAAGTTAGAGAGGGGAACATAATCAGATTTAAAGCTGATACATGAATAGCAAATTAGGACAGAAATACCAGGAATATTCTCTGAGTATAGCAGCAGATATATTAATATGTTATAATCAGATCGAATGGGTCAGATCTGAACTGGCATATTAGGAAATCAGTAAATTGATTAAGAAAGTATTTGGTATGCATTTGGTTGTATATGCAATGTATAATATTTGATAGGCATATAAATATATATATATATATAGCTGATTTCATAATGACTAATATGCAATAAGGAGAGATATGTTATGTCTAAATTAGTAAATACAGGAAATAGTGAATTTATTTATATTACTATAATCTACATCCTTTTCTCTAAGCAATCATGTGTAGTGTTGGCAAGGAAATATGTTGGGGAAGGGCGGTATAGGTTCTCTCAATGTAAGTACGCCACCCTAAGTTGGATGGAATTGTTTTGGTTGGATGTTCCTGCCACTTGGGGCCAAGGGGGGTATGAGCATGCCCTTGGGCTTAATTGAGATGAATAGTGTATAGGTTCTCACAATGTAAGTACGCCACCCTAAGTTGGATGGAATTGTCTTGGTTGGATGTTCCTGCCACTTGGGGCCAAGGGGGGTATGAGCACGCCCTTGGGCTTAATTGTGATGAATAACTTTTTTGTGACTCACCAACACCCCCGGAAATAGTTGTTAGACCAAAATCTCTTCCACAAGAGAGAGAATGGCAAGAAAGCTTGCTTCAACAATGCAAGATTGAATAATGGTTGAATATGGTTGAATATGCAAATGTACATGAGATGCCTTGCTTATAAAGGCAAGGTAGAGAGATAGGATTAGACAAGATCATGACAAGTGTCTTAATCCTATGACATAAGACAACTAACAAACTAACTACCTAGGAATCAATCATTACTAGCAAGATAAGTTCTAAAAAAACCAACTAAGACTTCTAGAAAGAATCTTATATCCTAAGTAAACTTAACATTGGAATATGTCCCCTAATTCCCTAGTGAGTGAATTAGCTAGGCACAAGACATTTATTCACATCAACAGTATAAAATGAGATCATCTGCTACTAAGTACTTGCCATCCTTCATACTTTCATCTAAAATGTTACTAGCAAAGGTGTTCTTAGAATATTCTGCCATTATTGAAGCTTTCCAATTAACAAAAATAGAATAAATGGCGTGTAGACTAGACATTCGAGAGAGAACATCAACAACTACATTCTTTTTACCCTTCATGTACTCTATATCAAAATTATAAGATTAGAGTTTACTCACTCATTTTTGTTGCTGATCATTTCAGTAATATTAACTGAGGAAGAACTTCAAGTTGTTGTGTCCATTTTAACCACAAATCTACCACACACTAGATATTGTTTAAACTTTGCCAAAGCATGCATAGTGGCAAGCATCTCCTTGTTGTAAATAGAAAAACCTCTTTCTGAATATTTTAACTTCCTGCTCTCAAAAGTTATGGGGTGCTCCTTTTGTATTAGAGTAACTCCAAATCCTTCTCCTGAAGCATCACATTCTACAACAAAGGGTTGTGAGAAATATGGTATGGCAAGTATAGGGCATGAGTTGATTACCTCCTTAAGCTTATCAAAAATTTCGTGTTGTATCCATCCATGCAAAAGTTCCTTTGTCATCTTGGTCAAGGGTGTTGCTAGCTTTGAAAACCCCTTAACAAACCTTCTATAGTAGTTGTAGAGACCAAAGAATCCTCTCAATTGTGTTAGTGTAGTAGGGGTGGCCAATCCAAAATAGCATGATAAGGATTTAAGTCAGCTGTAGCTAAGTCTAAAGGCCTATCTTCAAGTTTTCAAAGCAAAGAAAACACTCGAAGCTCTTGCATTTGAAAAAATTCCTTACCTCAAATGCACTACCTCCCTATTCTATGCAAGTTTGAATTAGTTGTCTTTTTTTCATGTTCTACCAGTTTGCATTTGTAGTCGTTGCTTGAAAACATCGCACAATTGAGCTTTTATAAATTATATCATGGGTTTCTAAGGTTTTGTGGGTTGGCAGGGATTTTTACTTGTTTTAAACACAATTTTTACCTGATTTTCACGTGATTTAAATGCGGAAAAATCGTTAAAATCGTAGTCAACAATTTTGTGGGGAAAAATTGGCCACACAACCGATTCCCAATTAATCGCAATTTTTTGTAGATTTTTGCTTCTATGGCTCCATGCGAACATCCAATTTCTCTAGTTCATGCTTGATGGTTTGCTCTTTTGTGACTTGTTTTAGCTCAGGTCCTTCATGATCTAACTCATCATTAGATACTGCCTCAATAGAGTGGACTTGGCCTTTGCTAAGGCATCAATTACCTAGTTCCCATGGTTCTTTGTAGGAGAAACATAGTTTCTTTCTTTTGAGTTCATTTCTAGTGTGATCATCTAGTTTTTTGGTTGAGATGAAAATTTGTTTTGTACCACAAATGACTCAAGTGTTAATCCGTCTTAATAGCTTCTTGGAGTGATGATGGAGCAAAAACCTTAACTAGGCCCTTGAGAGGTTCAGATAATCCTTAGTAAAGAGAAAAGTGATTATTTTATTTTAAATATCTAGTGCCATTGTTGCAATCCTCAAAAAATATACCTCATAATTGTCTTTTGTACCACTATGCTTCAACTGTGTCAGCTCTCCAAAATGGACCATATGATTCCACCCTTGAACCTATCGATCAATCTTTGGTTGAACTCATCATATGTAGTGATAATACTATGACCTTGGGTGATTAGGCCATGCTACCACCATTCATGGGCAATTCCTTACAAGTGAAGGGTAGCAAATTTGATTGCCTCCTACTCATACTTGGACTCAAAGAGAAATAAGTGTTCAAATTTAGGATCCAAGCACAAGATGAACATTTGTTGGACCCATCAAATGAAGGAATTGTGAGTCTCCCCAACTGGTGCTGGAGATCCTTATGAGTCTGGTTCCGATTTGGCCTTCCCTCATTCTTAGGCTTATTTTTTGTATTCAGAGAGCAAAAATTCAGGAAAGAGATATTAGCTCAAAACTCTTCACTCTGTGCTCTATAATCAGCATGGAGAGCTGTCAAACCCTCATCTTCTTGTTCAATGATTTCTTCTTCTGGCCGCTTTGGTTCTTTCTATAAAAACGTAACCTTAAGTAGCCCAAAATGACTGGCTGCCCTAGATATTTGATTCATTCTTGAAATAGAAGATTCTCCTGGATTCTGATTACCAATGGAGGTAATTCTGGAAAGCTTGTGTGAAAAGGTTGATGAGCTGCTGTTGTCTATCCTTGAAAGACTCCATGGTTTCAAGAAATGCTTTTTTTTTCCTTTATCTTCTATGTCCATCTCTTTTGTATTCTGTGATGGCATATGGGTTTGTTGCAACTTCCTTTGTACTCCCTGAAAATACATTATTTCTCTTTGGCTTGATAACATCCACAATCTTTACCCTCGGGCTTGCAAGATCACGGATCTGATACCACTGTGATGATCTGTAGCTAAATAATTTTGCAATAGATTGCATAATCAGTAAAAATACTCACTCACAGGCTGGAACTGGAACTGAATATTTTATTCAAACATACTGGAATATTTTGAATAAAGAGCATACAAATACTTGTTATAATCATAGAACATAAGTTTCAGCATAGATTACAACCTCTGAATCAGATTGCCTTCACAAAATCAGAGGGTTTTACTTTTTGTTCTCTGATCTCTCAAGTCCAAGGGTTTTCGTCCTTGAACTGATAGTTGAACATGACTCAAGCTGTATCAAAAAATATATGGAAAATGGCTGATATCTCAAAGTCCAACTGGCTCCCCAATATATGGCACCAAGAGGGCATAAATTCTGTTTGCCCATTTTTCTGTTAAAATAGCAATTAAGAAATCATATAAGATTCTATCCTCAATGTAGCCGCACTTATCATGAATGTCAACTTGTAACTCCTCTTAAATGATCACTCTTTTATGGGAACCCACACACCCTTATGTTGATATTAATTATTATTTTATTATACTTATTGACTGCTGCATCTGATGACCTAGATCCCATTATTAAACATTATTATATTATAATTTATTGACTGCTGCACCTGATAACCCAGCTCATGGCCCCATTATTAAATTTATTTATTTTTCTCTTATCCTTGTCAGGGAAAATAAGGATTGGGCCCACATAGGCCAAATTAACCAAAAGGGAACATTACAGTTTGTTAGGGTTTCCACTTCAGGCCTACAAAACTCACTAGCTTTGCATCAGTAATTTTGTAGTGGTTACACTTTCAGCCTACATCTTTCTCAGACATGTTCTACATAACTTCAAATCAGTAAAGTTGTTAATTCTTTAATTTAGATATTTTTTCTCTTTGTGTGTATTTTTATCATCATTTATTTATGGCTCATGTAGTTACAAGTCTGGAATTTCTCTATGCTACAATATTTCTAATTAATCACTTCTGCCTATAACATGTCTAAGTTATAACAAGTTGTCCTGTTCACTGGATTTCCAAACAAGTTATAACATATCTAAGTTGTGACAAGTTGGTATGTTCACTGGATTTCAAAACAAATCTGGATCAGTGGCGTTGGAGTTTGAACTGAATACATTTTGCAGTCGTCTTATTGTGATAGCACTTCTTGCATAGTTCACAAGGATGAAGATTCCAACATTGGAGACATTCATGACTCCTCCTACCATGAGAACTGCAAGTGACAAGGTGAAACATATACAGTCTGCGTGAAAAAGATGTATTCCTTGATGTTGAACAAGTTGTTCTTTGCAATGGAGGCATGGGGTCCTGCATCTATTACATCTGCATACATATCCATTTCTATGACAGCAGAACTTGTGGTGGTTTCTACAGTGAATCCAAGGCTGAAATTCTTTGACCTTATCTCTGCCTTGAGAGGCTGTTGAATTCCTTGACCATCTTTGCCAAGACCTTGATTATTCAAAAGCTTGGAACCAATTCCTTGGGTGTGTTATTCAAAAGCTACAAAATGAATTTATGGATAATCAAGATGCTGGGAATTGGAAGGTCTTATCATGCTCTCATTTGTTTATGTCCAAGCATGTCTTAGAAGCATTCTTCATCTGTAGCTCTTCATATTCTATATGTGGATCAATCAATGGCTCTTAGCAACCAATTCTTCATGAAGCTTACTCATGGTCTAGTTTCATCTGTCCTTGGCTTGAGTTATTTCTTTGATTGTAGGGTTGCAGAATCGATAAATGTTCTGTTGAATTTCTATCATTTGGTCCATGATGAATCTAAGGTTGTTTTGCAATCTTTTGTTCTCATCCCCTATGTCTTGATTTTTTTAAAGGAGGGTCTGGTGCTCGTTTTGAGGTTTTTAAAGCAGATTTACATCTTGGATTTGTTCCTCTTGGCACTTTGTTTGGTTCACCTTTTTCCATAATGGCTACAAGATGCAATTCTTTCTTTGATATCAATGATTTGGATTTGATTGGCGTTCCAGGGACACGGCATTAAATTGTTGTGACTTATATGGAAATGAAAAATAAAAACAAAGATTGAAGTATCTAAAAGACTAAATAAAGGAATTCACAACTTTATTGATCTGAGAGCTGTACAAAGCTATCTCTTGGAACTATTAAATGCTATTACTTTGATTATTACAAAATGGCTACAAGATGCAATTCTTTCTTTGATATCAATGATTTGGATTTGATTGGCATTCCAGGGACACGACATTTAAATTGTTGTAACTTATATGGAAATGAAAAATAAAAACAAAGATTGAAGTATCTAAAAGACTAAATAAAGGAATTCACAACTTTATTGATCTGAGAGGTGTACAAAGCTATCTCTAGGATCTATTAAATGCTATTACTTTGATTATTACCTATGTTATCGGGTTCTTCTATTTTACCCCCGGTTCTAGTCCTGGTTCGCTCTTGGTTCAGTTCGCAATTGGGTTCGACCAGGGTCCTTCATTTTTGGGTCTGATTCGCCTAGGCAGAACCCAAGAGAACCCGGGCAGAACCCAAACATAACCCAAGTGAACCAAGACAGAACCCACATGCCTAGGTGTCATGTCCCCGAAATTGGACACTTAGGTAACAAAGAAACATATTTAAGATATTAACAATTTGACATCATTATAATTACAATTGTCAAAGACAATATTGTAATTATAATTATTATATTATTAATATCGTAATCCCCAAAATCTGTAACATAGAGATATCAAACATTGAAAGCAAGATGAATACAATACTTATTAAATATATCAACTATTGAATATTTTTATAATTATAATTATCAAAAGATAATAATATAATTATGAATATTAAATATAATAAAATAAATATTACCATTATAAACACTATAATATATTAATGTAAATATAGTATTGGTCGTATGAACTATGCTCCGATTTTAATCGGACTTTGAGTTTGAAACTACCGATGGTCTATGGCATTTAACATTATTACCGGTGCGGTTCATTGAAGCACATATGTAGTTGGTTGCCTAAATCAATCTCTCCCTCTCAACATTATCCTTATTGCCAATATTAGGAACATTGGAAGAACTTCTGATATATATATTGGCGGAGTAGATAGAAAATGAGATCATTAGTCATCGACGGGACTTGGAGACTGTATATATATTCACCAATACTAATCGATAGCTTTGTAAGAGTTGACGACCAGGAGGAGGGACAAAGGTGTCATTCATCAATGGTCATATGTTAGGAGATAAATATTCTCGGACTCCTTTGAAGATCACTGTCGATACCAAGCACCCCTATTCAATACCAACTTGGATTCCTTCGTAACCTCTCAGACAGTGGCCAAAGCACGTGAACGAGTCGTGGATGCTATTCCTAGCAATTAATTATCTATCGTGCTTAATCATTATCGCCATGAGAAAAATTACACCGTGAGATCTAACTCCTGGAGGGGACTCATGTATATTGTCTAGGCTTAATTACTGGAAGGCGTCGATACTAATTCGAGCCATCTTGCAAGCAAATGGATTATTACCACCTATGCAAGCGGCGAGGTCTCAAGGAGGCAAAAATCAATATTATCTCTATTAACTGGGTATTTGACCCACAATCTGAACTATACAAGGCAATGTCTAGTACTTAGAAAGAAGCTTAACGTATAGTCACAAAGCAACGATTATTCTCAATAAATTATGATTAATCATATGGACATGACCCTTGGAGCGGTCAACTCTATCCAGGTGATGCGTCCATCAGGAAGAACCGTGCCCTTTGGGCAAGACGGGTTATAAAAGGGAGAGTGCTTTGGGTCACGGTGAGCACATGTTAGAGCCTCAAAAGAAGTTGAAGGCTCTCTTCAAGGGATTACCATAATTTGCATAAAATTAACTAAGCCATTGAGACATAAAGGATTTTATAGGCATACACCTCCTTCATAGGAAACTAGAGACCAACCTCCAAGTCAGTTCAGGAACATTACAACAAGAAGGCCAATGAGGAATTAGGAAACAGGGAGAGAACACAACAAAATAGGTGAAGTAATTCACTTGGCACTAATATTGAGAAATCCAAGTCAGCACTAGAAAATCATATTGTGATGTATTCACTTAGCAATAATATTTAGTATATTTTGAATATAAGAAATAGATATGGCTAATCTGATTATTGGTGTAATGCTTTCTTTAGTACTATGATGATAATGATGTTGATATTGACCTAAGAGAATCAATGATAAATGCAAATGTATTTGATTGTTTAAAATATTGTCTTCTCTGTGCCTGTACTCTATTAGGGAGGGCGAACCATGGGTGAGTGGTGCCTAGAAACCCCACTTAAGGATTCCGCTACGGCCATGGAGGGGTGGGGGTTCCACTTAAGGATTCCACTGCGGCCATGGAGGGGTGGTAGGCCTTGAGACCACTATGGACTTTATGGTTCCTTTCTCCTAATAGAGCGAGTGTCTGTCGAGGTGTTGTCATGAGTGGAGAATGCAGGTACTAAGCCGTTGGGAAAGGAGGATTGTGGTAGACAACCTCCCGTGCCTAACATGAGGGCTTCAGGGTGGATCCACCCATGACACTCCTCTTGCTTGTTAAATTGCATTTATGATTATGCTTATATTTTGGATATCTAGATATTAATGCTAACATATAAATATGTATGTGGAAATGTTGTTAATATGGTGAATACAGATTTCAAACCAAGATTACCTCATTAAAAAGAATTCATTTGGAAAGAAGAAACCCTAAACGTAATCTACAGGCGAATTTTAGAGCAAACTGGGTAAGGGACATTACACTAGGCATCCAAAAAGTGGTTTTTTGAGCATTTTTTTAATGTTTTATGGACTTTGACTTTGACCCACGCCCAAGAGAACCCTAAAAGTGACTTGTAAATCACTCTAAACACCTTAACTACCTCATTCTTATTCATTTGTTTTGCAAACAAGCATTTTCATTCCAAGAGGCTGAGCTTTCATTTTTGCTTGTTGGATTGAAAGCGGACTGTGACACAACTTTCTTTTTTCAAAAATTGTTCTGCATCATTGTGGAGCTATATTAAGCTACCACTCTCAAGACCAATGTAACAATGATACAAAATAATGTTTGAGACTGCAAGAAGACATCAAAATGGCTAGTGTACTAAACAAATTCTTATGATTTCTGAAGAATGCTGATAACTCTACTTAGTTGGCTTCTTTTTTCAAAATCATACAAATTGAACCCTTTTATCAATAGACTCTGTATATCAAGCTATCACAATTCAAGTTTCAACGATGAATATTTATCAAGCATGTTTTAAATGACATTCAAGTTTATGGTGGTTTTGTTGTTTATATGATGTTATGTGATATTCTAATCCTAATTCATGCTTCTAGGCTGCATATATATATATTTCTTTTTTACATGTTTTTTGTACTAACGAACCCAAAACGAATTGAACCCACCCCCCAAAACATTTAGCCGAACGGGCGAACCGAACCGGAACCGGAACCGGTAGCTTAGATTATTACAAAAAAAGGTAGGAATATCTAAGAAGAGATGTGAAACTACCACACTTTGTTCTTTTTAATTTCTACTTAGAGGGAATAACTACATATCTCCATCAATGGTCTATTTTGTTCTGTCTTATGTGCGATTATGCATGTAGTTGCATGGGAAAGAGTAGATGAAGTGATTCATATATAAAATCCAGAGAGGCATTGTAGAAGAACTGTCTCATCTTGAGAATGTTAAAACCCATGTGACAAAGGCCCCCCCCCCTTGAAGCGAAGAGGATCTATCTTAAAGTGGGACTCATGGAAATGCAATATTTCAGTTTCCAAAAATTTCAGTAATTTGATACATCTTTGTATATTGTATGTCTGGTGTCTATCGAAGTGATTTTTTGGGAAATCCATTGTCCAATGTGAAAGAGGAACTACAAAGAGAAAACCTTAAGGATTTCGTCTCATACTACAGTTTCAGATTCAAGCACTAGTAAAGAAATTACAGACCCAACAAGGTGACTGTCTAAAGAGGATTTAGTCCCGAATAGTTACTGAGAACAGCTGTCCTTGGGAATCAATGGGCCCCATTGCTTCCAGTTTTGATTTCTGTTGAATTTAATAACTTCTCAATGCACCTCTTTCACTTGAGTTGAGTAATCTGTTTGAGACTCTTTTCTGTTGATTGTGAAGATTTATGCATAGGAATGCTGAGAATTGGTGTGATTATGCTTCCTGCATAATTCACAAGGATGAAGATTCCAAGTTCCAACATTGATGAGAATCATGAACCATTCTACTGCAAGAACTACAAGTGATAGTATGAAACATAGACTGTCTATGCATGTGAGTAGGATGTCCTTACTGATTTTGAACAGGTTCTTCTGTTATAACTCTGGCATGGAGATCTGTGTCTATTACATCTACATATTTATTTTCTCTCATGATAGTGAATGCCATGGTTGTTTGAGAAGATTCTCCACTATACTTGATACTGAAATTCTTGGACCGTATCTTGCTTCAAGAGGTTTTTAAATTCCATGACCATTTTTGTGAGTAGGACCTTGACTGGTGTATCCCACTATTCTTCAACATTTCAAAATCAATTCTTTGGAAATGTTTCCAAAAACTAGTAAATGAATTGATTGATCATCGAGATTTTGGAATTTAGAATGGCTATCCATGCTCTCATCTGTTTTTATCTGAATATCTTTTTTTGAATTGTTCTTTGTTTGCAGCCCTTCACATTGTATCTACTGATTGATCAATGTTTCTTCCTTAGCAGCCAATTCTTCATGAAGTTTCTTCATGTTTTGATTGCATTTTTCCTAGGCTTGAGTTATTCTTTTAAGGATTATTGATTCTTAGGTGTCAATTTTCTTCAATTAATGACTGGTGATTGTTCCAGGGTGTTGAAAGCAGATTTATGTTTTACATCCATTCTTCATGGTGCTTCTTCTTGCACACCTTTCCCATAAAAGCTTCAAGATTCCTACAAAATACAGGAAATTTTAGCTGTAATAACACTGATCTGGATTTGATTAACAATCTAATGGACAACACATGAATTGTTGGAAGGCAGGGTCGATTAATTACTATAATTGTAGCATAGAGATAAATTTACAATTTTAGGTAAATAAACCATGAATAAATGGAGATAAAAATCTACACAAAGAGAACAATATATGAATAATAGAGTTAACTACTTCATTGATTTGAGAATTATGTACACAGTATGACTTATCTTTGAGAAGAGGTAAAAGATTGTAACAACCACCCCTGATTTTTTTTTTTTGATTTGTTTGCTGACTGAGATGTGTTTGCTGATATTTTTGTTGGTTTCTTTTCACATGTTTGCATCATAATAAAGCATACATAGAAACGTTGCATAGAAAGGAAATTACAATGAAATAACTTCATATTTTCATATGGAACCATAACAATTCATGATGGCAATTGAAGACAATTGAATTTCAGACTTAAAGGTATATTTTCAGACCTGATACAATGTTTTGCAGGCCTGATAATAGTCATATAACAGCAGCAACACTTTGCAAATTTGCATCACATGGCAGATATGAAAGTTGCCAATGAACACATTGAACCTTACGCCAAAGAACACCAGCATGGAAGCCAATGAAAGGCAGAACATTGGTCTATACAACAGCAGACCCGTTCATACACAATTCCCCAAGAGGCATGACTCTCTAGGAGGGGCGATTTGCCCTCTAAAATCAAAGCTTCAGCAATAAATGCGAGTGAGCACTTGAATCAGGTCTCCCAAGAGAGAAGATTCCAACGAACCAATGCCCAAAATGATTTGCCAAACACACACGGAGTTATGAATGAGTTTCACCTTCAGCCATTGTCAAAATATAGGTTTTTAGAATTCTGGAAATGTAAGTCAGATTTCTGAAAATGCCTCTAAACACCTCCAAACACCACCAAAATGAAGCAAAATCCCAAACATGCACAAACCATCAAACCCACATCAAAAAACCAAGAAAGTCCTCATCATTCAACCTCCAAAATGACTGAAACTAGAACTTTGTGAACATCCAATGCGATCTCTGCAGTAGAATCACCCTTTCTCGGCTAGGGTGGATCTTTCACCACCAAAACAAGCTACAAATGGTATGCGTTTTCGTCCTCAACTCGCAAAAATAGAAGCTTGGAAGCATTCTAGCAACATCCTGTTATGTTGCCAAAAGATAGACAAATGAGAGCCAAAGTGATGCTTTTATAGAAGTGAGAGGGAAATTAGGGTAACCACATATGATTTTTTTTCCCTCCAACACTCCCATGCCTCCCTTCATGAACTTTTTAATTTTATTTTAAAATCTTTATGTCTCCCTAGTGTGGCATCCACCTTTCGAGGCTTATAATTTGGCCTTTTAAAAACAACTTAATTAACTAGGCATGAGACAAGGTACTTTTTGATGACCCCAAGACCCTCACTTAAGTTATAAAGTGACTTTATAACATAACTTAAGTGACAGGAAAATACAAATATTAATTTAATTAGCCTTAGACTCACCAACGCCCAAATAGGAAATATAACACTATTGGAGTAACAGAGGCCAGGACTAGTTACAAAAAATGCACTTACTAAAAATAGCAATTGCGAAAAATAGTAAGTGTTCCCAAACACCAAACTGGCACAATCCGTGATGCACTGAGACTTACTATAAATAGTAAGTATTGAAAATGGCCACTGCTATAAATAGTAACCCCTACCAGAAAACACCGAAAACCACCACAAAGCCCATATAGGCTTTGAGTCCCCTATCCAATGCCACTTAGCCTATGGGAACTCTAGAATAAGCGAATGAAACTCTCCAAGTGATCAGGTGCAAGAAGGGGACATTACAGTCCTCCCTCCCCAAGATTGTTTGTCCTCAAGCAATCACAACTCTGGATGCTGTAATATCTGCTCACTCTCCCAAGCAACATTCTCCACTAGCAAATTCTTCCACTTCACAAGATAGTTCTTAATCACCCTCTTCCGTAAAGTATGCTCCTTGATCTCAATCACAACCTCAAGAACCAATATCAACTTGCCTCTCTCATCCAAAGGAGGCAACTCTGTAGAAGCAACCACATTCTGACCAAGTGCCTTTTGAAGGCGAGAAACATGGAAGACATTGTGCACCTTGCTACTCTTGGCTAGCTCCAACTCATGAGCCACCTTTATGATTCTCTTGGTGACTTTGAATGGACCATAAAAATGGGGCTTAAGTTTTTCTATCCCACTCTTCTTGAGAGTGGATTGCCTGTAAGGCTGCAACCTCAAATTAACCATGTCTCCAACTTCAAAAGCCCACTCAATGTGATGCTGATCAGCATACAACTTTTGCTGATTTTGAGCATGCTGTATATTATCTCTTAGAGACCTCATGATATCTTGACTCTCCTGAAGAAGATCTCTAGCTCTGGGAACCCTGGAATCTCCAAAGAGTAAATTAACGAAGTTGGGAGCTTCATATACAACGCCATGAATGGAGACATCCCAATGGACATATAGAAGGTAGAGTTGTAGCAAAACTCTCCCAAATACAACCACTTAACCTACGCCTTCTGCTGCCCTAAAACATAGTTGCGCAAGTAACTTTTCACCCATTTGTTAACCACCTCAGTTTGCCCATCAGTTTGAGGATGATAACTAGTGCTAGGGGTCAGCTCTGTGCCACACAATCTGAATAACTCCTGCCAAAACAAGCTCACGAACTTGCTGTCCCTATCACCGATAATGGTCTTAGGTGTTCCATGAAGCCTAAACACCTCTCTGAAAAACAAATCTGCCGCTTGCATTGCTGTATACCTTACTGATATGGCAAAAAAGTGAGCAAATTTGGTCAATCTATCCACCACCACATATATACTATCCTCCCCCTGCACCCCTGCACCTTGGGGAGCCCTGTCATGAAGTCCATTGATATACTTTCCCACTTCTGAGTAGGAATGGGTAGAGGCTGCAATAAACCAGCAGGGTAAGTATGCTTGTTTTTGTTTTGGTGGCACACTTGGCACTCACGAACATACTTGAGAATGTCATCTTTCATCCCTTTTCATGAGAATCTCTCATGAACCTGCCTATATGTCTTATAGTATCCAAGATGACCAGCCATAGGAATGTTATGTAAAACCTTAAAAATCTACACTTTTATCTTAGATTTAGGAGCTAACCAAATTCTTTCTTTATAATATATAAGACCATCCCTTACTTGGTACTTCTCATCCTACAATGAACCATCAAGAATGCTGTTTGCAAGTGCATTCTTGGCATAATTAGCATGTATTCTCTCATTCCAATCTGCTGATATGACTGAAATAGAGCATAAATGTGGTCTTCTAAACAAGGCATCAACCACCACATTCCTTTTCCCTTTGATATATTCAATGTCAAAGTCATACCCTTGAAGTTTACTTACCCATTTTTGCTACCTCTCATTGAGATCCCTCTGATTAAGGAAGTATTTAAGGCTGTTATGATCAGTTTTAACCACAAATCTGCCTCCAACAAGGTACTATCTGAATTTAGCTAAGGCATGCATGATTGCCAACATCTCCTTGGCATAAATGGAGTACGCTCTCTTACCTCCTCTCAACTTCTTGATTTCAAAGGCTATGGGATGTTTGCTCTGCATGAGGATAGCTCCTATGCCTTCACCTGAGGCATCACATTCAAGTTCAAAAGGCTTGGAGAAGTCTGGAATTGCTAATATTGGGCATGTACTCATCAATTGCTTAAATTGGTCAAAGGATTGCTATGCTGTTTCAGACCAAACAAAAGCTCCCTTTTTGGTTAAATCAATAAGTGGGGCAGCCAATTGAGAAAATCTTTTAACAAACCTCTTGTAGAAACCACAAAGCCCAAAGAAACCCTTCAATTGCATAAGGTTTGTGGGTGGAGGCCAATCAAGAATAGCCTTGATCTTTTCAGGATCAATGCCAACTCCCTTTGAGCTTCCAAGATAAAACAACTCTTACATGCCAAACTCACATTTGGACTCCTTGGCAAACAATGACTTGCTCTCCAAGATGCTCAACACCTCATCCAAATACCTCAAATGTTCTTCCCATGATCTACTATAAATAAGTATGTCATCAAAAAATATCAAACAAACTTACGCAGCTGCTTACTAAATGTCCTGTTCACACATGACTGGAATGTAGCAGGAGCATTAGTCAATCCGACGGGCATAATGAGGAACTCAAAGTGATCATAGTGGCATCTGAATGTTGTCTTCTCAATATCCTCCTCTCTAACTATGATTTGATGACAACTAGATCTCAAATCTATTTTGGAAAAATAGATTGCTCCATGTAGCTCATCAATGAGCTCATCTATCCGTGGGGTGGGGTACCTGTTCTTGATAGTCTTCTTGTTAAGTGCCCTGTGATCTATGCACATGCGCATAGTCCTATCCTTCTTCTTCACTAACATCACTGAAGAAGCAAATAGACTCTTACTCTGCCTATTGTGTCCCATGTCCAGAAGCTCCTTAATTGCCTTCTCAATTTCGTTCTTATGTCTCTTCGGGTGCTTGTATGGTGTAGTGATAACGGGCTTAGCCCCCTCCAACAACTCAATGACATGCTCAATGCCTCTATTGGGAGGCCTACATGGAGGTATGCTACCAAAAACCTTGCTTCGCTTGGATAGAAAAGCCTGAATGTTAGGTGGATAAGAGCGCTTCTCCTCTGTAATTGTGGGCATAAATATGCACTTTGTTGCCCACTCCACTTGATCATGCCTGAAAAGCCTCTCCATGCGCTTGAAGGAAACTACTTGAGGCCCTCCATTGGATATTCCCCTCAAGACCACATTCTTGCCATTTGATTTGAACTTCAACTCTATGGTTTGAAAATTGAGAGTGATCTCACCAAGGGAACGTAACCACTGAACACCCATCATTGCATCTGTGTCCCCAATGCTAACCACAAAGAAGTCATCCTTGACTTTGTAATTACCCAACTGAAGGTTGAGCTAAGGAATCATCCTAGTGCAAGTAATGGTAAATCCATTTGCAACCATTACACTAAAACCATCAACGTCCTGTGTCTGGAGACCCTTGCGTGCTACAAGTCCCTCATCAATAAAATTATGTGTAGCCCCTAAGTCAATCAAAGCAACCAAATGCTACCCATTAAGAACTCCTCTAATGCGCGAGGACTCATTCTTCTGGAAGCTATAAAGTTGGGCAAACTTCCCCTCTTTTGTCTCCTTTTCGGGCTTTTCGGAAGACTCTTCTTCCCCTTTCTCCTCTAGATCAGATTGCTAGTCTGAACTTTCAGATGAAGAATCCTCTGCTGAATAGTATTCAATCCTATTTACTTTTCCCTTAGTTGCACACTTATTTCTTGGGTTCCAAGGCTCCTTGCATGAGAAACATAGATTCTTCCTCCTCAAGTCATTAAGAGTGTCACCATCAAGCTTAGTGACTGATTTCTTTTGCTGATTGGTATCTTTCGTGAATGGTCTTTTATCCTTTTTGTGCAAGAATGGTTTCGACTGAAATTTAGATTTAGGGGCAGCCCACTCCATACTCCTCGCTTTCTTCATAGCTTCCTGCAAGGTTGGAGGGTCAAATGCCTTAATCCACCTCTTAAGTGGCTCCATAAGTCCCTCATTGAACAATACCACCAATCTCCTCTTTGTTATTCCTGTGACCATCACTGAAAGCCTTTGGAACTCTGTTATGTAAGCCTCCACTATGCCATACTGCTTCAACTAAGCCAACTCTCTGAATTGTAACTCAAGATCTTTCTTGTCAAACCTCTTGATGAGCTTAGTGGTAAACTCATCATATGAAGTGATAGACCTGTGGTGCAAAGTGATAAGGCCATGGTACCAATACTCGTGTTCTACTCCATCAAGATGTAAAGTGACAAACTTAATTGCCTCCTCCTCCGTCATAGGTCTAAGGGCTAGGTAATTGTCTAAGTTCTGTACCCACGCCCTAGTTGTGCACTTATCACTACCATCATAATGGGCAAGTGTTACCTTGCCTATGGCCTGCTGTAGGTCCCTCTGAACTGCTGGTCCTCTGTGGTCAGTTCTACTACCACTCCTCTTCCTCTTCTGATCCAAGAACTCATTGTAAGATAAGTGTTCTTTCAAGCCTTTGGAAGGGTGTCATATTCAGCATATGCATTTCTTAGCTCATCTACCGAAGGTAAGGGAGTGTCATATGACCATTTTGTAGTGTCTCCTTTGGAATAAATGAGGGCTGGAAAGGTCTGGAAAAAGTGTTAGACCTTGCTGTAGTATGCTGTCCAACATTACCCCCTTGTTGATAAGTGGAATTGCTGTCTCCATTATGTGTTGGGTTGCCTTGTGTGTTGTTATGCGAATTAGTTACCACTATGTTTTGCCCAATCTTCCCCAACAATTGGGACATCATATCCATCATTGTGTCTACTTCTTCTCTATCCTTGTACCGAGACTAACTGAACCAGCTCTACCCTTACCTCTTTCAACCATGTTCCTTGGAACTTCCAGCAGAGACTGGATTACTGACACAACTTAGCACAATTCAACCACCACTTAAGTCTCAAGACCCCTGCATTGGTGTTTTTCACTAACTCACTAGTCTTTCCAACTAGGTCTCCAAAATGGTGTTTTAAGGCATATCTTTTAGAGAAGGCCATCTCACCATGAAACCAAGGCCTTTTCAGATACCCATTAGGCCCTATTCTGACATATCTCCATTGTGGCATAGGTTGTTTTGGAACAAGTCACACTAATCTGGTTTGCTACGCCAAGAACAAGGCCATTTAGGCCACTTTTACAAAGCATCTACAAGGAAACCACTTCCCAAACACCTAAACACTTCAAAAATGTTACAAACCAATCACTTAGGGTCACAATCACAAGGTTTTTGCAACAAATCACTCTTCCAAGTTGCTGCCCCACTCTATCACTACTCTACCTAGCCTAACACATGAGGATGTTAGGCTAGGGTTTTGAAAGAACTCCTCCAAGCTCCATCCCCTACTCCAAAAACAAGTAAAACAAGTAAAACAAGTAAAACTCTCCTAAAACTATCATTCCATTGAGTTTGGCTAAACTACAATGGTGGAATGGCCTGAAAACTACTTTCTTGTTCCCAAACCCTTGAAAAGGAGGGTTTCTAAGCGGTCTGAGATAAAATGCTTCAAACAAGCTTTATTTCTAATGAAATTCCACTACACCAAGCTCAAATGGAAGCTAAAACACTGTATCAACCTTTCCCATAAGTCTCAGCTCATGACACTACAGTACGGGTCCATACAGAGCAAGCAAACACAGAAAATTGCAGAAAACAAAGCCTCTTTCACTTCCTTTTTGTCACCAAAATGATACAATACTCATGCCTCGAAGTTTGTGAGGCCAAAATACTACCATGCAACTGTGCTCATCAATTACAAACAAGAAAACACTCAAGTGACTGTTCAAATTCCTCCTACATGCAATTTTGCCAAGTTGCAAAGCAACTTTTACATTCCTTCACTAACTTTTACCCAACGCCTAAGAATGACCCTACATGACACTAAACATGCAAAAATGGTCTTGAGTCGACCTTATTACATCAATTAGGTGATAAAACACTCAACTTACTAACTTAGACACCTAAATGCATCACTAAAACCAACATGACCATGGTGCCCCTGCAGCATACACCCGAGGTGAAAAGGACTTCATTCTCTGGATGAAATGAGCTCATGAACAGAGACTCCATGCTGTTTTATATCCTCCTCTGACATCCAGTTAGCATCTTCATTTGGTAGGCCATGCCACTTAAGCAAGTATTCATTATACACTTTGTGTCTGGTCCTCTTGGCCTCCCTTGTATCCAATATGCTCTCAAGCTTCATTGGTTGGCTAGGTGGTAGGTCTTTAACCCACTCATCATCTTCAACTCCTGCTGTACCTGCTTCTTCACCTGCAACCACAGTTCCCTTAAAAGGATTAAGATTAGAAACATTAAATATGGGTGAGAGCCACTCCAGGAGGGAGTTCTATCTCATAAGCATTTTGTCCAAACTTGTGGACCACCTTGCAAGGTCCAATCTTCTTCATCAATAACTTAGTGTATCTGCCTTTAGGTAACCTCTCCTTTCTCAGGTGTGCAAGTACCATATCTCCAACCTTGAATTGTACATCCTTCTTCTTCAAATCTGCATGCGTTTTATACTTTTCCACACTCTTTTGAAGATTCTCGCTTACTTGCTGATGGATATCTCTCATTGCCACTGCAAATTCTTCACCTTGTGCACTCCTCTTCTCCATACCCTTCAGATCTTTGAGTTCATGTATCCCCCTTGGACTCATACCATATACTACTTCAAATGGACTCCTTCCTATTCTCCGGTTGATGGAATCATTATAGGCATACTCTGCTTGAGGGAGTATCAAGTCCCATTGCTGACCATGCTCTTTGGTAAGACACCTTAGCAAGTTCCCAAGTGACCTATTGACCACTTTAGTCTTCCCA
Organism: Sequoiadendron giganteum; assembly: GCA_007115665.2. NCBI lineage: Eukaryota > Viridiplantae > Streptophyta > Pinopsida > Cupressales > Cupressaceae > Sequoiadendron > Sequoiadendron giganteum. The sequence goes on from CM021108.1 coordinate 529,008,991, forward strand.
TCCATTTGTGGATGATAGGCAGAACTGAATGTCAATTTTGTGCCCAATTTCCTCCACATGGTCCTCCAAAAGTGACCTATGAACTTAGTATCTCTGTTAGACACAATGGTTAAAGGAAGTCCATGAATCCTTCCAATGTCTTTGAAAAACAGTCCAACAATATGAGATGCATCATTATTACTTCTACAAGGAACAAAATGAGCCATTTTACTAAACCTATGCTCAACAACAAAAATGCTATCATACCCCCTTTGTGTCTTGGGTAGACCTAATACAAAGTCCATGCTGATTGACTCCCATGGCCGGTCTGGTATTGGTAAGGGTTGATAGAGTCCTGCATTGGAACTAGAGCCTTTAGCCCTTTGGCATATCCCGCAACTCTCCACAAACTTCTTGACATCCACATGCATCCTCGGCCAATGATAGAACCTCTTGACCTGCTCCAAGGTCTTATCATACCCAAAGTGTCCACTCAAACTACCACAATGCTTTTCTCTAATCAGATTTGCCCTCATAGAGCACTTTGGCACACACATTTGAGCACCCTTAAATAACAAACCATCTTGTAACACAAAATCAGAATACTCACTGTGAAATGCATCTTTGAAATCATCATCATCCTTGTACATACCTTTTAGTGCATCCATCCCCACACTTTGGAGTTGTATTTCTTGCACCTTCATAGATCTCCTACTCAAGGCATCAACAACCTTATTTGCTTGTCCCTTCTTGTGCTTGATTGTAAAGGTGTAGGCCTGCAAATACTCCATCCATTTCATGTGCCTCTGGTTCAATTTGTCTTGACTGTTCAAAAAGCTTAAAGCATGATTATCTGTGAAGACTACAAATTCCTTTGGCAAGAGGCAGTGTCTCCATTTCTTGAGGGACTGTACCATTGCATAGAGCTCAAGGTCATATGAGGAATACTTCCTTTTGGCTTCATTGAGCTTCTCATTGTAAAATGCTACCGGTCTCCCTTCTTGACTCAAAACTGCACCTATGGCATACCCGCTTGCATCACACTCAATGGTGAACACCTTGCTAAAGTCAGGTAATGTGAGTATGGGTTGTTGAGCCACTCTTGTCTACAAGTATTCAAAACTCCTCTCAACTTCATCAGTCCATTGAAACTTATTCTTTTTGTCTCCTTTGATGGTATCAATGATAGGTGAACAAATGTGACTAAAATTCTTAATGAATTTCCTATAGAAACTAGCCAAGCCATGAAAACTCCTTACCTCTGCTGCTGTTTTAGGGATTGACCAACTGAGTATGGCTTCTACCTTTGTGGGATCCATCTTCAAGGTACCTTTGGAGACCGCAAAACCAAGGTAAACAAGTTCTTGTTTCATGAACTCACATTTCTTGAGGTTGATCATCAGCTTCTCCTCATTCAGCTTCCTCAACACCATATCCAAGTGCTGCAAGTGCTCCTCCTTTGCTTACTATATACAAGGATGTCATCCAAGTATACCACCACAAATTTGCCTATAAACTGCTTTAGAACCTCATACATTAGCCTCATGAATGTGCTTGGGGCATTTGACAACCCAAATGGCATCACTAGGCACTCATACAAGCCCTCATTAGTCTTGAAGGTGGTTTTCCACTCATCTCCTTCCCTTTTTTTGATCTGATGGTATCCACTTTTCAAATCAATTTTTGAGAAGTAGCATGCACTTGCTAAACTATCCATCAAGTCCTCCATCCGGGGTATAGGGAATCTATATCTGATTGCGATTTTATTGATTGCTCTTGAGTCAGTACATAACCTCCAACTTCCATCCTTCTTGGGTGCCAAGACAGTAGGCACAGCACAAGGGCTCAAGCTTTCCCTTATGAGACCTTTATCCAACAACTCTTGAATCTGATTTCTGATCTCTTCATTCTGTTTGGGTGTCATCTTGTATGCTGCTTTGTTTGGCAAGCTTGCACCCGGTATGGGATCAATATGATGACTCACATCCCTTATGGGAGGCAAAGAACTAGGAAGCTCCTTCTCCACTATGTCTTCATATCTATCCAACAGTGTTTGCACCTCCTTAGGTATCTCCTCTCCATCTGCTGCTGTCATAACTGATGTAGGCTTCCCAATGATGGCATAACCAATATCTTCTTCATCCAAACTCTTCAAAAACTCTTTCTCCTTGACCACCAAACACACTTGTTCCTTCATGAACTGCACCTATCATCTTCTTGTATAGGTGAAAGGGTATACGATACCCCAGCCTTCTCTATCACATATATACTCTTCTCTCCATCATGTTTGGCCTTCCTATCGAACTGCCATGGCCTTCCTAGGAGCACATGGCATACATCCATAGGGATGATGTCACATAATATTTTATCCTTGTAGGGACCAATGTTAAATTCCACCCAAGCCTGCTCATTCACCAAAACTTGCCGACCCTTATTGAGCCATGAAACTTTGTAGGGTGTTGGATGAGGATTCCTTTTCATTTTCAGTTTTTCTATCATCTCCAAAGACACAAGATTATTAGTAGAACCAGAATCTACCACTACTTTACATACCTTACCCTATGCTTTGCAAGTTGTCCTGAATAATGCCTTCCTTTGTGGGGGTTCCTTAGTGGTTGGCACCTTGATTAGTGTCCTCCTTAACATCAAAGACTCACTTACCTCTAGAGCAGCATGTAGAGAAGGTGAGTTAACACTTTCATTGTTTTTCTCATGCACTAATTGAGTCCTCCTCTCACCACCATGAGAACTAGAGGCTTGTTTGTCCGGGCACTTCCAAGTTGGGTGTCCAAATTGATTGCAGCTATAACATTTGCCTGAGAAGGTGTTGGATCCTCTCCCTTGTCCACCAAATCTTTCTCTACCACCAAATCTCCTTCCTTTGAAGTTACCTCTACCATTTGACTCTCTAATTTGTTCTTGTTGGCCGCTTGATTCACCTTGTGGCTTTTGTGACTGCCCTCTTGCACCAAAGTTGCCTCTACCTCTGAAATTTTTTCCTCTTCCTCTTCCTTTCTTTTGATTCTTTCCTCTGCTCTAGTTGCCAATTGGAAACACTCCTCAACTGTCCTAGGAGTTGTAAGACCAATCTCATCTTGTATTTTGAATCTAAGGCCATTTAAGTACCTTGCCACTTTCTCCACCTCATCTTTAGTATGTCCTGCTCTTATGCTCAATTTATGAAATTCCTCAGTATATGCCATTGCATCTAACTCCTGTTGCTTCAAATTTTGCAGCTTCCTAAAGGTTTGTATTGCATAGTTTGCAGGCAAGAATTGGGTCTTCACTTTGGCTACCATCCGGTCCCCTGAACTTATCTTTGCCTTGCCCTTTTTAACTCTTTCCTCTTGGACATAGTTCCACCATGTTAGGGCAGGGCCTTTCAACTTAGTCTTTGCAAATTTCACTTTCTTGTTGTCTTCTCTCTCTTCAAACTCAAAGAAGTTGTCCAAAGCGTCTATCCAAGCCAAAACTTCTTCACTAACCAATTTTCCACCATACATAGGCACTTCCACTTTTACTTTTGGAATATTGTCACCCTTGACAGCCTTTAGCATCTTGACCATTCTCTTTTCTTCAGGGTCCAATTCTTCATCCTCTTCTTGGAGTCCTGCTCGAGGGTTCTCACTCTCACCCTCATCTTCCTTCTCACTTTGGTCACCACTGACCATTCCTCTCCTCTAATTCTTTTCCAGGGCTGCTATTCTTGCAAGGGTTGCTTCTTGTGACTCCTTGTAGAGCCTTTCCTTCTAAAGTAACTGCTCTTTCAATTCTTTTACCTCTTTAGCCATTGGATTACTCTTTGGAGGCATTTTGCTTATGCCCACTCTCATTCACTTCCCACTTCCAATCAGTACCTTAGCTCTGATACCACCTGATGCAGAGCAGGGGTGGAATAGCTTAATCTAACACAACTTAGCACAATTCAACCACCACTTAAGTCTCAAGACCCCTGCATTGGTGTTTTTCACTAACTCACTTGTCTTTCCAACTAGGTCTCAAAAATGGTGTTTTAAGGCATATCTTTTAGAGAAGGCCGTCTCACCATGAAACCAAGGCCTTTTCAGATACCCATTAGGCCCTATTTTGACATATCTCCATTGTGGCATAGGTTGTTTTGGAACAAGTCACACTAATCTGGTCTGCTATGCCAAGAACAAGGCCAATTAGGCCACTTTTACAAAGCATATACTAGGAAACCACTTTCCAAACACCTAAACACTTCAAAAATGTTACAAACCAGTCACTTAGGGTCACAATCACAAGGTTTTTGCAACAAATCACTCTTCCAAGTTGCTGCCCCACTCTATCACTACTCTACCTAGCCTAACACATGAGGATGTAAGGTTAGGGTTTTGACAAAATTCCTCCAAGCTCCATCCCTTGATCCAAAAACAAGTAAAAAAATAAAAACTCTCCTAAAACTACCATTCCACCGAGTTTGGCTAAACTACAATGGTGGAATGGCCTGAAAACTACATTCTTGTTCCCAAACCCTTGAAAAGGATGGTTTCTAAGTGGTCTGAGATAAAATTCTTCAAACAAGCTTTATTTCTAATGAAATTCCACTACACTAAGCTCAAATGGAAGCTAAAACACTGTATCAATTTTTCCCATAAGTCTCAGCTCATGACACAACAGTACGGGTCCGTATAGAGCAAGCAAACACAAAAAAATTCACAAATTGCAGAAAACAGAGCCTCTTTCACGTCCTTTTTGTCACCAAAATGATACAATACTCATGCCTCGAAGTTTGTGAGGCCAAAATACTACCATGCAACTGTGCTCATCAGTTACAAACAAGAAAACACTCAAGTGACTGTTCAAATTCCTTCTACATGCAATTTTGCCAAGTTGCAAAGCAACTTTTACATTCCTTCACCAACTTCTACCCAACGCCTAAGAATGACCCTACATGACACTAAACATGCAAAAATGGTCTTGAGTCAACCTTATTACATCAATTAGGTGATAAAATCTCAACTTACTAACTTAGACACCTAAATGCATCACTGAAACCAACATGACCATGGTGCCCTTGCACCAATTACCTTTGGTGGATGATGCAAGGCAAGCTTACATGGAGTATGCCTCATTACCCGTTGAGATTAGAGACCAATGGACCTTTGATCAGTTCATGAATCAAAGAAATAGGAGTGGTGGAAGAGTTGAATACCGTGCTCTTGTGGGTCCTAGAATAGATTATCATTAGGCTCTTGGAAGGGTGACTTTGGCCCATTTTGATTTGAGTGATAAGTGTACAGCAAGGTGGTGGGTGCAAAAGCTTGACAACTATCTTTCTCTTAGACTGATGCCTGAAGAAGATGCCATTAAATTCGCCACCTTGCATTTGGAGGGAGCTGCTCACGAATGGTGGTATCATGGATTGGTCACTCTTTGCCATAATCTGATTCACACCTATGAAGAATTTACAAACAAGTTGATAGAGAGATTTGATGCCAAGGATCTAGAAGTAAGATTTCGTGAAATGGGACAACTAAAGCAACATGGTTCATTAGATTCCTATGTTGCTGATTTTCAAAGGTTGTCAGTGATGGTGCCCAAGATCACTAAAAGGAGGTTTGTAGTGCTGTTTATTGAAGGATTGATGGAACCATTGAAGGGTTGGGTCAAAGCCTTTGATTCGCCAACTCTTGTTGAAGCAATTAAGAAAGCGAGGAGCATGGAGTTGGCTGCCCCAAAGCCAAAATTTCAGTCCAAATCCTTTAGTCATAAGAAGGACAAGAAGCATTTATCAAATCAACCTAAGAAGTTTCATCAAAAGTTGACTGATGAGCTCTAAGAACAGTTGAGAAAGGATGGAGTTTGCTATGCATGTCGTGAGCCTCGGTTAAAGGGTCACAAATGCTATGGAAAAGGCAAAGCACATCACATGGAGGCTTATTCTAATTCCAAATCAGAATTGATATGTCTAATCAGCAATATGAATCAGCAGGAAGTGATGAAGAAGAAGCCCCAAAAGAGGAACTGAAAGACATTGGAGGAGGGAGTGCTTTGGCACAACTCTCGAGTTTTCAAAAGAATGAGTCTTTTCGAGTTCATGGAGTGGTTGGTTCGTAGCGAATTGTTGCTCTAATTGATACTGGAGCAACCCACAATTTCATAGATGAAGGATTGGTGGCAAAGAGGTTTGAAAATTGAAGAGTTTGAAGGCTTCAAGGTGATGGTGGCCGATGAATTCACATTGTCTTGCACTAAGAAGATTCCCAACCTCTCCATGCAATTGGGAAATTATGAAGTGAAGGATGATTTTTTATGTTGTAGGCATTGGTGATACTGATGTGGTGCTTGGGATACAATGGCTGTGATCTCTTGGAGAGATCACATTGAATTTGCAAACAATGGAGTTGAAGTTTCAATCTAATGGCAAGAAGGTAATGTTGAGAGGGATGTCAAATGGAGGCCCTCAAATAGTGTCTTTCAAGAGAATGGAAAGGCTGATCCGCCATGATCAAGTTGAGTGGGCAGCAGAATGCTTGATTTTACCAGCTGATCTGGTGGAGGATAAAAGACACTATCATCCAGATATTCAAGCTTTGATTACTAAGAAGAGCAAAGTCTTTTAGAGTATACCTCTTGGGAAACCTCTTGAAAGAGGTTGTGAGCATGTGATAGAGCTTGAAGAAGGAGCAAAACCGGTTATTACAACTCCATACCACTATCCAAAGAAGCAGAAGGATGAAATTGAGAAGGCTATCAAAGAGGTTTTGGAGATGGGCCATATTCGCCCAAGCAAGAGCCCCTTTGCTTCAGCAGTGGTGCTGGTCAAAAAGAAAGATGGTACAATGTGCATGTGTGTGGACTACCGTGCGTTGAATCAAAAGACCATTAAGAACTGATATCCTATCCCTAGGATAGTTGAGCTTATTGATGAGCTTCATGGAGCCATGTACTTTTCAAAGATTGATCTCAGATCAGGCTATCATCAGATAAGGATGAGGGAGGCGGATATTGAGAAGACTGCCTTTAGATGCCATTTTGGACATTTTGAATTCCTTGTCATGCCATTCGGTTTGACAAATGCTCCTACAACATTTCAGTCCTGCATGAACAAAATATTTAGGCAGCAACTAAGGAAGTTTGTGCTCATCTTCTTTGACGATATTCTCATTTTCAGTAAGTCATGGGAGGAGCACCTCAATTACTTGGAGGAAGTGCTTAGCATTTTGGAAGCAAAATGTTTATTTGCAAAGGAGTCAAAATGTGAGTTTGGGTTGACAGAGCTGCTTTATCTTAGTCACATCATTAGCTCAAAGGGTGTGAGAGTTGATCCAAAGAAGATTAAAGCAATCCTAGATTGGCCACCTCCAAAGAATGTGCCTCATTTGAAGGGGTTTTTGGGGTTGTGTGGATTTTACAGAAGGTTCATGAAGGGGTATTCTCATATGGTAGCCCCCCTTATTAATCTTACCAAGAAGGGAGGTTTCTTGTGGACAGATAAGGCACAAGTGGTGTTTGACAAGTTCAAATAGATTATGAGTTCATGTCTAATGTTGGCTCTACCCGACTTCACCAAGCCATTTGAATTGCAGTGTGATGCTTCAAAAGAAGGAGTTGGGGCTGTTCTCATGCAAGACAAACATCCCATTGTCTTTGAGAGCAAAAAATTGAGAGGAGCTGAAAGATCATATTCAATCTATGATAAGGAGATGCTTGCAATCATGCACGCATTGGCCAAGTTCCGATAGTACTTGGTGGGAAGCAAGTTCCCGGTGAAGACTAATCATAACAATCTCAAGCACTTCATGCATCAGAAAGATTTGAATGAAAGGCAGCAAAAGTGGGTGAGTAAGCTCCAAGCTTACGACTTTGACATTGAGTATGTCAAAGGAAAAAACAACATAGTGACGGATGCTCTTTCCAGGAGACCTCATTTGAACTCCTTGGTTGAGCTTACTGCAGATTGGAGGGAGCTAATTGCTGCTGATTATGCAAAAAATCAGTTTGCAACCAGCATTGTAGAAGGTCATTTGCAGGATGAAAGATACTAGTTGGTTGATGGATTGATTTAGTATAAGGGAAGAATCTTCTTGGTGCTAGAATCTAAGCTTAAGAAGAAGATATTGCAGTCTTTTCATGTCATTTTGCTGGTCATCAGAGATATTTCAAGACTTACAAGCAAATCCGTGAAAGATTTTCATGGAAAGGGATGAAGGAAGAAGTCTTGTGCTACACAAGGGAGTGTCCAACTTGTTAGATGGACAAGAATGAGCATTCTTTTCCAGTCGGTTTGTTGTAGCCTCTACCCATTCCCAATCAGAAATGCGAAAGTATTGCGATGGATTTCATCACGGGGTTGCCAAAGGTGCAAGGGAGAGATTGCATCTATGTTGTGGTCAATAGATTGACCAAGTTTTCTCATTTCTTTGCTATTACAAGCTCATTTATAGCAGCTCAAGTAGCCGAGTTGTTCTTTAGAGAAGTGTTCCGTTTGCATGGATTGCCTCGAAATATTGTTAGTGATAGGAACAACGAGTTCTTCAGTGCTTTTTGGTAGGAAATTTTCAGATTGAGTGGTATAGTGCTCACTCCAAGCACTAGTTATCACCCGCAAACGGATGGTCAATTAGAAATTGTGAACATATGGTTGGAAGGCTACCTCAAGAATTATGTTTCAGGGCAGCAAAGAGCTTGGGTAAAATGGTTTCATTTGGGAGAGTATTGTTATAACTCTTCCTATCACATGTCAATTAAGATGTCTCCATTCATGACACTCTATGGTTATGAAGCTACTAGCTTCGTAGATTTGGTGTTTGGTGATAGTAGAGCTCCTCAAGCGAAGGATATGTTGCTGCAAAGTCAAGACATCTTGAGATCGTTGAAGGATAATCTCTACCAAACTCAGAATCAGTAGAAGCTATACGCTGACCAGTGACGTGTTGAGCATTCATTTGAAGTGGGAGATATGGTTTATTTGAGGCTTCAACTTTGTAAAAAGTCTTTTCTCAAGAAGAGTGGTGCATAAAAGCTCAAGCCATGTTTCTATGGCCCATTCAGAGTCATCAGGAGGATTGGTGAAGTGGCGTATGAGTTGGAGCTTCTAGCTAGTAGCAAGGTGCACAATGTTTTTCATGTGTCACGCCTCGAGAAGGCGCTTGGGCACGATGTGGTTGCTACTCCAGAGTTACCTCCATTGGACAAAGAAGGACAATTGGTGTTGATTCTTGAGATCATTGATACTAGGGAGCACTTTTTGAGGAGTAGAACAATCAAAGAGTACTTGGTGAAATGGAGGAACTTGCCAATTGAGGATGCAATGTGGGAAGGTGAACAAATTTTGTAGCATTTAGACTTGCGGTTGCTTGAGGGAAAGCAATCTCGAGGAGGGCAGATTGTAATGTCTCCTTCTCAGCAGTAGGCAGTGTTGTGGCCCATCAGCCTATTCCGGAGGCCCATAGGCTCGTCGGAGGTAAAATTAGGGTTTCCAATTGTTTGGAGGTTTTTGGCATTTTTGGTGGTTTGCATGTTGGAGTTTTGGAATTTGGTTTGCAGATTTTTTCTAGGTTTTCAGAGAGCTTCGCTGTGATATGAAATGCAAATGCATTGGGCAACTTTTTTGAATTTACTATTTTTAGTAAGTTCTATTTCTGGCAGTGCTCGGGTTGGTAGCAGTTCAGTGTGCTCTTCTATTTCTGGCAGGGCAGTGAGTAATAGTATAATTGGTTTTGGCTCTTTGAGGTGCATTTTTGGAGAAATGAATTATTTTAAGTCATTAATGTTTTATTTTCATATTGGCCTCTTTGGCCTTGTGTTATGACCTAAAGTTGTTTTAAAATGTGGCTCTTAAGGGTGGACGCCTCATGGAGGAGGATTTTAATATTTTAAATGTTATTATGTCCCTGTTGTGACCTTTTCACACATCACCCCATTCAAAATGGGGACCCCCTAATTTTTGCTCCATTCTGGTCTTTTGGCTTTGGTTTTGGGTTGTTTTGTGTCTCTCTCTCTTTGTTCCTCGCGGTCTTTTCGGCGATGTTCCTATCTTGGGACCTAAGTTGAAATTTTGGCTAAGTTTGTGAAATTAGGGTTTTCATTCTTCAGGCTTGTTTGAGGTCAAATTAGGCTGGCAAATTGAAATATGAGAATGGCACTGCAATCAGGAGACTCCAGGCAGGATCCTATTAAATTTTCACTGAATTCTGACAACTTACTATTTTTAGTAAGTACTTAATTTGGGGCCTTTGCCTCAGGATTTTGGAATTCTGACTGCCTCACCACATTCAAGACACTTCAAAGTACTTGCACGCAAAATTTGAGTAGATTCAGACAACTTTCTATTTTTAGTAGTTTTGGCTTCAGAGGAAATTTTCAGGGTTTGCATGTGTGATTTTTCTATGCATGTTAGGATATTCTTTCTGGGTTTTTCAAGAGCTTTGCGATGGTATAACATGCAAGTCAAAATGATGACTTACTATTTTTAGCAAGTGCCTGCATGCAAACCAGTTTTCTGGGTTTTTCTGGGTTTTTTAAGATCTCTTGGGCAATATGACATGCAAATACATCCGGTAGTGGGTTGATCCCTTTTTCAGACACTTACTATTTTTAGCAGGATCACTCCAACAGCTCCCCAGCATCTTCAGTTTCGGGAACAAAGCAGTGCAGAACAAAAATAGAGTCAAACAAAGGTCAATTGAGGCACATGCAAGTAAAATTAGGGTTTCCATCTTTGGTGCCTAAAAAGAAGGGCAAAACTTGGGAAAAAGGAAAAACTGATGTATCCCCTCACAATCAACATCCTTCAAGCAGTCTACTGGTAAAATTTGAGCGCAATTCGAGCACTTACTATTTATAATAAGTCACCTCCAGAACAAAGCTAAAAATAGTAGGTCAACACGAGAGGCAAGTGTGAATGGGACAAACAAGTCATGAGGATCACGTGGAACAAATTTCAAGTCAAGAGAAGCTGCAAAAGTCAAGAAATCAAGGATTTACTAAAAATAGCAGGTAAACACGAATGGCAGGCGAGCACGAATGGCAGATGTGAACAGGCTAGTCAAGCCACGAGGACCACATTGAGTCAGCTTCAAGTTCAAAACAGTTGAAAATCCATGAAAAATCACAAGCTCCAAGAAGATGAGTTGAAAATGTTCTAAGTCTTTGAAAATGGAAGCTCCACCCTCCAGATGCGCCCAAGTTGCAAGGAGGCCTTGAAAAGTTTCCAAGGTGTTGAAAATGGGAGGACACCTCCCTAAATGCGCCCTCAAGAGGAATGGGGTAGCATAAAAGTTTCGAAGGCATCAAAATGGGAGCACACCCTTCCATATGTGCCCAAGCAAGGAGTGAGGTGAGAAACTAATCAAGTGAAGAAAAATGGAAGTATACACCCTCAAATGTGCCCTAGAAGGAGGTAGAGGGCATGAGAATTTTCTAAGGCATGGAAGGAGAAAGCACAAACCTCCAACTGCGCCCTATGGAGAATATGAAGGCATGAAAAAGTTCTAAGTTATAAAATGAAAGTTGACTCCTCCAAACACGCTAGGGTTGAGGAAGTGAAGGTGAGAATAAGTTTCTAAGTGTGAAAATGAGAGACCACACCCCAAATGCGCCCAAGCTCAGGGAGGTGACATAAGTATTTTCTGAGTTGTGAAACTTGAAGCTACTCACCTCAAATGCGCCCAAGCTCATGTGGGGAGATCAAAAATCTTCTAAGTCATGAAATGAGAGCTCATACCCTTAAATGCGCCCTCAAGGACATGGAGGCTTTAAAATTTTTCTAAGTATGAGAAATGGGAGCACACCCTTCCATATGTGCCGAAGGAAGATGATAGAAGGAGGTGTCAAGAAATATGTTAAGGCAGGTGAAAATGAAAGAGGACACCTCCCTAAATGCGCCCTCAAGAGGAATGGGGTAGCATAAAAGTTTCTAAGGCATCAAAATGGGAGCACACCCTTCCATATGCGCACAAGCAAGGAGTGAGGTGAGAAACTAATCAAGTGAAGAAAAATGGAAGTATACACCCTCAAATGCACCCTAGAAGGAGGTAGAGGGCATGGGAATTTTCTAAGGCATGGAAGGAGAAAGCACAAACCTCCAAATGCGCCCTAGGGAGAATATGAAGGCATGAAAAAGTTCTAAGTTATAAAATGAAAGTTGACTCCTCCAAATGCGCCAGGGTTGAGGAAGTGAAGGTGAGAATAAGTTTCTAAGTTGAAAATGGAAGGAGACCCTCCCATATGCGCCCATGGTGAAAAAGAAGGCTTGAAAAATGCCTAAGTCACAAAATGGAAGCTACACACTCCAAATGCGCCCTCAAGAGAGATGGGGATGTTAAAAATTTCTAAGTCACAAAATAAAAGAAGAACCTCTCAAATGTGCCAAGAATGAAGGGGCAAGAAGTTGGAATTTTTTCCTAAGGAAACTTGAAATGACACCTCCCTATATGCGCCCAAAGAAGAGGATGGGTGAAGAAATTTGCTAAGGCATGTAAATTGAAGCTGCACCCCCTAAATGCGCCCAAGGGGTCTAAAGGGGAGTCAAATATTTTCTAAGGCATGAGATGGAATGCCAAGGGGCCAAATGTGCCCAATATGATATGAAATGTGTAAAAAAAAATCTCCTAAGGATGGAAACATGAAGGTCCACCCTCCAAATGTGCCCAAGGTTGAGGGCAAGATGAAAGAATTTTTTTTCTAAGGCATCAAATGGAAGCTCAGGGGGGTGAAATGCGCCCAAGCTGAAGAAGAGGTGAGGATTTTTTCTAAGGTGTTGAAAATGGCAGGAGACCTACCTAAATGCGCCCAAGGCAGTATGGCAGGTTGAGGAAATATTTTCTAAGGCGTGAATTCTAAATGGAATGACCACTCCCCAAATGCGCCCAGCAATCAAGTGGGAATAAAGTAATTTTCTAAGTGATTGAAATGGAAACGTCACCTTCCAAAGGGCGCCCAAGGTTGGAGAGGATAAAATAAACATTGGTGGAGAATATTTTTCAAGGGTGAGAAAAATTAAATGTACCCCTTCGTGTACCCCCATGAATAATAAAGTTGTAAAATATTTCTCTCAGGGGGAAATGTTTTTTTAAAAAAGACAAGGAGGGTCTTGAATACTTTCTAAGGAGGAAATAAGTTTTGAATGTATTACGCCTTGGCTTGTGATTGATAAAATTTTCTAAGGGGAGATGAAATTGCTAAGGTAGGAAGATGAAAACATCAAGATGGTATGCGCCCTAGCACACAGATGATGAAAAGTTATGCTAGAGAAAAAGGATGAATTTTATCAAATCTAGAGATCAAGCAAACCTTGGAAACTAGAACATGGAAATTAGGTAAGTAAAGTGAATTTATATTATAAGTGTTCTGATGCTCTTCTTTTTGTTTGTTTTGCAGGATGAACACCGAGACCAAGACATGATGACTTGAGGTGATGGAGCAGGACAACGTTATAACCTTGGAAGGGGATAAAGTTACACATTTCAAATTCCTCCATGATGTCTTATATGTACCCAACTCAGGCAAGCAGGTGGCAAGGAAGAAATGGGCGAGTCCAAGGCAGGAAAATCCTTCAAGATCAGGATGGAGGAAGTGATAAAGGCCAAGCATTAAAAATCATCCTCAAGCACTAAAATGTCCTCAAGGCTAAGGAGGATGAATGAGCAAAAACCTCAATGTTAAAGAGTGACAGCAGGATGGATTGAAGGACAAAGTAGAGGAATTCTTCTTAAAATGTGAAGTCCCTCTCCGGCAATATCAGAAGCTGTAGTGATCAGATTGATGAGTTTGCAGTCAAAGAGAAGAGCAGTGGGAACGCGTTTCTGGATGAGAATCTTCTAGAAGATAGTGGGCATTAATTGCTCATGGTGGTTTCGACAGAGTAGTGGAGAATCTTTTGTTCATTTATTACCCCACTCCTCTCTGTGGCGGTTTTTAGGGCAAAATCATGACTAGGGCTTAAGTGGCTCAATCTAAGCCCTTCATTGTAATTGAATCTGAGCCGTCCGTTGGACTTGGCCAACTATAAAAGGGGCATCCCCCCTCATTTGTAATTCATTAGATTAGAATAGCAGAAGATAGAGAGACAACTAGGAGATAGAACTTAGAAGTAGCATAGCATAGATTGCATAGTTTAGATTGAAGAAGAAGGAAAGTTTTCTATTTGAATGCTTTGTAAGAAGTTGTTGTGAACACTCTCATAATAAAAAGAGTTATCATTGCTTGATGGTTCGATCTTTTGTTTCAGGTAGCTAGCGAGGCTTCTTTGTCTTTCCAATTCACTTAGAATCGTAAAGTAGCTTAAGGTAAAATAGATTTCATTTCATGCAAGTAGTTGGTAGTTGTGGAATGTGGTCTTCAATTTGAGTAAGCTTTGCTTATCCATACCACTAGCGGGCTCACTGATGGTGGGTTTGCTTTGCGTGGTCAACTGGAATATTGTGGACTTAACTTCAATTTCGGTTTGAATGTTGGTATGTGTCGTTTTGATGGTATCTGCATGTTGGATCGTGACTTGAATATCTCTAATTACTCCTTTGAAGATTGCACCGGTTCTGTGGAAATTGTTCGAAGTGAGGCAAAGCAGAGCTTGGTTGAAGTTTGCAAAAGTTCGTCTCCACATCCCACGCGTAGATTAGTCCATAGCTTTTCTAATCCCTGCAACCATTCAATTCGGTACTTTTCTGGCTAGTTTAGGAAGCTCGTGCTTCATTGCCAAATCTTTCGAAGCTTATGAAAACCCCTGTCACTTATATCGTCAGCTGAATAATCGCGTAAGTCCCCTTGAAAATACCAGCAAATCACATTAAGCCAACTGAGACTATCCACTGCATGAAGGAACCTTGGAGTTGAATGCATGATCTTTTTAGCAATCTTAGCATGCATAATACTTTGTTCAAGAGAGGATAGAGTAACTGTTGGGAAACTTTATTTTGTGTTGGTGTGGTCATAAAACACCCATCAACAGTCCCCTTGAGACTTGGACACCTAGGGATGAGGATGAATTAAGTGTTTTAAAAATTAAAATATTTTAAAGGAAAATTGGGCGTTCCTTTTGGAGGGAAAAGGAGGAAGTTGAAGAGTCACCTCAAGTTCTATATAAGCATGCCTTTGTTCTTCATTTTGGGATCCATTGCTTATCATATCGAATTGCTACCGAATTGGTTTCAGGCTTATGGCTTTGAGGAATGCATACCTCCTAGCAAGGATTCAATTTCGTGTTTGAAAGATAACACCTAGCTGGATATGAGACTGCTTCTCATCCAAAGATAGCAGATTGAGCATCATTGTTGAAGTTTTGATGATTTTGTTAGTTTTCAGGTTGCTGATTCATGTATGGCTGAAGGAGATTTTCAATCATAGATCATTGTGTGATTTTATTTTGCTTCTGGGTATTTGCTCATTCCATTTCTATGCTCTAGGCATCCCTTATTGCAGATTTTCAGATTTTATTTTGGAGTACTGAATTTTCTAGAGAGGTCGCCCCTCTCCTTGGGCCGTACCTTCTCTCTAGCATGGTATTGGGAGTAGTTCCCTACATTTAGTGATTGATTTGCATTGTTTATCCATTGCTGGTTGGTCGCCTTGCTTCTAGTGAATGTATGCTTTCAGTTTTGGGTGATTTGGTGAAGTTTTGAAGTAGTTACGAGCATTTGGGTGATTGCATAGCTTGCTAGTCTGAGTTTCAGTTTGCTGGTCTTTCATATCAGACCTGATTATTATCATTTCATGATATATTTCTTTGGTGTTTCTATTCACATTTGTAATTGGAGATATAGTGTAATCATTGTATTGAATTTGGAGCAGATTCCATTGAAAAGTCATTGTAACAAGCACATTGTAATAGCTGGTTTTAGTAGTACTGAATCAACCTCTTTATCTTCAGCATATTTCATTTCGTATCTCATACTCTAGTTGAATAAGTGGTCGAGTTTTCTTTATTTCAGTTTTGTTTACTCCCGTTGAACAAGTGGTTGAGTTTTCAGTTTAGATAATTGTAATAATTTTCCCTCCATTGAATAAGTGTTAAGAGCGGAATTCATGGTCGGTTCACTGCCTACACTTTCATTACAGCATTGTAATTTCAGTTTAGTTATTTGCTAACGATCCCCTTACACCGAATGCTCTCACCTTGCCCACATCAGAATCTTGGTGATCAAATAAGTGGAGGGTTCCCTTTTAGCTGGTTTGATTATTGGGCCAACCTTAATGGGTGCATTGTTGTGTGGAAAAATCTTAAAAAAAACTAAGGGGGTCATTATACTGGAGGCCTTAGATGCAATCTTTTGGCTTTGTGACTCCCAGGAACATCTCTTCCAAGTTGTTCCATCTACGCGATGAGATCACCAATGCAAACATCAGAGCAATCCATCTCTCGGCAGCAAAGGTCAAACTGGAGCATTCCGTTGAAAGTTACAAGTTGCAAAATGTGTCTCAGAAGGTCAATTGCACCCTTGTAGGCCAGGAGCGCCTTTGAATTTGAGGCTCATGAATTTGTTTTTAGGATTTGCATATACAGTCATCCTTTGCGGTATTCTTCCAGCTTCGTGATGGATTTAGTATTCAGTCGATGGGAATTGTCAGTCATCGACAGTTGCAGATTGAGGCATGGAGAGTCAAAATCCAAAAATGGCTAAGTTTGGTGAAACATGCACCCTTTTGGAAAAAGGTGCCCTAGAATTCAAGGCATCAGATGAAGTTTTTAGCACTTGCAACTCCCAGCAACATCCTTTCAGACTTGATCCAGCTATGGGATGAATTCGTCAGCTCAGCTTTAGGATCAACCGAGCATCCGGAATTCAGGGTCAAGCAGAGGCTTTGGTGACGTTTGCAAAGGCTAAAAGTTGGAAATTTTCTAAGTCTGAGAATAATGGCGCCTAAAGTCAAACTCAAAGAACAAGAGGAGGCTGACATGGCATGTAATAAATCAAAGGATATTGCACATCCTCTTGCCAAGAAAAGCTTGTAATGACCTCCTAGTTGCTTATCACAACCAGCTGGCCCAAATCCTTCCATGCAAATGGCACCGTCTTTTGAAGGAGATAATGTTTTGGTTTCACAAAAAGGAGGCCCATTGGAGAATGCCTTCAAAAATGAAGCAAGGGAGATTGTAGATCAGAACATTGCTCATTTCATTTATGGCAATGGGCTTCCTTTCAACCTTGTTAGATTATCTTATTGGCAGGAAATGGCGACAACCATTTTCAATACAACTTCTGATTATGTTAGTCCTAGTTATGAAAAGGTGCGAACCACCTTATTGGCAAAGGAGAAAGCTTCAGTAAAGGCATCATTGAGAGTTATCAAGGATACATGGCCCGAAACAGGTGTGCCCATTTTTGATGGATGGAAAGATTGCAAAAATAGACCATTGATCAATAAAGGGGTGATGTTTTTGAAGGCAGTCAATTGTGAGGGGAAAATAACAGATGCAAGTTTTATTGCCAATATCCTCATAGAATCCATTGAAATGGTGGGGTCTGAAAATGTTATCCAATTCATAACGGACAATTCTAAAAATTGTAGGGCA
Source organism: Sequoiadendron giganteum (assembly GCA_007115665.2). Taxonomy (NCBI): domain Eukaryota; kingdom Viridiplantae; phylum Streptophyta; class Pinopsida; order Cupressales; family Cupressaceae; genus Sequoiadendron; species Sequoiadendron giganteum. Next base: position 529,026,449 of record CM021108.1, read on the forward strand.
GTTGGGTCTATAATGGAGGGTACATATAGTCACATTTTTTGGACACCATGTGCAGTCCAGTCACTCAATTTGATATTGCAAAAGATTGGCACACAAATTGAGTGGGTCAAACAAATCTACGTGGAGGGTGAGGAGATCCAAATGTTTGTGACTAATCATCGTATGTCACAAGGCATCTTGAGGACCTTCTCCATGTTGGAGTTATTGTAGGTAATTTAAATTTGATTTTTTAATATAATTTTTAATTTTTTGATTTGAATTTTCCATTGTTGATTTGTGACATGTTATTTTTATGCCATGTTAGGTTGTCGAAACTTGATATGCATCTCACACAATCATCTTAAGACAACTTGTGAAGGTGCGAGAGGCCTTGAGTTCTATGGTCATCAACAACCTATGGAGTGTATGGAGTCAATCAAGCACAAAAAGAGCCCAAAAAGTAAAAGCATTGATCTTAGAGTGGTGGGCTCATGTGGAATATGTTTTGAATTTCGTCGAGCCCATCATTAGCATGATTAGGTATGTTGATACTGATCGCCCATGTTTGGGTGAAGTTTATGATGGCATGGATTCCATGGTGGAGAAAATAAGATCAATAATTGATGCCAAGGAACATGACCGAACAAAAACATTTTTCAAAACTATGCAAAAGATTATTATTGACCGTTGGAACAAGATGACCACCTTTTTACATCTCTTAGCATTTGCTTTGTCACCAAAGTATTATAGCAAAGAGGTACTTTCATTGTCGAGGAGGATGCCACCATATAGGGATGGGGAGGTTGCTGCTGGCTATAAGGCTGCATTTAGAAAGATATTTTCAGATGAAGATATCCAAAGTATTGTCTTGAGCGAGTGTGGCCACTTTATATCTTCAAAACATCATGATGTTTCCGCTCTTCTAGACAAATATAGGAAAAATGCTGATGAGTGGTGGTATCTACATGGTCAAGATCCACTTACTTGCAACCTCTTGCAATTAAGATACTCTCCCAAGTATGTGTCTCTTTATTTATTTGTTTTTCATTCAATGCTATTTTATGTTGTATATTATATTTTTATTTTATAATAATATAATTTTATAATTTATATTTGAAGTTTTGAATTTATAAAATTAAATACTAAATGTTGTATGCAAACTCAACAGGTTGCAAGTTTTTCTTCAGCTGAGCGGAATTGGAGTACATACTCCTTCATCCACTTGGTCAAGTGCAACCGTTTGGGTACAAAAAAAGTAGAGGATTTGGTCTATATACACTCCAACCTTTGTCTCTTGTCACATAAGAAACTTGAATACAATGAGGGTATGACTGACAAAGAATGGGGATCTAACCCCTAAGTGTGCTGATTTAAATGTTATAGTTGCACAACTTGCCTTAGTTTCTATAGATGAGGCAATTGCTGCACTTGACACACCTAGTGGGGATGGCAATCAAATTGATTGTGGTTCAAATGAAATTGAACCAAGTGTTGACTAGGACCTTGATGCTTTTGATGAAGACTGCTAAATATTGATTGTAATTTGAATTTTCATTGTGTAATGACATTTTGAGACTTGCGTATTTACATTTTTGCAAATTATGAATATGGTTATGAGGTATTTAAATATTCTATTCATTGGCAATTATGTTTATGTCTTATGAGTATCATTATTCTTATAATTAATTTTATAATTTTGAACATGTTTATATATATATATTCTCGTACTTGTATCTAACCAAAAAAAAATGCCGTACTGTTGTATTTGTACCCATATCTAAACTTGTACCCGAAATGGCAACTTAGGTTTTTATGATATCGCCTAGTCAATGATTAAATATGCAGTGATCTGGGCATTTTGGTGGGGCATGACATGTTGTGTGGAGTCTAAACAAAGGTTGACAAGGGGTTGTTCGTGGCCATGTCTTGCTTAGTAGTACAATTGCCACATGCATCTTTAGATGTCCTCAGTTGTGTTTGGAGGGGCCCCCCTTTGTTTTTAATTCAAAGATGATGTTTGGGCTAATGAACCCACAACCTTTGGTCATGAAAATGTCATTAGTTTCTTGTTGTATGCCACAAATGACTTCAAATCTGACCATAAGATTCAAAACACCCTCAAGCTAATGGTTGTTTATGGAGGAGTGAAGATCAGCCCATTCTTGTCATAAGTATGGACCTAATTTATGGGTATCAAACTTGGAGTGCTGGGCCCGTCAAACTTGGCAACCCTAGGTTGACATGGAGGTTATTTTGGTTGCAAATGGATTTTTTTGTGCAATCAAGCCAATTTATTCATCAAATCTTGACATGTGGGATTTGATCTTGTGGAAGAGCTCCCCTCACATTCTTTTTTGCACTTGTCTTTTTTGGCTGCCCATGGAGTTTTGGAGATTTGACATTCTTCAATTTATTGTTGTGGTCATTGGGAAACCCATGAGTTCCTCACATGTTACATTGGAAAGGAAGGTTACTAATTATGCTTGTATTGTGTTGAAATTGATCTTTATAGACCTCCACTTGACTCTCTAGAGATCAGAATGGAAAACATGTAATGGATTTAGTAAATAAACTACAAAGCCCTTCCCTTTCGTTGTTTTTGTTTGACATGCTTTTGGGCACTTAGAAAGAGATTGCCCACAAAGGGTTACACGTCCCTCTCATCCACTTTTGGACAATTTTGTAGCAAAAGCTAAAGAAAAAGTTAAAGGCTTGACCCATGCAAATGGATTGGATTCAGATGATTTCATGCCTATGAAAACCCACAATAGAGGAAGGCTATTGAATTGCTAGAAAGGAAATATATTAAGAGGAAAGTTCAATAATGGATTTGAGGTCCTAGAAAATTTTGAGGAATTGGGGCCTACTATGGCTAAGTAGCCCCCAGTGGTTCAAGAATTGGATCTAGGTGATCTTGTTGTATCTTCCCACTTGGTGAAAGCTCACAATGCTTTTGAATTGAACATGCCCTTGAATGTTAGTATTCCTACCTCTCCTAGCCACATTGAGGAACTGGCCATTCATGAAGAAGTTGAGAATGTGGACACCCCTATGATCTTCGTCTTTCCTATTACTACCAATGATCTAATTGAAAACACCTTTGATTTTTTCTTAATAGAAGGATCTATGCCTCACAACACAAAAGATGATCTTAAGAAGAAAACTCCTTTTTTAGGCCTTAAACAAAAGAATCTCTAAAAGAGCTTCTCAAATAAGATTTCCAAAATTGGAAGAAGAGAGATTAGGAAAAGGTGAAGGTGAATAGGGAATTTGTAGTCGAATTTGTTGTCATTCACACATTGGATGCCCACTTCTCTACTCCCCTATATGATTGTTATTTCATGGAATACTAGGGGTTTGAATAATTCCCTTGTCAAAAAATTGTTTGGGGCCTTGTTCGTGAGCATAATCATGATATCATTTTTTTTTTGCAAGAAATGAAACTTTTTGTAGAGGAAATAGCCTCCATACCCTCTAAGCTTTGGAAAAGCATTCGGTGCTAATGTATCGAGGCTCAACGATCCTCATGTGGTTTGGCTTGTTTATGGGATTCTCGTCGTCTTATTCCTTCCCTTTGATTGTTGGTAGACACTCTATCTCCTTGGTCAACTCTTGCTTTGGATTTGGTAGATCAATATTTCTAACCAATGTCTATGCTCCCACATTAGATTTGTAAGAATCTCCTTTGGATTCATATTAGATTTGTTTTCTCTTTGTTCCCTTCTTTCTAGACCATTGCAAGAGACTTCAATGCCATTCTAATCCTAGATGAAAAGTTAGGTGAATCTGAGTGGTTAGATCCTTCTTCCTCTATGCTATAAGAGAAAATTGTCATTTCTTAATGTTGTTGATGTTAAACCCAAATCCTTTCATTTAACTTGGAATAATAGAAGGTGTGGGTTGTATTCTATCTTTGAGTGCCTTGATAGATTCTTGGTTTTTGATTTCTGGCTTGGTGATTCTTTGATCTCTTCCTTGTATATTCTGCATTGCAAAGGATTGGATCATTGGCCTATCAAGTTTTCTTCCTCCCTCTTCTCCCAAGTGAAAAAGCCACACTTCAAGTTTTAATTATGTGGCTCAAGGACTAGACAATTTATGAACGTATCGTTGCTTGGTGGTTGAAGCGGAAGCTCCTTTTTGCTATGTACTCTTTCTTCAAAAGACTTCAATTTGTGAAGTTGAATCTCAAGCAATGGAATAAATCATATTTTGGAAACATTTTTGAGAAAAAGAAATAGGTGCAAGAGGAGGCAAATAACTTCACTTTCCAAATCAAGGAGGATGGTTTGACTAGGGACTACCTTCTTAGGAAATCCTCCCTCTCTAATGAGTTGAATTAATGGCTCTTATAGGAGGAGATCTTCTGGAAATAGAAATCGAAAATTGATTGGTTGTCTTCATTTTTCGTACTTGGTGAAATTTTCAAATTATCGGCTTTGACTGCCTAGGTGCACTTTATCATGATGTTTGCCATGGCCAATAACCCAAAAGAACATGCTTCAAAGGACATAGCCAAAGTACCAACACTTTAGTCATTTTTAGCTTCCCTTAGACAAATTTACAGCCTTGACAAACTTAGCCTTAGACCAAGATTCGTAGACTTAATTTTCAGTCATTGACTTTGACAAACAATCGACATATCCCTAAAACAACAAACCTCACTCAAGACAACTATGATGAACATATGCACAACTCTGACATTCAACATCTTTATGTGTCAAATTGACCAAGAAAAACTTGACAAAACAGGCAAGAAAGACCTCGCAACAAAAGGTTTTTTAGGGTACAACAATTTCTAAATAAGCTTTGCTCTTTTATGCTTTATAACAATATTTCTTCTGAACATGACATATGTTCATTTTATATATTCTATGTTGAGGGAGCTATGTGATCTCAAATTTTTTCCGTTAAAATTCATAGGCTCAAACTTTCCAACTCCCAAAATTAACTCTCCCCCACATACAAGGGCTCCATGTTCGCTTGGTTTTAAGCCCGAGCCTTTTTCATGGCAATGCCCCATCTTAAACGCTAGACTACATCACGATAGAGTGGGGCAGTTCAAGTATAGCACTCTGCAAGTTGTAGAGAAAATATATATTGATATTTAACCATCGTTAGCTTTTTGTTAAGACCTCTAGCATTTGTAAAAGTTTGTAATTGACTCAAAGTTGTAGTTTGACTCATTTTTATTTATCAATTATAATATAATTGTTATTGTTTGTACATTTTTTTTTAAATTCTGAAATTGATGTATTTATTTTTGTGGGGACAAGTGTGTGCTTGGGAACATTTCACTTCACAACTATGCACCTTGATTTCAAAAATGACATATTGATACAGTACCTGTAGTTGTACTCATGCACCTTACCACCTTTTTGAAACTATATTAAATATGCAATCAAAGGAGCTTTGGTGGTTCTTACTAATCATGACATTGTATGGTGTTTCCTAAATATAATTTCTGTTCTAAAAGTTTTGTAACTGTATTACGAAGATTGCTTACTAGTCTCCATAAAGATGTGAAAAGAAATTTGGAATTTGGCATACATGGGGCATTGATTCCCGTTTTATTTATCTTCTCTGTTGAATGATCTTGTAAGTATTTGCAGTATTATTTTCTTAACATGTGTGTATATGTTTGAGGATCAGGAGAGCTCTATAGCTAAGGACAAACAGGCCATCTACTACTTGGATAAAGCTATCAATCAGGTACCTACTTTAAATTAATTACAAAGTTTTGAGGCACAAAAAGAGAAATTCCTTCCCATTTGTTCCTTTCTGTATTTCCTTAATTATTATCTGGAGAGATGTAGGTGACTTAAATTTTATTTGTAATGTCCCACATAAATGCTATCCATCTGCATTGTGATATTTACTGAGTATGTGCTTTACTCTTTGATTGAGTTAAATCTAGTGCATGGAATCAGTCCAATTCTGTTTCTGAATTTGCAGTTACAGCCAGAGGCTTTATTTGTACTTGGTGCTATGCATTTAGGTGGAGACTCTGTGAAAAAGGATGTAGAATTAGCCGCTTGGTGTTTCCAGAAAGCTACTCAGAAGGTAAAGTGGCACATGTATATTTTTTAACATATTACTTGAATGATTGTATTCCATCTGAGTTTGTAATACTTGAATGAGTATTCCACGTGTATGTGTGCACATACACATTCATGCACATGTGTACACACACATGCATGCACATGTTCACACACACACACATGCACATGCACCCATTTGGCCACACCCACCTGCATGCACAAGTGCATATGAATGCATGTGTGCATACACACACACACACACTGCATGCATATTCACCCAGATGCTTTGGATGCATTGATCTGTAATTTGCCAACCCCATGCTTGTAGAAATCTCAAGCCAAGAAATTTGTATTTTGGTACTTAATTACAAATCAAATGGCAGTCAAGAGACGAAGAAAAGATGGAGAGAATGAAACATTTACCTTGGAAACTCTCCAAAGAAGGGAAAATCATGTACTAGCAAAGTTGAGTCTAAGTGGCTTCAGGGTTTCTTTATAAAGATTGTGGATATGCTTTTATTCTCTAGTGTAGAGCTATTGGACGAGGTTGATTCCTCATGGTTTGTCCATTGGTTGGAGCCTAAGTTATCAAATCAGAACTGGGTATGTGTATGTGTACGTGGGTACGTGGGTATGGTACTTTGGTATGGCAATTTTTTTTTTTGGCTGGATATGTCTATACAATTTAAAAAAATAATAAGTATATACATATTTGCAGCCTAATAACAGGAATTAAGTTCAGAATACCATATATCATGCATATGCATACAAAACTACCATATATATTGCAAATATAGTACACCTATTCAATGTCAATTTGTCAAACTCGAATGCCATGATAGATATAAATTATTCAATATAAAATAATACAATCACTAATTAGTGTCATACTTAAACAGATACAAAATTGCAATTGTAATTTACTATCTAACAACTTGATATTATCACAGAATTGAAAATATTTGAAAATGGCAGAACATATCACAAATATTTGAAATTGGGCCATGGCAGATACTTGTATGGTCAGCATGGAAGCAATAAGCTTGCATTCAAGAATGGATAGAAAAGTTCAAGGAGCTGTAAACAAGTTATTTGTGTTTATATTAATTATGAACATCAGTTTAGGGTTTAGGGCAAATATTTGGAGGTTGAAAGTCAAATAAAATTGGGCAAAGTGCATTGACAATGATGTCTGCTGCTTGTAAATGTCTTGGAATCACCTCGATACACCTGGAATTGCCTTCATATCATTCCAAATGGTTCCAGCTTAAAAATATTGTGCCCTGCCCTAATCTGTATGTTCAGGTTCTGATTCTGTTTCTGCTACGTTAACTGTAATTGTTGGGGTGTCATGCTGATTCAGTTACTTAAGTTGGAGCACATTATTCATCCCATTTGTAAGTCGGGGATAGATACAAGCCCAAACAACTATTCTATTTTTATGATTAGGCTTACACATTCCAATCTTTATGCCATGGTGTAAAAAACACAATATTTTATCTACTTGGAGAATGGTATTCTCAGAGCAAGGGGGCAGGCAGGTTTCATGAGATTTTCAATCTATTGGCATAATATTATATTATTACACTTAAAATCATCATTGAGGAGGTTTGTGCTAGAATCCTGTCCAATTGAATGGAGGTCTTCCTAGATTGAGGGTAGTTTAAGACAGGAGTTGTAGTAGCGACTAGAGCTTCAACAGCAACAGTTGGAAATGGGACAAAGGTATATCTGAAGCAAGTGAGAAGGTTGAGGCCAGTGGCAAAGGCCAAGCAAAGTCTAAACTGAAGAACCAGATAGGGCCCTTCGACAAATTCATGGTGAAGAGTCTGCCAAAGTTATTACAGGTTTCTATTAATGTAGTAGTCGCACAACTAAAGCTGGTGCATTCAGTAATTACCTCATTGATGCAAAATAGGATGAGGTCAGAGATCTCTTTGGGGCAGAAATCATATTGGCCAAGTATATGCTAGAGGTTATGAAGGATAAACTAGCTGAAAATTTATGTACCAGAAGAGTTAGATTGACACACTTTACTTAGAAATATGTTGAATGTGGTGGCCTGACACTGCTGTTGATGACTTGTCAAGGTTGGCCTTTTCGCAGGCCAAAGTTGATAAGGTACTGGCAATGTGTTATTTTCCATCGAAGGATTTGGTTGCAGATTTATAGAGGGTTGTGGGTAGTTATGACCTTGCCAAAAGGAAAAGTGTGATCAAGAATAGAGGATTGGCCATACAAGCCACAGTTCAGGTAGAGGATATTATTATTTCAAAGGGTCTCTAGGATCTCTCAAAATGGAAAGATCACAGTCGAGCATATTGGGAAGCATATAGATGATAGGCAATAGACAAGTACTATTTCAACTTGTTTCTTAATGAAGTATATAACCTTATTGGAAAATAAGTGTTAAAAATTAAACATCATTTTTACCTTTTTTAAAGTGCATTTTTATGCCCTATTGCAAAAAAAAAGAGAAAATAAAGAGTATTTAGGGAAACTTCCATAAGCAAAACAATAATTTTTTTTATACACAGTGCAAAGGCATATAAATGAAAAAACAACAATTTTTTAACCTACTGCAAGAGCAATTTTTTTTGAAAATAATACATTTCAATTTTAGGGTGAGTGCAAAGAAAAAACAAGAAGAAAATTTCTGAAATCATTTCTCATTTAAATCTTCTTAACATTTTTTTTTATTATTTTACTTATTGCACCAATGGGCGATGTGTTGGCGTAATAACTAACACCTCTGGAGTGTAAGTTAAAACGGACAGCTATGCACACTACGTGATGAGTGCTCTTCAAATTAGGAGGGGAAGCTCCCTCTTTTGCTGGTATGCGTTCTAAAAAGTAAAGTAATCTAAACCTATCTTTTTCGACTCAGCTGGGAGAGGCACAAGGTTAAAGAAACCAAGGACGTTGCAACTAAGGGTTTTCCCTGGTTTCGTAGGTCTTTAACTACATCTAAAACTAAATACTTTAATCTATCCAATTTCCTCAAGAAAACAGAGCATGAGGAAAAGGAGCAGGAATGGTTTTACACGATAAGCCGAGTACAAATTCACAATGTGAAGGCAAGGTGGCACCACAATTTGCTTGGCTAACTAGGCTTATTATCACACACATCACATGATAAGCTTTAGGTACAAACTCTCAACATGAAGGCAAGGTGGCATGACAATTTGCTCAATTTGAATAGGCTTATTGATAACAAAACATAAAGGATAGCCAACTAGGACAGTAAATCGCACAGGTGAGACACACGTACAATCTACGATCAAACTAGCAACTATATCTAACTAAGGCAAGCATTCACCATAATAATTGCATGAAACCCAAGTGGCATAACAATTCATTATCAAAACAAATACTCATGAACAGATACAAAATGGCAATATTACAGGCAAGGTAGGCACAACATATATTACTCTCTCATGCAAAAATTCTATTTACAAGGGTGAACCAATCTTGAGAATAGGCATGTTGCCGACAGCGCAACAATTCTCTATCACAAGCAAAAGTTCTTTGCAAATGAGCTGAAAGCTCTTATTTATAGACATCAAAGGTGTAGGCAACCCTAAAATCACCTTGAGTCAACTACAGTCTTGCAATGCATGCAAGATCTTATTGCTAAACCCTAATAAAGGAAACTATATAGTTAATTGGAAAGCTACCATTAGTTAGCCGATACAAACAATGCTAACTAGACTTGTGCAACATGCATGTCCTTATTGAAAAGAAAGCTAACTGATAACTACCATCAATTAACTAACACTAACTAAAAGTCCATCCTCCTGCGAAGATATCTCCAAGAATGAGATAGGTGTGCCTGATGTCAACAAGGAAAACTCAAGAACTGACTTTGAGTTAACTGCTGCTCGTGACTCATCCTCGTAAACAACTGCAGGATCTAACTGGACGTCTACTCTAAGTCCTCTCCATTTACCATCTCCTCTAGGAATTTATCTATGGTATCATCATCTGGCACTCTGATGCTGTCCACGATGATCAACTGTCTATCCAACTCCTTATCTCCATTCTGGATTTCCCTCTGACTGTCTCTAACCTCCGTGGTCACCTTTTTGAAACTGATAGTCAACATTGAGAACTCCAACTTGGACGCCTCTGGGTCTCCACCTAGGTTACCACGAACTAGCTCTTCGAACTCAGCTTGAACCGCCTCCAACTCGGCGTGTGTACCATCCTCACGCCGGTAATGACATGGGATCTGGGTGATGTATTCGCTGATAAATCGAAGAGCTGTAGCAACCTTCTCCTGAATCACGCCCATCTTAGCAGAAACTCTGTCATACGTTTCCACTCTGCAAAGATACAACTCTCTCCAAGTAAAAACCTTCCTTTTATCTTTTGCTGCTTCAATGGCGTCATAAGCACCCACAAGCTGTGATATCAGAATCAGATCCTTCGGCTTACGCTCGGCTATGAAGATCTCAAGCTCCTGAATCCTCTGGCGAAAACTATGTGCATCAACCCTCAACTAATACAGCTCTGTAAGGAGGTGTTGACCAGCAATGATGAAGTCCTCAATCCAGGTATCCAACAACTTTCTTCGATTAATCAAGTAGCGAATCCTCTGCTGATCTGCGGCGGTCTCTCGAAGCTGTGGGAGTAAAGGTGCTTGCCCCTCGTTTCCATGAAGCAAACTCGAGATGTACATGCGGAGTTGCCTGATTTCAGCCTTGAGAGCTGCCTTATCTTCACTGTCTTTCATGACACGTTCCCCCAGATTACTCGCGAGGACCTTGAATAGGCTCATGTTGGTGTGTCAAGTACTCTTACCTAGATTTGTCTTGACGAAGGTAAAATCACCAACATCAATTTCATCTAAGTTCTTGCCTTCTGGAGGTGTAGCAACCTCCATGATGATCTCAGCTTCAGGATTCTTCTCAATGTTCACCTGCTTTCTGGCCCTCTTATTCAACCTGTTATGATAAGGTTCAGCAAACTCAAACAAGTCAAGCTCATATGAAGGCATACGCATCTCTCTTCCCAATGACCTTTCGAGCCAAGATGAATAAGCAATGCTATCCTCTCGAGGTGGAGCTGCTTCTACTGTGTCAGCTACTGGCGGATCCACTGGTATGAAGGTCTCGTGTACTAGAGACTCAGGCTTCGAATCAATATCTATAGGAGACGATTGTGGTGAGAAAGGGGACCTGGAGATGATGAACCAGCCTCAGCTTGATTTACCGGTTCTGCTGGAATTGCTGGCTCTGACAGAACTACTGCCTCTGCAACTAGAAATATTGGTTCTCTCTCAACCTGTTTCCTCTTGGTGATGCTCTTCCCTTTTGAATTTAACCCAATCTTAACCCCTTCAGGCAGCTTCAAGATAAGCTTGACTTGAGGCTTTGCCCTAGAAGTAGAAGGCAAAGAAGAAATCACCACTGCTAGCGGCTCTGCAACTGGAATCACTCTTCGCTTCTGCTTGCTCTCAAGGAAGTACATGCTCGTTTTAATAACTGACCTGGACAAGTCTTTTACTGAAGTATTCACTGGGACATACCAATTAGGTTGGCGAAGTGGCTAGCGAGCGACTTGGTCTTTAACGAATGAATTGAGAAGTATCTCGCCATCATCATCAGACAAACCCTCCACATCCTCTGACAAGAAATCAGCAATCTGTGGGAGAGTAAGCTTACAATAATGACGCCGACGCACCTCAAAGTCATCCTCATAGTTGACCCAAAAGTCCTCAAGTGTTGCCGAATGTGAAATGTTTCGCTCCAACCTTGCTGAATAATGACCCAACGGATCATAGGTATGCCTCTGAGGAAAACACTCGAGCTAGAGTTTCTCTAACTCGTTCGCCATTAACTTGCAATTGGTAGCTGTCTTGCACTTGTAAATACCCAATCTGAAAGGAAAGGTGAAAGCTGGCTTGTGTCGATTGCGAAGGAAAGTATGAACCTCGTGAGCTTGTCTCATAAACTCCATGAAAAGAACCTTGTCCGACGGGTACCTCGGTAGCATCAAAGGCTCTCCTGTATATCCATACACCCGAATATATGTGAAAGTAGGGAATTGGATGAACCAATCCGCCCAACTCTCCATTGCTGATTGTGCCTCTGAGGAAAATCTAACATGCATCTCATTGTCTAAATCTCTGACTATCCTCATAAGAAAGCAATCATTCACTGCTCTAAAGTCCTGTTCAGCTTTCGAAAACTCCAACTGAGAGTAGTATTCGTGCACTCGTTGAACGCCCAAAACTCCATTGGTCTTCAATAGTTTAAAGCTGCCTTGAAATGCAACCAAGTAAACTAGAAAGGTCACCATGTGGAATTTGTGCATTTTAAGGAACTTTGTAATCTGTTGGTGAAGACACTCACTGATAAACATTGCCTAGTCAAAGGTTTCTTTCTTATCAATAACTCAAGAGATGAGGTAGAACATCCATGGTTTGAAAACGCTTGCGTCTTCTGAACCTGCTAACCGGTTGAGTAAAGTTATCAAAATGGTGATCTCATCCTTGAACTCACCACGCCCAATTTTCTTTGGCATGTTGGTTTTCTGAGCTTTTAACCATCGTTGAGCTACTTTCTTCTGCGATCTGTCCTTGTCCTCCTCCCATATTCTGTCACAATCTGGAATGGATATTGCAAAATGATCTGAGCGTGAAGGAATAGAAAAGCATTTTTCTACAAACAACCCTTCCATCAGTCGACCTGATTTGTCTGGTAGACGAGTCATAATGCTTGACACAAGCAAGTATGAACTCGAGGTCAAAGACTGAGATGGGAATGGATGCCGTTGCAAGTATCCCTGAATGCTCAAGGTTCCTGATTGTAGTACTGCTGGTACCCTCCAATGTATTTAGATTGATGATGGGATAAACATGACTCAAGTTAGTATCAATAGTTTTCAGAAAATTATGAAGAAAGACCTATTTGGCCTTATAATCTATGGGATTGTATTACATTATGAAAAACTAGATTTTTGACTGTAAAGCCGAGTATGTTCGGACAACTTTGGAAAAGGCTGAAAAAGCTCAGGGATAGGCTAAAAATAGCAAATGGAAGTGAATTTTTTTGGGAAAATTTTGAGATATGGGTTTTTTGTAGAAACAAATTCTAATACTACCCAGATCGTCAAAAATGCGAAAAAATGTGATTTAGGCTTGCATGCAAAAGGTTTTCGGTTGAGATTTGAACTGGCAGTTAGGGGCACTGGGGGCAATTTTTCTTGCGAAAATCTGGAACATGGGTTTTGTGTAGAATCGAATCCTAAGACAACCCAAATCGACAGATTTGCGAAAAAATGTGTTTTAGGCCCACATGCAAAGAAAATTTTCGAAAAAAGCACAGTGTTCTAGAATAGAGGCAGCGGGGCAATTTTCACAAAATAATCTAAGACATGGGTATTGTCGTTGATGCTGAAATACTCGAACCCAGATGATGCTTTTCTGAAAAATTTGCCGTTTTCTTTGACATGTTAAGAATACCTAAGAAGAGAATAGAGGAAAATAACTAAATAAGACAGAAGAATAAAAGTTTTTATTTGTTTGTTTTCTCTTTTCTGTAGAAATTCGCCTATGCTTGAAGTGAAACCTGCATGCAAATGGAAAACAAAGTCTGAAATATTCTTCTCCCGAACATTCTGAATCTGTAGCTACAAAGAACACTGAAATCTGACACCTGTAGCACCTTCAGATCACTTTCATGCTCAAGAAAAGACCCTTTTTTTCAAACTCAAATGAAGAATAATGGACGCCACAAGCAAAATATATAAGAAAATATCTTCTAAGGCATGTGAAATGCTTGCTAAGTCTTGGAAATGGCGCTTGAAGTCTATCCGAGCCTCCAAAACCCACGCATGGCCTATAATTGGCTTCAAAATCAGTTAACTGAAAGACGAACAAACCCTAATTAGGGTGCCACCTTGAGAAGTTTAGTTAACAGATGCATGCAAACTAATTTTAGTCAATTACAGACTTAAAATAGGTTCTAGAAGAAGTTGACTTGGAAAGAGCTGAACTGAAGATCAATTTTCAATTAACTGCTTCACCTCTCATGCGCACTTCTATTCTTGACTTCAAAAGTCAACCTTTGACTTTAGGCGTTTTTCCATACTTAGACATTTTTTTGAAAATTTGAATCTAAAACCTCACCGGAGCTCACGTTTGACCATTGATTCTGATTGACTGCCATGTCGGATCAACTGGCTGGTAGTTTCATTGAAGAGTAGGATCAAATCTGACAAAAAGACTCCTTGAAGCGACAACCCAAAATTCATCAATCTGAGGCCTTAAAAAGATGGGTGCCCCTGGCTTCCAGGGGTGCTTTTTGACCTCACACTTTGAATATTTTCAGGCATTTTCCATCATTTTCACTGAGAATTTGACCTTACTTCACTTTGCATTTTCCGAAGTCCGGCAAAACTTCAGAACGTGCTGATTGAATCACTGCGGAGCAGACTGAATTCTGAGCAAGAGCTCTTGGAAGAGACTTCTCGTAAAAACATCATCTGACCTTTCTAAAACATGGACGCCCTTGGCCTCCAGGGGCGCTTTTTCCAACTAGTTTTAGCCATTTTCACAACTGGCTAAAAACCACTAATCTTCTGGCTGCAAGCTGCTGAGACATCCTTTGACCCGGCTGAGACAAGCAACGTAAAGCTGGAGCTGACACGAACAGGACGAGCATTTGAAATCATCAAACAAATTGAATCCAAGGCTCCAAAACCTTGGGCGCCCCTAGCCAGGAGCGCTTTTGACATTTCTGGATAGTTCTGATCAAGTATGGAACCTCAAGTTTGACCTTTGACCATGACAACATGACAACTCTGATTCACCTGCTGACAGATGCATTGCAAAGCTGGATCAAGACGGAAACAAACCTCCTAGGTGTCACTTGATAAAAAAACTTCACCTGGAGCTCCAAAAAGATGGGCGCCCCTGACTGAGAGGCGCGCTTTTTCACTCCAGATTTAGTCAATTTTCAATTTCCCTCGTTTTGCGTTCAATCTCCATTTTCAGGTGATATACTGATCCGTTGGACTGGCTGGCTGGCTCATTGTGAAGCTGATAGGAATCTAGCGAAGACATCTTGGAAGAAACAAATCACAAAAAGTTGATTTAGGCCTCCAGAATGAAGGGTGCCCCTAGTTCAGAGTTGCGCTTTTTCACTCCAGAGTTGGCCATTTTCACAGCATCTTCACCTCGTCAAAAAACCCCTCCGAGACGAAGTAACTTTTTTGACAAAACTTGCCATAGAAACATCACCGAAGCGTTTTGAGCTTAGCTTTCGACACTTGGGACCTGCCCATCTGCCATTGATGAGCTCAAAAAACCTAACTTCTCACTTGAAAAAATGAAAACTACCCACCAGGCTTAAACTGAGTTTTAATTGAAACTAACTTCACCATTGTGATCGTGAAGCAAAATAAGCCAATCAAAACAAATTTCAGCCAATTCTGACAAGTTTCAATTTTTAGAGTTTTTGACCTAAAAATAGGGGTCTAGAAACCCTAATTTTCAAATTTTTCAAATTTTGCCAGTATCCCCGCGGCATCACATTGACTCAAAGCCCATACTTGAATTGCCCAAAAACTGTGTTTTGACATCATTTTTACAAGTTTTATACTATTTTAAGCAAAATGCCTTAATGAAGCAAAAAATTTGGTTTGGGTACAACATGATGAAACACCAACCACTATTAGTTTTAAGATCAGAAATGAAAGCAATCAGAAAATACAGCACATAGACAATAGACACAGCAAGGTACCCTGTGAAAACCCTCCTCTTGAGGGAGAAAAACCCAACAATTATATCTCTTATATATTGCAGCAGTAAGAGCAAAAATCTGCTTACAACTCAGGCACAACACAATGCCAATATTGATACAATGAATAATAAGCACCTCTCTTAGATGCAGATACAAGTGAATCTGTTTCTCCTTGAAATAGATTTGCTGCTACAGAATGATGACATTCTGTTACAGAATGATGATCTGCTGCTACAGTGCGATGATTTGCTGCTCAAGAATTATGATCTGCTGCTACAGAATGATCTGCTGCTCAAGATCATGATTTTCTGCTCAAGTGCGAATTTCTCCAAGGAGTGCGAATATGGTGAATGAACTTGATGATCTGCTGCTACAGAATGATCTGCTGCTCAAGTGCGAACTTCTCCAAGGAGTGCGAATATGGTGAATGAACTTGATGATCAATTTAGCAAATCCCACCTTGTATAAATACAAAATGATGTGACCCTTGAAGTAGGTCAGCCTCATAAAGTATTTACCAATAAAAATAATAAATATTATTTCTTTAGGTCGGCCCCATTTAATTAATAATAATTAAATGTTAATTATTAAATATTAAATGAATGAGGCGCCTCCTCATTAACTCAGAGCCTCTTCATAATTAAATATAATTAATATTGATCATGCCTCTTCATCAAAAACGATGGCTCTATCATCATGAAGTAAAGGAGATTGGTTGGAAGTGATGACCGACGCTGCATAAACATCAACACTCCCTCTCAGCTAGGGAGAAAACTTCCAGTTGCACAAGACATATCACCTCATCGTGATGTCAACCACAATGGCTACACCCATATGTGGAAAGGAAAGATATCACCTCATCGTGATATCAACCATCATGGCTATACCCATGGATGGAAAAGAAAGATATCACCTCACCATGATATCAACTATCATGGCTACACCCATGGATGGTATGTACAAGTGCTCATCACTCAACGTGATGTTGTCACCTCATCGTGACGTTTCACCATGGCTCTCCCAGAGGGTGAAAACACAAGTACGTAAAAATCATCACAGACTCTCTCAAGTGATGGTGTCATGGAGTCACACACATGACATCCACCATGGCTCTCCTAGAGGGTGGAAACAAGGGCTTTCACCTCAAATCTCAAAGAGAAATGCATTAACAAGGGCTTGCACCTCAAATCTCTCTCAAAGAGAAATGCATTAAAGAGGATCACTGATACTGAGACTCCTTCTCAACTAGGGCTTGATTCTCCACCATACCAAGCTTATCTTGAAAGTACACAAACTTTATCTTGGAGAGAGGCTTGATGATAATGTCTGCCGTCTGTTCATCAGTGCTGATATACCTCAACTGAATTGCTTTCCTCAATACCATATCTCTGATATAGTGGTATTGATTTCCACATGTTTAGTTCTGTCATGAAACACATGGTTGACATAAAGCTTCACACAACTCTGGTTATCACAATGAATGATAGTAGGCTCCATTGATTGTCCAACCAATCCTGCAAGGAGCTTCCGAAGCCACACTGCTTCTTTAGCTGCCAGACAAGTTGCAATATACTCGGTCTCTGCGGGGCTTAGTGCCACTGAAGTCTGCTTCTTGCTACACTAGGAAATCATCGTAGACCCCAACCATCTTCTTCAGGTTCAGTAGGCTCCTTCTGAATCTTCAAGTACTTGCAACAACCTTCTGACCTCTTCGTCCAAGATTGCCTGCAACACTTGCCTTAGAGAAATGTTTCCAGCACTCATCTCTGTAGAGATTCAGGGCTGTCCTCTTTTACTTCATCCCAAATCACTCTATTTTGAATAGGTTTGCGAGGCTACCAATGTCAAATCCAGATAACTGTCTTGAGCAATTTTGATCTCAATAGTTGAAGGGATCCTCTAAGGATTTAGCACCTAGCCTTGCAATACAGTAATCTTCACTTCTTCTCAGTGAGTTACAAGACTCCCTCTTGATCCCTACTTCAAAGATTGCAAAAAAGACTTCTGGAAGTGAACTCCCTCTAGTCACCAACTCAGTCCCATGATTGCAAGTTGTGACTTCACGCTTGATCATTTATTTGGTCGGCGTGACTTCCTCACAAGATGCCTCAAGCTTTTCATCACTAAGCAATCTCTCATCACCTTCTTGCTCCTAGATCTGTCCTGGAAGCATTTTAGATAGAGATTACCAATAGTTTATAACTATCCAAAGAAATATCAAGGCTAGAATCATACAAGGTTTACTATCTCAATGTTATAGCATGAATTAATAACTACATAAAAAATTCATGAACATTATTCAACCATGAGATACTTATCTCATCAAAATCTCTTTAAGTAATCCCAGATAATTAATTCATCGTTCATTTACTTCTCGATCCAATCTGCATTTTAAAGGATTAATGATAATAATAGATTATATATAAGAAGCAAATATCAAAAGCTCAAAAGGATAAAGAAGTAATAGAACTTATCTTTATTTATTCCGATGTATCTCTCTTCCATCTTTTACTCCTCTCGAAAGAGCTCATCTTAGCACAATAAGAGACAATCTGCTCAACTCAGATTTCTCAGACATATTGTGCAGTCAACATATACAACATAGAATTAGGCCCCTCAATGCACCATCATAGTCCATGCACAAAGAGAATGTTATCGATGTGATCATCCAATCACAACGAAATTACAGTTCTCTTTTCATCTCAGAGTCACACTCAGAGATCTTCACAATTAGCATGAACCAACTTGCAATGAATGATTGGCATCTCCAAAGGATCTTATGCCAGTGATCACTATCACGAACTTTACCAATCACATGATTCAAGTAAACAATGTTAGACCTGCACAACTTAGCAGATGCAAATTTACCCTAGATTTCAGAAGAATAAACAAAAGGAATACTTATCTTGAAGAAATTAGACTCTCCTTTTCAGGTCTGCACTTTTCCAGAGATCTGTATTAATTCAGCTTAGTACATAAGCAGTGGTTACTTCTCACATATCTCCTGTGGAGAAGTCCTATGCCAGATAAATAGCAATCCTTCAAGCAAGCTAACCCTCTACCACATACAATGTTCGAACAGTAGTGCTCAAGCCCATACCAAACTCAATGTTCGAATGGTGTAACAGCTACAAGCCTCAACTCATATATTCCATGATACAACGGCTGTTAGTTCCCGAGACAAGCTTAATACTGATACATGCCAAATAGACCATTCAGATCTGCCTCAGAAAAGTTCTTCATCGCCATAGGATTCCAGATCAAGAAGCTGCTCTTCTAAACTCTGCTGGTAAGACAAAGGTATAGAAAAGAGTCCCACGACATGCTCCTTTTTTGAAACACATCGGCCACAAACACAACTTGAAGAATCTTAATATATCGATCACCATTATATATCAACAACAACTCAATAATTTTGATTTTATCTGTATTCCTGATGCCTTTGATAATGCTCAACGATTCCTTGAATATGGCCCGGATAAAACCCTATTATATGCTTAGCAAAAATCTGATCAGATCTTTTTCTAGACCTGGTCTGATACCATGTTAGTTTTAAGATTAGAAATGAAAGCAATCAGAAAATACAGCACATAAGACAATAGACACATCAAGATACCCTGGGAAAACCCTCCTCTTGAGGGAGAAAACCCCAACAATTATATCTCTTATATATTGCAGCAGTAAGAGCAGAAATCTGCTTACAACTCAAGCACAACACAATGCCAATATTGATACAATGAATAATAAGCACCTCTCTTAGATGCAGATACAAGTGAATCTGTTTCTCCTTCAAATAGATCTGCTGCTACAGAATGACGACTTGCTGTTACAGAATGATGATCTGCTGCTACAGTGCAATGATCTGCTGCTCAAGTGCGAACTTCTCCAAGGAGTGCGAATATGGTGAATGAACTTGATGATCTGCTGCTACAGTGCGATGATCTGCTGCTACAGAATGATCTGCTGCTCAAGAATTATGATCTGCTGCTCAAGTGTGAACTTCTCCAAGGAGTGCGAATATGGTGAATGAACTTGATGATCAATTTAGCAAATCCCACCTTGTATAAATACAAAATGATGTGACCCTTGACGTAGGTCGGCCTCATAAAGAATTTACCAATAAAAATAATAAATATTATTTCTTTAGGTCGGCCCCTTTTAATTAATAATAATTAAATGTTAATTATTAAATATTAAATGAATGGGGCGCCTTCTCATTAACTCAGAGCCTCTTCATAATTAAATATAATCAATATTGATCATGCCTCTTCATCAAAAACGATGGCTCTATAAATTAAATAGCGTTTTGCTATTATTTAATTTATCATCATGAAGTAAAGGAGATTGGCTGGAAGTGATGACCGACGCTGCATAAACATCAACAACCACAACAATCCACAAATAACTTTGAAATTTAAAATAAAGTAAAATTACTTTGCAAACAAAAAACAGTTAATTTCATTGGTTTTGAAGCTTAAATGAGGAAACTTATTTCTTTTTCAATTTGTAGCTCAACTTTGAAAAATTCTTGTTTCTATATAAGGTTGTGTCTGAAACACTGCACAAATCCATGGTTTTACTATTAAATGCTCTAATAGATTTTTGTTTCTGGTCATCCCTAGGGACATGTTGGTGCTGCAATTGCATATGGAGCACTTATTTTCAAAGGTAGAATTCATGCTCAATATGAATTATTTAATTATCTCATGCGAATTTGAACTGATAAATAACATTTTCTGATCACTTTTAACACCTGCAATAAGATTTTTTTTGACAAGGCTAATTTCATGGTTAATGGTAGACACCATGCAAGGAAAGGAAGATATAGGTGTTTGGCGATGAGCATGCTGGCCATCTGAAAACAGATGGCCAGTAACTAGTGAACATTTTATCATTTGTAGTCTTTAACCTAATGAAGATTGCTTCTATGTTAGTCAACAATGATCTATTACCATATACTGATCTTTGATCGGATTCTGCTTGTCTGTAGTCAATACATCAAAATGATATTAACAATAGTCAATGTCTTTCATCTAAAAATTCTTAAAAATGTAGTAAATTATGCTTTTAAATAGTTATCTGGTTTTATTTCACTGATCTTTAATGCATGTTTCAGCACACTTTAATTGGCTCTCACATATGATATGGTCCTAGAATTTTTAAGGCTAACCATTATAATATATGTTCTAATTATTTCTGGACAGTATATATTATAACAAGCCTATGTTGAAGACGAGTTAGCATGTGAACTTAATACAACTTATAAAGCCATAGCAAAATATAAGGGGGAATGAGGGAAATTATATATGTTATTCTAACATGAGGATTGAACCATTGAAAACTTTGTTTAAAGTGCTCTTTTGATGAAAGTTAATTCACCTACATTTATGTTGACCTTTAGAAGCGTTCATACTGTAAAGCTGTCATATGATTGATAATGAAATTAGGTCTCTAGGCTGCCCTGCATTGAGTATAAATGACAAAATACATCATTCTATTTCTTTATTTTGGGTCACTAACCCATTGATTGGTAATTGCTTAGCGGCGTGTTGGTATCTGGGCTTAGGATCTTTTCCCTTGATGTTTGATCGGGTGGATATGACAAATTGCAAGAGGCATAACTTACTGAGCTTACCTCTTTATGGTGAATAAAATTAATTGCAAAGTGGCTTTGACCATTTACATCATTGCTGTAATATCCTGTTTAATTTTCTTTGAATATTCCAAACCCTCATACACAATAACAGTAATTTGGAATATTTATTTATAAATATAAACTTTAACTTTACTTGATGATTTAGAAATTACTATTAAATTTTTTTGTAAAAATTGGATAGTCAAGTACAGCCCAGAAAATGACTGAATTAATTTTTGTAGCAGCTGCTGATTTATCTCTAAAACTGCAGTGATCTACTTTTAATGAAATGCCTTTTAAATGTCTCCAAATCTGCCTGTATCAGGGGTTTTCCTGCACTAATTCAGCAATGGAAACTAGGGGATTTTCGTCCTCTAATTCCAAACATCGAGGGGTTTTGTCCTCAAGTTGTTTGAACCACAATCCTACCTCTACAAGAAGTAATAATCAGGTATTAAATGTATTCTCCATATGCTTCCCTTCTCCTTGCTGGGTCTTTATTAAATACCTTTCTCCTCTAATAGATACAACTCTTCACATGTCTTTTGATTAATAAATTTGATTATAATATTATTTAATCCTTCCCTAAGATAGGCACTATTCCCCTGATAATAGAAGCCACAAACATGTTGGAAATTGCATTTTATCCGTGTTACAGGGTTCGCCCCTACTAGCACTAGGTTCAAGTTCAGGTTCGGTTTGGTTTTGGTGCTAGTATTGGGCCGGTCTGCCTGTGGGTTCGGCCAGCGCACTACAAAAACTGGTATGGTTCACCTAGGAGGAACCCAAACGAACCCGTGCAGAACCCAAACGAACCAAAGAGAACCTAGACAAAACCCGCACGCCCAACCGGCCAAAAAGGCACTTTTTTTAAAATTTTTTTAACATTTGTTGGGGTTTGACTTTGACCCATGCCCAAGGAAACCCTAAAAGTGACCTCTAAATCACTCTAAACACCTAAACTACCTCATTCTTATTCATTTGTTTTGCAAACAAGCATTTTCATTCCAAGAGGCTGAGCATTCATTTTCGCTTGTTGGATTGACAAAAGGAGTTGAAGATCGATCATTGAAGCTTCTACAAACGATTGCATTGCCATTCATACACATTTGCAAGTGTTCATTGGCTGCCACAAAGATTGTTGAAGGATATTTTTGCAAAGAGGTAAGTTTTTTTCATTTTTTTGAGTTTTTCATCCATTTTTCATGTTTTACAAACATGAAACTTTGTTTTGTTTAATTTTATCTATGTTTTTCCATTCTTCTATGAATGTATGAAAGATTCAAAAGAGCTAGGTTTTATAAATCAATATTTTGTTTTCAAGTTTTTTTGTTTTGTTTTGAATGTGTTGTTTGCACAAAAAATTTGCCATAGGAATTACAATGTCATCTGGTTCTAACTTCGGCTCCACAACTAAATCAAAGTTCAAAACAAATCCAAATTCTTCTCTATGGAAGTATGTTGAAATGATACAACTGGTTCCAGGTAGTGGTGGTTACATTTGGAAATGCAATGGATGTGATGTTCAATATTCTAGTTCATATTTTAGGGTGAAAGCACATTTGTGTGGAATACCTAGAAAATGCATCAAAGCTTGCCTTGGAAAAGACAATGTACCTATTCTATCTGAGACAATTATAGGATACGTTATGGAGCAAGAAGCAGCAGATGCATGGGAAGCCCAGAACTCAAATCATCCTTTATTAAAAAAGAAATCAAAGGGAATGCTGCCCCCATCTAATTCCAATATTGTGGTAGAAGACCACCCATTTATGGCCATTTTGGATCCTCAAGCTCAAAGTATACAACCCATTGCAAACATATGAACAAAGGGGCCTTTGGAACTTGCATTTCAAAATGAGAGTAGAGCCATTGCTGACCAAAATGTATATATGCAAATGGAATAGCTTTTAATGTTGTTCGTTCTCCATATTGGAAATAGATGTTGAGAACAGTTAATGAAGCTCCAAAAGGGTACAAGGGCCCGGGTTATGAGAAGGTGCGTGGCACCTTAATGGAAAAAGAGGTCATGTTGGTTGAAGAGTCATTAAAGCCCATAAGGGATTCATGGGTTGAGACAGGTGTGTCCATTGTTTTGGATGGTTGGAAGGATTCAAAAAATCAGTCTTTGATCAATGTCATAGTGGTGTCCCCTAAAAGGGCAATGTTTTTGAAAGCCGTGGATTGTGAGGGGCAAGTAAAAGATGGAAAATTTATTGCTAATATTCTCATTGAAGCCATTGAGGATGTGGGACCTCGCAACGTTGTTCAAGTTGTAATGGACAACACCAAGAATTGTAAAGCTGCAACGTTGCTGGTTGAGGAACGATATTCACATATTTTTAGACACCTTGTGTAGTCCACTCATTCAATCTTATGCTGCAAAAGATTGGGAATAATATTGCTTGGATCAAAGAATTGTATGCAGAGGTTGAGGACATTTAGATGTTCATCACCAACCACCACTTGTCTCAAGGGATCTTTAGATCATTTTCAAAATTGGAGCTATTGAAGGTAAGTGAAGTAATACTTACATTTTCTGTTTTCATAATTTGATTGTGTATTCTAATTGAAATTCTTCTTTAAAGTTCGTTTTTAAATTCTAATTATTATTTTTAAATTTTAATTTGTAATAGGTTGCAAAGACCCGTTTTGCCTCTAACACAATTGTCTTGAGACGACTTGTGGGATCGTGTGGAAGTATCTCCTTAGTTTCATTGAGCCCATTTTGAGTATGATTTGCTATACTGACATGGACAAGCCATGCATTAGAGAGATATATGATGGTATAGACTCAATGCTTGAGAAGATCAAGTGCACTATAAATGAGAAAGAGAAAGACCTTGAAGAGACTTTCTTCAAACAAGTGCAAACAATTGTTGAAGAAAGATGGAACAAAATGACAACTTCATTACATCTTTCCTTTGCATTGAGTTCAAAATACTACAGTAGTTAGATTCTTTCTGTGCCAGGAAGGCTTCCTCCATATAGAGACTTTGAAGTGGCTAAAGGGTACAAGGAAGCATTCATGAGACTCTTCCCTAATCTTGAATTGCAAGGTGTAGTCACGAATGAGTTCATTGATTTTGTGCACTCAAATGGTCAAGGTGTTGATGCTCTTCGTGATGGGTTCTTAAAGGATGCTCATAGTTGGTGGTACTTCCATGGACAATGCACCAAAAGATTGACTTGTTAATGCTCAATACTACCGCCAGAGTTAATGAATCCATGAGAGGTGGTTAAGCCATGTCATGAACCCAAGCGTTACGTAGCACAACACAAGGAGACCAAGGGTGCACACCTTGCAACAATGCCCCCCCAACGCAACTGAGGGGTTCAAACTCGTGACCCAGGCTCTCATACCAATTGTTGTAAAGGCGGTTTGTGATGTCCCCATCACAAAGGGGCATCTGAGATAAATATACACTTAATATATATTTTTAGATATACAATAACATGTTAATGATAGAATACTCATCAAAAATATAAATATAGAAGAAGGTAATTTAAAATATCATTATTATAATAGTCAAGTATAAAGAAATACAATTTAAAATATTATTATAATTATAATTATAATAGTCAGAGATAAATATAATATAATATTATTATAATTATAAAAATATATAAATAGAATAATATTCTAATTAAAATATTTATATCATTATAATTATCATAATATATATTAAAATATATATAAAACTAAAATAAAAATAATAATGAATATATTTTATAGTGGTATAAAATACAAGCAGCAGCAGCGATGGATACCAATGTATGCAATCATATATAATATAAGTGACATGTCCCCACCATACATATTGCAGTCTGTCCTAAACACACTAATCACTGGACAGTAAATACTCATTGCTGACAATACTAATCACAACCTAGGCAAACAAATGATCATTGGGAATAAATAAAGGAAGATTAGGAATCGATTCCCCAAGAACAAATAATCAATATTTAGAAAAGTCTAAGATAGCGCTTGGGCATGAAGAGACGTATCCCTTACCAAGGTAAGGGTATTAAGGAAAATATGTGACTGTTCATGAAGGATATATATAAAGGAAGGAGAGTAAAGGAAATAAGGTGGGGAAGACCATGGATCAGCAAAAAGGAAAAAGATATATTCTGAACACTAGATCATCGAATCATCAATAAAAGAATATCTTCTGAAAATCAGATCACCTACAGAAAATGCATCTATTATCCAAGCAACAAAATATTATTAGGAGAATCTATGAAGGGAAATGAATTGGAAATTTGAATATGAACAACAAAAGGAAATAAATGGAAGATCATTTGGGATTAGAGCAAAATATCAAGAGGCACGAGAGACATATGAAATCAGATAAAGGGAAGTAAGTTAAGTATAATTTCATATATATATATATATATATATATTTGGAAGTAGTTAGAAATATATATATGTATTTATATAAAAGATGCATATATATATTATTTGCAAATATACAATAATGATGCTTGCAGCAGTTATTAAGTCTTATAAGTAATTATGATATTTTAAATAAGTATGGATAGTAGATTTTTATCCGCTTGATCAACACTAACAATATCTTTTAAGTGTGAAGACCAGATCGATTGGGAATGAAGGACTTCAATCAAGGTTTCAGTCGAGTGCAAAGTATTCTCTAACTCATTTGCCATTTGGAAATTAAGGAATTAGAGCAAATAAAGGAGATTCACTAAAGGGGACATTACACGGTTGCCATTGCAACAAAAGATCGACCTGTTAATGCCTGATACAATTGCCAGAGTTAATGAATTCACGAGAGGCGGTTAAGCCATGCCACGAACCCGAGTGCTGCGCTGCACAACACAAGGAGACCAAGGGCGCACACCTTGCAACATGCTTGTGATTCATCTAGTCTTCCTACATCATCTAATGTCAATGTTGACATTGATATTGATGATTTAGATAATCCATATGATGATTAAAACTTTAAAAGTGTTGTAATATTGAACTTGAAGTTTCAACGATGAATATTTATCATGCATGTTTTAAATGACATTCAAGTTTATGGTGGTTTTGTTGTTTATATGATGTTATAATCCTAATTCATGCTTCTAGGCTGTACATATATATATATTATTTTTACATATTTTTTGTACTAATGAACCCAAAACCCAAAAATAATTTAGCCGAACTGGCGAACTGAACCCCCAAACCTGAATCCGAACCAGTACTGGAACCGGCTACTTAGCATTTTATATTTTCTTAATGGTTCACGACTTGTAGAAACATCAGTGCTAAGTTGATTGACCCATTGACAACGAGCAACAACAACCATTCATGGATATTTCTGACATTAACAATGACCTATAGAATTTGTTTCATATAGAAGATAGAGTATTTGGTGCACCTATGATAGATTATTAATAATTTGAATTGAAGTTCATCCCCTTATTATAACATTGTCAAACCCATGGGAAATAAAGAGATGGGCGTTGGGTTAATCTAGTTTTAATTTTAAGGAGGGGGCATTATAGTTTGCCCTTCCCAAGATTGCTTGTCCTCTAAGCAATCACAAATTAAGATGCTGAAATTTTTTTGCACTCTCCCATGTAGCCTTCCCTTTAGGAAGATCTTTCTATCCAACTAGATATTCTGTCATTGTTTTATTTCTTAGATTCCTTTCTCAAAAATTTATAAGGGCCTTAGGAATCAAAATCAATTTCCCTTTATCGTCTAGTCGAGGTAGCTCTAATGAAAGAATAATTTGACTTCCTAATGCCCTTGTTACACGAGACATGAAATACATTATGAATATTACTATTTTTTGACAATTCCAATTAGTATGCAAACACGTCGATTCGTCATTTGATTCTATAAAGGGCCATAGAACCTTGGTTTTAATTTCTCCACTCCACTCCTTTTTAGGGAAGATTGTCTATAAGGTTGTAGCCTCAAGAAGACCATATCTCTAACTTTGAATGTTCTTTTAGTTTAATACTGATTAGATATAAGTTTTGCTGATTCTACGCTTTGTAGGTTCTCCTTGAGTGATTCTAAAATTTCCCAATTTTGCTTAGCTAGATCTTTTGCCCTTGGTACTCTACTATTTATGATGACCAAATCCACAAAGGATAAAGCATCATAACCATATAAGGCCTTGAAAGGTGTCATCCTAATGAACATATGATATGTAGTATTGTAACAAATGTTCCCCAAAATAAAGCTATTTTATCCAAGTTGTGTGATGCCTAGCTATTTGTCAAATATTGCTCAATCCATTTGTTGATTATTTTTGTTTGTCCATTAGTTTGTGGATGATAACTACTACTTGGAGACAATTTAATTCCTATTAATGGAAGAGTTCTTGCCAAACAAGCTGAGGAACTGACCATCTCTATCACTTTGTTCTTTGGCAATCCATGTAATTTGAAAACCTTTTGGAAAACCAATTCAGCCACTTGAGGCGCCTTAAGCTCTGTAGATATGGCAAAGAAATGACCATATTTAGTAATTCTATCAACCACAACATATATACAATCTTTACTTTGTGACTTAGGGAGTCATGTAATAAAATCTATCTATATACTTTCCCATTTTTTGGTTTGGAATTTGTAATGGCTGCAATAATCCCCTAGGAAAAACATGTTTTATTTTATTTTGTTGGCAAGTAAGGCATTCCTTGATGTAATTAAGAATGTCTTCTTTGAGACTGTTCCGTGAAAATCTCTCCCTAATTTTTCAGTAGGTCTTAAAGTAACCTTGATGCCTTGCCAGTGGTGTGTCATGTGTAGCCTTCAAAACCTTATCCTTTACCTTTGATCTTGGGATAAGATAAATTTTGTCTTTGTATAGAATAAAGTCATCTACTTTCTTATACCTACCTATTATCATGGATCTTTCCTTCCAAAATATTAGTAGTAAATGTGTCCTTCCCATATTCCACTATTATGTTAGCCTTGAAATCAAGAGAAATCTCCGATAATAAACAAAGTAAGTTTTCCTCGATAGAGTATCAACTACTACATTATTCTTACCTTTGACATATTCAATGTCGAAGTTGTAGGCTTGAAGCTTGCTTACCCATTTTTGTTTTTTGTTGTTCAAATTTCTTTGGTTAAGAAAGAACTTCAAACTATTGTGATATATTTTGACCTCAAAATTTCCACAAACCAAATATTGTCTAAATTTGTATAGAACATGCATTGTGGCTAGCATCTCCTTATCCTAGATGGAATAACTCTTTTCAATGTTTTAATTTTTGGCTTTCAAAAGCTATTGGATGTCCCTTTTGTATTGACATTGCTCCAACTCCTTCATTTAAGGCATCACATTCTAGAACAAAAGTACGTGAGAAGTTTGGAATGGCTAGTATAGGACATGAACTTACTATTTTCTTGAGTTTATCAAAAGCTTGTTGAGTAGTCTTTGTCCATGCAAATGCTCCCTTGGTTAAATTTGTCAATAGAATGACTAATTGAGAGAATCCTTTGACAAATCTTCTATAATAACTACAAAGCCCAAAGAATCCTCTCAACTAAGTTAAATTGGCTGGTGGGGGCCAATCTAAAATGACTTGTATCTTTTGTTGATCGACTTGCACTCCTTGAGCGCTAATACCAGTGTTGTCGTGAGACGTGTCTCCTGCCCCTTGAGACGTATCTCTGGTATTGGAGACATCCCCGAAAACGCCTCCAGTAGCTCGGAAACTTGATGCATCGTCTTTCGACGAAAAATTTGGTGTCTCCCGTGAAACTTAAAAGCATAAAAAAATTATAACGTGAAAACATAAAGTTTTGTCACTCTTTGACACAATGACATTTGTGTATTTAAACTTTAAAGTTAATGTTCATTGTTAAACTTTACTATTGCTCTAGTTTTGAAAGTTCAATGTCATGATATATTCTATAAATTATTAATTTATTAATTTTTTATTTATATTAAAAAATGATGGCATCTCCAAATACCCCCGTCTCTTATTTTCAAAAAAGTTGTACCGGTACCGATAGCAGTCTCTCGTATCAGTACCAATCTCCTGGCAACCTTGCTAATAACATGTCCTAAATAGAGAATCTCCATCAACTCAAACTTAGATTTGGGTTCCTTAGCATAAAAATATTGTTGCTCCATTAATCCCAAATCTTCATCCAAATGTTGTAGATGTTCGTCCCATGATTTGGTGTAGATCAAATATCATCAAAGAATACTAAGACAAACTTCCTTAATTGATTTTTGAACACATGGTTCATACATAATTGGAAGGTAGCAAGGCCATTAGTTAAACCAAAGGGCAAACTCAAAATGCCCGAAATGACATCGACAAACAATTTTATGCACATCCTCTTCACTCATCCGTATTTGATGATATCCAGATCTCAAATCAATTTTTGAGTACACTACCCCATGCAATTCATCAATTCTAGGAATTGGATACTTGTTTATAGTTTTCTTGTTTAAAGCCTTGAAATCTATGCACATTCGCACAGTCCCGTCTTTCTTTTTCACTAAGACAACTAAAGATGCAAAAGGGCTAGAACTTTGCTTGATATCGTCCATTTCCAAAAGTTCCTTAACGGTTTTTTCAATTTCCTCCTTAAGTCTTCTTGGATGCCTATAAGGAGTAGTAACTCTTAGTTTTGTTCCTTCTTAGACTTGGACCTTTTCTAGGCACTAAATCTTCAATTTTTGGGCCGCAAGCTAGTTTCGACCTAGGAACCCTAATGCAAGGCGCTATTCTACCTACCCCCATGCCATGGAAAGATGTTTCAACTACCGGAATGAATTTGTACAACTTCCAAGGGTTTTCTCTTGTTGTTTTGTGCCGCTCGACCCATGCCCTGGCATGCCACAATGTGAACTCCAATGAAGGACGATTTCTAGATCAATTGGGAATGTTCTCTCATGCCTCCACGGTACAACTCGATGCATCTGGTTGTGATTTCATGTGCGACTCTTTAGGGAGGGATGCCCAAGAGATATGGGTGACTGTTGTAAAGTACTAGTCAAATGATTTATAAAGTTTATTGTTGATGAGTTTCCTCCCTTGCGTTGGTTGCAAACATTTGGGAGCTCCTTGCACCTTGGCACCTACGATCCTTGAGTTGCTATCTATGTGAAAACTATATATAGAGGTTGATTTCATGTTCAAAAGGGTTGGTCATTTGTTGTTCTCAGTCACCATAGTGCTAGAGCGATCTAGGGTTTGAAATCACGCGAGTCCAACTTATCTTGCAAGAAACATACCTGTGAAACTAGAAAGAGGTTACATTTGTAAGCGTTATCTACAATAGAATGTTTCCATGATAGTTTGTATTACTCTAGAGGAATTTTCTAGTCATAGTTAGGGTTTCTTCTTTGCCACATTTGTTAGCATGAGTGTAATGTTCGACTTGATGAATGTGACAATATTCTAATGCATTGCAAGCTTTATAGTTTATAATGGTTTTTTCCATATTACATATGGATTTATACAATTCTGTGATGGAGTGTTAAGCAAGCTTTGATATTGATATCACTTGTTTGATATATGTACATGCATAGATCATTATTCTTTATGGTTTTAGCTTGCTTTCTTTTTGATAAACTATAAATTTGTTGCCTAGAGGATAGGCATTGGTCTTGAGAACTAGTGATTCAATCAACCCCCTGTAAAAGGTCAAAGCATTTACTAGTAGAGTGAGAACTAGTTTTAGTTTTTGTGTAGTTCATGATTTGGTAGTTTAAATAGGGAAATATCAGTTGTGAGATTTATTATGTAAATCATTTGTGAATCATGTCCTTGCACCCACATCTTGCACTTTCTACAATGATGACTACGCCAAGTATATAAGAGGTCATTTGTGTAGCTGGTTTGCCTTTTTCCCAGTGAAAGTCTTTGGGGTTAAACTCACCTTGGATACAATTGCAAACTATAGATCTTGCAACATCTTTTTGCATTTCAATCCTACTTAGCATACTTTTAGGAACACCCTCTTGAGCCTAGTTGAGCCCAATGCTCAAGAAAGTTTATCCACTTTTGTTCGTTCACCCCGAAACCATTATAATTTATTGACGAACTCTTGTTTTACCCTCATGAATGACAACCCTTGGCCTTGATGGTAAAAATGTGTAATAGGATTGTGTACCTGTGTTTTTGGGAAGTAACAGTGGTAATGCCTTTTTTTGAGAAAACCCTTCTTGAAAAGGTTTTATATTTGGCTCTATAGGAGGGGTTTATTGAAAGAACTTATTCTTGGCCACTGAAGTTTCTACATTCAAAGCTCTTTTAATAGCCTCTTGAAGATTCAATGGATCAAATGCATTAATCAAACCTCTAAGAGGTTGAATTAACCCTTCGATAAAAAGGACAATTAATCTTCTTTTTGTAACATTAGGCACCATTACAAATAATTTTTGGAATTTTTCTACATATTTCTCCATTGTTCTGTCTTATTTTAATTGGGTCAACTCTCTAAAATGAATTCAGGATCCTTTCTATCGAACCTTTCAATCAACCTTTCGCAAAATTCATCATATGTGTCAATTAGACCATGACCTTGGGCAACCAACCCATGGTACCACTATTCATGAACTTATCCTTCCAAGTGGAAGGTGGTGAATTTGATGATGTCATTGTTGATGTTATGACAGCTTCGGTCTGCATTTTCCAAGAAGAAAAGAATAAATTAAATGTATAGCCTCTAGGCTATTTAATTTATATCATACAATATACTTGCTAAGGGCCGACCCTTATAGCTCGCCTATCATTGTCTCAACTTGAGCCGACTTCAAAATATTTTATTTGTTATCATTTATTGTATTTTCCTAAAGAGGCCGACCTAAGTCAAGAGGCGCCTTATGATGTATATATACAAGGTCACTTTATCATTGTAAGGTAATTCGATTCAAGCAAGTTCGCATATGTTATTAAGAGCAAAATTCGCACTTCAAGAGCAGCAGTCCGATTTCAAGAAGAAGACAATCATTTGTATCTTGCATACTTAGAAGAAGGGCGAATATATTATCAAGCATTGGCCATTGCTGGGCCTGAGTTGTAAGCAGATTTCTGTTATTGTGTTACCTTATATAAGAGAACTATTTGCTGGGTTTTTCTCCCTCAAGAGGAGGGTTTTCCCAGGGTATTTTTGTGTGTTCATTGTCTTATATGTTGCAATTCTATTGAGTTCTTTATTGTCTAATCTGATCTAAGAAACACTAACATGGTATCAGAGCGGGTGTGAAAAAGATCGTGATCAGATTCAGATCTGTTAGTTTGCAACTCTCATTATTCTTTTTTAGTCTACCTTCTAATTTTCTCAAGATGGTGAACGGTCTGAAAATCGAGGATAGACTCGAAGGGATCTCGAACTACACATCATGGAGGTTCAGGATCATGCTAACATTGGAGGAAAATGACTTGGCTGAGTTTGTGAAAACAAAAGTTCTCGAACCTGAGGAGGAAGAAGAGAAGCTGCAATGGAGGAAGAAAGACACTAGGGCAAAGAAAGCATTGGTTGATTCTGTCAAAGATCATATTGTACCGATCGTCTTCAAGTTGGATACAGCAAGAGAGATGTTTGCAACCTTGGAAGAGATGTACGAAATCAACAACACTAGTCGAGCCCTTGCACTGAAACAACAACTTCATCATGTGAAAATGACGAAAGGAGACTCTGTTATTACATACTTCATGAGGATTTCAGAGATAAAAGATCAGCTCTCCACTATTGGTCACATGGTTGATGATAAAGACCTGACTATGCTTGCTCTCAATGGTCTTCCGCTTTCATGGGAGGCGTTCATTCAAGGAATTAGTGCAAGATCTAAACTTCCCAAGTTTGACCGATTGAGGATTGACTGCATTCAAGAGGAGTCAAGACTGACAGCAAGGGGAATTGGTCAAAGTTCAAAGAATGAAGATTTACAAGTTCTTGCCTCTCATTCATCAAACAAAGGAAAAGGCTTTAAGAAAGGATTCCTCAAGAGGAATCCAGAAGATGGAAATGATGATGCTCCTGCCTTCAAAAGGAAACGAGATATGTCCAAGATTCAATGTTTTCGTTGTGATAAGTATGGTCACTTTGCGAGGGTTTGTCCTCAACGACCCAAGCATCAAGTTGCCACTGTAGATGTTGAAGAAGTCGCTCCACAAAAGGACTCCAGTGATTATTTGTTTTATTCAGCCTTGTCTAGCAATGTTTCTACTGACTCCAACACTTGGTTGATTGATAGTGGTGCTTCTAGGCACATCACCGGTTTCAGGGGTCACCTTTCAAACTTAGTCGAAAGCAACTCTAGTGATCAAGTTGTTATTGGAGATGATGCTAGATATTCTGTAAAAGGGATTGGAAATTCCACTCTTCACTTGGATTCTGGGATTTCTTTGGAGTTGAATGATGTACTGTTCGTGCCAGGGATAAAGAGGAACCTTGTTTCAATTTCAGCATTAGAAGACAAGGGTCATCAAGTTGGCTTCTCTAAAGGCAAAGTTCTTATATGGGCAAAGAACTCTAGCTTCAAAACTGCTCAAGTGATTGGAGTTCGACATGAATGTCTTTACAGACTATGCACTCGTCCTCTTCAAGCGCTTGTGCATAACTGTACCAGCATGTGTGATCTTTGGCATCGAAGATTGGCTCACATTCACTTTCGTGCTCTACCTATCATGGAGAAGATGGTCACCGGTCTTCCGAAATTCGATCAAGAACATGAAGGTACATGCAAGGGATGTGCCCTAGGCAAGAACACAAAAGGTACGTTTCATTCCAGTGAAAGTAGATCTAAATGTATTCTTGATCTCATTCATTCTGATTTGTGTGGTCCAATGTCTATTGCATCATCTAGTGGTTTCTTGTATTATATTATTTTCATTGATGATTACTCTAGAAAGACTTGGATTTATTTCTTGAGATCTAAAGAATCAGAAGAAGTATTAGAAAGATTCAGAGAATTCAAAGCACAGATTGAAAATCTGTCTGGGAAGAGGATCAAGGTATTGAGATCTGATAATGGTGGAGAATACACTTCTGGCACATTTCGTGACTTTTGTATTGAAGCAGGGATTAAGAGGGAGTTTAGTGTTCCCTATAATCCACAACAAAATGGTATTGCTGAAAGGAAGAATAGGTCTATTGTGGAAGCAGTGAAAGCTATGATCCTTGATCAAGACTTACAAATCTCTCTTTGGGCTGAAGCATCAAGAACAACCGTCTATGTTCAAAACAGGAGTCCCCACAGGATCTTAGAGAATAAAACTCCTGAAGAAGCATTCTCAGGCGTGAAGCCTGAAGTTAGTCATTTGAGGATCTTTGGCTGTCCAGTCTATGTTCATATTCCAAAGGAAAAGAGAACAAAGCTAGAACCTTCTGGGAAGAAAGGAATTCTTGTAGGCTACAGTGAGACATCAAAAGCTTACAGGATATACATTCCAGGACAGAAGTCTATTGAGATTAGTAGAGATGTCACATTTGAGGAAGATGTTGCTTACAGAAGATCCAAAGGCACTCCTATGGAGATTGATGAAGAAGAACCTCCTCAAGATATGGAAGTTGACCATATTCCAGAGAATCTAAAGGAGGATACAAAATCTAAAGAAGATATTGATCCAGCTGAGCCTTTGGATCCTACTGATGGGCCTCTAGACATTGTGATTGGGAAGAAAAGACCTCTTTGGGCTCGTAGGACAATGCAGGAAGCAGAAAGTTTTGCAGCTCCAAGAGGAGCCTTCAGAGAAAGCAAGAGACCTCACAAGTTCTCTAGTTATGTCGCCTTGATGAGTCAGATTATTGAGTCAGAGCCTTCAAGTGTTGAAGAAGCCTCTAGTCAACAAGTATGGAAAGATGCCATGTCTGAGGAATATCAGTCCATACTTAAGAACGATGTTTGGGATATAGTTCCTAGACCCAAAGACAAATCTGTGGTGTCTTCTAAGTGGCTCTTCAAGATCAAGCATGCAGCTGATGGGAGCATTGAGAAACACAAGGCCAGATTTGTGGCTAGAGGGTTCTCACAAAAAGAGGGAGTTGACTATGAAGAAACTTTTGCTCCTGTGGCTCGATACACGTCTGTTAGAACCATCATTGCTATTGCTGCATCTAGAGGATGGAAGATTCACCAAATGGATGTAAAGACAGCTTTCCTGAATGGCATAATAGAAGAAGAGGTTTACATTGAGCAACCAGAAGGATTTGAGTTGCATGGGAAAGAGTCTCATGTCTGCAAGCTGAAGAAGGCCTTGTATGGTCTTAAACAAGCTCCTCGTGCTTGGTATGAAAGAATTGATCAGTATCTTTCAAGTCTGGGTTTCTCAAAGAATGATGCAAATTCTAACCTCTACTTCAAGGTAGTAAATGGTGAAGCATTGATTTTGGTTTTATATGTTGATGATTTGATCATTACTGGTGAAGAACATCTAATTCTAAAATGCAAGAAGGAATTAGCTTCAGAATTTGAGATGAAGAATCTAGGTCTTATGCATTACTTTCTTGGTTTAGAAGTTTGGCAAATGCCAGATGAGATGATTCTAAGTCAAGGCAAGTATACTGTTGACATTCTCAAAAGGTTTGGTATGATTGACTGCAAACCTATGTCTACACCCATGGAGACTAATCTAGATAAGTTGAAAGAGGCTGCAGCTAGTTCAGAACCAGTGGATTCTACGATGTATAGACAGTTGATTGGTTCATTGATGTATCTAGTTAACACTAGACCTGATATCTGCTATGCAGTGAGTGCACTTAGCCAGTTTATGTGTGAACCAAAGCAAATACATCTTGTAGCAGCTAAACATATCCTGAGATATTTATGTGGCACAATTGGATATGGGTTGAGATATTCTTCAAATGTGGATTTGGAGCTGCATGGTTTTACTGATTCTGATTGGGCAGGATGTGTCTCAGATCGGAAGAGTACCTCTGGTTGTTGCTTCAGTTTGGGGACTGCTATGATCTCCTGGTGTAGCAGGAAACAGTCTTCAGTGGCCTTGAGTACAACTGAAGCAGAGTATATAGCAGCTTGTGTGGCAGCTCGTGAGGCAGTGTGGCTTCGTAAGCTCCTTGCAGGATTGTTTGGACAATCAATGGAGCCTACTATTATACACTGTGATAATCAAAGCTGTGTGAAGCTATCTGTCAATCCCGTGTTTCATGACAGAACAAAACATGTTGAGATCAAGTACCACTATATTAGAGATATGGTGCAAAGGAAAGCTATACAGTTAAGGTATATCAGCACTGAAGAGCAAACGGCAGACATTCTCACCAAGCCTCTCGCCAGGATTAAGTTTGTGTATTTCCGAGAGAAACTTGGTATGGTGGAGAATGCAGCCTTGACTGAGAAAGAGTCTCAGTAATCAGTGATCCTTAATTGATAATGCAATTCTCTGCTGAGAGAGAGTTGAGGTGCAAGCCCTTGATAATGCAATTCTCTGTTGAGAGAGAGTTGAGGTGTAAGCCCTTGATAATGCAATTCTCTGATGAGAGAGAGTTGAGGTGTAAGCCCTTGATACTGCAATTCTCTATTGAGAGAGATTTGAGGTGAAAGCCCTTGTTTCCACCCTTTGGGAGAAGCTATGGTGGATGTCATGTGTGTGACTCCATGACAACATCACGTGAGGGAATCCGTGATGACTTTATACCATCTATGGAAGTAGCCATAATGGTTAATATCACGTTGAGGTGATATTCTATTTTGTTTTCATTCTAACATGATGTGTCTTGTGCAGATGGAAGTTCATCCCTAGTTGAGAGGGAGTGTTGATGTTATGATAGCTTCGGTCTGCACTTCCCAAGAAGAAAAGAATAAATTAAATGTATAGCCTCTAGGCTATTTAATTTATATCATACAATATACTTGCTAAGGGCCGACCCTTATAGCTCGCCTATCATTGTCTCAACTTGAGCCGACTTCAAGATATTTTATTTGTTATCATTTATTGTATTTTCCTAAAGAGGCCGACCTAAGTCAAGAGGCGCCTTATGATGTATATATACAAGGTCACTTTATCATTGTAAGGTAATTCGATTCAAGCAAGTTCGCATATGCTATTAAGAGCAGAATTCGCACTTCAAGAGCAGCAGTCCGATTTCAAGAAGACAATCATTTGTATCTTGCATACTTAGAAGAAGGGCAAATATATTATCAAGCATTGGCCATTGCTGGGCCTGAGTTGTAAGCAGATTTCTGTTATTGTGTTACCTTATATAAGAGAACTATTTGCTGGGTTTTTCTCCCTCAAGAGGAGGGTTTTCCCAGGGTATCTTTGTGTGTTCATTGTGTTATATGTTGCAATTCTATTGAGTTCTTTATTGTCTAATCTGATCTAAGAAACACTAACAGTCATCCTTAGTCATAGGTTTTAGTGATAGGTATCTGTGTGATAGGTATCAATACACTTATTTGAACCATCAAATGTAGATATTGTTAACTAACCCAAAGTTTGTTGATGATCATTCTATCTTGGTTGGGGTACAGGCTCAATTCTCCATCCACCTCTGCCATTATTTATATTCATATAATTTATGAGACATTACTTCTTGAATCTCTGTAGGGAGATTTCTATACTCTTCATAACAGGGGGTGATATCATCTTGCTTTGAGTTTTGTGCTTTTTCAATAGAAATTTCCCCCCTTTGAATGAAAGTAGGGCAAAGAGTTCTATCAACAAACCAAGCCTTGGTTCTTTGTGTTTGATTTTTCTACTTATTATTGTTATTCTTAGAAGTTTCCTCACTATTTTGATAATTGGAAGTTTCTGCATTATTCATCTTATGTAACATCAGCCCCATCATATTTAACATAAGGTCAATTTTTTTTTATCAATTTTATTTTTATAATTGTAGTTGTCATTCTCTCTATCCATGTTTTCTTCTTCTACCTCAAACTCCAAAGGAGTTTTTGTCACTTTGTCCTTAGAAAATTGATTTTGAGTTTTTCTAAGTTTTCTTTGATAATATCTGTTGGCTTTGTCGTTAAATTGTGGAGGAAGGAAATCTCACAGGCTGGCAAAATCCAACCTTGATATCATTTGTAATATTTTGTTTAATTTTCTTTGAATATTCCAAACCCTAGCACACAATAACAGTGATTTTGCACAATGATTTATAAATATAGACTTTAACTTTACTTGATGATTCAGAAATTACTAAATATTTTTTGTAAAAATCAGATACTCCAAATACAGCCCAGAAAATGACTGAATTAATTTCTGTAGCAGGTGCTGATTTATCTCTAAGACTGCAGTGATCTACTTTTAATAAAATGCCTCCAAATCAGCATGAATGAGGAGTTTTTGTGCACTAATTCAGCAATGGAAATTAGGGGGTTTTCATCCTCTAATTTCAAACGTAGACGGGTTTTGTCCTCAAGTTGTTGGAACCGCAGTCCATGCTCCATAAGGAGTAATATTAAGTATAAAATGTATTCTCGATATGCTTACCTTCTCCTTTCTGGGTCTTTTTTAAATACCTTTCTCCTCTAATAGACACAACCCTTCACATGTCTTTTGATTAATAAAAACTTAATTATAATAATTATTTAATCCTTCCCTAAGATAGGCACTATTCTCTTGATAACAGAAGCCACAGACATGTTGGAAATTGCATTTTGTATTTCCTAAAGGGTTCACGGCTTGTAGAAACATCAGTGCTAAGTTGATTAACCCATCGACAACAAGCAACAACAGCCATTCATGGACGTCTCTGAGATTAATGACGACCTGTAGAATTTTTTCATAGAGAAGATAGAGTATTTGGGCCACCTGGTGATAGATTATTAATAATTTGAATTGAAGTTCATCCCCTTAGTATATAACATTCTCAAACCCATGGGAAATAAAGAGATGGGTGTTGGGTTAATCTAGTTTTAATTTAAGGAGGGGGCAATACAATTGCTACTTGTGAGCTTTGATTTTTGTTTATATCTTTTCTTCCCCTTGCTTTTGCAGGAATGCAGAATATTAGCACAAATATGTCTTGTTTTATGTAGATACAATGGAATTGATGCACAAAGGTGAAGTCTGTTGACGTGTTTTTTATGACAACACCAACACAGAATAAAATGTCCAACGGTCACTCTATTCTCTCTTGATCAAAGTATTTCGCATGCTAAGATTGCGTGAAAGTTCATGCGTTCAACTCCAAGGTTCTTTTTATTGCGAATAGACTCAGTTGGTTGATGTGAATATGCTGGGTATTCCAAGGGGAGTTATGTAGTTGTTCAATTCTGTGAAGCAGTTAAGACATGAATGATTTGACAATGAGGCTCTAATTCCTAAGTTAACCGAGAAAATACTGAATTTAAAGGAGATAAGGGGAGAAATTCTACAATCTACTTCTAAAGGGTGGAATGTGAGGATCAACTTAAACAATCTTCAAACCAAACTTTGTTTCACCTCCCCTTCGGACAATTCTGACAAAGTTGGTGCGATCTTCAAAGGATGAATAAGATATTCAAATTATGATTCAACATGCGCACCCCATCACAACGATGCAAGTGAACACATACGAATCACAATCGAAGTTAGGTACTGAAATTCTAGTTGACCACGCAGGGCAGACTTACCGTCAGCAAGCCTGCTAGTGGTATGGATAAAAGAAGACTTGTCCAAACTAAACACCACACTCCACAATTAACGACTACTTGCATAAAATAAAGTCTACTTTACTCTATCTATTTTGAATTGGAAAGATGAAATGGCATTGCTAGCTACTCATAACAAAAGAAGAAATCACCAAGCAATGAAACTCTTTGTATTATGAAAAGTGTTCACAACAACTGTTTACAAAACTTTTGAAGGAAAGTTTTCTTAGATGTTGTGACCCTTTTCACACATCACCCCATTCAAATGGGGACCCCCTAATTTTTGTTCCATTATGGTCTTTTGGCTTTGCGTCTCTCTCTCGCTCTTTGGTCTTTCCGTCTTTTCGCGGATGTCCCATCGTTTGACCTAGGTTGAAATATTGGTTAAGTCTATGAAATTAGGGTTTCCTATCTTCCAGGCTTTTTAAAGGTCAAACTGTGTTATCAAATTGGAATTTGAGCTTAGTACTGCAATCACGAGGCTTCCAGCAAAGTCACACTAAATTTTTACTGAATTCTGACAACTTACTATTTATAGTAAGTACTCAATCTGGGATTGTTTCTTCAGGATTTTGGAATTCTGACTATTCCATCACATTCAGGTAACTTTCAGCTACTTGCACGCCAAATTTGGGCAGAATCAGACAACTTGCTATTTTTAGCAATTCAGGCTTCAGGAGCCATTTTCAGGATCTTCACATATGCTTTTCAAACGCATGTCTGGGGAATGTTTCTGGGTTTTTTGAAACCTTTGCAGTGATATAACATGCAAACCGAGAAGCTGACTATCAGAGTTCAGGCTTCAAGAGCCATTTTTAGGGTTCACAAATGTGATTTTTCAATGCATGTCCAGATATTCCTTCTGGGTTTTTCAAAACCTTCGCAGTGATATAACATGCAAATCAGGATGGTGACTTTCAGCAATTCAGCCTTCAGAGGCTATTTTTTAGGGTTTGCATGCAGAGTTTTTCAGTGCATGTCTGGATATTCTTTATGGGTTTTTCGAGAGCTTCGCAACGGTATGACATGCAAGCAGAGATCATTTTTCAGGAACTTACTATTTTTAGCCAGTGCACGCATGCATACCAGTTTTTTGGGTTTTTCTGGGTTTTTTGAAATCTCGTGGGCAGTTTAACATGCAAATTCATTCGGCAGTCGGTTGATCACTTTTATAAAACACTTACTATAAATAACAGTTTCACTCCAGCCACCTGACACTTCAGTTCAGCATACGAAGCGACATGCAAAAGAGACAAAGTTAAACGGAGATATTTCAGGGTACATGCAAGTCAAAATTAGGGTTTCCACTTTTATAGGGGGTAAAATCCAGAAATAGTCAAAATGAAGTACCCCATCAGGATCAGTATCATTCGAACAACCCACTGGCAAAATTTGAATGAAATCGGAGAACTTACTATTTTTAGTAAGTCAGGACACGGCTATAAAGAGCAGGTCTGCACCAGAGGTAGGTGTGAACGGGGCATTTAAGTTCTCAGGATTAGGCATAGCAAGTTTCAAGTCAAACGGAGCTACATAAGTCAGGCAACTTTGGAACTTATTATAAATAGTAGGTGGCTATAAATAGCAGGTCAGGGCAAGAGACAAGCAAGAACAAGTTCATCAGACTACAGGGATCATATGATGAAAATTTCATGACAAACGGAGTTGTGGAGATCAAAATGGCAAAGGCTTACTAAAAATAGAATGTGAAGGGCAGACAAGGGCATGAAAATTTTACTAAGTGTGAGAAAATGAGAGGACCCATGTAAATGCGCCCTTGATGAAAATAAGGGTGGGCCTTCCAAAACACGCCTAAGTCAAAAATCAAAGTTCACCCTATGAAATGCGCCCTCAAGTGAAAGCTTGGCCTAGCAAATGCACCCTCAAGAAGGAGAAAAAGTGAAAAACGCCTAAGGCATGAAATAGAAGTAGACCCTATCGAATGTGCCCTTGTGCTAGGAGTGGTTAAGAGAAATTCTCTAAGGCATGAAACAAAAGTAGCCACCTCCATTTGCGCCCTCAACTTGAAGCCCACCATGCTATTTGCGCCCAAGGAATAGGCTAAAACGCCTAAGGCAAAAATGGAAGTAAGACCTCTAATTTGCGCCCAAGGAAGGTGATGCTTAGTAAAAACGCCTAAGGCACACAAATGAAAGTATCAAGGGTGAAATGCGCCCTCAAGAGAAAGTGAAAGCTCACTCTCTCATTTGCGCCCTTAAGTGAAAGTAACACATACCCAATGCGCCCCTGATAAGGAGATTCCTAAGGCATGGGAAATAGAAGCATGAAGTCTAAAAGGCGCCCTCAAATCAAAATGGGCTATATAGAAATGCGCCCACCTTGATGAGTCTCTCAAAACGTTTAAGGCAAAATATATAAGTAGCCCCTGTGAAATGCGCCCTCAAGTGAGAGCTCCACTGCTAGAATGTGCCCTCTCAAGTGAAAAAGAGTGAATAACGTCTAAGTCAAATAAAAGTAACCCATGCAGAATGCGCCCATCATGTGAAGGGGTTGACACAAAATGTTCTAAGGCAAGTAAAATCAAAATGGAAGTAAGAGTACTGAAATGCGCCCATCTCCAGCAAGCCTAATATGCGCCCATGAATGAAAGCTTGAGGTAGTAATTGCGCCCAAGGAGAGTTAAGAAGTTCCTGAAAACTCTTAAGGCGTGAGAAATTTATAATGAGCGAAAATAAAAGTGAACACATAGAAATGCGCCCAAACTAATTGGAGAAGGCTTAAACGCCTAAGGCATTGAGGATGAAAGTAGAAGGGGCTAGATGTGCCCAACAAGTGTGGAGATGTTGGCAAAATAAACTAAGGCGTTGGAAGGAAAAACAAGGAGTCTCACACACGCCCAAGTCAAGAGATGAATGGTGGTAAGAAAATACGCCTAAAGCATTTAAAATAAAAAGCTTGCCACCCCAAATGCGCCCAAGGTAGGAAATGACTTAGAGTTATTTCCTAAGTGATAAGAATATAAAAATATATATATATATATACCAAGGGTCAAATATGCCAGAAGTAGAAAATGTTGAAAATTTTCCTAAGTGAAACTAATATTTCACTAGAGAAAATACGCCTTGATATGAATGAATATGGGAATTTTCCAGAGACATTTAAATGAAGTGGGCTAAGTGATGAAATATTTTTCAAGGGGAGAATTAACCACTGATGAGTATTTTCCATGGGTAAAATAAAGGAATTAAATGAACCTCTTTAAAATGCACCCATGAGTTGACAGAGTTAAGATTTATTTTCCTAAGGGAAAATTTTAATATTTTCAGAGGGGATTTGTTTTGCCTAGATTATTTTCCTAACGGAAATTAAATTTCAGAGGATGGACTATTTCGAGCAAGCAAGTGATTTCGGATCAATAGAGTTGAATATTCTAAAGAGAGGATTTAAAATGTCTAAGGCAAATTTCGTGAAATTGAAGATTTAAACGACAGACATTTTAATAGATTGGAAGTAATTTTAAAATCTCCCATAAATTTTTCGAGTTGAATTTAATTAAACTTTGCGAGAGTTTTAAAATGGAATTTTCAATCAAGTCAAGTGATTTTTCTCGCGAGTTGTTTAAATTACTGGGAGTTAACTGGCAGACTAGAGGAAAAATTCGAATTTTGTAAGGAAGGAATCCTCATTAATGGCAACTGCCATGATGACTGACCGACGACTAGCCCACTATTGCGCCTGAAATAGAAGATTCTAAGTGGAGAGAGTGGTGAATTGATGAAGGTACTAAAAATAACTCCAACACTACTTGGCAAGATTCTTTGTGAAGAGTTATTTAAACAACCATTTCTCTCATTTCTTCTCACATTTCTAAGTGCTGAGAGTTGCTGAAGTGAGAAATTTCTTGAGAGATTGAAGTATTCTCGAAATTGCTGAAAGTGAGGTTGAGTTTTTATTTTCTAAGAGCGAAGTTGCTAGAGAATTTATTTCTCAAGTTGCTGGAGAGTACATTTTCAAAGAGCTGAGAGTGTGTTGCTGCAAATTTCGAAATTGTATGTTGGAGGTGCTGAAGATTTTATTTTCAAACTGCTGAGAGTTGAAGTTGTTGCAGATTTTCGAAGTTGCAGAGATTTCCTTATTTGCTGAAGGTCTTATTCTCGGAGTGCTGAAGAAGTCATTTTCGAAGTGGCATAAAGCTCTTGAAGTTGCCGAGGATTTCATATTCGAACTGCTGAAAGTTGATTGCTGTTGGAGTTGAGAAGAAATTCAAAATTCCATACTGCAGTGATCGCTTTATTCTTCTAATTGCTGAAGGTGATAGGCTGAAGTCAAAGATTCGAATTATTTATGCTGGAGGAATTATTCACATTGCTGAAAGATATTAGTTTGCTGCGATTTTTCTTCACCAGTCAGAAGTGCAGTTGCTGAGAGTTTTCTCTGAGCTCAAAGATTTTTATACAGTTTGAGGTTTGGAGTTAGAAATTTATGCCGAGGAATTTTATTTTCAAAGCTAACTCCGTATTCGCAGCCATCTCGGGAGTTGTTTTATTTTATTACAATCTGCAATCTAACTTATTATTCTATTTTATTTTTGCAGATGGCTGGCACAAAAGATGTTGCAGGAACAAGCAGAGTTGCAGGCAGAGCTGCAAACACTGAAGCGGGCAAGGCAAGCTCATCCCGACAAGCAATGATCAAAAGGCTCGCCAAGCCATTTCTTTCGAAGTCAGCAATTACTTCAAAGTTGGCGGGATTAAATGACACCAACCTCGGTTCATTTAATTTGAGTGCACTCAAGTCAAGGATGTACGGGTTGGGGGGTCATCAACTGTCAGTCACAGCACACAACATAATGAAAAGTGGAATCTATGC
The DNA here is from genome assembly GCA_007115665.2 of Sequoiadendron giganteum. Classification (NCBI taxonomy): domain Eukaryota; kingdom Viridiplantae; phylum Streptophyta; class Pinopsida; order Cupressales; family Cupressaceae; genus Sequoiadendron; species Sequoiadendron giganteum. The sequence continues at coordinate 529,071,215 of CM021108.1, forward strand.
AGCTTGCTGGTTTTCCACCAGCAATACAGTGTCCGGAATTAATCATGGAGTGCGCAAATTGCTACAAGCCAGAACGCAGAACGATTGTCTCTCCAGATGGCATATTGTTTGCCAACTTCACGTTGGATGCCATCGGAGAGGCATTTGGGATTCCAACTTTCGAGAAGATGTTATACAGAACAAAGGAAAGGGCAGATAAGATGTACTCCTCCTCCTTCGAAAGGGTTGCTGTAGTCATCAACAGAGTCTGGATGCAAAAGCCAAAACCACCTCGCACTAAGCTCCTAAAATAGATAATTGCCGAAGATGTGAAACAAGAATACTACAACTTGATAATGATGCTTAGCAGGGTAAATGGGAGTTCGCAGGCATATATCTTTGAGCCTTGGATGTTCTACTTCATCGAAATCATCTTGGAAGGAAAGGAGTGTGTTGATTGGGCTAGGATGATTAGCAGCAACATTGATGAACAATTCAGGAGCCTGAGGAGGACGAAAACTTTTTATATGAGCTCGTACGTAATGTATATGTTGGCGAGGATGACCAAGTACAGAGGGATTACATACAAAGAGCCAATTGGCTGTGCCCTTGACCAGTTCAAAATCCATGAAGCTTGCACACAATTACATTTGGCTAACCCTGCCAGCTACAAGCGAGCAAATGATGCATTTACAATGCATATTGCAAGGACCCTTTAGCAGAGAACGCAACAAAGAATATCAAAAGAAGCATAGGCGTTGATCGAAGAATATGGATATTGGCTCATCCAATTTCCGAAATTCACATACATTAGGTTGTAGGGGTTCACCTCATATCCATACCGATTACCGAGGTACCCCACCGATCATATAGTAATGCTAGAAGTATCTAGGCAATTGATTGCCTATGATAAGATTCAAAAGAAGAAAAAGAAGGGTGGACTTGACTTCCCTATCGCCATGGGGAATTCCAGTGAGGTGTGTCCCTCCTTGCAGGCGGCTCGAGAGGCAGAGGATGAGCTGCAATTCTTTCATCTATCGTATCACATAGGCAGTCAGGATTTCGATCCTTACAGAAACATCCGAGTGGTGCAGAATGTTGAGTACAGGCACAAGGCTCACATAGAAGATTTTTGGGCAAATGTTGTTGATGAGGTCGAAATAAGGAGAAGGATGTTTACTAGACTCCCTCTCAAGTTGATCAGGGAGTATGAGGTCATTCTAGTTCCCGACCAGGTGGAGGAAGATGTCAACGTTATACAGCCTGACTATGAGTCAGTCAGGAATACTCTGGTCCCACCACTTGATTGGTTCGAGCCAGAAATCATGGACTTGGACACGCTCTCTATTCCGGTGATGACTTTCATAAGAGCTTGGGTCGATAGGCATGTAGGCAGACTCAAAAGCAGAGTGGTCACCCTTACTTATGACTTGATGGGTGATCAAAGGCCGCTATTGGTGAGAAGGGGAAAGCAAGTTACCCAAGCGCCGGAAGCACAAGATGAGGTGCTGACCTAGCCAATACCTTTGAGGATGGAGCAGGCATCACCCACGCGGTCGCAAACTCAGTCTTCGAGTTTGAGGGAAATTTTGCTGTTTGCCGAGCAAAGGGCAAGATTGAATGAAGAGCAGGAACTTGAGGTGGTTGATCGGCCCAACGTCCGAGAGTCAGATAGTATAAGTGTCAGTGCATCCAGGGGTGGCCAATAAGAAGAGGAGGAGGAAACAGTGGTCGATACCCGTTTCCAGCAGATGTTGGACATGGCATTGGAGGAAGAGAAAAACACAGAACAGGGGACCCAAGGGTCAGGAGATACTCAGCTCATGGAAGATGATGAGCCCGAGTAGAACAGTGCAAGAAGAGAAGAAGTACACGAGGTGGAGGCAACAGAAGAGCAGCCCCTCGTCATTTGCAATCCACAGCAGACGGTGCCGGATTGGCTTTCGGATAGAATGAGAAGAGACCCTGAGGATGATACGGATCCAGCCGTCAAGATGGAGGAGTTCCTCAGAAGGATTAGTGCGCCACCGGAGAAGAAGAGAGCCAGGAAGTTTTCAAAGATCTCAACTGATGAGTCGGGCTCTCGCACACTTCAGGTTGCTGTCCCGAGGGAGGAGTGTGATCGAGCCGAGGAGAGGCCTGAGAATTATGTGATCACCACTGTAGCGTTGGGTTGTCCTATGGGAGCCCAAATTGTTGAGGAGTTTGATAACTCCTATCAGGCGCTGAGAGATCAGTTGCTCCGCACGGAGGGGAAGTATAAGAAGTTAAAGAAGGAGCACAAGACCTTGATAGGATATGTGCAGAGTCTGGCACGTCTAGGTGAGCAGGCAAACCCAGTAGTAGAACTCGCACCAGAGCTTCCGAGGGAGTCAGTTATTGGCTTTGAAGATTTAAAGAAGATGGAAACGGAAGCGGACAAATGGGTTAGCCATGTTCGGGCTGAGACAGGGAAATTCATGGAGGACCTCGCCAATGCTTATTAGCAGGCCTCAAATATTTTGGCGCGAATAGACATGGTGGATCAAGCCTGGGGCGATACTCGCATCTATCAGACGAAGACTGTTCTTCGTTTGGGGGCTTTGATGCATATACCTCTAGAGACCCTGGTGGATGGAGGTGTAATTCAGGAAGGTGATAGGTATGATTTCACCAGTTGGTACTCCTCGGTGGTCACAGGCCGTGGGTTTCACGATGCAGCAAGGGCAGATTCAGCCAGAGTTAGGAAAGCAATGGGCAACATCTTGGAGGGAGTCCTTAATACGCTAGAGGCCATATTTGCTAGAAGGTTGGCTCCAGAGGAAATAACTGCTGATGGCTTGAGGGACAAACTGGCTCCATTCTTCTCAGCTGCGAGGTCGCTTGTCCAGGATGACTTTGAGAATGTCTCCACTTTCTCCAGTATAATTCAGAATACCCAGGATGCCTTGGTGGCATGGAGAAAGTCTTACACTCGGCATGAATAGACGGTAGCAGTCTTGGAATTTCAGCTCAACCATATTCCACCAATTTCTGCTCAGGAGGTTGAGGCGGTATTGGCCCGGTTGATCGAGTTTGTTGTTCGGGAGAAGGACAATGGGAACGCTCTGCTGGATGAGGATCTTCTAAAAGATGGTGATGGGCATTAATTGCTCATTATGGTTCCTGCAGGGGAGTGGAGAATATTCTGCGCATTTATTGCCCACTCCTCTGTGTGGCGGTTTTTAGGGCAAAAACCCTAATTAGGGCATAGGTGGCTCAATCTGGGCCCTTTTTTGTAATAAGATCTGAACCGTCCACTGAATTGGACTTATTATAAAAGGGGCATCCCCCCTCATTTGTAATATTAGACATTAGATCAAGAGTTGAATCAAAGCTAGAGAGTAGAAGGCATATAGCATTTAGCTTAGAAGTTAGCTTAGATTGAGGAGGGAAGAAAACTTTCCTTTGAAAGTTTTGTAAACGGTTGTTGTGAACACTTTTCATAATACAAAGAGTTTCATTGCTTGGTGATTTCTTTTTTTGTTATGAGTAGCTAGCAAGGCCATTTCATCTTTCCAATTCAAAATAGATAGAGTAAAGTAGACTTTATTTTATGCAAGTAGCCGTTAATTGTGGAGTGTGGTGTTTAGTTTGGACAAGTCTTCTTTTATCCATACCACTAGCGGGCTTGCTGATGGTAAGTCTGCCCTGCGTGGTCAACTGGAATTTCAGTACCTAACTTTGATTGTGATTCGTATGTGTTCACTTGCATTGTTGTGATGGGGTGCGCATGTTGAATCATAATTTGAATATCTTATTCATCCTTTGAAGATTGCACCAACTTTGTCAGAATTGTCCGAAGGGGAGGCGAAACAAAGTTTGGTTTGAAGGTTGTTTAAGTTGATCCTCACATTCCACCCTTTAGAAGTAGATTGTAGAATTTCTCCCCTTATCTCCTTTAAATTCAGTATTTTCTCGGTTAACTTAGGAATTAGAGCCTCATTGTCAAGTCATTCATGTCTTAACTGCTACATAGAATTGAACAACTACGCAAGTCCCCTTGGAATACCTAGCATATTCACATCAACCAACTGAGTCTATTCGCAATAAAAGGAACCTTGGAGTTGAACGCATGAACTTTCATGCAATCTTAGCATGCAGAATACTTTGATCAAGAGAGAATAGAGTGACCGTTGGACATTTTATTCTGTGCTGGTGTTGTCATAAAAAACACGTCAACAAAGTTGTCATCCTAAACTTGTCATACATAATTCACAAGAAGAGTTGAGTAAAACTTAGCAAAGTCCCAAATGGATCCAATACTCTACACAATCAATATTAGTACAGAAGCCCCAAAATGAAATTGTATAGAGAAATTAACTGAGGAAAAGTATAGTTCTGTTATTAGGTGCAAGTGTAACTGATGTTTCTCTGTAGGGTATCTCAGGACAACTCTAGTTTTTCCAGTATATTATGAATTTCATAACATATGGATGAAACTACAACGTTGAAAAAATGTTGGCCCCTAATTAGACAACAATCAAGATTGCTAACAAAAGCCTTCAACTTAAATCATTTGGTAAATGCCTCAAAATTTAAGGAAAACATCGAAAATGACCATATTTCTTTATAATTAGTTCACCACGAATACATATGGTGTTAGATTTAGGATCAGAAATGAAAGCAATCAGAAAATGCAACACATAAGACAATGAACACAACAAGATACCCTGTGAAAACCCTCCTACTCGAGGGAGAAAAACCCAGCAAATATATCTCTTATATATTGAAGGAATAAGAGCAAAAATCCGCTTACAACTCAGGCCCAACACAATGCCGAATTTGATACAATGAATAATAGCACCTCTCCTAGATGCAAAGATACAAATGAATATGTTTCTCCTTGAAATCTGTCTGCTGCTACAAAATGATGATCTGCTGCTACAAGATGATGATCTGCTGCTCAAGTATGAACTTCTTCTAGGAATGCGAATTATGATGAATGAACTTGATGATCAAATGAATGATCATCACCTTGTATTTATACAAAACTAGGTGACTCTTCATTTGGGTTGGCCTCTTTTAAGAAACAAGGTGACTCTTCATAAAATTATTATATATAGCAAGTCCGACTTGCCTTGGTATTATTTATCCATCATTTTTAAATTTGAGAGAAAGATATCTCCCACTGCTATAACATCAACATATGGTACCCCTATCTTGGCAGAGATGAAAAAAAACTTAAAGCGTGTTAATATTAGAACCAAATATTGAGGGTTCTAGGAATCGCTCTTTGTTTACACTTATCCTTTCAAAGCTAACATGAAATTTACAATTAACAATCCAACAGGCTTATCATCATAAACTTGGAGTAAGAACATGACTCATTTAACTTTTGGTACACACACTGGCTTTTTAGAGAGAAATTATATTGATGTCAACAAATGACCAAATTATGTGAATGAGACTCCAAAGTTCAAAAAGTTTTATTATATCAGGAGTGCACAAATGGACTCTAATAAATAAAATCAAAGTATTCAAAAATCAAATCTTTAAAGCAGTGGAACCTAATAAGAGGGAAGTAAACTGAAATTTGTATATAGCAGATAAAACAGTTTATATATATGAAATTGATCTGTGATACAGTGTCCCTCTTGCAATAGTCAACAAGGCACCTAAGGCCTCTTACTCTTGTCCCTGAAGTAGAAGGCCATCTGCTATCCATCATTTACAATCCAGACTAAAAGATTATAAAACAACTATTGCCACTGAGAGGAATATAAGAAGGCTTGCTGAACTCATATCACAATGTCCATCACGATTCCACCAAAATACAAGTTTTCCTGCATAAAAGCTCTCTAGAAGCTACTCTGATTGGTGAGGGGAATCCACTCTTTATGGGCCTGTTCTAATGCCTGCTATCCCCAATCAGAACCCACAGGGAGAAAATGCTATCATGGAGGAACAACATCCTGATCATGCTGTGGCATTCCACACCCCTAAAAGAGAGACAAGTGTTTGAGTTACATTTCTCTATGATTCTTAAATCCTCAATCATTAGTGACCCAACCATCTTCAAGGAACTTTTGGTTAAATCAAAATTTTCTTACTTGTATTTTGTTTATGTGCTGATTGTAAATCAGTCCTATACAGTTCAGGCATCAGTGAGTACATGGGTTATCAAGTTGTTAAGTACTTGCTGTATTTACTATTTTGTTCTGTCTTTTAAATTATCTGGAGCCATAATTTAGAATTGAAAATGACATTAAATCTGTTCTTATCCACTTCTCCTCTTCTTATGTCCTCAAGGGTGTAACGACCTGATCCTTCGGTAAAATAATTTTTTTCCAATTTACATCAAATGAGTAAATAAACGTGCTAACAAGTTATTGCAATATAATTTTTCTTTCCTTTATTGATAATATATGAACAAGATATCATAATAAAATTACAATAAAGATTCCATCTCTTTACAATAACTTCACAAATACAAGTAACGAGAAAACGTACCTTAACTAACTTAGCTCCAATGAGCTTTAGAACAAATAGTAGTAAGAAGATCCAGGAATCCGCCTTTCAAATCTTGGTACTTCAGTAGCCTTCAGAGGAGGAGAAGCATCACTCGGGCGCTTTTCCGCCAACCACGGACTTATATTGCGGTCCCCCGTACATCTATCATTCGATAGATGGCCCTCCCTTCAACGAAGAGATTGGTAGAGTAACCGATACTGTTAACCAACTGAGTATAGTGGTGTATTTTGCATAACTAGAACCTGTGCAATCCGGCAAACTCTTGCTCTAGTATGTAATACAAGATCACGGTGAACTGACAGTGTAATCATCGCCCAGTCTAAGAGGATGTAGGTACATTACACTACTTTGATCAAAGTGTTTCATACAGTATTTCTACTGAGGGTCAACTGTCACATACACTATTCAGGGTCGATTTGACTTAGGGCTATCTTACACTATGCGTAGGTCTTTGTCCTTCACTGAGTAATCCGTACCCCAAACATCCTACAACAAACTAAATTACTAGAAATGACACAGCATAACAAATAATCACAAATTCCCCTCCTATACTGGACATCTTCATCCTAGGAGTATCTCACGCTGTCTAAGTTAACCTAATAACTTAAGTTGTGCGTCATTACTTGACTTAATGCCTTCATTTCTGTCCTAGTATTTACTAACTAATCTACTAGTAATGAATCTTTTTAGCAAGTAAGCTCACAAGCCCACTCCCATGCTTATCTTAGGAGTAACACAAACTTCCAGAGTTAACCAAATAACTCAGCTGGTGTACCTCAAGTGACTCTTGTATTCAAATCAAGCCTAGTATATACTTTAACTAAGAAACACAAACACCTCCTACAATGGTGTAAATACACAAACTCATTGCATCCCATGTTCAAACATATCCAGTATATTTAAATACCTATGTTGTGCCTCTTACGGTATAGTCGAATTCCTTAGGCAAGTGACTTCTTCAACATACCCAGTATAGTTAAATAATTGTGTCGAACTGACATTTTTGAAACATTTAAGTATATGTCAAGCAAACTCTCCTAACACATTATAAAAGCGGCTCTAAAGCTTTAATTCCCTTTTTTGAAAGCAAGCTCAACAAATAGTATACATCAATTGATAAGTAGGAGGTTTCTTCCACAACGTGTCAAGAAAGGGGCTCTATAATGAATGGTTCATAAGGCACAACACTTGTTGAAGGTTTTGCAAATGGGGTAGCAAGCTAAGTGGGCTTAACCTTGGGGGAAACTCCGTGGTTAAGCGCGCTTGAGCTGGAGCAATACTGGGATGGGTGACCTCTCGGGACGGACCAATGCTTCACCTCTTTGAGCATCATGTAGATGCAATGAGTGCTAAGTGGACCATTCATTATCATGAGAGATGGGTTCTTGTGAACCACTACTCATGAATCATGGGTCAATGAGTTTGACTCAAAAACTACACTGTTGAATCCTAATAGCAATATCATAAATAGTATACACGCAAACAACATTCTCATACTATGGAGATCATTCAATTAATGCAATCTCACAAGTATGCATCTTTTAACCTTTCACAACAAATAAATACTCTTTACAGTAATTATGCGTCTTCTATGACATATTCACTATATGCAAGCCTATTGAACAGTCTATTGAAAACACCCCTTTTTAACATACAACAGTAATTAACATCTTCTATCTAATCATAGACATTGAACATAACTCCATAATAATTCAAAGATTTAAAGATGAGATGAATAGAAGAATAATAACCCATGCCTAGTTTAAGCTTTCCTCCAATGTTGATGGATTGGTTTGTACTTGCAGCACTTCCAGACTAACAACAATCCTTCAATTGAACTAAGTTTCTCTCACAGAAGATGGACACTCTATAATTGATTTACAACTGGTAATTGGTTTCAGCTTCTCAATTATAACCTCAAAATTTATGATGATTTGCACTTTCAGCAATATGGAGAAATGACAATTAGAAATCATGAAGATTTTGCTCTTCTCAAAAAATGGTATAATACTTTGCAATATGAATGTTCAGAGCTGAGAACAAATATAACTTGCAATTGAAAATGAATTTGATTGCCACTCTTAGCAGAATGACGGCTATATATAGAGCCTCATTCCCCAACACCTTCCTCATTAAAAGGCATGGTGAATGACAGGTTTTTTTATTGAATGATTCAAATGGTATGTGGCGGATAGAAAACCCCATACTCAGCAATTTAAGATGATGATTCGACCTTCAATTTGATAACAGCTAAAGAAAGATTCAAATTGGCACCCTTCAATGAGGAAGAATCGACACCTTCAACAATGGCGCGATTCAATAGGTGAAGATATTTTCATAGACAAAGTCTACTCAATTTACTCTCTTCAATCCCTAATTCCAAGCAACCATTGACACACTGCAAGCCGCGTTTGCATTTTTCTTGGCTGTGCGCTTCAACAACGCGCGAATTTCCCAGCTGCGTATTTTCATATTTCACGGCAAGTTCTTTACATTTTTCCAAACATTTGAATTTCTACTTTATGAAGTATAATGTTTATCAAACATAATATTTCCCCTTCATTCAATTTGCCAAAGGTTTAAATTATTTGGCTGGGTTATTCTAAACCCGATTTTTATTCAGGAGGAAATAAGAGAAAGTCAATTTCTTAATACTTAGGAAATAATTCAATTTCCCCAAATATGTGATGATAAATTAATCAAAGATTGATTTTCATTTTATTTAAATTAATATATATATATATATTAAATATTATATTTATTTATATGTATTAAAGTAACAAATAATTTGCATAAATATATATATATATATATACTTAATTACTTTATGTAATATATATATATATATATTTACATATAATATTAATACATATATATATATATATATATATTTACATGTACACACACACATATATATATAACTTCTGCAAACATATCGTAAGCCAGTCGTCATTTCCGATATGTTAATATATGTATATATATACATACATATACATGTATATGTAAATTGACAGGCAATAATAATATAATATTATTAATATCCACATACAATAGGTCGTGTGCATATATACATGTATATATGGTTGTATATACCTCAATATGCATGTATATGTATGTATACCATATCGATGCAACCGTATGAGCATATCCGTTTGCCAATCATACACTTGTATAGATATATATATATATATACATATGGATGTGTATATACTATATACATGTATATATGTACATTCCCTATTCAGTTACATTCATATACGTTACCATTGTAATGAACTTAATACCATGAGACAGATAACAGATAAACATCTCTCATAAAACGTACAGAAGAAGACACGACTCCTAATGCCAATCTATGACTATGGACGACTTATCTAACATAACTGACTCAATTGCTCCCTCTATGGTGAAGTGTGTGTATGCTCAGATAGTCCACTTTACTGATTACTCGACCAAGCTCCTCTCCTGAGTGATACTTCCCCTCCGCTTGGAGGAATGGTTCTCATACCTGCATCCAATGATACATGCATTCAAAAGTCATATGTTCACAACATAGGCAGTATACATAACATCTCATAAGCTAGAATATTTAATAATTCATTAAGCATCTATTCTCATTTATGCAGTATTTCACCATGAATAACATCAACTGAGACAACATCAAATGAAACAAAATCAAGTGATATAACATTCATATTGATAACAAGGTACAAGCATCAGTAATTCATCTTGAGAATTCACATCACATTCACATTTACCCTATATAGTAATAGTAAATAGTAACCTCACAATTTGGGATGTAACATACTTCTCCCCTTGTGAATCATCGTCCCCGATGATCTATAGCCCTTTTAACATACAGTTAAAATTAAATAAAGTTTTACTTACAATGCTCAAAACACGTAAGATTTTACAAAACATTCATCCTATGTAGTAACCTTGTCCTTACTATTGCATAGGGGAAACTTGTATGCCTCACACATACTTACTCTCCCAAAGAGTTTTACCACATACACATCCAATATATAATAATAACTATACTTAGTGATCGGAAATCATTGGCCCATGAATTCATCCTTAGTATAATCCCAATAGAAAAGGAAATGTCGATGTATTGTACACTACATCATGGGTCCCATCCTTTCCCTTCGGTATTTTCACTTTTAGACAACTCATAAACCGAGTCCGCCCGTCATTTACACATCCGTTTTCCTTACCATAAAATACTTTCTCTTGGTTACTTGTCCATCTTGAGCATAACATTGCTTCTGGACACCTGTCAAATCTTGATACCACTTAATACTTAAGCTTTGTATCGACAAAGTTTCATTGATCACTTCGATCTATTACTCCTTTTTGACATTCTTTTATGGTTTACCCTATTTCTAAGCTTATTATGGCTTAATAGAGTTTCCAACCTTTCCTTTTCATATAATGGTCTAAACTTCATTGTTGAAGTTTATAAATCTTTCCAAATTTAGTCTACCATTTCGCTTACTTGACTATAATAATATTTTGCACATTCGCTCCACTGAATGTTTCATAGTATGATCATGGTTTACACAACCCTATCATTATTTGCCAAACTGAAATAACCTCTTAGGATTACTAAGCAACTACTTGTCCACAATATATTATTAAGGACTAAAAATCCTATAAGTCAAATTTCCAAAAAGCGTTGGTTGCTTTGATGAGTTTGTCCACTAGAACATTATGTTAGTTCTACTATCATAGACAAATTGATCTATCTTGTGTTCTACCATTTTCCTTCTGGAATCCCAAGAGAGTTATATGTCCTACCCATGATGACATCCGGTCTTCATTTCCTGGTATACTAGACATTATCTTGCTACATTCCATGCAGCTTCTTACTCTATCTTTTCCAGGTTATAGTGGTTCTTCATTCGACAATTCCCTTTGTCGTTCTGATGTCCTAATTCTAACAGTCCTATCCTTATTCCATTCTTGAGTCTTCATAGGTTCTTTTATATCCAATAATAGTCTATCCTTTGACTAATTTGAAACCCTATTTGATCTCACGCCATCATTAATTCCCATGTAATAATGGTTATAAGTTTTGCTGAGATGACTCCCATTTATCTTAGGACATCCATACTGTGGATTTGTTCTGTTGGATTATTTTTTAAAATATAATTCATCTTTGGTACTAATTTTGAGTATTAATCCCTGTTCAATGATGTTGATCCCTTAGATGATAACAAATTTAATTGCATACCTAATCATCAAGCATGAATGTTTCTTGATAGCTCCATCATATAGGAGAGTCTCAACTTCAATATATCCTTTTTGAGCACAAAAACAATTCCGATGTTCTTCTCTGTAAGATTTTCAACATTTCTTGCTAAGTGAAAATTCTATGACGTTCCGCCATAACAATAGATGCTTCCTTTTGCAAGTGTATCTCTTTTAATATAAGAGCCACTCAAAGTAAAGTCTTGTCAAAAATACGACTTCCTTTAACTTACTAGGAATCCCTCCTATGTTTCTATCCATATAGAATTTCATAAACTCAACTGATATACTCATTCGCATGGACAAATCTCAAACCCAATATTCCCTTCCAATTCTTAGGATAGAATCCTCAATTGTTGACTAGTCCGTTGTTATAGATTTCTCCACTCTATATGTCCTATTCAAGACTAAATGTACAACTCAACCAAATAAGTTATTTCCAACTTATATGTGTTAACGAGTAGTCCAATACACAACCCAACTCAATAGGTTAAGTCTCATCCTAAGGTCTCTCTCTTTATTTGAATGAACTTCTTGTCCCAATTAGGTTATTCTTAACCCAAAGTTTCATTCAAGAGTATGGTAGTGATCAAGTGATTTAATCATTCTCATTAAGAGATTTTGATGTGGTTCACATAATGTCACATCTTACCTTATCTTTAACTCCATCTCTCTATGGCTTAAATAACTAAACCCTTTTTTTTTTTATCCTTAGGTCTCTTAGCATAGTAAGCTTTAGTGTCGAGTCATTTTACGACATGGATATATTTGATATAGAAATAAAATCGTTATCTAATTTCTCCATATAAAGTGTATAGAAGTATAGAGACACTTTCTTCCAATCACGAGTATCTTAGATCTTTCCTTGCCAATCCCATAGACAATGATCTTCCTTATCATGATCAAATTATCCGCCTATCCTTTTCTAAGGCATTGATAATAATATCATTTGATCTTTTAATCAAATAATCATGGGGTATGGAATGTTAATAAGTCATAGTCCTTAACCTTTCCATTGATCTTTTTCCAAAATCTCGATACCTTTTCCTTATGGTCATAAAATGTATGATTTTATTGTCCTTATGACTTGCGACGAAGTCATTAGTTCTTCCACATTGAGAACATACCCCAGTTTTTTCGTTGGGCAAGGTACTTATCTCGAGTCAATCCACTATCTTACTTCCCCCCTTAGTGTTTTCTCAACTTTCGTTCTACTCAAGTTGAACTCCTAGCAATTACTTGCTTCTTTGGAAAGCACCTGTCTTTCCTTGTTGACTTTCCATTGTCTTCTCTTGCCTCATGGCATACCTCAATATACTCTTTCCTAAAGTTTGATTCATCGTTGTTTTCTATCTCATAGATTTAGCATATTGGATCATCCAGTAGGAGATCTAATGAATAATCGGCATCCTTAGGAGTTTAAGAATAACACTAATATTCCCATCTTCTTTCTAATATCCTTTAGTGGAGGAAGTATCCATACTCACAAACTTCTTGTTTTGATGAACCTTTCTACTCAGAGTGTTGTTTTCCTTGCAACTTCTATTGAACTGACGCATAGTGCCATGTTGCATTCCATTTCCTTTTGGAACCACTAATCATATGTTGATTTTCGTAAAACATGTTGGTGAGTTCTACTTATAACTTCAACCTATCCATGTACTATCCAAACCTGTTTTTAAACCAACTTGATTTGCCTTTTTGGGCTTCTTTCTCACACTCACCTTTTCATATGACCTTATTCCAATGCTTGGAATCTTATTCTCTCATAGCCTTTGAGATACCAAAGTTGTTTGGTCTCTTTTTCATCTAATCAAAACTCCAATAATCTCACTGATTTTGGTTGGTGGAACCTGTTGGCCTTGCCATTGCACCAAAAGATCAACTTGTCAATGCCCGATACAAGCGCCAGTTAAGATCCACAGGAGGCAGTTAAACCATGTCGCAAATCCGAAGGGAGATGTTGGCGGTTAGTCCAACTATCCCCCCCTCAACGTCACCCGAGGGGTTCGAACCCATGACCGGCTCTGATACCAATTGTTGGCCTTGCCATTGCGCCAAAAGATTGACCTGTCAATGCCCGATACAAGCATTAGTTAAGATCCACAGGAGGCGGTTAAACCATGTCGCGAACTTGAAGGGAGATGTTGGCGGTTAGTCCAACAGAACCTTGCTCACATTGTTGATTATTTCTTTCTGACCATTCTGGCCCTTTTTTTCATTTCCTAGGTATTAATTCTTTTCTTGCAAGATCCTATCTTTACATAAGAGTTAGATTTATGTCATGAGTTCTCCAACCCTTATGGATACCTCCTTCGTTGACATCCTACTTTGATCTAATTTATGCTGACTTTGCATACACATAGATTTGTAGGTGTTTCACTAAATCCAAGAGTTCTTGACTCTTTTACAATTGTAGGTTGCTACAATTAAGGGGTTTTCTCATTCCTTCTTTTTCCTTAGAGTCACATAACTATACTGGTTATTCTTCCTAACCCTCCTATATGACCTGATTGCATAATTTTTCACAACCCTAAGTAATATCATAAGTTGTTGGTTTAGGAATTCCGATTCCAAGGACGAATCTTTAATTAGTCCCAATTTACACAAGTTACTAAGGTTCTCAACTTCCTTTTCACTTCTCTAAGTTCTTTTCTCTTGCCGTTGTGGCACAAGAACTTTTAAACCATTATCTTTTTATAAAGTTTATGCATTGTTGTGTAATGAGCTCATATGTTTCAATGCAAAACTTGGTAGCTTTGATACCACATGTAACGACCCAATCCTTCGGTAAAATAAAAAAATTCCAATTTACATCAAAAGAGTAAATAAACGTGCTAACAAGTTACTGCAATATAATTTTTCTTTCCTTTATTGATAATATATGAACAAGATTTCATAATAAAATTACAATAAAGATTCCATGTCATTACAATAACTTCACAAATACAAGTAACGAGAAAACGTACCTTAACTAACTTAGCTCCAATGAGCTTTAGAACAAATAGTAGTAAGAAGGTCCAAGAATCCGCCTTTCAAATCTTGGTACTTCAGTAGCCTTCAGAGGAGTAGAAGCATCACTCGGGCGCTTTTCTGCCAACCATAGACTTATAATGCGGTCCACCGCACATCTATCATTCGATAGATGGCCCTCCCTTCAACGAAGAGATTGGTAGAGTAACCGATATTGTTAACCAACTGAGCATAGTGGTGTGTCCTACATAACTAGAACTTGTGCAATCCGGCAAACTCTCGCTCTAGTATGTAATACGGGATCACGGTGAACTGACAGTGTAATCATCGCCCAGTCTAAGAGGATGTAGGTACATTACACTACTTTGATCAAAGTGTTTTATACAGTATTTCTACTGAGGGTCATCTGTCACATACACTATTCAGGGTCGATTTGACTTAGGGCTATCTTACACTACGTGTAGGTCTTTGTCCTTCACTGGGTAATCCGTACCCCAGACATCCTACAACAAACTAAATTACTAGAAATGGAACAGCATAACAAATAATCACAAATTCCCCTCCTATACTGGACATCTTCATCCTAGGAGTATCTCATGTTGTCTAAGTTAACCTAATAACTAAGTTAACCTAATAACTTAAGTTGTGCGTCATTACTTGACTTAATGCCTTCATTTCCGTCCTAGTATTTAGTAACTAATCTACTAGTAATGAATCCTTTTAGCAAGTAAGCTCACAAGCCTGCTCCCATGCTTATCTTAGGAGTAAAACAAACTTCCAGAGTTAACCAAATAACTCAGCTGGTGTACCTCAAGTGACTCTTGTATTCAAATCAAGCCTAGTATGTACTTTAACTAAGAAACACAATCACCTCCTACTACGGAGTAAATACACAAACTCATTGCATCCCATGTTCAAACATATCCAGTATATTTAAATACCTATGTTGTACCTCTTACGGTATAGTCGAATTCCTTAGGCAAGTGACTTCTTCGACATACCTAGTATAGTTAAATACTTGTGTCGAATTGACATTTTTGAAACATTTAAGTATATGTCAAGCAAACTCTCCTAACACATTATAAAAGCGGCTCTAAAGCTTTAATTCCTTTTTCTGAAAGCAAGCTCAGCAAATAGTATACACGCAAACAACATTCTCATACTATGGAGATCATTCAATTAATGCAATCTCACAAGTATGCATCTTTTAATCTTTCACAACAAATAAATACTCTTTACACTAATTATGCATCTTCTATGACATATTCACTATATGCAAGCTATTGGACAGTTTATTGAAAACACCTTTTTTCAACTTACACCAGTAATGAACATCTTCTATCTAATCATAGACATTGAACATAACTCCATAATAATTCAAAGATTTAAAGATGAGATGAATAGAAGAATAATAACCCATGGTTGGTTTAAGCTTTCCTCCAATGTTGATGGATTGGTCTGTACTTGCAGCACTTCCAGACTAGCAACAATCCTTCAATTGAACTAAGTTTCTCTCACAGAAGATGGACACTCTATAATTGATTTATAGCTGGTAATTGGTTTCAGCTTCTCAATTATAACCTCAAAATTTATGATGATTTGCACTTTTAGCAATATGGAGAAATGACACTCAGAAATCATGAAGATTTTCCTCTTCTCAGAAAATGGTATAATACTCTTGCAATATGAATGCTCAGAGCTGAGAACAAATATAACTTGCAATTGGAAATGAATTTGATTGCCACTCTCAACAGGATGACGGCTTTATATAGAGCCTCATTCCCCAACGCCTTCCTCATAAAAAGGCATGGTGAATGACAGGTATTTTTATTGAATGATTCAAATGGTATGTGGCGGATAGAAAACCCCATACTCAACAATTTAAGATGATAATTCGACCTTCAGTTTGACAACTACTAAAGAAAGATTCAAACTGGCACCATTCAATGAGGAAGAATCGACACCTTCAGCAATGGCACGATTCAACAGGTGAAGATATTTTCAGAGACAAAGTCTACTCAATTTACTCTCTTCAATCCCTAATTCTAGGCAACCATTGGCACATTGCAAGCCGTGTCTGCATTTTTCATGGTTGTGCGCTTCAACAGGCGCGCGAATTTCCCAGTCGCATATTTTCATATTTCACGGCAAGTTCTTTTCATTTTTCCAAATACTTGAATTTCTACTTTATGAAGTATAATGTTTATCAAACACAATATTTCCCCTTCATTCGATTTGCCAAAGGTTTAAATTATTTGGCTGGGTTTTTCTAAACCTGATTTTTATTCATGCGGAAATAAGAGAAAGTCAATTTCTTAATACTTAGGAAATAATTCGATTTCCCCAAATATGTGATGATAAATTAATCAAAGATTGATTTTCATTTTATTTAAATTAATATATATATATACATATTAAATATTATATTTATTTATATGTATTAAAGTAACAAATAAATTGTATAAATATATATATATATGTATATTATTCTTACTTTAATATCGTAAGCAAACATATATATAACTTCTGCAAACATATCGTAAGCCAATCGTCATTTCCGATATGTTAATATATGTATATATATACATACATATACATGTATATGTAAATTGACAGGCAATAATAATATAATATTATTAATATCCACATACAATAGGTCGTGTGCATATATACATGTATATATGACTGTATATACCTCAATATGCACGTATATGTATGTATACCATATCGATGCAACCGTATGAGCATATCCGTTTGCCAATTATACGTTTGTATTGATATGTATATACATATGAATATGTGTATATACTATATACATGTATATATGTACATTCCCTATTCACTTACATTCATATACGTTACCATTGTAATGAACTTAATACCACGAGACAGATAACAGATAAACATCTCTCATAAAACGTACAGAAGATGACACGACTCCTAATGCCAATCTATGACTATGGACAACTTATCTAACATAACTGACTTAGTTGCTCACTCTATGGTGAAGTGTGTGTATGCTCAAATAGTCCACTTTACCGATTACCTGACCAAACTCCTCTCTCGAGTGATACTTCCCCTCCGCCTAGAGGAATGGTTCTCATACCTGCATCCAATGACACACGCTTTCGGAAGTCATATGTTCACAAGATAGGCAGTATACATAACATCTCATAAGCTAGAATATTTAATAATTCATTAACCATCTATTCTTATTTATGCCGTATTTCACCATGAATAACATCAACTGAGACAACATCAAATGAATCAAAATCAAGTGATATAACATTCACCTTGATAACAAGGTACAAGCATCATTAATTCATTTCGAGAATTTACATCACATTCACATTTACCCTATATAGTAATAGTAAATAGTAACCTCACAATTTGGGATGTAACAAAGGGCATAAGATGATGTAAAATCTTGGACTTGGGTGTAGTAGCTGTGATCAGAAAATTGTTTGTAAAACTTCTCTTTCCCATAACTCTGCTGTCTTTTACAGGCCAGGGATGTAAACGTTCATCTTCTAACATACAAACTTTAAAAAAAAAAACAGAAAAGGAAAAAGGAAAAAGCAGAATAACTGCATATTGTAGAACACTTTTTGATGCTCATTCTGTAGCATGCCCTATGCTTGTAGGAAGTGTTCTACAATAATATGATATGAAGTGTTCTACAATATATGCATTGTTGAGGATGAGGCATCTTTGGCAAGTTCAATCTCTTGATAACATTTGTTTCAAAATGAATTTTTTGGGCTGCCAATTTTTCTATAAAATTAAATTCTTTCTCTTGCATCACATCGTTCTCTTAAAGGTTTGAGGGTGGCACTTATGTTGTTGCAATACAAGCTCAAAGATCTGCTTTTCTTTGTTGTCGGTTCCTACATCTTGACTGCCAATGTTTATCTTTGTGACACTCTTCTTTTTAAATTTTTAGTAGTCTAGTGAAATTTACAATACTTGTCAATCTGTTTTGTGGATTCTTAAGGGGTACTCTTTGTGATGGTTTTGATGATTGCATTTTTCATTCAGGATTCTTACCTTGTTGCTTATTTATCAAGCTTGCAATAACCATGTCTTTTTTGGCCTTATGTTTGAGCCTGTCCTCAACCTTTACTGTCCTCTTGGTGCGTTGAGCTCCATGAACTTCATATTTGTTTGGTTATATGGGCATAAGCAACTGTCACTGTGTCATGTCCCCGAAATTGTAATGCTGAATATGAGATATTGAAATACAAATAACAAAATCGAATAGCTATCAAAATATAAATATAAGTAATTGCCATTTAAAACATCATTATTATAATTATGAAGATACAAATAAACACCATTTAAATATTAGAAATCTAAATATTATTTGTAAATATGACAACTTAAATACCATTAAATAATGTAATATATAAATATACTACAATTAAATACATTACAATTTATTATTGATAACTTAAAAGATAAACTAATATAAATAATAATAATGTTTCATAGACTAAAAAGCAAAAAATATCATAATTATTAATAATACCAACAATGCAGCAATCATAATAACTACTAACAAATAAACAATCCTTATTAATAAGCACCAATCAGCAAAGAGATGACTTTGTTTAAGGCATCGATTCCTATCACAGAAAATAAGGGAATAAATATAATTAAATTCCAATAAGGGAAGCCATGCACTAGTAATTAAAAAGCCACGATTAAGTGAAGGTAGCAATATAAATAAAGAGGTGTGCTCCCTTGAAGTGATGCGGTTGCCACCAAAGGACATGCCCCTTGGTCTAATCAATGATATTTAAAAGGGGAAGGCTTCCAAGCAAATGGAATATAAAAGAATTCTGGACATAACTGTGAGTATAACAGCAGACATATGAATGAGAATATAAGGATCAGCAACTATGAGAGGTCTATTTGACTTTAAATGTTATTAACCAAAAATATATTGGGAAGTCTAGATATAATTATATATATATATGTGTGTGTATATGTTTATGTAATTATAAAATGTATATCTATACATACATATATATGAATATATATTAATGCAAGGGTAAGTATTGTAAATCAAGTAGGAATAATAATGTACATATAGATCTTTACATAGAATATATATATATACTTCTAATATGCATCTAATATGCATATCTGTAATTAGTCATTTGCCTTGTGTTATTATGTCCATGTTCCTTCATGGTAGGGAAGTAGGATCACAAGAGGGGGAATTTGTGTAACGGAGCCACCTAGATACGCCACCCGGGGGTAGGACATGATGGGCCTATGAGGGCCAAGGGGGTTTCTGCCTGATTAATTAGGGTACTGCCTTTGGGTCTAGGTTGGTCTCCACTAGATACGCCACCCGGGTGTGGGACATGATGAGCCCATGAGGGCCAGGGGGGTTTTTGTTTGATTAATCAGGGTACTGCCCTTGGGTCTAGTTCAAGCATGAGATCCACCATTGTAATACTACCTTCCTACCAGGGTGCAACATGAGAGGGGAGATCAATTATGGGAATGTTGGTTATGATGTCTAATATAGGTTTACTCATACTTAATTCTAATGTTCAATGTGGAGTACTAATATCCTAATTGTTAGGCTATTTGAGTGATGAATCTTTAACTTATATACAAGGACTAATCCAATTCAAAGCATCCTCTAGGACCTATTGCTTGGGAAATTGATAATTTAGGATAGATTTAGGCTAATTCCTAGAAGGGACATTACACATTGAAAGGACTTTCTATATTTTATGTTACATATACCAAGTTTTAAAGACAAGGCATATTGTATCGTTTGATATTGTCCTTGGTGCAGTTGTTATGATTCCATATATTGCATAGTTGTCGCAAGATTGATATTGGTACTGGTACGAGAGACTGGTACCGGTACCGGTACGACATTTTTTTGAAAATAGGAGACGGGGGTACTTGGAGACTCCATTTTTTTTTAATATAAAAATTAATAATATATAGAAAATCTGAAAATATAATGACATTGAACTTTCAAAAACACAGCAGTAGTAAAGTTTAAAAATGAACATTAACTTTAAATACACAAAATTCAAATCCAAATGTCATTGTCACATTGTGTGAAAGAGTCAAAGAGTTCTTACTTCAAATTTCATAATCAATATCATAGTTCACATTTGACATTACATATTCGATTACATATTGAAATTCAAAAATATTGATAGTTTGATTGGCTGATATGCAAACAAAAAACAAAAATCAGAAATCTATCTGATATCTCATATCATCTACACCACATCAATATCATCCATGTCAAGGTCCTCAGCTATGATGCTCTCCAAATACTCTTCACTCTCTAACTCAGGTTCTTTTGTTGGTAGTAGAACTGGGGGTAAATCAATAAGGCCATTTGGTTCAACTACTTCATCCAGTATGGCTGCAACATCTTCATCAGGTGAAATTTGGTCCCATTTTGCTGAAGGACCCTCATTGTATGCAGGATCTACACGAGAGAGAAGGCGAAGTGAGCTATGAATGTACACCAGGTTCTCTGCTTTCTTTGACCCCAATCGGTTCCTCTTTAGTGAATGAATAAAACCATAAGTACTCCAATTTCTCTCACAAGATGAAGAGCTAGCTACTTGTGAGAGTAATCTTATTGCAAATGATTGCAATTCAAGTGTTTCACCTCCATGGTTCCACCTTTCTTTGCTCGCATATCATATAAAGCTTCCACGGAAGAAAAGTCACCATGCCCACGTGAAAACTTATTCCATTGACTCCTCATAACTGATGCTTCCTCACCTCAGCCATATATCTTTTTTATTGCAGCCCAAAACCCCTTCATTACCTCTCTATCCTCATATGGAGCCCTCTTATTGGTCTCTTGTATATTATGCCATTTAGGATTTAAGGCATAGGGAGCACAATGAAGAGGTGTGTTAAGGTTGTTCCATCTTCCATGTAACTTTTCTTCTATCAAAGGATATAGTGAAGGATCTTTTGCGTCTGTTAGCTTCTTAATTCCCACACATGGAATCTATTTCTTCATAAATTTCCCCCAAACATGGCTTGTCTGAATTAGAAAATTTGATCACCTCACATATGGGCTGAATAAAGTCCACAACAAATCTAACATCAGCCCAAAAACGGTCATCAAGGATCATACCTCTCACCTCAACTGCATCATTTGATGTAGATTGCCTCCAAGCTGCCCATGCATCACTAACAACCGTGGAACACAAAGCACCTTTCACTTCACAAAGACGGTGAAGAAAAATAAAATAAGAAGCAAACCTTGTATCAGCTGGTTTGAGAAGCTCCACCTTGGCAAATTTTCAATAAATAGCTTGTGTTTGGTGATGGTTACATATGAACATTTGAATTTTTCTGCCCTTTTCTATGAGAGTTGAAACCCACTCAAACTTGCCAATATCTTTGAGTGCATTATTCAACGAATGAACACAACATGGTGTCCAAAATATACGCTTGTATTTCTTTTGCACCAACATGCCTGTTGCTTTACAAATAGGGGCAGCATCTGTAACAATTTGGACTACATGTGATGCCCCTACCTCCTCAATGTCGTCACATAGCTAGTTAAAAAGATACTCTGCATTTTTTTCTTGCCCCAAACAATCTAATGCCTTCAAAAAATAAGGCCCTTTGCTGCATGTTACCATGATATTAAGTAGTGGATGGTTTCTAGTATCCATCCACCCATCCATCACAATGCTGCATCCTTCTGAAGCCCACACTCTTTTCAATGGTGCAGTTTGTTGCTCTACTCGATTTTTTTGTTTATCAATTAGAGTAGTGTGAAGCTTTTCATACATAGGTGGTTTATATCCAGCTGGTGCATTGTTGATTGCTTGGACCATCTCAGCATAGAAAGGTGATCGTGAAACATTAAATGGTATTCCATTGGCATAAAAAAGGCGTGCAATTACTGCATCGACCGCTTCTCGACCTTGCACATCAAATAATCTGCTAATGGGGTTTGAGCTACCAATGTGTGGCCTCTTGTGAGAACTTTCTGTTGCTACATCTTTTGAAGATACATCCACATTTGCCTCTCTATTTTGATTTTGATTTGCAGCAGTTGCCCCTGTTGTTGAAGTGTGAGAGCTCATATTAGAAACTTTACCATCAGCGCTTTCTTGATCCCTCACAGCCTCATATCGTTCCACCTCATTTATACAAGGATCAACACCTTTTCTAGGTATGTGAAGGAAATGAGCCCTCACCTTCGTGTAAGTACCTTGCCATGACGTTGGGCATAATTTACATGAGATCGTGGCTGTTCCACCTGAACCCATTGGCCCCTTAACACGATCAATATACTTCCACAACAAATACAAGCCTTGTTTGTTTCCCCCACTCGACATTCTTGATTCAATGGTTCAAATTCTACACAAAAAAAACAAAAAGACATTATGATTAGAAATGGCTATAGCTAAAGTTATGAAAAAGGAAACAAAAAAAAAACATGAAAATTTGAAATGGATGTAGCTAAAGTTATGAAAAAGGAAACGAAAAAAACATGTCTTTGAGGAAATTATGAAAATGAATAATGATTGCCAATGCACATAGCATGAGCACACTCAAAATGAATCATGAAGGCCATAAAATGGTACATGCTTTTTGTGTAGGAGAAAAATCACATCCACAAAAACAAGAAATCAATGCAAAGTTGGAGAAATTTGCTTGGCAGTCAGCAAATGAAGACAGCAGGGTATTGGGCCTATTGGCATTGCATGATTGCACATTATTATAGTGCAAGCCTATTTTTTATATTGTTTCATATAATGTTTTAGTTTTATTTAGCATCACCAGTAATCTCCAGGCGGCAGGCAGTATTGCACATTTCAATTTGTCATTATTATAGTGCAAGCCTATTTTTCAGATTGTTTTAAATTTATAATTTATTTAGCATCACTAGTAATCTCCACAAGAGCATTGCCCCTGTTTAAAATCGTGGAATACAAATTCCACGATTTTAAACAGGGGCAATGCTCTTGTGGAGATTATCATCAGATCTCCACAAGAGTTTCGTTTAAAATCGTGGAATATAGATTCCACGATTTTAAACAGGGGCAATGCTCTTGTGGAGATTACTGGTGATGCTAAATAAAACAATCTGAAAATAGGCTATGAAAAATTAAAAAAAAATAGACATTACTTGCTTGAGCGGTGGTCCATGGTTTCTAATTTTTTTTATAATGTGACAATGTCGACATTACTGGTGAATGTGAATCACTGAATGGTGATGCTAAATAAAACAATCTAACAAATACTAATAGCCTTGTACTATAATAATGTGCAGTCGGGAGTATGAAGTCAGGAGATTATGAGATATCTAGCGTCCAGGGTTAAATAAATAAACTATTAAACACTAGCGTCTAGGTCTAACAGCCTTTCGGATTACTTTAACTTACCTTGTTCACTCTTCAGTGCCATCGCCTCTCTAGTCTTAGTGCCGCCGTCGCCTCTGCAATCTCCTAGTCGTGCTAAATGATGCCTCTTTACCTTTAAAAATCGTGTTTTTATGTTTTTTTCCCTCAAAACAGTGGAGACTTGGCGGGAGACATAGGAGACGCCGTTTGAGACTTGGGAGATGGCGGGAGACTTCGTAAAAGTTTCCAGTTCGTTTTTGGTGTTTCAGGGGACTGGTGCGGTACCGGAGACGCGTCTCAGGGGCGGGGGGCGGAGATGTGTCTCCCAGCAACTATGATAAATTGTCATTGATTCTCATATTCTTTCACAGAGTAATTACTAATAAGTTAATAATCAATCCTTCTATGCTTCTACAAAATTTGGCAGGTGTTCATTAAGTTATCCTCAATTACTTGTGACTATGATTTCCACTAATTTAATGAGTTATGAAGTGAGGTGAAACTATGTTGTCATGGTCCACCTTACACAAAAAGGAAAAATTTGGCAGGAAGAATCTGTTTAGAATTTCATTCATATGAAAGTTCCAATGTGGAGTAGAGATAACATTGGGAGTGCTGAAATCAATGCTTCTGTTGTCTCTTATTTATTTCCTTTTTGGGTGCTGCCTCTACTGTGGAAGGGGCTGCCCCTACCCTTGATTCTGCAGGGGATCAAGGGAAACAGAAATGGGTTGTTTGAGGCTGGTGTGTACTTAATCACTAGGGTTCTTAGAAATTCAGTCCAGACAACCACTTGGATCACAGAGGGTTGAAACCTGTGGGTAGTAAACAAGGTTTAGCCCCAATTTTCTTTGATTGTCATAATGAAATATAGTGAGGATTTTGCGTTTAGTATTCATTAACCAACTTGGTTAATTTCCCTTTAGCCTGATGTACTTGTGATCACCATGTTGCATAATTTCTATAAAGTTCAAAATTCAAATGCATTAGATTCCAATTCTCATGCAGCATTTTAGTTCTCTTAGAAAATGTAAATTCTTGGATTATTTTGGAGCTCCCCATCCTTTGGATCATTTGAAAATGCATCCTTGTTCTGTGGATGTTATTAAAAACTTTCATTTCATTTCATCCTTGGAACATGTGGTACTTCCATGTATCTTGCATTTTCAAACGATCCAAAGGATGGGGAGCTCCAAAATAATCCAAGAATTATTTTGATTCCAGCTTGAATGGCTACTTGATTTTCCCTCTTCAGATTTATTTGTTATTCACATGGCAAGCAACTATAACTGTGATAGAAAATTTTACTGTGCAGCTTTTATCCACCAGACATCTTGCAGTGTTCCAAATGCTTTAATGTAGCCCTATACTGTTTGATTTTATAGGACGGAGTTTGGTTCTTTCAATTATTGGGCCACGTATTGTCCTTGGTTACATTTTGTTAGACAATGTGAATGGAGGATGAGATTGTCAATTGATATGTCCAATAGAGTGGAATTTCCGGGGTTTTGTAAGACTAGGATATGGATATCTACTTTATTTCACTCCCAATTTTTTTTTCATAAATCTGTCTTGAAGTTGCAGTTATTTTCTGAGAATACTTCACTTCCGATGTAAGGATAAGTCACTAAATGCATGTGATCTTTAATCTTATTTACTTAAACCAATAGTTGAATATGTGTAAATTTTTTTGATGTATTAACTATATTGTAAGATGTATGATTTTCTTTTTTCCTTTTTCTGTGGGGATGGATTTCTAAACCCAGATTACACTTTTTCTTTTTCACTTGTTAGGAATTGTGTTGTGCACTTAATAATACAATACTTTTACGCAAGCCCATAATATGCTACTAGGTATTGGACAGTATCAGTGGGTATCCTTCTATTGAAGTATTTTATGTGGCTTATGCCTCCAGTATGGTTGTATGGTGAAAATCTCTTATAAGGAAAATTTAGTATTTCATGTTTCATAATATATATTGACTATTAGGGTACAAGGTTACCCACTTTTTTTGTTTTTTTTGCTTACTCTCTACTTGGAATGCTGGTTCTTTATTAATTGTTGTTTATATTGTGATGGTCTTGAGAAATGTAATTAGATTGGATTAACGATTCTTGTTGCAGGGAAGAAAACACCTGATAAGATAGGTCATTTGGCAGGCAGTGGTAAAGTCACAAGTGAAGCTAGCAGCAAAATACATAAAAGATTTTCAAAGAGAACAAGCATTAGTTCCATTGATAATGCAAAAAATCAGTTTGAGGTTGCTGCCAATGCAGGAAATGATCTTGCATTTATATGGTTAAATAGATTACATGAACAAAAAGAAAACGAAGTCACAACTTAAGGTCTGTTGGCTTGCTCCTTTACCATCACATACTGCAAGATCATTATCATTTTTGAAGGCATTTGTAACTTATAGAATCTGTAGGAATTCAGAAAAGATGCTCTGATTTTTCCTTTGTATACAAGTTATTGTGCGCATTTGTCCCAACAACAAATTGATAGTTAGATTTTGCTAACACTGAATTATAGTTATTTTAAAGTTTGATGATAGATCTCACAGTACAGCTAAAATTATAATCTCTATGTTTACATAATTAGCAAGTTTTCTCAGACATGAAATTTTATTTTAGGACAAATATGAAATGAATGCGTGAGCAGCTATGAAACAATAGAGATTAGGGGAATGTATGGTTGCTTATGTGTCTGGCAAATATATCTCGTCCAATCCTAGGTGAAATGATTTACTAATTGTAACCAGTCAAATATATCTTGTCCAATCCTAGGTGAAATGATTTGCTAATTGTAACCAGCCAACTATATCTTGTCCAATCCTAGGTGAAATGATTTACTAATTGTAACCAGCCAAAAGATGAATACAAAATATAACTATGTGGTCAAATATATAGTGGAAACTGTTTAAGAAAAATGATTACAATAATAAATTATAATATTAGGTTTGTTGGCAAAGAGATCTGGGTGGTTGATACTTACTCATTGCTTAGAAATCAATTATTATTATTCTAACGGATTGATTAATGGTGCATCAATCCTGGTTATGATTCAAGTGAATTTTGGAGTGCAAAATGTTATTGATGTCTGCAATCAAGGGCAAATATTACTGCAGGGGCTTAAACCAATTGTTATGTTCAGTAATTTTTTTCTGGTATATTGCCTCTGAATTCATATCCATTATTTTGCAAGTGCATGGTGAGTAAAAGCTTAAAATTTTCCCATGCAGTGATGGTCTATTTGTCAAGCTTGAGTTTTAGCTTAGGCAGCACCACAGCTCAAGCCCTATGGGAAACAGCGAGTGCCCTCGGATTCATGCTACCATGCCATGTTGATTGTGCACATCATGTTCTGTGGGAATTTGCAAGCCAATAGCAGCCTAAATATTTTCATTGAAAATAATGGAATTTGCATGTTTGTGGAATATTTTCTAATTTTGAAGGGCCTTAAATATTTTTTGAAAAATGCGTTGCTTGTTGGTCAAGCTTGTACTTGCCTGTACGAATTGAAAAACCCAAGGTCACTGCACCTTAACCAGCATAAATCTTGATACAAAATCACATTTCAAAATCAAACAAAAATTTAGTTTTATGAATTGCCACACTGTTGAAACCTTAAAAATCATAGATAAGGTTGTTGAAATACCTCTCTGGATATTAAAAATGTTTGAACATGCATCTACTTGAAATTTAAAGCATTCTCATTGTTTAAGGTGGTGGCATATTAAATGAAAATTGCATTTAAAAAACAGATTTGTGTGTAGGAGTTGAGTAACGTATGAATATTGTATCATGAAATAACTTGTGCGTTCCACACATCATGTCTTTTATAAATGTGTAACATTGCCATTATTAGCTGTGCCTTCAGCATGTAGCTCTCTTTAATTGATGTGATGAAAATAATAATTTGTGGAGTCATTTGAATAGATGAAAAACTTTTTCTTTAAAAGGTAATTTCATTAATTGTACATAAAAAACTTCTAATAGATGGAGTGCCTGCGGGTGACCCGTGCAGGCCCGCGCCCTGAAATGGGTGAGGTTTGCATGTAAGCAGAGTTGCATGCATGCTGTTGGTTTCGACTTGTGGTGTTCGGGAGTGTCTTGTTCTCCAAGGTTGGGGGTTTTTGCATTCAAGGGGGCTTGTTTTTTGTCTTTTCCTTTTGCTGCTGGTGCATGGTTGCTGAGAGGGGTGCACTGTTCTAAGGGTGGTGCTGCTCTATTTTTCTGCTCGTTCTTCCTTGCAGCGTGTGTGGGCGTGGGGTGAGTTTGGAGTGCGTGGAAATGGAGTGGGCAGCGTATAGGGGGTCGGCGTTGGGTGCAAAATTTGTGTTGGTGTCAGGTGTAGGGGTATGGCAGGGGCTTCCAAAAGCCTGGTGATTGTTGGTGCAAAGCCATCTCAAGGTTTTGCTACAGACTTGCATGCATGGATGTCGGATTCGTCTTTTGTGGGGGAGAGCTCTAAGTTTAAAAAAATGAATGGTTGTTTACCGTGGAGTCATGATCGTCCTGTCCTGGTTATTTCTCTTGAATCAATACAAGAGGACATAGCTTATTGGAGCCAACATGTTCTGACTTGTAAGTTCTTGGGTATTCGTGTCCCTCTCTAGGCTTTAGAGTCCTGGATTCATCGGACCTGGCAGGTTGAAGGTGATTTCGATCTTTTGGTGGCTACAAATGGTTATTTCATGGTTGTTTTTTCTTGCATCTCAGGTCACAATTGTGTTTTTGAGGGAGAGCCATATTTTTACAATCATGTTGGCTTGTTCATTAAGCCTTGGCATGGAGGTTTTAATGCGGTAGAGGATTTGCCTACACGGGTCCCTGTTTGGGTCCGTCTACCATGGCTGCTGTTGGAGTTTTGGAGGGAGGACATTCTACACCAGATTGTTGCTTTGTTGGGGAAGCCGATTGCCATTGCTCAGAATACTTTGGATAAAAAGGTATTCTCTTATGCTCGCATTTGTGTGAAAATCGATTTAAATAACCTTTTGCCTGAATCTTTGGAAATTTGTATTAGCTTTGCTTCGTGGATTCAATGGTTAGATTATGAGTCCTTTCCTTTTTGATGTCGTTTTTCTCACGAGTATGGACACCTTCAGTGCCAATGTCCTCGGGCACCCAAAGCAGCGGGGGTTTCTTCTTCTCCTTCTTCTAGGCCTTCAATGGAGAAGGGGGATAAAGGCAAGGCGCCAGTGGTGGAGGGTGGACTTGATAAGGATGGATTTTTTCTTGTTAAGCAAAGGGATAAAGGGAGAGGTCGAAAGCGAGCCTATAAGGATAAACAATGTGATCAACATTTCAATTGTTTTGAGGTCCTGGATAATCAGGCTTTGGAGGAGGGGATTCTTGTTGAGATTTCTTCTGGGGCCACTGGTATGGATATTGGGCTGGATACAGGGATGGAGCAGGCAATTGTTGTTTAGAATATTTCTCCAGCTTTGGAGCAAGGGATTTTTGAGCATCTTGGTGCCTCTGCAGATGTGCAGGATGATATTGTATTGGCGGATTTAGTTGACACGTTCTCGTCAGGTAAAGGTCGAGAATCGTCTCTTGCTTTGGGGGTGCTGCAACGCCCTCTCAAGAAGGGGCATTTTGAAAATTCTTCTAAAGTTGATCGTAAGAAGGATGTGGACAAGATTAAATCCACTGAGGATTTGTTGGTGGAATCTAGGTCTGTTAAGACCATTGAGACCCACTTCTCTCAACCTTTCTCATGATTATTCTTTCATGGAATGCAAGGGGGTTGAATAACACCTCCCGTCGAAAGGCTATTCAGGATTTGATTGTGGTTCATTTTCCAGATATCTTTTTTGTTCAGGATACTAAGCTTCGAGTGGACCTCATGCTTCAACATGCTCCTCGTATTTGGTTTTCTGGTCAATGTCAGTGTATTGGTTCTAGGGGAAACTCTGGAGGTCTAGCTCTTTTCTAGGATCCATGTAAGGTTGTTCCTCGTTGGTGGATTTCTAGCCAGTTTGCTATTTCTATGGTGGCTTCGGTTTTGGAATATGGTGAGACTATTTTGGTTAGTAATGTTTATGCTCTGATTGACATCTGTGCTCATATCAGGTATGTTAGGTCTTGTGCGCCTTTTCTGCCTTGGATCTTAGTTGGTGATTTCAATTATGTGTTGAGTTTGGAGGAGGAAAGAGGAGGGTTGCCTAGGCTTGGTCCTGCTTTAGATCTGTTTCAGACTAATGTGGATTTTCTTGGTCTGATTGATGTTAAACCCTCTATCGGAATATTCACTTGGAATAATAGGAGTGGGCCTAAAGCGATTTCTGAGCGGCTAGATAGATTGCTTGTCTCTAGTTTTTGGGTTGGCGGTAGCTTGGTCACTTGCTCTGAGATTCTTGACTGGTGTGGCTTTGATCATTGGCCAATTAAGTTTTTCGCTTCAACTTTTCCAAGTCCAAAGAATCCACCTTTCAAATTTCAGCTTGTGGCTTCGTGATTCTTCTTTGGGTGATCTTGTTGCTTAGTCATGGCAGGATGGAGCCCCTGCATATGGTACAACTATGTATTCTCTGGTTAAGAAGCTGCAATATGCCAAGTATCATCTTAAGTGATGGAATAGGTCGAGTTTTGGTAATTTTCGGGCCAGGAAAAGAGATGTGTAGGATCGCCTTGCTGTTATTACTCGCCAGATTCGGGATTTGGGTTTCTTAGAGGCTCTTGGGCATGTTGAGGCCCAGGCTCTGAAATTGGTGGAGGAGTGGGAGCTTCGGGAGGAGATTTTTTGGAAACAAAAGACTAGGATTGATTGGCTTCAAGAGGGTGACAAGAATACTGCTTTCTTCCATCACTCGGT
Organism: Sequoiadendron giganteum; assembly: GCA_007115665.2. Lineage (NCBI taxonomy): Eukaryota > Viridiplantae > Streptophyta > Pinopsida > Cupressales > Cupressaceae > Sequoiadendron > Sequoiadendron giganteum. The sequence goes on from CM021108.1 coordinate 529,102,100, forward strand.
GCAAGCTCATCGAAATAAGTGTTTTATTTCTTCTCTTGTTAATTTTGAGGGTCTGTCGATCTCTTTGCAATAAGCTTTGTCTAAAGAGGATCGTCAGTTCTACTCTAATCTGTTTACTGAGGATTCACTTCCTGCAGAGGCTGAGGAGAATATGGTCCTTTCTTGCATTCCTTCTTTGATCTCTAATGATTTGAATGCTTCTCTTATTTTCCTGATTACTTTGTCAAAAGTGGAGGTTGTGTTTGGAATGAATAAGGGGAAAACTCCTAGCCCTGATGGTTTCCTAGTTGATTTTTTATAGGAGTTTTGGGATATTGTGAAGCTGGATTTGTTGGAGGTGGTTCGGGAGTCTCTTCATAGCAAGCAGATGCTTCGTGCCTTGAATGCTACTTTTCTGGTTCTCATCCCTAAAGAAGGTGCTGATAGGCTTGAATTTTTTAGACCTATTGCGCTTTGTAATGTGGTGTATAAGATCATTACGAAATTGATTGTTGAGAGGCTTAAATCTTGTTTGCCTGTTGTCATTTCTGAGGAGTAAGGCGACTTTGTGGTGGGTTGTCAAATTATGGATGGGTTGGTGGTTGCATCCGAGGTCATTCATTCCATGGCAATCTCTAAGGATAGGTCTATATTTATCAAGTTGGATATGGCCAAAGCTTATGATAGAGTTAAATGAAGTTTTCTTCAGAAGATTTTGTTGGCCTTTGGTTTCTCTTTTGATTGGGTAAGATGGACTTTGAGCTGTGTGACTTCCTCTTTTTCGGTTATTGTGAATGGTGAACCTTCAGAGCTTTTTGGGGCTACTAGGGGCCTTCGTTAGGGGGATCCACTCTCTCTTTATTTGTTTATTATAATGACGGAGGGGTTGGGTCAGTTTCTTAAAGCTCGGGTTTCTCAAAGCTTGATTCATGGTTGGCAGTGGGGGTTGGGCTTGCCAACACTTTCTCATCTCCAGTTTGTGGATGACACCTCTCTTATGGGTTTGGCTCACATTTGGGAGGCTGAATCCTTTAGGCAAGCTTTGGATATCTACCTTGTGGCTTCGGCCCAGAAAGTCAACGAGTAGAAGTCTTCCATCTTCTTCTTTAATACTCCTCAGGCTATCCAGCGGCGGATTGCAACTATTTTGCGGTTTCAAATAGGGTCTCTTCCCTTTGTCTATTTGGGTATTCCTCTTGTTGTTGGTTGTCAACCCAGGTCCTCCTGGTAGTTGTTGCTTGATAAGCTGAGGCGAAAGGTTACTCATTGGACTCATCGGTGGTTGTCTATAGCTGCTAGAGTGACCCTTCTCAAGTCTGTTATCTAGGCCCTTCCCATCTACGGGTGCTTTGTTCAAGCTGCACCAATGTATTTCCTTAAGGAATTTGATGCTCTCTCACGCCAATTTCTTTGGAGCGGTAATTTTCTTTCTTCAAAGTGTAGCCTTGTTAAGTGGGAATCAGTGTGTAGACCAAAGCAGGAGGGTGGTCTTGGTCTACGCTCTGCTATTTTGAATGGGCAAGCTCTTGTTGCCAAGCTTTATTGGTGATGGTGTACCAGTCAGCACCAGTTATGGGTTCGTATTCTCAACCATAAATATCTTTGGGGTGTTGCTTCCTTTGAGGTTCCTTGCTATCCTCTGGAAGGGAGTAGTTCTATGATTTGACATACTTTGAAAGTAGGGGCACTGTTGATTAAGCGTGCGTTTTTTTGGATCTGTCATTTAGGGTCACAGGCTCTTTTTTGGTCAGATTCTTAGGATGACCACCCTCCTATTCTCTCTTCTTTTCCTCACCTCCAGTCCCTTTGTGATGTTTTTGTTGTGGCTGGCTGGGTGATCGTGGAGTATTATAAGGTGGCACAACATTGCGGATCAGCTGTAAGTTTTCGTTGGAAGCATCCTTCTGAGTGGCCAACTGGAGGGTCTGAGGGGGATAGGCACGGACTTTCCCAACTTCTGGCTTCTCGTGCTTGTAATTCTTTGAGGGGACTTGATGTCTTGGCTTGGGATGGTTTGGATTTGTGTGGAAAATACTCCGTGTCTATTGGTTATAAGCAGTTGGGTAGGCAATTGTTTGGGGACATTGAGGTCCCTTGGTGGAAGCAAGTTTGGCACAAGTTGTCATGGCCCAAGTGCAATTTCTTCATGTGGTTAGTGGCTCAAAATTGGTGTCTTACTTGGGATAATTTATGTAAGTGTGGTTTCCAAGGCCCTTCTATGTGTGTTTTGTGTCGGGGTTGTGAAGAGAGTATCTCCCATCTCTTCTTCCAATGTTCCTATGCTAGGGAGATTTGACATTTCTGGTGGAGGGTGTGGAATATGGCCTGTTGGCATGTTTCTTCGTTGGCGGAATTTGTGGAGCGGTGGGGCAGGGCCATTATTTCTACCTCCTTTCTTCAAGTTGTTTGGGCTCTTGGCCCATCCTTTATTATCTAGAACCTATGGTTGGAGAGGAATAGGCGGATTTTTCAGGGTGTGTTGTTGATCGCCCCTCACTTGTGGTGGAAAATTTTGCATTCTTTGGGGGAAATTATTGCGACTAAGTGTGATCTAATTGTGCCGGTGGACCTTTGTGATGTTGGTTGTTGTAATCATTTGCATCTTCCCCCTCTGCAATGGCAGCTCATGCGCAACAGATGTAGACCGAAGGTGAATAGGGAGGGAAGATGGTCCCCTCCTCCTCAAGGAGTCCTAAAAATCAACTTGGATGGCTCTTTTCGGGGAAATCTAGGTCATGCGAGAATTGGTGGTGTTGGCCGGGATAGCTTTGGAGATGTTAAGTTTATCTTCTTTATTTATATGGGTCTCCATACTAATAATTTAATGGAGGCACATGCCATTTTATTGGCTGTGGAGAGGGGCAGTAAATTGGGCTGGTGAAGGATCATATGTGAGTCTAACTCCCAGGTTGTGGTGAACTTGCTGAATAGGCGACATTTAGATGATGTGAGCTGGCAGTTGGCTTTGATTGTTGAACATATTCTCACTCTCTATGCTTCTCTGGAGTATATTACTTTCACTCATATTCCTAGAGAATGGAATGGTGTTGTTGATTGTTTGGCTAAATGGGCTTTTGATCATATTCATGGTTGGAATTTGGTGAATTGGGGTCAACTACCCCTAGATTTGTCTCAATAGTTGGATCATTTGGTGAAGCTTGATAGGGCTATTTAATGCCCTTGCTTTGTAACTCTTTCTTGTTTTAATAAAAAAAATTACCCCTCCTTGATGTTCATTAATTGTACAAAGATTTCAAAAAAAATTCTTAGAATTTAGGTAGATTAGTTTTTCCATTCAAATATGAGGATCAACTTGAAAGGTGATTGTTGGGTATGCAAAGTTATCATCCTTCAATTTTTTTTTCAATAAAGGTAATTTCAATTTAAAAAAGAAGTTCAAGTAAATTTAAAATATTACAAATTATTTATTAAATAATAATGATATTTTACAATTTATTAACAATGTGATTGTGTCAAGATATTCTATTGTATTATATTTTAAACATCAAGGAGGGGTAAATATTTTTTTTAAACAAGGAAACGTTACAAAGCAAGGGCATTAAATGGCCCTATCAAGTTCAACCAGGTGATCCAATTGATGAGACAAATCCGGGGTTAGTTGACCCCAATCCACCAAATTTCAATCATGAATATGATCAGAAGCCCATTTAGCCAAACAATCAGCAACACCATTCCATTCTCGAAGAATATGAGTAAAAGTAATATACTCCAGAGAAGCACAAAGAGTAAGAATTTGTTCAACAATCAAAGCCAGTTGCCAACTCACCTCATCCAAATACCGCCTTTTCAGTAAGTTCACCACAACCTAGGAGTCGGACTCACATATGATTCTTCGCCATCCCAATTGACTGCCCCGCTCCACAGCCAATAAAATGGCCTGAGCCTCCATAAGATTATTAGTATGAAGACCCGTATACATAGAAAAGATAAACTGAACATCTCCAGAGCTATCCCGACCAACACCCCCAATGCCAGCATGACCCGGATTTCCACGAGAAGAGCCATTCGAGTTGATTTTTAAGACTCCACGAGGAGGAGGGGTCCATCTTCCCTCCCTATTCACCTTCAGGGTAGGATGTCTACATTTGTTGTGCATGAGTTGTCTATGCGGAGGAGGAAGATGAAGTCGATTACAACAACCAACATCACGAGGGTCCACCAACACAATCATATCACACTTAGCCACAATAGTTTCCCCTAAATAGTGTAGAATTTTCCATCATAGGTGAGGGGCCATCAACAACGAATCTTGAAAAATCTGCCTATTCCTCTCCAACCACAAGCTCAAGATAATAAAGGATGGCCCAAGAACCCAAGCATCTTGAAGAAAGGAAGTAGAAACAGGGGCCTTGCCCCACCGTCCCCCAAACTCCACCAATGAGGAAGCATGCCAGCAGGCCGTATTCCACACCCCGACCAGAAATGCCAAATCTCCCTAGCATAGGAACATTGGAGGAAAAGATGGGAGACACTCTCTTCACAACCATGACACAAAACACACATAGAGGGGCCTTGGAAACTATGCTTACATAAATTATCCCAATTAAGATATCGGTTTTGAGCCACTAACCACATAAAGAAGTTGCACTTAGGCCATAACAACTTGTGCCAAACTTGCTTCCACCAAGGGACCTCAATGTCCCCAAACAACTGCCCACCTAACTGCTTATAACCAATCGCCACATAGTACTTTCCAGACAAATCCGAACCATCCCAAGCCAAGACATCAGGTCCCCTCAAAGAATTACAATCATGGGAAGCCAAAAGTTGGGAAAGCTCACGCCTATCCCCCTCAGACCCTCCAAGTGGCCACTCAAAAGGATTCTTCCATCGAAAACTTATAGCCAAACCACCATGCTGCGCCACCTTATAATGCTCCATAGTATCCCAACCAATCGTAATAAAAACATCAGAAAGGGACAGGAGGTGAGGAAAATAAGAGAGAATAGGAGGGTGACCATCCCAAGAATCTGACCAAAAAAGAGCCCGTGACCCTGAATGCCAGATCCAAAAAAGCACACATTTAATCAATTGCGCCCCCACTTTCAAAGTACGCCAAATCATAGAACTACTCCCTTCCAAAGGATAGCGAGGAAACTCAAAAGAAGCAACACCTCAAAGATATTTATGTTTGAGAATACGAGCCCATAACTGATGCTGATTGGTACACCATCGCCAGTAAAGCTTGGCAGCAAGAGCTTTCCCATTCAAAATGCTAGAGCGTAAACCAAGACCACCCTTCTGCTTTGGTCTACACACATATTCTCACTTAACAAGGCTCCACTTTGAAGACAACAAATTACCGCTCCAAGGAAATTGAGGTGAAAGAGCATCAAATTCCTTAAGGAAATACATAGGAGCCGCTTGAACAAAGCACCTGTAGATGGGAAGGGCCTGGATAATAGACTTGAGAAGAGTCACTCTAGCATCATTAGACAACCAACAATGAGTCCAATGAGTAACCTTCCACCGAAGCTTATCAAGCAACAATTGCTAGGATGGACTTGGGTTGACGACCAACAACAAGAGGAATACCCAAGTAGACAAGGGGAAGATACCCAATTTGAAATCACAGAATAGCTACAATCCGTCGTTGGATAGCTTGAGGAGTATTAAAGAAGAATATAGAAGAATTCTGCTCATTGACTTTCTGGCCTGAAGCCGCAAGGTAGATGTCCAAAGCTTTCCTGAAGGATTCAACCTCCATAATACGAGCCAATCCCATAATAGAGGTGCCATCCACAAATTGGAGATGAGAAAGCGTTGGCAAGCCCATCCCCCACTGCCACCCATGAATCAAACCTTGTGAAACTTGAGATTTAAGAAGCCGACCCAACCCCTCTGCCATAATAATAAACAAATAAGGAGAGAGCGGATCTCCCTGATGAAGGCCCCTAGTAGCCCCAAAAAGCTCTGAAGGTTCCCCATTCACAATAACTGAAAAGGAGGAAGAGGTCACACAACTCAAAATCCAACTCACCCAATCAGAGGAAAAACTAAAGGCCAACAAAATCTTCTGAAGAAAACTCCATTTATCTCTGTCATAAGCTTTGGCCATATCCAACTTGATAAACATAGACCTATCTTGAGAGGTTGCCATGAAATGAATGACTTCAGACGCAACCACCACCCCATCCAGAATTTGACGACCTGCCACAAAGCCGCCTTGCTCCTCAGAAATGATCATAGACAAACAAGATTTAAGCCTCTTAGCAATCAACTTTGTAATAATCTTGTACACCACATTACATAGCACAATAGGTCTAAAGAGATCAAGCCTATCAGCACCTTCCTTCTTAGGAATGAGAACCGGAAAAGTAGCATTCAAGGCACGAAGCATCTACTTACTATGAAGAGACACCTGAACCACCTCCAACAAATCCAACTTCACAATATCCCAAAAATCCTGAAAAAACTCAACTTGGAAACCATCAGGGCCAGGAGCTTTCCCCTTATTCATCCCAAACACCACTTCCTCCACTTCCAACAAAGTCATCGGGCGAATAAGAGAAGCATTCAACTCATTAGAAATTAAAGAGGGAATGCAAGCAAGGACCCTATTCTCATCAGCCTTTGTAGGAAGTGAATCCTCAGAGAACAGATTAGAGTAGAACTGACGAGCTCTCTAGACAAAGCTTGTTGCAAAGAGATCGAAAGACCCTCAGAGTTAACAAGAGAAGAAATAAAACACTTATTCCGACAAGCTTGCATCGAATGATGGAAAAATGCAGTATTTCTGTCACCCTCTTGAAGCCAATCAATCCTAGCCTTTTTTTTCCAAAAAATCTCCTCACGAAGCTCCCACTCCACCAATTTCAGAGCTTGGGTCTCAGCATGCCCAAGAGCCTCCAAGAAACCCAACTCCCGAATCTAACAGGTAATAACAACAAGGCAATCCTGTGCTTCTCTTTTCCTGGCCCGAAAATTACCAAAACACGATCTATTCCATCGCTTAAGATGATACTTAACATATTGCAACTTCTTAACCAAAGAATACATAGTTGTACCATACGCAGAGGTTCCATCCCGCCACCACTGAGCCACAAGATCACCCAAAGACGGATCACGCAGCCACATAAGCTGGAATTTGAAAGGTGGATTCTTTGGATTTGGAAAAGCTGAAGTCGAAAACTTTATTGGCCAATGATCAGAGCCACACCAGTCAAGAATCTTAGAGCAAATGACCAAGCTACCTCTAACCCAAGAGCAAGAGACAAGGAAACGATCTAGCCACTGGGAAATCGCTTCAGGCCCACTCTATCTATTATTCCAAGTGAATATCCCGTTATAGGGTTTAACATCCACCAGAGCAAAAGAGTCCACATTAGTCCGAAACAGATCTGAAGTAGGACCAAGCCTAGGCAACCCTCCCCTTTTCTCCTCCAAGCTCAACACAACATTTAAATCACCAGCTAAGATTCAAGGCAGAAAGGGTGCACAAGACCTAACATATTTGATATGAGCCCAAAGACGAATTTTACTGCGGATGTCAATCAAAGCATACACATTACTAACCAAAATAGTCTCACCAGATTCCAAAACTGAAGCCACCACATAAATAGCAGATTGGCTTGAAATCCACCAACGGGGAACAACCTTATGAGGATCCCAGAAAAGAGCCAGACCCCCATAGGTTCCCCTAGACGCAATACACTGACATTGGCCAGAAAACCAAATACGAGGGGCATGTTGAAGCATGAGATCCACCCGAAGCTTAGTTTCTTGAACACAAAAGATATATGGAGAATGAACAACAATCAAATCTTGAATAGCCTTTTGACGGGAGGTGCTATTCAACCCCCTTGCATTCCATAAGAGAATAATCATAAGGAAGGTTGAGAGAAGTGGGCCTCCAGGGTCTTAACATAACCAGATTCCACGAACAGATCCCCAGTAGATTTAAGCTTGTCCGCATCCTTTCTACAACCAGCTTTTGAAGAATTTTCAAAATGCCCCTTCTTGAGAGGGCATTGCAACACCCCCAAAACAGGAGACGATCCCCAACCTTTACCTGAAGAGAACACTACCTTAGTTAAATCTGCTAAAACAATATCCTGCACATCTGCAGAGGCCCCAGGAGGCTCAAAAATCCCTTGCTCCAATGCCGGAGAAATATTCTGAACAACAATTGTCTGCTTCAGCCCTGTATCCAACCCAACATCCATACCACTGGCCCCAAAGGAAATCTCAACAAGAATCGCTTCCTCCAAAGCCAGATTGTCCAGGCCCTCAAACCGATTGAACCCTGATCACTTTGTCTATCCTTATAGGCCCGTTTTTGACCCCTCCCTTTATTTCTCTGCTTAACAGAAATAAAGCCATCCTTATCAGGCCCACCCTCAACCACAAACGCCTTGCTTTTATCCCCCTTCTCCACCAAAGGCCCAAAAGAAGGAGAAGAAGCCCTTGCTGCTTTGGGTGCTCGAGGACACTGGCACTGAAGGTGTCCATACTTGTGACAAAAGTGGCAACGAAAAGGAAGGGACTCATAATCTAGTGATTGAATCCACAAGGCAGAGCCAATACAACTTTCCAAAGAATTTGACAAAGGGTTAGTTAAATCAATTTCAACACAAATGAGAGCATAAGATAAAAATCCAAAGTATTTTGAGCAATGGCAACCGACTTCCCCAACAAAGCAACAATCCGGTTGCAGAATATCCTCCCTCCAAAACTCCAATGACAACCATGGTAGACGAACCCAAACAGGAACCCGTGTAGGTAGATCCTCTGCCGCATTAAAACCTCCATGCCAGGGCTTAATGAACAAGCCAACATGATTGTAAAAATACAACCCTCCCTCAAAAACACGATTACAATCTGAGATGCAAGAAAAATAGACCATGAAATAGCCATTCGCAGCCACCAAAAGATCGAAATCACCTTCAGCCTGCCAGGTTCGACGGATCCAAGCCTCTAAGGTTGAGAGAGGGACACAAACACCCAAGAACTTATAGATCAAAACATGTTGGCTCCAATAATCTATGTCCTCCTGAACCGATTCAGGAGAAATAACCAAAACAGGGCGATCTTGACTCCGTGGCAAGCACCCGTTCACTTTCTTGAGCTTAGAGCTCTCACCAACAAAAGACAAATCCAAATTTTGTGCATGCATGGCTGCCAAATTTTTTTGAGAAGGCTTTGACCTAGCAACCACCAGGCTTTTGGAAGCCTCTGCCATACCCCCACACCGACCCCTGCACGCAGTCCTCCCTATTCACCCCCTCCAACTCACACCCCAATCACCAACCACGATCCACCACCCTCTCCCCACACAACCCCCCACTCCCAACCCCCTCGCAGTAGTAAAAAACAAACGTCCGACCTGTTACAGGCCGTGGGCACCTCCAAATTGCCGACACAAGTTCATGCAGGCGCGCAACAACAAAAACTCAATTCACACTTTTTCAAAAGTACTTCTCTTTACAATTATATTAGTCTTCTAAAAAAACTAGTACCGCAAGTCGGTGTAGTACTAATATCTAAATTATAAAAAAAAAACTTAAATGTTGCTCATTGTATTATATTTTGATAAATGAAACAATTTAGAAATTTATTATTAATTTTAATATATGTATTGAAATGAGATGTTAGAATATATTGTAGAATTATGGTGTTTCAATATTTATTTGTGTTTTTTTTGAATAAATTGGAGATGTTGATACTACCTTTCAAATCCATAGTAGTGGTGATTAGTCACATCGACAAAATGGTCGGTTAATTCAACATTAAACGGTTTTAGATGAATGAAATGTTGTCTTTGAACTATTTGTCATTTAGGTGAATTAAATTACACATTAGTATGCCTAAACAAATAAACTAATTGGTGTATTGCATAGAGTTACAAGCTTATGTGAAAGATGAGAAATTTATTTGTCAAACTCCACAAGAAGGATATGAGATACAAGAAATAAAGAACAATCAACTAATAGAGTAAGCCAATGAAAACCTTGACAAAACTTAAATTTTTAAGGATGATTGAATACTATTATTGCAAGATGAACTTAATATTTTTTCTTCTTGAAATTAATTATATAATAAGAATATGTGATTGAATTTTCTTCAAAGTGTCAAGTTTGGATTTATTCATTTCTTCAAACTTGTTTACATATAAATTTTAATTTATTCAAAAAAAATTAACTTTTTTATATGTAGCTTTTGATTTAGAAATTACTTTTATGGACATGTCTACATGTCTACATGGCTTCTATTATTTTTAGAAACTTATTTTATTTTTTCTATTTGTTAAGTGGAATATTTTGACAATTAGCTCTTATTTGCAAGTATTAAATCAATTTTATTTTATTTTATTTTCTTCTTTCATAACTGTAATGTTAAAGAATACAAATATATATCATGCTTGAAATTCAAGATAAATTTATATAATCTAGATAGATTCATTTTGTGCAATTATTAATATAAAATGGAAAGGGAGTGAAATATAATTTTTGTAGAAAATATAAATTGTAGAGATTTTTTTGGTAAGCATCATTCAAAAGAAAATAATTAATCTAACGACTAATCTAATTCTAACAATCTTACAATCAAAACGAATAACTGTACAAAGTCTCTATAACCAAACTACATCCTTAGAGGCATGTGTAGCATCCATATATTTTACTTTGGTGGTGGAAACATTAACCATGGGCTGTATTTTACTCATCCAATTCACTACACTACCAAAAAATAAAGCACATATCCACTAATAGACCTTCAATTATCCAAGTCACCTATCCAATTTTAATCAACAAAACCATACATGTAGAATGAATTGTCTACATCATTAATACCATGATAAAACAAATAGTAATGTGAAATTTCACACAAATATCTAAGTAACCCATTAACTAAAGTCCAATGCTCCATACTAGGATGACACATAAACCTAATCAAAACTCCCATTACTTGGGAAATATCTAGTCTAGTGCTAACCATTGCATGTACCAAACTACCAACAAAATAGCATAAAGAAAATTAGACACCCCAAAAAATAATCATCCAATTTAAGACATGTGTAAAGTGAGGAGGAAATAGAATACTCACTAGTTTATAATCAAGCATACTAAACCATCATAAAATGGTATCCACATACTTACTTAGACTCAACCAAATATTTATTTGTATCCAATCCTTGTTGATCTCCATCCCCAAAATATAATTTTCAACCCCCAATTCCTTCATGTCATATGTGCTAGAAAGATAATTTTTGAGCTCCCTAATAATCACCTTGTTGTTACCAATTAATAACATACCATCCACATACAATATTATAATTGGAGTACGATCATCAATAATCTTCACATAAACACATCGATCTTCCTCTCTCCTAGCAAAACCCAAATTTAATTCAAAGGCATCAAAATTCTACTACCACATCCCATATGACTATTTTAGACCATACAATGATTGTTTCAACCTACAAACCAAATGTCTTTCTCTTTCACAACAAAACTATCAGGTTGTTGCATATAAATCTTGTCCACAAGATCTCCATTTAAGAGAAATTTTAACATCCATTTGTTTGATCTCAAAATCATAAGCTACAAAAATAGATAAAAAAATAATCTAATAGAAGATGACTTAACAATAGGAGACATAATTTCATTGAAATCAAATCCATCTCTTTGGGAGTAGCCCTTGGCCACCAATCTAGCCTTGTATTGTTCTAGTTGACTATTTGCACTAGATTTCATTTTGGATGCCCACTTGCAATCAATGAGATTTCTTCCCTAACGAAATACTAATAAGATCTTAGGTGTAATTTTTTCAAGTCCATCATCTCCTCCTACATGGATTACACCCAAGATTCGTTATCCTTTAAAGAGATAGCCTCCCTCAAAGATCTAGATTCATCATCAATAATAAACAAATTAGTTACATAACAAAAATTTGGTCGGCTATACTTGTCAACTAAAATTTGTTATCTTCTAGATCTCCTAAAGGTAGGATTAATGAGATTTACCTATTCTTTTATGTGCTCATCCTACACACCATTATTTTAACTCTCATCTACACTCTGTTCTTCTACATCTTTTTAGCCATCTAACTGTTCTTCCACATGTGCATATTCCTTCTTTTCTATTTTTGTTCAAAGTGGATTATTTTTGTTCTATATTTTTATTTGGTTATTCCTCCTTGAATAAGCTCTAAGCTCCTTGGAAATCACATATCTAGATTTTTTTTTGGGGTGAGGGAGGGGGGGGGGGGTGTTAGAGGATTCCAAATCTTATAAAATTTAACATTCTAACTATAACCAATAAAGATGTGTTTCTTCTTGCTTTTAGATCTACTTTAGATCACTTTTCCTACGAAACATAAACATAAGAATCACAACCAAATATCCTTAAATGTGAAATTGAAGGATTCTTACCTATCCACACTATAAGATTTTTTATTAACATGAGCTAAACAAGGAGATAAAATCAATAACAAGTAGTACTTACAACCTTTTCCCAATAGCACCGATCTAGCTATGCACCATTTAGTATACTTCTATCTTTTTCCATTAAGGTTTGATTCATTCTTTCTATTGCTCCATTTTTTTAGAGTGTAACATGTGTAGTCTTCTTTAAAATAATACTTGGATGCTTACACATTTTATTAAATGCCTAGGAGAAATAATTACCACCATCATCATATATCAACACCCTTATCTTATAATCTATTTTCTTTTCAATTAAGGCTTTAGATTCCTTAATCTTAGTGAAAATTTTATATTTTGAATACATAAAATAAATGCAAGTGTATCTAGAAACATAATCAATGAATGTAACATAATAATGATGTTTTCTCTGCACAAAACTTCCCTTCTTTGTGAATCCAACTTCTTGCGAGTACCCAATACATCTAAATGAATGATTCCTAACAATTTCTTAGCTCTATTACTGCCAACAAGAAATGAAGATATGTTATATTTTCCAAACATGCAATGCTCACATAAATTATTTTTTCTATCAAAATAATTAGAAAAACCATCAACCAAATTTTTATTAAGAATCATCCTATGAATTTTTCACTTATATGACCCAAATGTTGGTACGACAACATACTTTTATTTACATTAGTAGAGTTACAAAATGTAGCATTTGACTTGAACTAGGTCTTAATTTGAGATCCTTTAGTAACCACCAAGTTTCCTCTTACCAACTTACAACCAAATTTTTTAAATGTCACATACACACTAGAATCGTTTAACTTGGATACATAAAATTAATTTTATGCAACTCTTGAAATATGAAAAAATTATCAAGGGTTTGACCTTTCCATCATTGAAACACAACTGTACCTTTTCTTTACCAACAATCTTCTTAGTACTATTGTCTACAACGAAAAATTCTCCTCCATCATAAGTTGAATATGTAGAAAAATTTCTTGTGAGGATTCATATGGGAGGAGCAACCTAAATCGATAAGATAAAAACCTTCATTAATAGTGTTGGATGAAATAAACAAAGAATCATGATCACCATCATTTGAAGAATTTTCTATGGAGGAATCTAAACTCTTTTTCTTATTTTTGCATTCCTTCTTTACATTTCGTCTCTTTTCACAGTTCCAACATTTTACTTTGCTCTTTCCTAGGGTTTTAGAAAATCCTTTAAAATTTGGTTTATTCTTTATTCATATCCAATTTGGGCCCTCCTTTTTCTTTGGACCTTCCTCATACATGCAAAGCATATTTCAAGCCTTTGTTCATTGATTTCCTTCTTATCTCCTCTAAAATCAAAGTACCAATAAGGTTGTCCATTTTTGGATTTACAACACTTCCACTAATGGCATCTCAAGTATTGAATAAATAGTAAATTAATAAAATGTATTTATCCTCTTCTTCCAACTTAACATCTACAGAAGCTAGCCAAATTCAAATAAAATTAAACACATTTAAATGGTTTCAATAGAATAATATTTTGAGATATACATTGTTAAAAAAGACTTTAGGTTTGATAGATGTCACTATGCTCATCCACAACTTGAATGTTGTTGGAAATCAAGGTATAACTTGCAGCAATATGAACTTAAATATGTGGTTGCAAACTTGAAATTATGTTTACAAGATTACCATAAAATGATTAAGTGATTGACAATTATATCAATGAAAGAAAAATCTGCAATACAACAAGTCATCAAAACAAGTGACACAAGATATATGTGGAGAAACCTTTTGCGGGAAAAAACTCCACCCAAAGAGATCTAATGTTTGCACTAATATTCAAAGAAGTATATCAATACAACAATCCTCTCTACAATTCGGCAACACTTCATCATCCTGACAACCTACAAAGAACTCATACTAAACTACCATCCAAAGGCTCCAATATATAGAAGGTTGTGGGACAAAATACCACAAATGGTATCCAACAACAACAAGAAAAACCACATGGAAAAACCCATGCACCCCTTAGTGGACAACCCATAAACATGGAATAAAATATTGAATAATCACATGGCCTTCACACGGGCACCTAACCCACAACCAATAAGAAATGGTCAAACCTGGGTGCTCCATAACTTTCCAACAGCTCCAACGACTACATGCAAGACATGCAAATAACATGCAAGGACATGCACACTCAAGTGGTCCCAACTCAAAAAGTTGGATGCCCAAGAGGAATATTCTCTCGGGATGCTTAGTAACCGTCACCGTAATGTTGAAAGAATGAGAAGTTTGTCGTTGATTATGTTTTTGGCAACATGAGAATTACAGTGTTGTCATTGGTGTCAACATTGTACCCAAAAGGTACAAGGAGGTCAATGAGCAATTTAAGCAAGAAAATGAATCCATCACTAGTCTGAAAGTGCAAGTTGAAGAAAATAAAAGAATTGAAGAAGTCTTGAATGCAATGGTGAAAAGAAAATTAGAGGAATGTACAAGGCTTGAACCAGAAGTTGTGAATCTGAGATTAGATTTGGAGAAAGCAAAGAGTCATGAAGAAAAAATCAAAATGAGTGCTACAAAGCTTGATGAGATGATTACAAATCATAAAAGCTCTAAAGACAAGTGGATTAGGGTTTGAAATAGGGGAAAGTTCAAGTGCAGAAGAGAAGATCAATGAACCATAGAAGATTAAAGATGAGAAAAACAATGGAAAGCGGATCCGAAATCAAAGGAATGAAGCTAGAAGACCACCAGTTAGACAACCAAATGCATAAAGGTACCCATCTTTTAATGGTTCTTGTTATTCTTGCAATAAATTTGGACATAAGGCAATGGAATAGAGAAGTAGAATGAATCATAATGTTCCATCCTTTAATGGTCAATGCTTTACATGCAAGAAATTTGGTCATAGAGCTAGTGAATGTAGAAGTCAAATGATGAATGGCTATAACAATGGTAGAATGATTCAATTATTCAAAGGCTATTGTTATGCATTCTATGGATTTGGGCATAAAGCTAATCAATGTAGATATAGAATGAATGGAAGAAATATTGGTCAGAAGAATATCACATGTTACAATTGCAATAAGCCTGGACACATTGCTAAGTTTTGCAGAAGCAAAAATACAAGTAAAAATAATCTGGTAAAGAGGAATGGACCTATTAAAAAGGTGGATCCGGTAGAAACAAAGAAGGAAATGGAAAATATTTGGAGAAAGAATGAAGAGACAAAATTCAATGAAGAATCTGTACCATCCTCTGGTGCAGATGTTTCCTCTGAAAACTAAGTTAAGAGTTATGGCTTAAGGGTAGCTTTAATGAAAATATTTTTCCCCCACCAAAGAAGAGGTGTTGATGCCTCATTATGAAGATATATGATGAAGATCAACATGATCGATCTATTGGTGAAAATTGCGGAAGAAAAAATCTTAATGTGAAAGTTTGCGGAGCTTCAGAAGCTGACTATGCACACAAATGAAGGGTTGCCAACTTTATTGTTTGAAGCATTTAATGCAAAATTAGGTCAAATCAAAGGGCTATAAGTGATTTCACTAAGGAAAATTCATTTCACAAAAGAATTCAAAAAGGAGCAGAGCAACGAAAAGGTGATTTGAGGAAATTCAAGATTTGGTGCATCAAAACCCTAGTTCAACAAGTGAAAAAAAAGGTATTTGCGAATCCCGTTTACCCTAGTTTTCATAAATATTTGTTTGAAAGAAGTTTGAATACATTTTACAATGGATACATCGAGAGTTATCGAAGTGACAGAGAAACCACAATCAAAATTCAAGAAATATCCTACAAAATCTATAGAAGATGACCTATTAGGTGCATTTTCTCATATTCCTTATGGGGTTTTTCCGACTGGGGATATTAGGATCTATATTCATGGGAAAATGGATGAATATGATCACAACAAGCTAGGAGATCTATGGACAAATGAGTTAACTAGAGAAGACTTTTCCCTAAAACCTGAATACAAAAACCTAGTTGTGAAGAAATTGAATGTATGGCAATGGTTCCCAAATTTTTACCATGCAAACAAGTGGGTTAGAATGACACTCAGCATAATTCATGATAAATTTGTTTAGATTAACATTCCTAGTATGATAAAAAAAAGATGTAATAAGAGAGGTTACAAGTATTTGCTCCATCAGACCTGTTCCCGTGTTGAAATCTATTAAAAATGAAGTGGTTATGGAGCTTACTGGTGCTACTTATGACAAGAGAGCCCTAACCATCAATACTATCATAAATCCTATTGTTAGGTATGCTGCAATGGTTATTGGATACAAGATCTATTTCACAAACAGGGAAAATTCAGTTTTTGCCACCACAATTAATGTGGCATATGAGATGGTTGAAAAAGGTGTGGACTATGATCTTTGTGAGTTGCTAAGGCAATAATTGATGGAAATTTTGAACCAAACCAAAGAGAAGAAATATGAATTTAAATATGGTACTTTGGTTGTATGTTTGCTATTTTATTTCCTCAAGGAGCTTCCTGGAACAAAAAGTATAACCTGGTTGAAAGGAAGACCAATAGCACATCAAATTTCAGACTTCATGAGGAGTCTTGGTAACATAAATGCTCAAGATGAGGCTCTTATAGCCTTCCTTTCAATTTTCCAGAGGAAGATGCAAGCTAGAGATAGAATCCCAAGGAAATTGGTAAAGAAATATGAGAATGCCATCACATTTTTGGTGTCAATAGACCAATGCATCATGGAAGCAGTAGAACCAAGGTCTGTGTGGATCCCTGAATTGGGATATGAAGTAATTGAAGAAGATGTTGTTGGTTTAGCTGATGTTTTGTTGAAGAGTCCTAAGGAATCATAAAAAGAAAGATATGGAACATATATAGAGAAATCCATGGAGGTACACATAGAGCAAAAGAAACAAGTAATTTGGAAGGTCAGGAAGATGGTGAAAGAGATTGTAGAGGAAAAGGATTCAAAGGGAAAGGCCATGGAGATAACAAGGACTTCTAGTGAATCTTTCGGCTCGTCCGAAGATTCCTTGAAGAATCTATTGAGTATGCAACCAAAGTTCCAACCTGTTGTGTCATCACAACTGCTACAATTGTCGATGCAACAAGGTAGTGTAGATTTGGATAAGATCTTTCCCCTTCACAAATTACAACCGGGAGATGTGTTTCATGCATTCACAAGGAAAGAAATCATTGAGACACTAGAAAAGTGGAGAACTAATGGAAGATGCGGTGAAGGAATTACAAGAGACCATACCCGATGCAAATATAGATACATCACTATCCAGTATGGAGAACCTGAAACTGCTAATTGATTCCTTTAAGGTATATGCCTTTGAACTGAAAGAAGAAGCAAAGAAAGAAGTTGAGAAGAGAATAAATGACAAGAAAATGTTGGAAATGATTGAGAAATGTGATCTTGCACATAAAAAAATTTCAGAATTGTTGAAGGATGCACAAGGGTGCATTGATGAGGCAAAGGCTCTATATCAATATGGCATGAAGTGGCCCGGAGCCACACAGAGTAGAAGGAAGGATATGGGCTCTATTGAGACTCAAATTAATATTGCCTGAAGTGCCTATGATCTGGCGGTTGACGTAATTGGAGAAACAAGGAACGCAATAGAAGACATGCATAAGAAATTCTTTCAACTACAAGCCCATAAATAACAGATCATCCTATAGTTTGGAGAAATTAGGGATCTTTTCAATCCTAAATTTATACTTGTTTCAAAAGCTCTTTTGAGTGCAGACAAAGCCAAGAATATGAATCTGGTACTCGACACTTCGGAAGAGGGAGAAGAGCTACTTATGGAGTTTGAAACACAATGTAGATTGCTTTCATAAGCTAAGAGAGAATGGGAAGAAGATAGGCAAGCATGGTAGGCACATGTATATAAGTTGCAGGTGTCAACCTCCTCCGGTTGACATATTTCTCACTTGTATTGCATTTCAATATTTATGTTCAGATTCTTTGTACATATGCAGACTATGTAGAGCAGTTTTCCAGTACAATTTTTTATTTTTTTCTTGCTCCGGTACATGACTCAAGGGGATTCAATCAAATCTTTTCAATTTGTATATATGCTTACATTTCGTAGGGGGAGTTCCGATGCAAGTTTCAACAACTGTATAGGCACCCTTTTCCCTTGATGTCAAAGGGGGGGAATGTTTTGGAGAATGTCTTGGAGATTTTTGGCATGTTGCCATCAATGACAAAGGGGGATATTGTTGAAAGAATGAGAAGTTTTTCATTGATGATGTTGTTGGCAACATGAGCATTAGAATGTTGTCATTGATGTCAACATTGTATCCGAATATGAAGATCATGATGAGAATCATTATGGTTGGCTCTAACAAGTTTTGGAGTGTTTATGGAAGACATTTTTGCTAAGTGGTTTAGTCGAGTAAATTTGGTTGAAATGGAAAATTGACTAAGTGTCAATCTACTAATTTAGTGTAACAATGCGGCAGTTTTTGGGTCCACACCAGTCCAAAAATAAAATATTCACTCTGTGCTTCTAACATTATTTTTTTAGATGTTAGATGTATCTAATTCCAAGTTTTTATCATGTTTTGGCTATTGGATTGAAAGATGTGAGTAACAAAAGTTCGCTTAAAAAATTATAGTTATTCTATGTACAGTGCGTTTGTGTGGGAGAGCCCGCACTTCTCTGCGGACAAGTTTTTGGCTTTGTGGATTTGAGGAGATGTTGACATATGGAATTTGTGTAGGAATTCCAATTGGCATTGAGTTTTGATGTCCACATGTCCGTATGTGGATACACAGTTGAAGGATTTTGTTATTAGGTCTTATGTCGTGCCGACCTAACAAGTTTAAGGGTATGGGAAGACATAGTAAGTGTTGTAGAATTATGTGGGATCTAATATAGGTCCATGCCGACTATTTTAAATTATTTTGAGGATTGAATCTTGGCACGAGATATGTATGAAATGTTTGGAATCGACAAGCTATACTTTGAGTACTACATCCAATTAGGCCAACCTAATTGATGTTAGAGTTGACGCGGATATATGTTAGATATTTTTGGTGTTTTGATGAATGGTATGAATATATGATGTGTGATGTGAGGATTCTACATGCAAATATTATCAGAGTAGTGCAAATTTAAGTTGTGAATGTTGAGTATAAAATTGAAGTGATGCGAATGTAGAGGAAAGCAGAGTGTTAGATCAAAATCAGATGAAGTGTGTAAAGTCAGTTTATTGATCTTCATTGGAACTATATTTCATGCATGTGATAGATGAAATTGTAACAATTCAAAATAGGTTGTGAGCCACAACCTCTTTTCTATCTTTTTCTATGTGGATAGTGAGTCCACCTACAGTGAACACTTTTATAAATATACTATAATCGGTTATAATATATTGTGAGCTAACCCTCACCATGGTTTTTTCCATTTTGGGTTTTCTACATAAAAATCCTAGTGTTCATGTGCTATGTGGTGTTGTTGATGTTTAATGCTTTCTTTCCTTACTACAGTTAAATATGTTTTAGTGATTGGATATTTAATGCTTGAATGGTTTATGGGAATACCGATTAAACCCCCCTCTAAGTATTCCGGGTGTTCAACACGTAATGGGTCCACCTCTTTGAATGCAATTACACTTTTTCATAAGAAAATAATAAATATTTTGTCCCTCATGTCTCCTAGAACACTTTCCAAAGAACGTGGAGACACATAAATCAACTTAGGATAGCAATTTTAATGTCACCTATTCTAACAAATGTAATGGTTTCCTTAGAAACATTCAAGAGGAAAAAATATAATACCTAGTTGAATGGTTCCTCATGTTTTCTTATCTAGTTTTACCCAATCTTCATCAAACACATCTGATGACTTCTTTTCTTTTGAAGCAAGAAACCACTGATCCTTTTTTCCAAGAGATTTTTCATCTTCAAATTCCACATATCATAAATAATTTATCATTGAATTTATTAATATCCATATGAGAAATATAATCCATGGTTTTCAATCCTTTCCATAAATTTGTAAAACCATATAAAGTGAAATCTCCCACTGTAGCCAAAAGCCTTCGACACTTAATAGAATTTAGGCATCCCTTTCTATGTAGAAATGTTATCTCTAATACCAAATACTGAGAAATAATGTGAAAATATTATGATAAAATCTCTTACAAGTGTATACAAAATTGAAATATATTTATCCAAGGATTACCATATGATGATTACGTGATTGCATAAATCAGCAATAAGAATAAAATCAACAAATCGTATGAGCATATAATTTATGTGGATAAATTTTTTTAAGAAAAAAAATCATAAGATAAAGAGGACACGTATGTATTGATCTTGAACAAAGAGACGCATCCAACACACTAATACTCTCTTCACTTTGATAATATTCCAACAACATCTATGTACCTATAAAATAAACACATAGAACTACTATTTCATGCCTCCAATTTATAAATAAATGAGAGATAATATTATAATTTGTTTTCAAAAATAAGGTAGCATTAAACCATAGTAAAATGCAAAAATATCATGTCCAAAATGAAGGTCTTTCAAGAATAGTAAATGTAACTCTCAGTTGGCCATAAATAGCAAAACTAACCTCCAAAATAATAATAAATAATATATTTTACTTGCAACTCCTTCATAATGGAGCATATCCCAAGGCAAGAAAACAATAATCTGCCAACTCACATGGGACCCACCAGCAACATGTAAGATGCTCTGCTATTCAATTCTCATGTCAAAGTTGAGAAATTTTCTAAGAATAGCTTCGCAACTACCACTATCAACTATACCTCCTTCATGAATGTATATTATAGACACCTAAAATTCATATTTACATTTTAATTGATGTCAATCCCTCTAGTTATGATTAGTTAAAAAAACTATTTAATTAATTAGATTGTCTTAATTATCAGTATATCCTAATGTTAGTTGATTAAATAAATCATTTTATTTAATTAATTGAAATAATATCCTAACACTGTGTTCATAATTCATTCATCAAATATGATGCCACATAGCATGCTTTTTGTTGAGGTATCCAAAAAGGCTAAAAAAAAAGTGAGACTGATAATGGTGCACTAAGTCATGTTTTATTGGTGTGTTGATGTGGCATCACATGATTTGTCAGTTTGTGTACTTTATGGATAAAAAGTATTTTGCAATTGGATATTAAGGTGCTCCACTATGAGGCCCACTAAAGACTACTTCTATCCCCACTATTGGACCCTTCTCCACTATGGACCCCTCTCCCCTAATTATCTCTTAAAAATTATTCCTAATTTCAATTTTATTTTCCTATAATTCATAAATTCCTAACAGTAGGAATCATTGGAAATGTAAGGGAAAAAGCCTCCTAGCAGGCATGCATTGAAGTCATTTGGTACAATCCTGTTTCAATCACCTCTGCTCATAGATATGAGATCTGTTTATACCACCACAATGTCCCTTCTTGTCATGTGATTGTAAAACAACAACCCACTAAATCTGTGGGAATTTTTCATCTCTGGGTCTATCTAAGATTCAATTCTAGATTGAAGTTTTTCTCAGGCACTTGTTTTTTTGCACTCACTCCTAAGATGCACTAGGTTCTGATGCTGCAGCCACCCAAGGCTAGAGATTTCTACAAAGAATTCCTTCATTCCTGTTGTGTAGTCTCTAATGAAACATATTACCCCTGTAAACCCACCCAAAACCCCCACTCCCACTGTACTCCCTGTAAATTCCACGGCTACTTTCAATCTTCAAATTGCATCTTAGAACAAACTTACAAAAATCTGCTATTCCACTGTATATCAGTTATAACTTGCTCCATTACAAATTAAGAAGATAACCTCTATCTTGTCGAAGAAGGTTTGTTTAATAAGTCTTACTCATTAAAGCATTTGCTCGAATAATGTTATTTGATTGATTTTGATGGGCAATTATATCTTCAAACATCGTAATTAATGATTTGGTTGAAAATCTCCTACAAAGATATTCTATACATAATATATATTCCTTAATATTTTTTCATTTTCATTATAGGTCTCCACTTGTTCACTTGCTTATGAATCTTTTAGTGGGCAATTTTTTTAAATGCACTAA
The DNA here is from genome assembly GCA_007115665.2 of Sequoiadendron giganteum. Lineage (NCBI taxonomy): Eukaryota > Viridiplantae > Streptophyta > Pinopsida > Cupressales > Cupressaceae > Sequoiadendron > Sequoiadendron giganteum. Next base: position 529,124,554 of record CM021108.1, read on the forward strand.
AGTGTGGATGCTTTCCTTTGTTCTAACTTTCCATTTGAGCTCAACGCTTCTATTCATCATGAGTGTTTAGAAAAGTTTTATACTTAGGGGTCATTTTGTTCATGTATATCTTGGTCCCGAGGACTTTGAAATCTATTTTTTGTGCATTCTTTATAGTCATTCCATTTCATTCATTATGTTTAATTTTACAGGTTTTTTTTTTTTACTAATCTATTTTTGGTGTAGTTTGTATTTGGTGTCAAAGACAAACAATAAAAGTATTATTTTGTGGTGATTGCAAGTTTGTTTGTAGAAAACAAAAAAAATCTAATTTTATTGAGGAATAAATCTTTCTCTTCTGTCATGTCTTCTTTCTTTTTTGTTTTATGTGGTCATATAATATGTTATGTATCTCTCCTCTCACACCACAAGGTGATCTTGAAGATCAAAATCAACCTTTTTCACTTATGTTACCCGACGGTCACTTGTGTATGCACTTTTCGTGCCTTAGGACGACCTTGAAGATAAAAAAATATCACTTTTTATTTTTAATTTTACTAGGCCTAGCTTGGATTTGATGCCCAAATGATAACTTGAACCCTTATATTCTGGTGTGGTTTAAAAATTTGGAAGAGAATCAATTCTCCATTAAGGAGCATTTGCCATTTTTTCTAAACTCAAAAAAATTATTGTTACCCATTATCTTACAAACAAAATATTTTGAATTAACACCTTGGATTACACATTTAAAGATAAGTTCCAATGACATTTTAGAAGCATCTCATAAAATTCATTTGAATCATCACAAAACATCATAAGTGTATTCTAAGAGCATTCAAATTAGAGAAACCCTACATTAGTAAAAGGGGTTTGACTTAGGTTCAAGGAAGTCTAACATACCACTTCTAGCAAAAAAATAACTGAAACTTATTCTTTAACACAAACTTTAAAACCATAATTAATTTGTCACATCAAAAGAAAAAAAATTCAAGATTTGACATCTAACAAAGAAATTATCACAATAAAGAGGACATACTTGTCAAGTGTAGGATACAAATATTAATGTGATTGCATCCAATTGTAGTGTGAGAATAAAAACTTATCCACTTCAAAAGTAACAATTTAGGTCTAAGTTTTATGGTTAAGGAGTAGTCTAGAGCACATATATAGTGAAATTTTCACATCCACCAACACTACCATAAAAAGTTAATAAATTTCTAACTTATCATTTACTTGTTGTGTTAGTGACTCAACTCTATATATTTACTTAGGGTCATATTAAGTATTTAATCCAATATTGTATATCTTAGATTAATATAATTTTGAAAGAAATGTACATTTTATTTCTATTTTTAGTGGTGAAATTTGCATACCCATGTCAATTTCCATTTATTTTTTAGTCCATTTTGATAAAATGGCTTAATATCATTATACAACAACTAGTGATGCATTGTTGCACTAAGTTAGCTCATTCCCCGATATTTTATCTATTCTCATTTACAAATATTTTAAATGTTGCATGTCCAAAACCATTTAGGAATAAAGGTTCTTCATTCAAATCCCTTTATGTTACCCTCCTACTTTTAATCATTCAAATTTCAATAATAAATTATATTTTAAAATAATGGTTGGACCATCAAATGGAGTCCCCATGACATGAAATTTTGTAGGATCGTAGCCCTCGGAGTAAGCTTTTTGAAAAATATAATTTGTGATATATATATAATTAATTTTGTATTTTACTAGACCAACACTTGCGACATGCTATCAGATCTAAGAGAACTTAGTCCTAGTGATCTGAAAACTTTCCTAAATATATTTGTAAATAATGTCCTTAGAAGCAAGTTCAAAGATAGAAAGTAAAGATGAACAATATTTCACATACACTTGTACTAATATCATTTCAATCTATCTAGGACAAATCCGTGCTAATTGCAAGCTGCTCAAGTCTATTATAATTTTGAGATAATGAGATGAATATTATTTTTTGAATATTAATGAATGAGTTTTATACAACATCAACATTTCTCTTCATTGATATTCTCAAACTAGATTTCCTATTCATTTACATTTAATTTCTAAAAATAACATCTAAACATATCATTTTCTGATTCTAATTAATTTAGATTAATTGTGATCTATTACTTACATATACTTAATTAATTAAATATAGATAAGATAATCTTACATCCAAATCTTCATCTTACATCTAAGAATCTGCCCATTAATAATTGGACAATTTCATGCTTACATTTTTCATTTAAAATTATGGTTTTTTAACTACTAAGAATTCAATCATATAACTGAACTATTTTTAAAATAAAAGACCATGTGAAAAGAGCCATAAGCATGAATGAGGATAAGATGGATGACTCATCCATGTCTGTGTCATCAATTATAATTCAAATCAGCCCCCCTTTATTCTTTAAGGAAACCACAATCACTCACTACTTCCACCATTGACAACCTTTCTTTTATCAACTACTTTTACAAAGAATTAGATTCTGTATATCATATCATAATAAATATCTTTTATGGGCCCGTAGTTAGGTTGCTTGCATGATATACATTTTGTATTGACTTAAAGCTGACTATACCAGATACACAAGAAAATAAACCAATTTCATTGATACCCCATTTCCATATAAAAAGTATACTCCACCAACCCACCAATGGAATCTAACAGACAGTGACATTATGAATGCTTATTTCCCCAAGAAGAATGATAATTTGACTTGCCAATAATGTGCAAGCACTGTAATAAACTTTAAGAAGAAAGATAAAACAACCTTTAGATACTCCCTTAGATAATTATATACTTTATACTGCTGTCTGTAGCTGTTTACTGTTGTCTGTTTGTTGTTCAGTGAAGATTTCTGGGGAAGGAAATCATTTTCTGCCATATAAGTTTTCAGTATACCATATTAATTTATGTGAGTTTTCCTAATTAAATACAGCAGATTAATTTATGTGAGTTTTCTTAATTAAATACAGCAGATTAATTTATATGAGTTTTCTTCTAAACTGTTGTAGTGTGCATTCTATCAACAGCTGTAAGCTGTAACAATTTATTCGCCTACCTCTGCTAATTCTGTTTTCCATGCATTCGCTTAATACAATTTGAAATTTGAAAAAATAAATAAATAGAAGGTAAAAATAGTTTGAGTTATCAATTAATTACATATTTTATATTTGATTGTTGAACAAATTTTCACTCTCTGTGTTTCTCTGGAGTATATTACCTTCACTCATATTCCTCGAGAATCTAATGGTGTTGTTGATTGCTTGGCTAAATGGGCTTCTGATCATATTCATGATTGGAATTTGGTGGATCGGGGCCAACTACCCTCGGATTTGTCTCATCAATTGGATCACTTGGTTGAACTTGATAGGGCCATTTAATGCCCTTGCTTTGTAACGTTTCCTTGTTTTAATAAAAAATTTACCCCCCTTGATGTTAAATTTTCATTTGTAGAAAAGACAATGAAAATTAAACATGTGAAAGGAGTGTAGTGACATCTAGTCATATCTAGTATGTTTCTAACACACAACAACATAACAAATGAAAGAAGACAATATCTATATAGCCAATACAAAATTGGTGTGAGACATAAGTGTTTGCAACTTGATGAAATTGTAGGCATTTCTTATCCATTTTTAAAAAATTTTGAACAAAAACTTCATCTTCATCAATTATCTAAAGAAGAGTCAAAATTGGATGGTTGATTTAAACCATGTTTGATTTCAATAGACATGATTCTTGAGAGCATTGATGGAATTAATCATTTGACCTTTATTGTAGAGATGTCTCATCATATATTAAATTAAATCACAAATGCGAATTGTTATATCAACATCAATGACACACGCATCTTCTAACTTTTTCATTCTTCTTCAAGAAAATTAACTCTTAGCTTTATGATTTTTAACCATTCCATGAACAAAGCTTTTAATCTACTCTATCTAGAATGCCTTTAGACACAAGAATTTGAAAATCAATTTTGAACATATTCTTGATTTGTCAAAGGTTACTTGAATTACTTTTTATTTCTTCATAAAATTGGATTACCAACACTTTGATTAGCTCAAAATATTTATTCTTTTTTATGTAGGTCATAACTTCTTTAACAACATTGAATCCTTGAGCTAGTAATTCATTAAGCCATTTCTTTGTTGCATGAGCAATACATTTCATCTCATCAATTGCAAAGGCATACTCATGAGAGATAATAGTAGGTATAGCAAATAACACTTGAGAATATTGTAGAGGTCTAACTAGGTGTTTAACATAAGAGATCAATTGAAGCACCTTTTCTTTTAGCTATTGCTTGGTCTAATAGCTTATTCATTTTACAAATGATGGAAGTAATGATAGATTGAACATTCTCAATTTATAATTGACTTGTTTATATTCCCAAATCAACCTTCAACACTTGATAATTAGATGGTTGGAGATCTCTTCATCTGTATCAACAATCAAACTACCAATTTTTGTTATCTTTGACCATTGTGCATTAGTATAAATTATAAATAACTATAACTTTCTTTGCTTGAGGTGGTTTTTCTAACAATGTTGAAATTGGTAAAAAAACCCTTACTAAAGGTTTGGAAACCCTCTTTCATTTCTCGGTAGTGATATCAAGTCATGTTAGAACTTCAACAAGAGATGAATCAACTTCTTTTGACACTTTCCTCTATTCTTGGGTATCTTGAACATATTGCACATGAGTTTGTAGGGGAGGAGAAGCAATGGGTGGGGCAAATGTTGGGAAGATGTTTTTTCAAGAGAAACATGGGAAAGTTGAACTTTGGGAATGGAGTTTTCAAGCACATGCTCCTTTTGAAAGTATCCTTAAGGTGTAACAAACTTCTCAAGAGGGAGATCTTGTGATGGGACAAGAAGAACGGGTTCTAGAATGAGAGATATACTATTGACTTACGAGAACTTAATCCTAATGATATGAAAACTTCCCTAAATGTATTTTTAAATAATGTCCTTACAAGCAAGCTCGGAGATAGAAAGCAAAGGTGAACAAGATTTCACATACTTTGTACTAAGATCATATCGATGTATCCAAGAACAAATCCATGCTAATTACAAGTTAATCAAATCTATTCTAATTTTTGAAATAATGAGATGAATATTATATTTTAAATATTAATGAATAAATTCTATACATCACATTACTTTTCATTAATATTCGTAAACTAAATTTCATATATTTAATTTTTTTAAATAACATCCCAAACATATCATTTTCTGACTAAATTAATTGTAACTTATTACTACCATATACTTAATTAATTAAATATAAATAAGGTAGTCTCACATGACTCTTCTTCTTACATCTAAGATTCTGCCCATTAACTACGAAGAATTCAAGCATATGACTGGACTATTTTTTAAATAAAAATCCACGTGAAAAGAGCCATAAGTGTGAATCAGGATAAGATGGATGATTCATTCATGTGTGTGTCATCAAGTATAAGTCAAATCAGCCCTTCTTTATTCATGAAAGAAACCACAATCGCTCCTTCCACCATTGACCACCTTCCTTTTATCAACTACTGTACAGAGAATTAGATTCTGTATCTCATATTATAAATATCATTTATGCGCCCATGGTTTAGTTGCTTGGATGATATACATTTTATATTGACTTAAAGCTGACTATACCAGATACACAAGAAAATAAACCAATATCATTGGTAGCCCATTTCCATATAAAAAGTATACTACACCAACCCACCAATGGAGTCTTACAGACAGTGACATTATGAAAGTTTAACTCCCCAAGAAGAATGATAATTTAACTTTCCAATTATATGCAAGCACTGTAATAAACTTTAACCAGAAAAGATAAAACACCCTTTAGATTCTCAAGCTGAAAAGAAAATCATTTATTCCTGTGAGTAGCTGTTTTCTGATGTCTGTTTTCTGTTCAGTGAAGACTTATGGGGAAGGAAATCATTTACTGCTATATAGTAGGCTGTTTATTGAGTTTTGCTTATTAAATGCAGCAGATTAATTTATATGAGTTTTCCTCTGAACTATTGTAGCGTGCATTCTATTAATGGCTGTCTGCTATAACAACTTATTAACCCTCCTCTGCTAATTCTGTTTTCCATGTATTCTCTCTTTTATAACGTTTAATACAATTTAAAAAATTGAAAAAAAAAAACATAAAAGATGAAAACAATTTCAATTACTAATTAATTTCTGTTGTAGAAGAAGACAATGGAAATTAAACATGTGAAAGGTGCTTAATGACATATAGTCATATCTAATATATTTCTAATTACATTTAGATATGATCACCCTAAACCAATCCTATCATATCTTAGAGAGATCAACATTTTTAAATTGTAATTTTTTAACTTTTTTTTTTTTCAAAATTGTAACAGACAGAGATGAATATTGATAACATATTAACAATGTGTTACATAATTGTTATAAAATGAAATAATTTAAATTATATTTAAATTATTTATGGAACCATACATTATATTGGTTGTTTCAATTACAAAAAAAATTGTACGATAAGTGGTATATTTCAAAAGACTGTTTTTTCTCTTGTTAATTTGAGTTAGCAACTCTTCCAACCCTTTTAACTTGTTTTCCTTATAGAATTGACTCGTATTGTTTCCTTGTATTTAGCTTATATATATATATGTCTACCTTGAATACTTAAGGATGTAATATTCATTCTTTTCTACTATCTCTATGGTGCAAAAAACCACCATCTCTTCCCACTCTTCTTTAAGTGTCATCCAAAGCCTATCTCACATTTGAGCCTTTGGGAGCTAGTCTATAGCTAACCAATGAAAATAATTTCCTCCATTTGACTTTAATCCTATTGATGAATATATTTTCTATGTCAATATTTCAATAGTAATTGGGTAAAAAAACCCTTCTCGAGATAGTGGTACCACCTTTATTAAATCCAAAGTTGCAAAAAAATTGAGAATTCTAAACTTTACAAAATGCTTTCATTTGTTCAAGTTTTTGTAAATAAAAATGTGGAAGGAAAGACTTTGGAGATAATGAACATGTAGATTTATCAAATAGAAATGATATTTTGAAAATCTACACCACAACAATAATTTGAAGGTGGATGAATAAATTTAGAATCAAACTTGTAGATTGTCAAGAATTTTGAGAAACACTAATATCATAATTTAACATAAGAAACAATACTTAAACAACAGATGGATCATCTTACGGTGGGTTCTACTCCTGTTGTTGTGGAAGACGCCTCTCCTTTGTCTTCTCGTGAGCTCGATTCCTACTTAGCTCCTATTTCGACTATCCCTTCTAAGGAGCCCTTGTTGGCTCGTTTTGCTGATGCTAACACTGTCCCGTCTGAGGAGACCTTGTTGGCTCTTTATGCTAATGTTGACGCTGTCCTTCTGAGCCTGCTCAAACCATGTTGGTTGCCTCTGCTGATCCTTCGTCCGATCTTGTCTACTCTCCTGCACAGTCGTCTCCCCTGCGCGATGGCTCCTCGCCCTTAGTGGAGAATGTGGATTCGCTCCTCTCTCCTCGCTTGGTAGACGAATGGTTTTTTGTGCCGAGAAGGAAAAAGGGACTCCCTCGTTCTGTTTCGAGGCCTAGGGCCTTGAGTTCCAGTGTTTCCCCCTCTGTTCTTGGGGTTTCTAGTGTTATTTGACAGTTGTCTGTCAGTTGTTTCTACAATTGCCAGTCAGTTGTTTCTATTGGTTCTTCTAGTTCAAGTTTTGTTTGAACTATGCTTTCTTTTGGCCCTGGAGGCTCTCTATGTAAAGGGTACAACACCCTGTAAATGCTGCTTATCTTTTCAAAAACAGATGGAGACTTAAAGTTCTAGCTAGAGTTTTTCTTACTTCTCAACATTTACAAAAGAACCAAGTGTTTTGTTCTCAATATTACAAAATTCTTCCAAGGTTCAATACCTTATCAATAAGAAAGTCCCTCATACACATAATCATCGTTCAATAATTTCATGGTTGTTATGAGAAAATGAAATATTTCAAAAATACAATATATGTACTGAGCATCTAGGGGTACTAGTGATCTTGCATCAACCAAAATGAATTAAATTTTGATGTGGCATGGATTAAAATAATTTTTATGTCTAATTTTGATTTTCTTGTCCAAAATCAAAATTTGAATAATTATTAATTGGACTGATTTTTGGTTGCTTGGTGTAATTGGAGTTTGAGTTGGAAATTGCAATTTAAATGTTAAATTGACAAAATTCAAACTTGGGCGTGAGATTTCTTGGGGGTTATGGAATGTTGCATGTTAGTAAATTAGCATTATTTTCCATAGGTAGTAATGAGACGCCCATGATGTGCATGCTCGGAAAATTTTGAATTTGGGCTCCAAATTGTGAAGGCAGTGAATTAATGTGATGGCTAGTGGAGACCTGTCATCCTAGAGGAAGTGAAAACATGCATTGGAGAGTTTGATATTTTATTTTACGAATTTTCTTTTCTTTTCCACATTGGGCATGGAGAGGGAGAATTTCAAGCTGCCAAAAGATAGTGGTGGCAAAAAGGGGGAATTTTGACAATGTTGCGGGAATCTTAATTTCTAGAATTTGGAGTTGTTGGAGGTGGCGTGGCTTTTCTTGGAGGATGATTGCAGACATGAGGAGGGCTAGTTGGAGCTTTTGAACAACAACAAATGAATTTGCAAGAACATTGGGTAGTGTGCCAATGATTTTTCTAGAGAGTGGTTGCAAGTGAAGCAAAATGAGAGGGCAAGAAGAAGGGAGGCGGATGAGAGCTGACTTGTGAATGATTTTGTTGGCTGTAGCAGATCTATGAGTCTAATTTTTAATGTTCTTCCTAGAGGGCTGCATATGTTATCTTTTCAATTTGGTTACAATTTCATGTGTTGCAGTAGACTTTGAGTAATGAAATTCTCATATGTGTGTTGCTGATTTTGATATTGGTTTAATTCAGATCATGAAATATTTATTATATGTTTGAATGTTTGAAATGTATTGAGAGTTGTAGGAATGCTACTTCATCGTGTACTTTGGGACATTTTTGAAATATTAAACTATAAAATATATACAACTTAAGGAAAATATTAAAAAAAAACTTTCTAGCTTAAGTTTGACAGTTAGGAGATTGTCAATGTATGTCTATGCATCTGACTCTTTTCTTGAGTCCCCTTCTTCCATATTGCCATTTTTTTTATCGATGAATATGTCTTTTATTGCTTTACCAAAAATCCTTCGTTGATATTCTCAAAATGAATTTAATGACTCATTAATTGTATCCAAATAAGGCCACTCTATATAGCCAAAACAAAACTGGTGTGAGACATAAGTGTTTGTAAATTGATGAGATTGTAGGTATTTCTTATCCATTTAAAAAAAAAATTGAACAAAAACTTCATCCATGTTATCAATTATCTAAAGAAGAAGAGTCAAAATTGGATGGTTGATTTCAATAGACATGATTCTTGAGAGCATTGATAGAATTATTCATTTGACCTTCATTATAGAAATGTCTCACTATCTTTTAAATTAAATCACAAATGTTCATTATTATATCAACGTAAATGACACACACATCTTCTAATTGTTTCATTTCTTCTTCAAGAAAATCAACTCTTAGCTTTATGATTTCTAACCATTCCATTAACAAAGCCTAATCTACTCTATCTAAAATATCTTTAGATAAAAGAATTTTAAAATTAATTTTGAACATATTCTTGATTTGACGAAGATTACTTGTATTACTTTTTATTTCTTTACCAAACTTGATTACCAATGCTTTGATTAGCTGAAAATCTTTGTTAACTTTTTTATGTATGGTCATGACATCATTAATAACCTTGAATCCTTGAGCTAGTAATTCATTAAGCCATTGCTTTGTTGCATGAGCAATACATTTCATCTCATCAATTCCTAAGGCATACTCATGAGAGATAATAGTAGGAATAAAAAATAGCAAAAGAAGAAATAGGTGGGGGCAAATGTTGGGAAGGTGTTCTTTCAAGAGAAACATGGGAAAGTTGAACCTTGGGAATGGAGTTTTCAAGCACATGCTCCTTTTGATGGGATCCTTAAGGTGTAACAAATTTCTCAAGAGGGAGGTTTTGTGATGGGACAAGAAGAACTGGTTCTAGAATGAGAGATATACTATTGACCTAGGAGAGCTTAATCCTAGTGATATGACAACTTCCCTAAAAGTATTTTTAAATAATGTCCTTATAAGCAATTTCAGGTATACAAAGCAAAGGTGAACAAGATTTCACATACACTTTGTACTAAATCATATCAATATATCCGAAGACAAATCTGTACCAATTGCAAGTTGCTCAAAGTCTATTCTAATTTTGAAATAATGAGATGGATATTATTTTTTAAATATTAGTGAATGAATTCTATATATCAACATTACTCTTCATTGATATTCCTAAACTAAATTTCCTATTCACTTATATTTAATTTCTAAAAATAACATCTCACCATATCTATTTTTGACTCTAATAAATTTAAATTAATTATTATCTATTATGTACTGTACATAATTAATTAAATATAGATAAGGTAATCTCACATCCAAATCTACATCTTACATCTAAGATTCTGGCCATTAATAATTGAACAACTTCATGCTTCATGCTTACATTTTTCACATGCGTTTTTAACTACTAAGAATTCAAGCATATAACTGAACTATTTTTAAAATAAAAATCCACGTGAAAAGAGCCATAAGTATGAATTAGGATAAGATGGATGACTCATTCATGACTGTATCATCAAGTATAAGTCAAATCAGCCCTTCTTTATTCATGAAAGAAACCACAATCGCTCACTTCCACCATTGACCACCTTCCTTTTATCAACTTCTGTACAGAGAATCAGATTCTGTATCTCATATTATAAATATCTTTTATGCGCCCATAGTTTAGTTGCTTGCATGATATACATTTTATATCGACTTAAAGCTGACTATACCAGATACACAAGAAAATAAACCAATATCATTGGTAGCCCATTTCCATATAAAAAGTATAATCCACCAACCCAACAATGGAGTCTTACAGACAGTGACATTATGAAAGTTTAATTCCCCAAGAAGAATGATAATTTGACTTGTCAATAATATGCAAGCACTGTGATAAACTTTAACAAGAAAAGATAAAATACCCTTTAGATCCTCAAACTGAAAAGAAAATCATATATTCCTGTGAGTAGCTGTTTACTAATGTCTGTTTGCTGTTCAGTGAAGAGCTCTGGGGAAGGAAATCATTTACTGCTATATAATAGGCTGTTTATTGAGTTTTGCTTATTAAATACAGCAGATTAATTTATGAGTTTTCCTCTAAACTGGTGTAGTGTGATGTCTGCTGTAACAACTTATTCACCCTCCTCTGCTACTTCTGTTTCCATGCATTCTCTGTTTTATAATGTTAATACAATTTAAAAAATTGAAAAAAATAAAAATAAAAGGTAAAAACAGTTCGAGCTGATTAATTAAATACATTTTATATTTAATTTAATTTCTGTTGTAGAAAAAGACAATGGAAATTAAACATGTGAAAGGTGTTTGGTGACATATAATCATATTTAATATATTTTTTAACAATTAAATTTAGATATGACCACACTAAATCAATTTTATCATATCTTAGACAAATCAACATTTTTTAATTGTAAATTTTTATCAGTTTTTTCAAAATTGTAACCGACAAAGATGAACATTGATAGTTATATTAAGAATGTGTTATATAATTGTTATAAAATGAAATGATTCTACTTATATTTAAATTATTTATGGGACCACACATTATATTGGTTGTTTCAACTACTAAATTTAGATATGACCACACTAAATCAATTTTATCATATCTTAGACAAATAAACATTTTTTAATTATAAATTTTTATCAGTTTTTTCAAAATTGTAACCGACAAAGATGAACATTGATAGTTATATTAAGAATGTGTTATATAATTGTTATAAAATGAAATGATTCTACTTATATTTAAATTATTTATGGGACCACACATTATATTGGTTGTTTCAACTACTAAATTTAGATATGACCACACTAAATCAATTTTATCATATCTTAGACAAATAAACATTTTTTAATTATAAATTTTTATCAGTTTTTTCAAAATTGTAACCGACAAAGATGAACATTGATAACATATTAAGAATATGTTATATAATTGTTATAAAATGAAATGACCACACTAAATCAATTCTATCATATCTTAGACAGATCAACATTTTTTAATTGTAAATTTTTATCAGATTTTTCAAAATTGTAACCGACAAAGATGAACATTGATAACGTATTAAGAATATGATATAATTGTTATAAAATGAAATGATTCTACTTATATTTAAATTATTTATGGGACCATACATCATATTGGTTGTTTCAACTACTAAAAAATTGTAGGATAAGTGGTATATTTCAAAAGGCTGTTTTTCTCTTGTTGATTTGAGTTAGCAACTCTCCCAACCTTTTTAACTTGTTTTCCTTATAAAATTCACTCTTAGTGTTTCCTTGTATTTGGCTTATATATTTGTCTACCTTGAATACTTAAGGATGAAATGTTCCTTTTTTCCTACTATAACTATGGTATAAAAAATGTCTCTCTTCTCACTCTTCTTTAAGTTTCATCCAATTCCTATCTCACATCTGAGCTTGTGGGAGCTAGTCTATAGCTAAGCAATGAATATTGTTCCTCCATTTGATTTTAATCCTACTAGTGAATATATTTGCTATGTCAAAATTTCTATAGTTATCGAGTTAAAAAACCCTCATCAAGATAGTGATATTGCCTTTATTAAAATCCAAAATTGCCAAAAGTCGAGAATTGTAAACTTTACAAAAAATATTTCATTTGTTTAGGTTTTTGTAAATAAAAATGTGGAAGGAAAGACTATGGAGATAATGAATATATAGATTTATCAACTAAAATTGAGATCTTGACAAAACTACACCATAGTAATAATTTGAAGGCGAACAAATAAATTTAGAATCAAACTTGCATATTGTCAACAATTTTGAGAAACACTAACATCACAATTTAACATAAGAAACAATACTTAAACAACAATTGGAGACTCAAAGTTTTGGCTAGAGTTTCTTTTATTTCTCAAAATTTATAAAAGCACCAAGTCTTTTGTTCTCAATATTACAAAATTCTTCCAAGGTTCATTACCTTATCAATGACAAAGCAGGCCTCATATACATAATCATTGTTCAATATTAAAATATAAAATATATAGAACTTAAGACACATATTAAAATAAATACTTCTTAGCTTAAGTTTGACATTTAGGAGATTGTCAATGTATGTCTATGCAACTGACTCTTTTCTTGAGTCCCCTTCTTCCATATTGGCATCTTTTTTATTGATGACTACGTCTTCTATTGCTTTATCAAAAAATCCTTCGTTGATAATCTCAAAATGCATTTAATGACTTATTAATTGTATCCAAATAAGGACACTCTATATAACCAAAATGAAATTGGTTTGAGACATAAGTGTTTGCGACTTGGTGATATTGTAGGCATTTCTTATCCATTTTTAAAATTCTTTGAACAAAAACTTCATCTTCATCAATTACCTAAAGAAGAGTCAAAATTGGATGGTTGGTTTAAACCATGATTGATTTCAATAGACATATGATTCTTGAAAGTATTGATGGAATTAATCATTTGGCCTTCATTGTAGAAATTTCTCATTGTCTTTTAAATTAAATCATAAATGTCCATTGTTATATCAACATCATTGACACAAGGATCTTCTAGCTTTTTCATTTCTTCTTCAGGAAAATCAACTCTCAGCTTTATGATTTCTAACCATTCCATTAACAAAGCCTAATCTACTCTATCTAGAATTCCTTTAGACACAAGAATTTTAAAATCAATTTTGAACATATTCTTGATTTGAAGGTTACTTGTACTGATGTGTAATTATTCATCAAACTTGATTACTAACACTCTAATTAGCTCAAAATCTTTGTTAAATTTTATATGCAAGGTCATGACATCTTTAATAACCCTAGATCCTTGAGCTAGTAATTCATTAAGTCATTTTTTTTCATGAGCAATACATTTCATCTCATCAATTGCAAAGACATACTCATGAGAGATAATAGTATGTATAGAAAACAACACTTGAGAATATTGAAGAGGTCTAACCAGGTGTTTTTAACATAATATGTCAATTGAAGCACATATTATTTTAGCTATTGCTTGGTTTGATAACATTCATTTTATAAATGATGGAAGTAATGATAGATTAAACATTCTCATTTTCTAATTTTCTTGTTTATACTCCAAAATTAACCTTCAACACTTGGTAATTAGATGGTTGGAGATCTCTTCATCCATATCCACAATCAAAATACCAAATTTTGTTATCTTTGGCCATTGTGCATTAGTACAAATTAATAAATAACTATAAATTTCTTTTCTTGAGGTGGTTTGTCTAACAATGTTGAAATTGTGTACAAATCCCTTACTAAAGGTTTGGAAACCCTCTATTATTTCTCAGTAGTGATATCAAGTCATGTTGGAACTTCAACAAGAGATGAATCAACTTCTTTTGACACTTCCCCTATTCTTGGGCATCTTGAACATATTGTAGATAAGTTTGTAGGGGAGGAGAAGAAATAGGTGGGGGAAAATATTGGGAAGGTGTTATTTCAAGAGAAACATGGGAAAGTTAAACCTTGGGAATCAGGTTTTCAAGCACGTGCTCCTTTTGATGGAATCCTTAAGGTGTAACAAACTTGTCAAGAGGGAGGTCTTGTGATGGGACATGAAGAACTAGTTCTAGAATGGGAGAAAAAAGGGGTGAGTGCAATAGAAATGGAGGGAGTCGAACAAAATCCTAGCTTGGATGAATAGGGGCATAAGAAATTACCTTCTTAGCATATTTTTAAAAAAAATCCCCAACTTTGAAAGTGATTTTAGGTTTCCTCCATATAGGTTCTTCTTATTTTGTTTCTTCCAGTTTAGGATTCAAATTGCTTAAATTTGGAGCTTTTGGCATTAATGGTTGATTTTGACTCATTGTTTTCTTTTCTTTTTTGAGTGGAGGCTTGACAAAGTTTTTACTCTTTGCCTACTCTTTCTTGGTAGGATTAGGATTATTCAAATTTTCAGCCATTCCAAGCTTTTGTCTATTACTTCTTTGCTTAATACTTTTGATAATATCTCCTCTTCATGTGCCCAATTTATCTTAAAAATAGACAAATTAAAATACTTCTATTATAGACCTCATCCAAGGTTTTTTTCATTAGGATTTTTTGGGCATGTCAACGATTCCAAACTCTCTTATTTGAAAAGTTGTTAGCCTTGAATATTTTCTCTTTCTTACTTTGTGCTTGTCTTCATAGTTAGCCCGAAAATATTTCAAGCTAAACTTGTGTTTGAAAGAGGCTCCTACAAGATTTTTTTAACATTTTCATTTAGATCAAGTACTGACCTCTTGTCAAGGACATATAGGTTGAACTTGGAGAATTCTTCTTTAGATTTTTTTTGCATGAAAAAGAGAAAATAAAGTATAAGGATAATACTGATGGGGAATTGAACACCAGGTCTATGTTTATTAGATATGAATTTTTGAACTTCACATAGTAATTTTTTAAGCTCCAATAGTGTTAATTTGTTGCTTACATACTAGGGTAACTTTTATGGTGCATCTGTGAAGCCTCCTACTCTAATACATGTAAAAGTTGGGAATTAGATGAGCTAATTTCCTCATTTTGTAATAGTAGTTGTATCCTCTAGATATAGACATTTATTTATGTTCTCTATCTATTTGATCAAATAGAACACAATTTTTTTGCTGACTCCTTTAAAATGTTTTTTTCTTTCCTTGAATTATAACTAAGGATAGAATTCATACACCTCTTTTTTCCCTAGGGTAATCATTCCATCTTTAACTAGTCCAAGGAAAGTAGCCTTCCTTTCCATAAGATAAACTAGATATAAAGTCATGTGGAAATTTTTGCATCTTGAAATTTTAACAATTGTTTATGTAAGGTGTCATCGATTAGATTTTCCCAATCAATTTTATCTTTATTTCCAAGGATGATAGTAATAAATTTGAACATCCAAGGTTTAAATTATCTAGTATTTTCCCTGCTAGAATATTTAAAAGGGTAATCAAATTGTTGATTTATGTTTGGAAATTACTCTTGAAAATCACCTTAGGAAACCTTGAGGAAAAGAACCTTTGTTTTGTCAACTAAATTTTATTTATGGCCTTTAAGCATAGGCTAAGATCCAAGTTATCAATCTAGGTTCCTTCAACAATAGTTAGTGTAATATACTTTGCATAATGAGGGATTTGAAATGTATCCTCAATGCTCTCTAGAGTGATATCTAATAACACTTCATTAGCAAGGCCAATAATTTTATTGGGATGGGGATCATAATTATTTACAAAAGTAATAACTAATTCAAGAGATTGGAAAAATGTATGGAATGCAACAACTTAGACTATCCCATATCAATAATACATCTTGAATGTGTTGTTCTATTATCTAAATATGTCATTTGCAAGAAGCATCCAAATTTAATTTCCAAGATCTATATTTGATATATCTATAAATGAAGACATTATTTTAGATGGAGGGGACACCCCCTTAAATTCATACTCCACCTCTTAAGGTTTGGGTGAATTCATATATAAGGGTTATAAAGGAATTAGTTTGCAAGTAGTGACCTTGTGAGACTATGAGGCATGTGAGTAGGTAGGAAATATGTAGATTTCTTAATTATTTAGGAATTGTGCAAGTATTTAATATGTAGATATCCAGAAGTACAAAATATGGGAGAAAGTAAGAAAGAGACAATTTTTTTAGGATTCTCAAGAGTTTTGAATTCCTACAATGTGCATAATCTAACAGAGTTATTTAGTACTAAGACAAGGTGATAACATGAGATTTTTGTAAATATGTATGTGAGTTATACAATCCCATGAGAGATTAGTTGTAATGCTCCTAACATAAAATTTTAATATAAAGATTGATTTGAAGATTGAATTCAATGAACAACATATGAGCACAAATATCACTTTGATATATTGATAAACTTCAAAATTTCATCCACGCATATGACATATCAAATACAACCCACTAATATCGATTCAAAATGATATACAATGCTACCACAACTCAACAACAACATTACTAATTTCCTTAGAGATTCCTTCAAGCTCATATGCAATCCTTGAATGAGAATGCCCTCAAGAATCAAAGGGGTTTCATCCTCTAATCCTAGTGATCATTGGATTTTCATTCAATGATCACAAACTCCTATGGGATTATTTACACAAAAGGAATTATAACACAAGTGTCCCAAAATATAGGAGAATGCCATAATGCCTATTACAAGAATTGACTCCCTATATCTATATGCTAACAATTTCCCTCAAGGAACATGTCAGCCTTGAGCCAAGGCACCAAATCCCATAATTTGAATTTCAACACGCTACACTAGGTCGGCCTTAAGGCCAAAGTAGATTCTTTTGGGGTTAGTGCACCACCTTGTGGACCTATCTACATGATTTATTTGTCCCTTCTTCCTGATACTTCACAATTGGCACCACATGTTCTAGAGGTGACCCACTCAATTCACCTGAAGGACTAGCTGTTAAGAGCCTAGAAAAATTGACACAAGATTATCCATACTACCATTGTCAATAATAAGTTTGCAGCACTTACATTTAGCCTTGCAATTGGTCTTGAATAAAGCTCTTCTTTACACAGGTTCTTTAATCTCCTTTGGTGGCTTCAATAATACTCTCTTGAACAACAAAGACTTTCTTGTCTTAGGTTCTTCTAAGTTATGAGAAGGTGACCCTACACTCTCTTGATCAACTTGCATAATCTGATTACTCCTCTTAGACCTTGTGTGGACATCTTGTGTAAAATCTAAACACTCCCAAATTTTGTGACCAAGCTTGTTACACTTAAAGCACTTTCTTGGAAAGCCTCTTCCTCTTCCTTGGTAACCTCTTCTACCAAATGGTCTCACTCCTCTGTTTTGGAAATATCCTCTCTCTAGATTAGCTTGTCCACTAGAAGTGCCTACTTCTTCACCCTAATGGTGTTGATGTCCTCTATTAGAGTGATGCCCTCTTCCTCTTGTTCCTCTTCCTCTACCTCTTCCGTGCTAATTTTTCTTTCGCATAAGCTTCTCCTATGATTTAATAGAAAATTGATACACTTCCTCAAGAGTCCTAGGTGACAAAAGACCCAATTCATCTTCTAAATTGCATCTCAATCCATTGAGGTACCTAGCTACCTTCTCCATATCCTCTTCACTATTCCCTAATTGAATCACAAGCTTGAAGAACTCCTATGTATATTCTTTCGCACTCATATCTTCTTACTTGAGGTTTTATAATCTTTTGAACAAGTTAGTATGGTAGTCTCTAAGAAGGAACTTAGCTTTCAGCTTGGCAACCATTCTATCCTAGGAATTTATCTTCTCCCTGTTCTTCTTTCTTCTTTCTGACTGAACGTAAATCCACCACATAGCAATGTGGCCTTTGAGTCTTATACATGCAAAATTAATTTGTTTCTCCTCTACCACTTCTTCTTATTCACAATATTTATCAAGTTCATTGATCCAATCAATGAGTTCCTCTCCATTGAGGCTTCTTGAGTAAGTGGGAAACTCTATCTTGGGCTTGGCTCCAACCCCTATGACTTATCTCTGTAATCTCACCTCAACCCCATTAGATTCTTCTTCTTCTCCATAAACTACTTCTTATTGGGTTTGTTGCTCCTCTTCTTCACTGTCACTTATATCTCCCATAGGTAATCCTCTCCTCTGTGCCTGCTCCATGACATCCATTCTTGTCATGAGATTCTACAACAATTCAAAAACCCCTTCATCCATGCCTCTTCTAACACCTCCTCTTGGAATTATTCTTAGTGGAATCTTTCCCAATCACTTATTGCTTTGATACCAAAAATTGATGGCAACCGTTAAACTCCACTTCAAAGACTAGTTTTGAGTTGTTTTAATTTAGTCTTCAAAACTATGAGCATGCAGGCATCACAAGATGGGGATATCAAGACAAACATACACAACATAAAGGCACAATAGATTAAGTATAATCATCAACTTCGCGGCTTTATTGGAAGAAACAAAGGAAACATTACACAACCAACTATTATGTGAATGCTCAACACCAATCTTTCTTGAAACAAAGACAATCGAGTGATGAATGAACTTGATGGTGAACTGGGTCAGTCTATTAAGATTTCTTTCCAGGGTGCAAACATGAGCAAGCAGGCCATTGGAGTTTTCTTCCTTCACAACATCTAACCTATTAGTCTCTTCAGCCCGAGCCTGATGATTCAAGGAGTTCGATGTGGGCTCCTCCAAAATCATCTGGTTCAACTCTAGGAAGTGATTGGGTCCTTCCATTTACTCCTCCATTTCCTTGATTGTGTCATGCTTGATGTTCTTTTGACCTTTTCCCTGCTCTGAGCTGCTAGATATGTCATCCACCAGAACCTTCAGCTTGTGTTTTTCTAGCCTATTAGACCTCTGAACACTAGCCTATTCCACCCTCATGTCAATGCTCGCGGCCACCATAGTTTCCTTAGAATTTTTGGACTCAATTTCATCCTTATAATTTTTTCTAGGAGGTTCCTCAACATAGAAGGTTATGCCCCTTTTCCCCTTCTTTTGTTCATCTTTGGTTTTGGCAGGCATTTTTTCCTCTTTCTTAGTAGGGGTGTTCTTTAATTCACAGAGCCCAATGATGGCCTTGGTTTGAGCCAGCCCCGCACTAACCTTCTTCTTTTTAGTAGGAGGCTTGGGTTTAGTATCAATAGGTGGTTGGTTGGCAGTGGGAGGGAGATTCCTCTTAGAGCCCACATAAACAATTGGGGAGGGTTTTGAAGGGGAAGGATCGGAAGCTCAGGTTCCTCAACTCTGATAGCGGATATGGGTTTCGGAGGGCAAAGGGCAAGGTGAAAATGGTAAAGGTGAAGGATAAGCATTTGGTGGAGGGGTAATGGGGGCGTTTATCAGGATTCTTAACTTTGTGAGCTTCATGGTTTCCTTGACAAATATTTCAAGTGATGAAAGAAAAAAATAGGAAACTAATAAGCATCATATGTTAGAGATGATTCAACAACAACAAATGATAGAAATAAAAAACTTTAAACGACCTTCTAAGGTGATATATTTCATTATGGCAAGGCACACCCGATCCCATGGTGTAGGAAGTTTTCTTTGGTCAAAACTTGCATGGATTTTAGTGGGTTGTTCGTTCTCCTTGAAGAAGGTCTTCAAACTATCCATGTCTTGCACCTTCATGTGTTTCTTAAGCTTCTGCCCAAAACATGAAATCCCTGTGGGTTTGGCGATAACATCTTCGTTAAGCTCAAAATAAATACCTGCCACAGTAACCCTTTTGTCACACCAACTATTAGAAAACTAAGTTGAAAGTTTCTTATCATGGCAGGTGATCCCACGATGCTGATTTACAATTTCTGGGAGATTTTGATTTTTGTTGAAATCACATATTGTTAGAAAATATAATGATTTAAGCCTTAAAAAGTTTCATTTGAAGGATTCTAATTGAGGAGAGTTTGATCAAACCACCTTAGATCAAACCCCCTTGGATAGAACCCCACTAGTTTTAAACCATACCTATAACGGAGTCTCCTTTTCACCTATCAAAATGTTGATAAAAAACCACTTTTGATTTACCTTTTGGGGGATCAAATGAATTCATTTAAAATTTATTTTTTGTAAGTATGTAGTCCTTATTATAAGCTTCCCAAAAAGTATAATTTTAAATAAATTTAATTTTATATTATATTTATTTTTTATTTCTTGTGAATGTAGGTTTTTCACCGAAAATCAAGCTCTTTGTTATGCACATGTGGAAAAATAGCAGATTATCAAAAAAAATTGAAAAATATGAGTGCGCCAGATATTGAAGTCCTTGATCCAATAAAAAAAAATTGAATTTCGATACATACAAAAAACGTTGTGTTATACGATCCACCTATGTCTAAATAGTAATTCGTTTGACTTCAAAACTTGATTAAGGAAAAAATATTCAATAAAACACTATGAAACCAATTGGAAGCACTAGATATTGTAGTTACAAATCTAAATTAAAAACAATTAGAATTTTATCCTTCATGGAAAAAAAAGTTGTGTTATACAGTGAGTGTCACTCCTTAAAAATGGTGTTTACTGAAAAAAACTAGTTTTCAAAGGAGATGAAAAAAGAAGTGCAATCTGATTCCAAATTTTTTGAAATAAATATATTTAGAATCTACAAACAAAATTTCACAAATAACTAGTTTGCATCATCTTCAAATTCCTCACGGTTTAACTGCTATAGGTGCCTGAAAGTGAATATTTAGTTAGAAAAAATTAGTTCAGTGTCCATTTTGGCCAAAAATTGTAAACCAATATTGTGGGAACACCCTAGGCCTTTAAACACTCCATTAGAGGGGCTATACCACCTTCCATGCAAATGTGCCAAAAAAGAGCATCCCAGTGAAATTCGTCGCAGGAGCTTGGTTCGGTTCTCACACAGTCACCACCCATGTTCAAGCATAGAGAGGAGTGAACAGTAACAAAGGTAAGAAAGATAGGATTTTTTCAAATTGTAGAAGGGCAGTGTAAATTGAAATATTATCAAAGGAATAACTGTCATAAAAAATTTACATATCCTGCCTAATTAAGGCGATAAGATCTTCCCATGTACAATTAGGCACTTCCAAAGGACTTAGGGTAGTGAAGCAATTACAAGTAGTGATGAATTAATTCAAGGCAGAGTGAAAATCCATCATGAAATTGGAA
This sequence comes from Sequoiadendron giganteum, assembly GCA_007115665.2. Lineage (NCBI taxonomy): Eukaryota > Viridiplantae > Streptophyta > Pinopsida > Cupressales > Cupressaceae > Sequoiadendron > Sequoiadendron giganteum. The sequence continues at coordinate 529,146,364 of CM021108.1, forward strand.
GCAATAATTATCAAGCCATAATTAAACAAAGGTTTGAGAGAGTTAACAAAAAATTTAGTCGCCTGCACGTTCAAAATGAATAATAAGCTCTTAATATTAGGAGAAGCCTCGTACAAATGACAAGAAAGCACATAATCCAATGGGGAATCCAAGTAGGCAAAAAATACAACTTAGACCACATCCCATTCACCCAAATGTATCCGTCCATCTCATCATACATTCTCCACTTCATACCAAAAACAAGGGTGAAAAGACAGGTTGTCCAACCTATGAATGAGGTATTAGTCTTCATCATAAATGGTTAAGTTTCTTTTGCTCCTCAAGGATAAGTCCTTGGACATTCAAGGGGAGGCCCACCATATTCCTCCAACATTTTTAAGATTCCCAGGAAGATCCCAAATTGGTTAACGAGTCAACAACATTATTGCCTTCTCGAAAGGTGTGAGTTAGATTCATTCTTTCAAATTTGTTGAGCAAGAATTGTATATCAACCAAAATATCCTTGATATTCCAACCCTAACAATAATTTTTATTGATGGATTCAATCATAGATTTGGAGTCTCCCTTAATGTGTAGATTATTTATACCTAGAGTAACAACAATTTTGACTCCACTCAGAAGCGCTCTTGCCTCTGTTGTCATAGAGGTTTGAATCCCAATACCACTAGCAAATCCAACAACCGTTCTGTTATTCTGATCTCTAATGACCCTAATGCTAGCCAGGCTAGGATTACCTTTCGTAGCACCATCAAAATTAAGTTTGTGCCAACTATCGGGAGGGGGTTTCCAAACGGTGTTTATCCTAGCTAAGGATTTTGAATTGTCAAAGGAGTTGAGATCCAAAGTATTGTTCCAAGAGCTAGGCATAGTGATTTCCAAGGCAGAGGGAGGTTTGTTTGGAGGTTTCCAAACATACAAGGATATATTCTCAGTAATTAGTCTAAAGCAAATACTAAAGACCTCCTTTGAGCTTTTTTCTACATTTGAAATATCGTATTATTCCTTTCCTTCCATAAACACCTGCAGATAATGGGGGGGGGCTATCACCAAATTTCTTTGGGTAGAGGGTGGTAATAGAGACAAAGCCAGTTATCCACAAAGCTCTTAAGATCTCCATTCATGGTCTAATAAATACCCTACTTTTGAAAGGTATACTCCCAAAATTCAATAGCAAACAAACAATGGAGTAATAGGTGAGGGAAAGACTCCTCATCATTTTTGCATAGCATACATTCGTTATGGAATATTTGAAATCCCCTTTTTCTTAAGTTGTCTTGTATGAGGATCCTATTATGACTCTCCGTCCACCAAAATAAATTAATTTTTGGCATAAGTTGCCTATTCCAAACATGTTTCCAAACACTATTCTAGGTTAGATAATAGACTGTAAGCAGACTTTACCAAGAGATTACCCTTGCTTTCCCTTGTTCAATACTTTTTTGCATACCTCCACCTTGTCATAATCCTATACTTCTATGCATATGTTCATGATCCTGATATTTGTATTCCCCTATCTAGGGTTAATCTCATGATGCTTTGGTCAATGCCAATTTACTTGGGATTGACCCTACACTGAATTTTTTTTTAAATTCTTAATTTCTTGACTCCCACCCTTTTCACTAGCTATTATGAGCTAACTAAGGGGACATTTATGTGACTTGAGAAAATTATTATAATATTTTTTTGGATCTTAAAATATAACAGTCTCTATTATAATTAGGATTCACATCTAGTCATCTACATGCTTGAGAATGTTGTCTTCAAATATTTACTCAAGATCATAAATCATATCCAACAAAGGATTTGACCTAGGAGAACTTACCAATAGTGACCACTTCCCTAAAGGAATTTGAATATTGTTGGCATTACAAGAAAGTTTATACATAAAAGATAAAGATGTTCTTGTTCTTTTGAAGAATAAATGTGTATCTGACTTGTGGGCCACATGTTAATTTAATAATTTATTTAAAATAGTATGCCCCAATCTTGGCACACAAGGAAAAATAGATTAAGTTCATTATAAATTATATTATTGACATGTATATGTGTGTCCAATAAGCATTCTACGTGGTACCTTTTTCTCTCAAAGCCATATGGAAGGATTTAATTGGATCTAAACTACCAATTCATATCATATTTTTCATGATCAAATGAAGTCATCATAACATAAAATTTACATAAAACTACCCTTGCAATAATAATTTAATAAAATATAGATTTTTGTATATTTTATTTTCTAAATTTTCTAATCAATAAGGTTCAATACAAAAATAAATACCTATATTCAATGCAAGTAGAATAATAGTAGATAATGGGGAAAAATAGAAAATAAGATACCTCTTTCTATTAATGTCTTTCTTTCAACATGAAAAATAATAATTTGGGTTATATGAAAAGAGTTATGGATTATGAAAAATGTCTCTAAATTATAATTAGTTTCATTTAAAATTTAATAATATCTAATTATGCAATGAAAAAGTACCAAAAACATTATGTCACAAATATTAGTACAAATGATTTAATTTTAATAAATTATAAAAAGATTTTATTTCTATCTCAAGTTTTGATTAAGGGGAAAAACAGGTTTTGAATGGACCTGAAACCAATAACAAGAAGGTTTTGACAGGGACCCGAAACCCAACCAAAAAAATAACGCTACTTAAAGATACACATAGAAAATCAATAGCCAAACAACAACATAAATACATCAACACAAGGTTAAACAGGGAACCTTGACCCAAAACACCAGGAATAGGGACCTAGAGCCCAATTAAAACAAAAGCACCACCTAAGTCAGTCAAGCAACAAAGCATGACATAAAAACCACCTAGAACAACCAGGCAACCATCAACATGTAACAACCAGACCGCAACAAAACACTCAACAATACCCATGAAATACACACTCCCCACCTCAATAGGGAAGTTATAAATCAGAACTAAACACTAAAGAGCAACATCCTTAACATAGATCCAGTCCACCTAAAACACCAACCCAAACTCTACCTCAATAAGAGAGGACTCCCCTCTATAGGAGAGGATGAAATGAAAACCTTTACCACCAGAGAAAGAACTTCCCACCAAGACCATAACATCCCTCTCTACCTTAATAAGAGAGGGCTCCACCTCAGAAGAAGCAGTCTCCACCTCCATAGAAGACATCCACTATGGAGCCAGAAAGAAAATAACAACCCCCAAAGAAAGGCACGACATGGCATCTTTTAGTAAAGCAATGAATTAGAGCATGGAAGAAGCAAGAGAACACTTTGCAACCAAAAACCAAGAGAGGAGAAACCACTAAGCTAAGAGCATAAACATTTGAAGAAGCTCAATAATCAGGGCCTTTAAGCAAAAGACAGGAAGCCACCCAACCTGTAGCAAAACATAAGACTTCAGCAACAGGAACACAACCGAACCAAACTGCACTAGCACCACCATAATAACAAGGATCTCCACTTCAAAAATAGAGGGAGCAGAGACACCCCTCAAATCCGTGAAAACTTGGGTCTTGAAATAGCTCTTTGTATATAGCCCAATCAAGAGAACAAAAGAAAAAAGTCCTCTGAAATAAACACAAACCCCTTCCACAAATGAAGCATTATAAACCAGAAGGGGCTCCAAACCACCCAAGCTCTTAGGGGACTATCTCTGCCCTCTAGAAAAACACTTCCAGCAGCAGTATGGAGGGAAAAAAACCACTCCACAATAGCCTCTATAGTATAAGAAATCAAATAATATGTTTTGCCTTACCCTTCCAAAACCACCCCTTGTTTGGGACATGAAAACAACAAAATTGATAGGAAAAGTTCTTTTAAGTAGAGAATTTATGTGAAAACCAACCCCACGAAAACCAAAAGTTGCGCACCAAAGGGCAAAAGCCCATCCCCCAATCGAAAAAGACACTCCCAACAATTATAAAACCATTCATTACACCACCATCTAAGAGTCACCAAAAGCAAAAGAAAGCTTACCAGCCTAAACTGGACAAGCCCAGAAGAGGTTCTAAAAACCACAGAACCCCACAAGCCACAACAGGCGCATGAGTAGCCAGCACAAACCACAAACAGAAGCACCTCCCCATCGCAAGAAAAGGAAAATAGAACCAAGGGAGCTTCCACACCAACAGAAAGAGCAAGTCCGCTCAGAAAGCAGATGCAAGGAAGAAAAAAATCCCAAGCCACAACAGTCTCACCAGACCGGCTCGCAGCAAAAGCCTCTGTCGACCACGAATGAAGCCAAGAAAACCTAGCGAAAAACACAGCGATGATGACCAAGCACAGAGGGAGAAGAGACTGCACGAACCCAAGCAAACCAAAATTTGCATCATATCTTTAGAATTTGACCCTCCATCTCCATCTCTATTATACGATTTCAAATCGTCATTAAGAACTTGAAGACAAATTAAGTTGTTTGTCTCGATCCCATAGACTTTTTAGTCTCCTGAACGTCATTAAAATCTTTCATTCATTCATTCAATCTCCGGCTCCGCTCCTCTTTCCACCCATGCCCTCCATCCTTTCTCTCTACTATTAGTTGTTAGGCTTGTATATTATTGTATTTCTTCTCTCATAGGATTTATTTCTATCTAAAGTTATTTATAAGAAAGTATAATAAATGTTTAATTAAACAATATTAAAAATGAGAGAACTTACCTATTATATTTTTAAAATTAAAAATAGGATATACATATATAATACCACAAACACCACAAATCATTAGTTTACATTATCTTCAAATTATTAATAGTTTACTTGTTATGATCGAGAGAAAATGATTTTTTAAACATTGATTTACATGATCGACTTAGGCCAAAAAGTGAGACACCATATTGACCTAGATGAAATTATTCCTAGTAATTTGACAACTTGCCTAGAGGTATTTTTAAGTAACATTGTCCTTACAAGTAGGTTTAGACATAGAAGATGAAGGTGAACAAGATTCTACATGCACTTTTTGCTAAACCAAATTGGCATATTAGAAGATATATCTATGTTGGTTGAGATCAATACTAAGCCACTCAAGATTGATTTACAGAAAAATTAGTCTATGCTAATTTTGAGATAGTCAACATGCCAAGGATATAATTTTTGGGCATTGGTGAGTGGATTTTAGGCAATATCAACAATATTCCTCATAGTGTATGCAAGCTTCTAGTTTAAATTGTGTATGTTTTCTAGTCAATGTTTCGGATCATGTTTAGTATTCCTCTTCCTAATGGCAGATTACTAAGTGTGATCTGAAATGTCAACTAAAAAATATACATAGTTTATACTAGAAGTTTGTATACACTACTTCATGAACTATGGAAAACTCATACCAACTAATATTCCTCATAATTATTCATAAAATTTCTTATTCATTTATATTTAATTTCTAAAAATAGCATTTCAATTTATCATTTCCAGACTCTAATTAATTTAGATTGATTATACTTTTTTACTTACATATACTTAATTAACCTAGATTAATCTATGAAAATATTTTTACACATACACTCTTCAAGTTGATTCGCCTCAAAATCTTCATGTTACATCTAACATTTTGTCCATTAATAATTGGACAACTTCATTCTTACATTTTTTCATCAAAATATTTTTATATTAAACTAGTATATCTATCCTTAGAAAAATTATGTAAAAGATATTATTCTCCATACACCTATTTTTACTGGATTTATAATTTAAGTGAAAAAGACTCCTAAGAATGATATATATTAACAAATTTTACATAAATTTGTTTAAAATAGATATACCAATATAATATATTACAATATTATAAAAATATATATCTAAAATAAAAATCTTTCTAACACAAATAAAAAATTTAATCCATTAATTTTAATTACTAAAAATTCAAAACATTAAATTGAACATTTTATTAGGGATGTTATGAAATATTTTAAAAATAAAAGGTTGCGTATATAAATGAGGATGAGATGGGTGACTCATCAATTATTAAGTCAACTTAGCCCTTCTTTATTTATCAAAGCATATCTCATAATTATAAATATCCTAAATTTTGGGCCAATAGACTTGTTGTTTACATGATATACATTTTTTATTGAATTAAAAATTGATTACCCTTTAAACACAAGAAAAAATCAATTGAGATATTTTCATAATTCAAAAAATTTCAATAATTTTATCAAAGAGTCTAACCATGTCAATACCATGTTTTATGATTTTTAACAAGAAACCATAATTTCATTAATATTTCATATTGAGCCTAACTATTTTTAGATTAATTGTATGTTTATTAAATAATTGTGTTTGTTTCGGTTTAGTATTGTAATAAGAGGAAAGATAATAAAGTACAAGTTCAAGTGATTAAAGTGTCGAAATTAAGCGATTAAAATGTTTAATATTGTGGAGATCCAAATTAAAGTTTTCAAAGTGGTGTCTAAGATACTAATTTAGTAGTGAATCTTTGATCTTTGATTATTTAATTTTTAGTAGTAATTTTTAAATTGATATCTAATATTAATATTTTTGAGGAGTTAAGTATTAAGAAATTTAGTATTAGTATCAATAAGCTCAAATACTCATGTGAGCTATATTTATAAATTGTAAGGAAAAGAAGAAGATATTGTTAGAAAAAAATTATAATGAAAGGATAAGGAATGTAATGCTGAAAAATTGCACCTTGTGCAATTTTGCATTACATAACCTCCCCTTTAGCCTAATTAAAGTCAATAAGGCAATTCCCCTTTTGCCTAACTTTAATCTTATCCCTAACCACTTTATTTTTGGTTGTCTAAGTGAACTTTTGTCGTGGATGCTAGCACGACACACAAATGTTTGTGCCCCGCGTGAACGTCCCAAAAATATTACTATTCGTGTAGCCATTAGGACATTACAATTCCTACCTGCCCACGAATTGTAACACCTTTATGGCTTGCAAACACGTCGAAAACACCCATTTGCATGCATTTTCTCCATTCTAACCTCTCATCTTTCATTCCTTCAATCAAGCTCTCACTCTGCTCAATCTTTTTCACTCTAGCTCACTTTCTACATAATTTTCTCTCATTCTTGCAAGCTCTCTCACGTCTTGGCTCTCTACACCAGTACTTTGGTTCTCTTGGCACATTCTGGGTGTTGCATACTCTCCTTTCGACTTCACTAGCTTGCTAAAGGGAGGGTAACTACATCCTTTCTCATTGCATTATCATTTATTTTTATAGCTATTGTTATTCTAAATTATCTATCATCTCGTCTATCTATTTTCATGTCTATTATATTTTCTATCTATTTACCTGGTTGTACGTGGAGATGCGAACACCTATGTGAGGGGTTGACTAAGGCAATCCCCTAAAACAACACCAACAATTTTTTTGTTTCCGTGTGTGCAGGTTTTGAAGTTGTTGCATTACGTGAGGCTTCATTGCATGGACCTCTTATGAGTTCTCCTCTGTTACACCTTGTTATTTCATTTCATTTTGTTTAATCTATGCATGTTATTTCCTTTTCTACTATTTATATTATTTTGTTAGTTTAGCCCACATTTAAGATTTTAATCACCAAATAGCTAGTTGGCTCTTTGTCGTATCTATTAGCAAATTTTGTTTTTCAGTTTGTATGAGACTACAACATGTTGCAGGGACATCCACTCATCGTGATGTCATCCTCAATCAAGAGCCTACTAGTTTGCTCGTGGGACCCCTGAAGCTTGCTCTTTCATTTTTTGAAACTCTTGTCCCTTAATTCTTCATTAATAAATAATAAAACATAGACCATCTCCCTTGTCTTCCCATTTTTGTCACCCGAGCTTTGGACCTTGAGGTAGTTGAGGAATATTTGCCCTTAACAGGGGGGTATCAATTTTCCTACTCTAAATTTTGGTGAACCCAACGTGAATTGTCCTTATCCTAATCTTTTCTTGAAGATTTTCTTCTCTCCTATTTGGGCATTTTCTTAACTGAGTTTTGTGACACTTTTATGAGTTTCACAACCCACTCTACTACTTATGAACATGTAGTTAGAAGAATTTATCAACATCTAGATATGGGTTCAAGAAGACAAATTAGTCCACCCCATTCTGGTCCTAAGTTTGATCAGTTCAGTATAGGATTGTCACCTAGTTATGCCCCTCCTTTTGATTCTAATAATCCTTTAACATAAGTTCAAGTAAATCCTCAATGAAGCACCCCTCCTATTGGCTCTTCCTCTTCTATAGATCACGAGTCTGCTCTCAGGGTCCCCTTTGAGCAGGTCCAATATTTGGATGAGAGGTTAAAAGAGTTAAAATATTTTCTAGGCAGAGATGATACATACACTCAATCTACTCCTCTCACTTGTCGTCTAAGGGATTTACTTATCTCAGACCACAGAGGTCTTGAGCTAATTCAAAGGATAGCTAACATAGTAGAGACCAATTTCCCCTCATACACTTCTATCTTGGGTAATCCTCAAGATGTCTAATCAGAAATCACTAGTACACAATTACATGTTCTAATACCAGGAGTGTTCATGCATATGGTAGACACTATTCCTTTTGTTCCTTCTTTGACCATTGTTGATAATACCAACACTATGCCTTCAAATGGTCCTGGAGTCAGGCTGAACCGTGTCCCTTTGGGATATGAGATCCCTATATCTGAAACTCGAACCTCTATCGTACTTCAACTAGTCAGGCTTCGTCAATCGACCCCATCCTAAATGCTTTGTTATAAAACATGGGATGGATACAATCGCAATTGGATAGCTTGACTAGCTCTACCTCTCAAACCACATTGCAACCATATTATTGTTGTAGTCCTTTAGCCCTCGCCATTCTGAATGATCCTATCCCTCAAGGGATATAAATTCTTAAGTTTGATAAGTACAATGGAAGGGGTGACCTGCAGACCCATGTCTCATGCTTTACTACCATGTGTGCTAATTTCTTCCATCGGGATGCTTTGTTAACAAAGATATTCCTTTGATCCATCAAGGATGTTGCATTGGAGTGATACTTCTCACTTTCTGACAACTCCATCTTCTCTTTCGACCAATTGGTTGATTGGTTCTTATAATACTTTCACGCAAACATCGGACCAAATATCACTTTTATTGATCTTGTTTATTGCAAGAAGGGACTCATGAGAAAGTAATTGATTTCATTTCTTGATACTAATCCTTGTTTTCCTAAATATATCTTATGCCCTATCAGATATTGGTGTTCAACGTGTGTTCATCGGAAACCTGTTGCCAATGTTGAGAGAGAAATTTCTGAAGAAATACTCTTCCTTTTCCCATCTGTGTGTTGCATTAAGAGAATACCAGTAGATGGCGATGCAGTATGAGGTTCCCTCCTCATCCTCTCATCCTGATAATTGGTTATTCATGTCTATTTCTAGGGAGCCTAAGAGAAATAAAGCAATAAAAAATGTAGTTTTTGTTCCTACCGAAAAGAATTCTATTGGACGGAATAGAATTTTCACAAAATTATCTGAGTCTTGTGCTAATGTCCTTCAAAAGATATTAAAAGATGGCTTAATCTCTCTCCCAGAAATAAGACCACTGTTTGAGCCTTATCTAAGTTGGTATGATGCACAAAATTTTTGTCAATACCATCGAGTCCCCGGTCATGATACTAAACATTATGTGCATCTTAGAAACATCATCCAACACCATGTAGATAACGGTTCTATCTGAATCGATGGTAAGAAACAAAATTCTAATAAATTTGTACCCAAGCCTAATAGCCAACTACATATATACACAAATCCTTTCCCTTCTCATTTTGCTAACCTGATATCAACTACTTCTTCATATTTTTATCCTAGCCCTTCTGAGTACATGAACACAGTCTCATTCACTTCTATTCCTCCTTCAAGTCGTGTGGAAAAATTCTTAAAATTGCATTCACACCACATGACTTGCCTCTGAATAGGGAACCTTCTCTACTATACGTCCTGACTCAAGTCAATGGAAACATCATAATTGGTGTTATGGCTGACCCTGCTAATAGGGTTAGTGTCATTATAGAGGAGACCCTCTTTATCAACAATTTACATAAGGAGAGGTATGAGGAGTCAAAGACTACCATCTGTACTCATGATGTATTTTTCATGCCTCCTATTGGTTTTATTTCTTTGTTGGTCCTTGTTGGGCCGGAATCTGTTGATGGCTCATTTGTTGTGATCCCTAAATTTGACCTGTTTAGAGTGAGACTAGGCATTCCTTGGCTAATCTCCATGAATGAGGTCACTTCAATTGTCCATAAATGTCTAAAATTTCCTCATGACAACATAGTGCATACTATTCAGGACATTGGGTATAAACCATTTGTGTCGCGTGGGGGCTTCTCTCTGGATCATTTTTTTCCCATCCCTATTAGAACTTTACCGCCCCATGGAAACTTATTCTACAGGGCCTATTATAGGTACAAGACAGAATTTGTGGCCCCTAATGCTATTTTACCGCCTTCTTCTCATGTGATTTCGATGAAGGTCTCTATGTGTGCGTAGCAACGTCCCTTGTCCTATGCACCTTCTCTTCGAAGGCTAAGCGAAAGTAGGCCCTCGCCAATAGACCTTCTCCTTCTTCTTCTGCGACTTCACAACCCTTGGTGGTGTCCTCAGTTCCTTCTACTGTGCCTAGTACGTGAAAAGGAAAGGTGTCTGTGTTGTGGAGGTCTAAACTACAAGTCTTCCAACTCCTGGTTTTTCCCATAATTAGCTAACCCACCCTCTATGGTAAGAAAAAATGGGCACCTAGAATTGGATCATCTTCCCGTGTTCTAGCATCTTGGCCCCTGCGACCTCCTCTTGTTCCTCCACCTGCTCCAAAAGTAGAAAAAGGTAAGGAGCCTATGGCCAAGACCCCTGTCTCTATTTTTGGAGTTTCCTATTTTCCTCCTATTCCTCCTCTTGTTCCTCCTTAGGATCCTACTCTTTTGTTGGCAATGACTACAATGATTACTCCTCTAGTTAAATAGGATCCCCCAAAATATTCTCAGGCTACCCTTCTTGGTGCCCATAGCTGCCATAATTAACTTGCATGCGAGTGTAAATGTCACCATCAGGCATTGGCCTAGGAACGCGAGGCCTCATAGAAGACCGAGGGGGAGCCTACTATTCCTACTTTTTCTTCTACTTATGTTCCTGTTCTTGTTCCCATCTTTGTCTCTGCTTTTGTTCCCATTGCCTTTGTCTTGCTTCCAAATTTTTCAACAAACCTCGATGAACCTCCCCTTAAGAGGGTGTAGGTGTTCATCGCTCCTTCCTCGTAGCCTCCTTCATGACCTCTTTACCAAATCTTCCTCCTTTCCCCGAGTCCGTTGACATGCCTCATACAAAGGTTGTGTCCTTTGTGGATCCTTATCCTTCTTCTTCTTCTGATGCAAGGATTCCACATCCTCCTCTTAAGCACAAGTTTGAGCATGTCCTCTCTCCCAAGGATAGTCATAAGAAATCATCTTCTTTGTCTTCTTTCACATCTCTATATCCTCTAGTTTGTTCCATTCTTATGAAAGAAACATCTCCTACTTCCCCAGATTTTGTCATTGGCCCTCTTTTGGAGATTGGAAATGACTCTCTGGTTCATCCACCTCCTTTTTTTTAGTCACAAAAATTCACTCTGGAGAAGTGTATGTTTGAATGGATGGAGGACATCCCGACTTTTTCATCTATCTTTGCTAGATCGATGACCTTGAGGGGGCCTCCTCCCTAGCCCTTGTTGCAGGCGAGTTGGATAGCACTACCCTTTCTATTATCCCTCTCCAAGCTTGTCTTCCCTCCCCTTATGATGATCTAGATTGGGAGCAAGACAACTTGCTAGAGGTGTCAGACTAGAGGAGTACCTCTTCTTTATGTTTAGATTAGATTTTTGTGTGTTTGTTTGTGTTCCCTTGTGCTTGTTTGTTTATGTTTGTGCTCTCACCTAAGGACCTTTGATACCCTTGTAGGTACTTGGATACATGAGAGAAGATATGTCGTAAACTTTTATTTTCACACTGAAGACGATGCGAAGTGTTGGGGCACTTAGGCCTCTTCCATGTTGACCTGAATTTTTATTTATCTTCATGTGCTCTTCTTCCCATTCCAATCTATTTGGGGGTGATGACAGTTCATACATATTATATTATAGTATATTTATCTATATACATTTATGATCAGTTCCTAAATAATTAGATCCCTTTATGATCTTGGTGTCTTTGTCTTTTCTCTTCTTGATGTTGTGGATTCTATTTGTTGTCCCTCATGTGACAACATTCCATGAATATGTCTTGCCATGTATGTCATGACACAACATCTCTTTGTCTTTTCTTCTCCTTAGAATGACTTGTGCTCCTTTTCATAGCACACGTCATTCTAAGGGGGGGCTATCATATCTAGATTATCTTTATTTTTCAAAAATGTATGTCTTAAAAATCTTGATGTATCATGATCTCATCGTCTAGCTTGGGAGCAACCTGACTAGACTTGTCTTGTCTTTTCGTGATAGGGGTTCTCCTCCCTTGTGGGGTTTGTTTCTATCACATTTCTTTATATCTTCTTGTCATATGGTCTCTAGCATAAAATAACTTGCTAGCCACATTTATCAACGACATCATCTTTTGTCTGATCAGATATTCTCATATCTATTTTTCACTTTTTTTCCTAACGTGTTTTTCTGCAACTAACATGTTTGTGGTGAGATTGTTGTTAGCTTTGCAGGATGGAAGACTTGTTTCCTCTTCGTGTCTTGGCTCAACTTCTTAATTGCATATATCGGATTGAAAACCTACGTCCTCTTCATCCTGGGTATTTTCTCTTCAACCTCTTTCTCTCTACTTTATCTCACATGTGTTAGAATACATACATATGCTTGCTAAAATGGGGGCAAATGTAATGCCGAAAATTGCACCTTATGCAATTTCACATTACATGATCTCCCCTTTAGCCTAATTAAAGTTGATAATGCAATTCCCCTTTTTCCTAAATTTAATATCGTCCCTAACCCCTTTATTTTCTATTGTCTAAGTAAACTTTTGTCATGGACGCTAGCACGATGTGCAGACATCTGCGTGTCGCATGAACGTCCCAAAAAGATTCTTGCCTACGTAGTTGTTGGGATGTTACAATTCCCGCCTGCCCATGAATCGTAATGCCTCTATGGCTTGCATGCATGCCAAAAATTCCCATTTGCATGCCTTTTCTCCATTCTAACCTCTCATTCTTTCATTCCTTCAATTGAGCTCTCATTTTATTCAATATTTTTCACTCTAGCTCACTTTCTACACCATTTTCTCTCATTATTGCAAGCTCTCTCAGGTCTTCACTCTCTACACCATCACTTTGGTTCTGTTGGCACATTTTGAGTGTTGCATACTCTCCTTTCAACTTCACTAGCTTACTAAAGGGAGGGTAACTACATCCTTTCTCATTGCATTATTGTTTATTTTGATAGCTATTGTTATTCTAACTTGTCTATCATATTGTCTATCTATTTTCTTATCTATTATCTTTTCTATCTATCTATCTGGTTGTATGTGGAGGTGGGAACACCAACATGGGGGTTTTACTATGGAAAGCCCCTAAAACAACCCCAACAATTTTCTTATTTCTACGTGTGCAGGTTTTAAAGTTGTTGCATTGTAGGAGGCTTCATTGCATGGACCTCTGTGAGTTCTTCTCTTCTTTTCCACCTCATTATTTCATTTCATTTCGTTTAATCTATGCATGTTATTTCCTTTTTTTCCTATTTCTAGTATTTTGTTAGTTTAGCCCGCATTTAAGATTTAATCAACAAATAACTAGTTGTCTTTTTGCCGTCTCTGTTAGCAAATTTTGTTTTCAATTCGTATGGGACTATAGTGCGCCATGGGGACGTATGCGTGTCACGTTGTCGTCCTCGGTTGAGAGCCTGTCAGTTTGCTCGTGGAACCCCTGAAGCCTACTCTTTCGGTTTCTAAAACTCTTATCCCTTAATTCATCATAAAATATAAAATATAAACAATCTCCCTTGTCTTCCCATTTTTGTCACCTGAGTTTTGATCCTTGAAATAATCGAAGGATATTTATCCTTAATGGGGTGAATTTTCCTCTTCTACAAAGAAAAATAATATTTTAATAAAATAACAATTAATTAAAAAAACATTTAAACACGAAATAAAGAGAAACAACACATGTCAAAAATAAAAAAGAGACAATGTAAAAAAGAGAAAGAATGATAAAATTCTAAGAAGAAAGAATAGAGAAAGATAAATGAAAAAAAAGAAGTGAAAAGTTCAAATAAAAAAAAAAAACAATGAAAAAAAAAGAGAAACTCAAATCCCAATTCTCATCTCCATTTTACTAATATAAAAAAATATAAATAATCATTCTTTATTATAAACCTCATAGTTTTCAAGAAACTCTTCTTGATCTTTACAAAAGGGAATCAAATGTTAAACTCTTTATGTGATTTATACATTGAAAACCGTTTTTACAATAAAATTTAGAAACCTTATTAAAAGCAATGTCTATCCAATGTTAATAATTAATTAAAATAAATTATACTCCACCAACCCACCAATCGAGTCTTATAGATATCGACATTAATAATATTTATTTTTCCAAGGAGAATGATAGTTTTACTTGCCAATAATATGCATGTGAAAATAAAGCAAGTAAAACATGGGGTTTTAAATTATTTATTATTTTATTTTAAAAAGGTGGGAAGTCTAGCAAAATTTATTATATTTGTAATTGAAGTAACACAACAATATAACAAATAAAAGAAGATAAAATCTACATGAAAATATGGCCACCCTTGAATCAATCTTATCATAAATTTTTATTTAAATTTTTTTACCATTTTTAAATATAAGTGAGAAATGTACATTGATAACATACTAAAAATATGCATATGAGATAAAGCATATAAAACATGGAGTTTTTGATGTTGGTTTTACCTTTTATTCAGGGGCATTGTTTTTAAAATTATTTATTATTTTATTTTAAAAAGGTGTTCAATAATGTCCACTAAAATCTATTATATTTGTAATTGAAGTAACATAACAATATAACAAACAAAAGAAGAGAAAATCTACATGAAGATATGAGCACCCTTAAACTAATCTTATCATATATTCTTTATTTATAATTTTTATCATTTTTAAATATAAGTGAGAAATGTACATTGATAACATTGATTTTTATAATGAATTTTAAATATTTTAAGTTTTGTTAATGTGATTTTATTAGTTTTTATTTTATAGTAATTTATAAATTAATTAATTATTAGAAATTATTTTATATTTAATGAAGAATATTAATTTTTTTATATTTTTATAATGTTTTTGAAAAGTTAAACAGCATTTACAGGGCGTTGTACCCCTCACAACGAGCCACAAGGGCCAAAAAAGGACAAAACTAAACAGCTAACATAAAAAGGAAAAAAACATAGGGACAACCCAAAGGCAGCATAGCAACAGCCGAGAAACAACTGACATACATGCACCGAGAGCAACTAACTGGCATCATCCCAGTTTTTAATCAGGAGGTCCACCGCCTCATCTCCCACCCACTCTTTGTTTTCCTGGCTATTGTTCCCCTCCAGTTCCTCTTTTATAGCATTAGACAGAGTGCTCGTAACAAAGTGCCCCAATTTCATGGTGAATCGGGTTAACCCCCGAAATCTTTTGTCAAGAGTGTCCAATCTCTTCACCACCTCGCATGAATCCACCCCAACATCCATAGCTCCCTGAACCTCACCCGGCTCATCCACTAGTGGGTGTGGAGAGTGCGAACCAGAACCATCAAAAGGAAGCTTGTTGTCCACCGGAGCAAGTTGGGGCCTCTCCACAATATCTTCCTCCACATCTTCAGACTCTTCTTCCTTGTAACCCTTGTTGTCTGACTACTCCTCCTCAGAATCCTCAATGATTAACCTCTTCTTGTTGTTCTTGGCTAGCCTCCCAGATCTCCTCCTAGCACTTTCCCCTCCAGTCATCTCCATGTTCCCCACGACCGTATCCCCTCTGGAATTTTTCCTAACATTCTTACCCTTGCCATCATTTGCAATCGCAGCCTGCATGCATTCCTTACCTTTTTTCGCTGTAGTGACATTAACAGTCGTGTCAACCTGAGTGCCTTTTAGCTCACAGAGCCCTTCCGCTGCACTGGCATGGGCCTTACCCAATCCACCATTGAGTTTTTTGGTGGCAAAATTGGTTTTAGCATTCCCCACTTTGTCTACATTAGACTTCCGAGGAGGACTCTTGGATTCGGCCGGGGAGATATGCACAGTAGAAAGGGGTTCAATGTCCTCGATGCGGACAGTGGTGATTGCTTTAGGCGGACAAAGGGCAAGATGAAAGTGATACAGACGAAGGATAAGCCCCTGATGGAGCGGGAGCGGCGGGAGATCACAGGGATTACGGCTGGCCGAATCTTTACACTTGCCAACAGAACTTTCCAGGTCCATTAAAAGGAAAAACGAGAAACTAAGAAGCATTTTATGCCTAAGATGGTTTAATAGAGGGAAATGATAAAAGAAACAGGTTTTATATCTACCTTCCAAAGTCACATATTTCATCAGCGCCATGCACACCAGGTCCCATGGCTTAGGGAGTGCTCCCCTTTCAAACCCTGCCTGGTTCCAAATTGGGGTCTCCTCACCTCTGAAAAACGCATTAAGGCTCTCGTGGTCCGACTTTTTTGTGTGTTTAGGATATTTTTTCCCCACACACAACAAACCCGTAGCCTATGCAATAACATCCTCACTGATTTTGAACGAAATTCCACCAATGGAGACCCTCATGTCCTTCCACGAACTGGAAAACTAACCTGATAATATAGGATCATGGCCGACTAAGCACTCCATGAGCCGAGCAATTCCTCCCTCCACACAGATATGCCAGACCAGAGGGTTGTTTCGAAATTCCTCATAATTATCCGGTTCAGTCCGAACACGCTCACCACCCATACTACCAGTCTGCACAGTAAACTCACAGAAATGCAAAAAATACCAAATGTAGCAGTCGCAAATAATAATCTCCAAAAGATAGTTAAGGCAAGGATTACAGGGAAGCAAATTAAACCCCGCATACCGTTCACACGCGCGAAGAGGAATTATACCACAGTGTGAAAAGACACAAAATTTAATGAATTTATGATTACCGTAGAGAAGGCAAGAGTTGGCGGAGATATAGGGAATGCACGGAAACCCATGCTGACAGGCCAAAAAACTAAAATTAGCAATCCTCCAAAAGAAGCCTAAGTAATCCCTAGCTAAACTAGCTGGCACGAAGCCTCTAGAAGGAGGCCAAATCTCATCATAGATAGTCACGTCATTATAAATACATTCAGTCCTCCAAATGCAATGAGGAGATAAAACAAGAAATCCAATTCCCAAAAGAGTAGATCACACAGTACAGTCCCACAACTGAAATGAAGTCACGTCCTTCCAATTAACCCGCATCAAGCCACCAAAATAAATCTTGAACTCCTCTTTTAAATCCCCATCCTTCCATCTCATCATAATCTAAGCAACCCAAACCATCCACCATGTCCAAAGGACATACACGTGGATGCTCCTTTCCCTATCCCACACACTCGCATCTTTGCCAGGAACCCTCCACCTGTACTCCATATCAATAATGACATTCATCCACTAGCATACCCAAATTAACCAGTGGGCCCCCCAATCATCACTCGTCATCCAAATGTTGAAAATCATTACAAACCATGATAATCTTGTTCCCGCTCTATCAAGGCTTGAATATTTGGCGGTAGTCTTTCCTTATTCCTCCAACATCTAGCCGAATCCCAACCCGAGCCAAGATTAGCTAAAGCATCCGCCACACGGTTGCCTTCTCTGAAAATATGAGTCACCTTTTTGTCCCTAAATTTGGACAATAGGAAGCTAACATCCATCAATATGTCCTTGGTATTCCACCCTATTAATCTATCTTTTTCCACAACATCCGTCACCGATTTGGAATCTCCTTCAATGTGGAGATAAACAATCCCCAGAGAGTCAGCAATTTCCAGGCCCATGAACAACGCACGAGCCTCAGCAACTAAAGCCGACTGAACCCCAATGCCTCCAGCAAAACCTGCCACCATATTCCCCATAGAATCTCTGATAATCCCATCTATACTTGCCCTCCCTGGGTTGCCTTTAGCAGCCCCATCAAAATTAAATTTGAACCATCCACAATCCAAAGGCTTCCATTTGGTATTTTTCCTAGCTAATAGTTTCGAATTATCAAAGGTGTTTGCCTTTAGAACCTGATGCCATTCCTTATCCATTTTTATTTCGTAATCCAGCGGCCCCATCTCCGGTAGTTTCCCATTAAAGAGAAAGATATTCTCCTCAATGAGCCTAACACCAAAGCCAAAAACTTCCTTGGGGCTCCGCTCAATATTCCTGGAAACCCTGTTATTCCTCTCCTTCTATAAACTCCAACCTAAGACTGGGGGGACCTGCTTCCATATTTCACCAGTCAAAGGGTGGAAAAAAGGGCCATTCCAGCCTAAGATAAATGATAAAAGGTCTTTTCTCATAACCCAAAGGACATCAAGTTTCTCAAAATCCATCCCCCAAACTTCAGCAGCATACGGGTAGTGTAATAAAAGGTGGCTGACAGTTTTCTCCCCTTCCTTGCATAGAAAACATCTATTGGGAAAGCACAACCCCCAAATTCTCAAATTGTCCTGAGTTAGGATCCTATTATGACAGGTCGTCCACCAGAAAAAGTTAATTTTAGGGATCATGTGACAATTCCAAACCCTCCTCCAGGGTTCCTCAACAAAAATTTCATTAGTCAGCAGTCTGTAAGCTGATCGCACCGAAAGATCCCCCTGTTTATCTAAAGCCCAGAAGAACTCATCCTCCCTATCATAGGAAGGAAATCTGATACTGGAGAGCAACACCTGAAGGGATCGAGCTAGGTGACAAAGGACAAGAGAGTGAGGGCAACAAAGGGAGAGATCCCTCCAAATCCTAGCTCCAGGAGGGCCAGCCACATAGTCGCTGATATGTATGCCAAAGAATCTCTGAGCTTCACCCATCATCATCCCAAAGTCAGAGCAAGCCAAGGAGGGGTCCATAAGCCAAGAATCTTCCCAAAACCTGATGTTGACCCCATTTCCCATTTTCCATTTAATCCCTTTCTTTAGCATGCCTTGAATGATGCAAATGCTCCTCCAGATGATAGAGCCATGGGGATGAAGATCTGAAAGAAAATCAATCAAAGGCTTGTTCTGGAGGTATTTAGCATTCAAAATTTTGCACCAGTCCTTGGTGTTCCTTAACTGGTCCCACCCAACCTTGGCCATCAGTGCCCTGTTAGTGATGACTATCTTCCTTATTCCAAGCCCACCACAATTTTTAGCCTGACAAACCTTTTCCCATTTTACCAAAGAAATTTTATTTTTTTCCTCAGTACCGGACCAAAGGAAATTCCTTTGAATTCTTTCAAACTTATCAGCAATATACTTAGGCATCTTAAAAATAGATAGAAAGTAGGTGGGGATACCTTGTATAGCTGCGGTGAGAAGTTGGAGTTTTCCAGCATGACTAAGCAAAGAGCCCTTCCACCCAACCAACTTCCTTTGAATCCTTTCCATAATAGAATTCCAGAACTTCGAGGTGACCTCCTTAACCGTGAGTGGGAGCCCAAGATAAATCGATGGGAGAGAATCACCAACACATCCTAGGATCGCAATCACTCTGTTTTCCAAATTTGGTAAGCAATTAAAGAAGTAAATCTTGCTCTTGTTGTAGTTGATGCTTTGACCAAAGCAAGAGGCATAACTGTTAAGGCAAGCTTTCCATTTCCTAGCTTCCACAACAGAGGCCTTCCCAAATAGAAAGGTGTCATCAACAAATTGTTGCACAACAATTGGATTAAGAGAGGTAGCTGCACTAACACCAAAAATGGAGCCCTCTGACAGCAAACTCGTGAAATTCCTGCTAAGCACATCAACAATCATAATAAAGAGATAGGGGGAGAGAGGGTCTCCCTATCTGAGCCCTCTACCAGCTGAGAAGAATCCACAGGAGGGTCCATTAACCAAAACCGAGAACTTAACAGTACTAACACACTCCATAATGAGCTTAATGACCGAGCTGTTAAAGGAAAACTTAGCCAGGACCTTCAGAATGAATTCCCACATAACCTTATCATAAGCTTTGGAAATTTCAAGCTTAAGTACCATCCTCGCATTATTACATCTATCCATAGAGTGGAGCAGTTCATGGGTTGTCAAAGAAGCATCAAGAATGTGTCGCCCCAGGATAAACCCCTTTTGAGTGTGACTAATTATTTTATCCAGAAGAGGTTTGATTCGGTTTACGAGGATCTTAGAAATGATCTTATAAAAGGTGTTACAAAGACTAATAGGTCGGAAGTCAATCATTGAAAGAGGCTCACTAATCTTGGGTATAAGAGCAATGAAAGTGTGGTTCATTTGTTTAAGGATCCTACCCGATTTGAAGAAGTCCCTAGCCGCAAGCACAAGGTCCTAGCCCACCGTATCCCAAAAAATTTGAAAGAATGCAGAAGGAAACCCATCAGGACTTGGGGCTTTGAAGGCCCCCATGCTAAAAGTAGCCAACCGAACCTCTTCCGTGGAAACAATCGGAAGAATTCCCAAATTATCTTCCTGAGAGATGGAAGCAGGGAGATGTTGGAGGATCTTACTATCCAGAGCCAGGTTGGGTGCCACCATAGGGGTCGAGAAAGCCTCCTTGAAGTAATTAACCGCACAAGACCCAATTTGAGCTTGATTAGAAATCTCCTCCCCAGAGGCACTTATCAATTTAGAAATTTGATTCCTTTTCCGGTGTTTGATGGTAGAAACATGGAAAAAGGACATGTTCCTATCTCCTTCCTTCAGCCATTGGACCCTAGATTTTTGCTTCCAGAAGACCTCTTCATTTTTTAAGACCCGTTCCCATTCCATTCTGGCATCCTTTTCCTGACTATGTGTCCGCTGACTGTCATCCCCCTCATCCATATTTTTCTGCAATGTCTTCAACTTCCCCTCAAGCTGTTTTTTCCTTTGAAAAACATCCCCAAACACATTCCTATTCATATTTTACATAGAAAATGTTCATATTTTAATTTAAAAATTATTTATCCTATATTTTTTGTTTGAATAATTTGATTTCTCAAAGTAGCTTTCATATAAATCAAAAAATATCTTATCATATTCACTAAATCTGTTTTGAGTGTTGATACTTTGTTCACCAACGTAAATGCAATGAAATCTCATTAAACTATAAATTATTGTCTAGATGGGTTGTTGCTAATGATTAATGCATTTTATTTCAAGTTTGAATATTCTTACATGAAATATAGGATGAGGGGGAGTTCGCATACATAAAGGGTGAGGATTTCTTTACTAGGTAGTTACTTCCAAACCCACATAAAGACTTTAGATGGCACAATCCAAGATGTGTTCATACAATCTTAATAAATGGTCTTCTTCCCCTCTCTTAATTACATTTATTGATATAGAAAATATAACTATATATTATTTTGTGGGGAATATGTATATTTTTTTTGAGGAATTTAACAATTTGACTTCATTTCTTAATCTATAAGTCTAAAATGACATTATAATCAATGACGATGTGGGGTGGTGTAGCACCCCTCTGATTTGCTTATGTTTTCAGACAGTGTTTTTATTTTGATAAACTATGATATTATGTTGTTGTTATTTGATCGCTGAGTTTGGAGCAATGATGGTTTTTATATTGTGATGTGATGGTACATTTTATGGATGATTATTGATTATGACGTGCTTTCTAGTTAGCATAGTTGATGATTTGAGTTGATATTAATATATGTTGATATGTAGTTTATTGATGTTTAGTTTCATCAATTTTGATGTGACACTGTATTGGTGAAGGGAATGGGATTGCATCACTCGCTTGCGAGTGCCCTGCAATTCTGTGATTTTCTCTTCACGGTGTGATTGTTCATTATCTATATATATGTACGACATATGTTTTGAGTGTAGGATTGCAGGTACAGGACATCAACTCCACCTGGATTCACAGGTTTGAGCGTGTTCATTGCCTAACGGATAGTTGATTGGGAGATAGTAACATGTTTTTCCTTGTCAAACCACAACCCTAGTCATAGTGTGTCGTCAGTCTTTGTTGGTCATGCTTTGATGTCATGTTGTCCCTGTTTTCCTTGTTATTTATTTATTTTGCAAGGTATGCTTTATGGGAAATTAATGCTTATAATTTTTTAAGTGATTATTTAATTAATCTCGATTGTTGTGTTAGAAGCTTTGTATTTGATTTAATTAATTAAATTTATTTTATTTTGTAAAGTGATTTAATCTTTGAGATTAAATTTATTTTATAAAGTGATTAAATTAATTAGATTAAATTTAATTAGAAATTAATATGTGAATTTTGAATTATTAAATGCACAAATATGTTAGAAAATATCTAGAGGAATTATCTGTGAATTGGTTGGGAAGATATTTTATTTGTGACATGTGTTAGAAAATTAAACATTGTTGTTGGGAATTAATTCTCGAAGGGAATATTTGCATTAACTGAAAGAGGAAAGAGGCTACTTCACAGCAAGCAAGAAGATATTTTGAGGAGGTTGTTGAAAATTGGAAGAGGCTGAAAATTGTTGTTGGAAAATTAGGGAAGAAGTTCTCAGGAAATAATTTGGCTTTGGTTTTGTTTTCATCTTTCTTAAAAATGAATAATTTGAAAGAAGCTTTGATTTTGTTGGAAGAAGCTTTGGTAAATTGGAATATGAAGGTGAAGCTCTACTTCAAACATCATTTCCTCAATCATCCAGAAACATGTTCTTTAAATTTTTTAATTTTTTTATTTACATGCAAATTGGAAAGATTGCTTGTACAAGAAGAATATAATATTTGTTAGAAGCTTTAGTATATTTTGTAAATTTGGAAAATTGTCGTGAAAGCTTAGAGCTTATATAGAATTTGTTTTAAGCTTTGATTTGGTTGGAATTGGAAAATTGCCGAGAAAGTTTTAAAACCTTTGTAGGAAATTGTTTTTAAACAATAGAAATCTTTATAGGAATGGATTTAAAATCTTCCTGTCAAAATTCGGGAAAAATCTTGTTTGTATGGGAAAGGATCTTCCTGTAAGATTATTGATTTGTTTTGTCTTCATTTGGCTGAGAAATTGAAAACCTCTAGTAAATTTTTAAATCTTTTCCTGTAGAAAAGTTTTGTGAATATCCAGTTGTAGGAAAAATTGTGAAAATTGCCCATCTGGAACAATTGTTCATTATATATATATATAAATATATATTATTGTATTTTTGGAAAAAAAATTGAAGGAACTTGATCAGGAAAAGTCCAGATTATAAAATTTATTTATTTTTATAGGAAGATCCCTGAAGAATTTCCATACGCGATTTTTAATTGAATCGCAGTTTTTTGAAAAAAATTATATGAAACAAAGTTTATGGAGGGGGACGTTCGGGATTACCCCCACCGCCATTGCCCCAAAGGGAGGCGGACAATGGAGTCTCCACCGCCATTGTCCCATAGGGAGGTGGACAGTGGAGCCTCTATAGTCTGCACCCTTTCTATGGGAGTCGGCGCTATACAAGTCGACGTTGCCTTGAGTATTAACGACAACATGCAATATGTCTGTTCTTTTGGTTCAACTTTTTTTACTTAGTTTTTTTATTATATATAAATAATATTACATGCATAAAGATATATATACATAAATGTGTGTATATGTTATTATATATTTACTTATATATTAATATATCTATATATATAGTATATATATATATATATATTTAGATATATTTAGTATTTGTTTTGAAATTCAAATTAATTTTAATATTTAAATAATATATATTACTATATATATAATTATATAAATGTATATATAATTATGTATATATTAAAATATATATATTTAAATGAATATTTTTATTAGGTGCATGTAAATGCACAGTTAGATGATTTAAAATGAAAAGATTTAGAAAAAGGAAATTGATATTTAAATAGTTGAAATTGGGAAATTGAATTAAATATTTATGTTTAATTTATTTATTGTTTGTAAGTAAAATTGTAATAAGATAGTTTATTTGGGCAATGTATTATTGTTATCTTGAAATGGAAATTAGATTTAGGAAATCCTAATGGTAGCTTTATTTCTTGCCTGTATTGCTTATAGAATTGTGATTTCTTCTGTTCACGTAAGTTGGGGAAATATGTTAGTTGTAATTTTTAAAGCCTTCCAGATGTTGTAATTTTATGAGGGGATTATAGTGATTTATGGATTCAGCCCTCTGTTATCCTTGGGTAGTGCACTTGGTTCTAATTCAGTTAAACACCCGATTACTATGAACGGGGATGTGTTGCCTCTTGTATTATGGTTGGGACTTAATATCTATTTTTGTGCACTTTGTCTACCCTTGGTTATGGATTAGATCCTTATGTTAGCAGTAGGGGAGTGGCTCTTGATGGGGGTCGGGGCCTAGGAAGATCTGCTAGGATAACCCATGCGGCTTTGTGATGACAATCCTCCTATGACACTACTTTGTATGGTTTAGTTGGTGTACTTGATTATTTTACTCTGGAAGCAATGCAACCATTTATGTTAAGTATTGTACTTGTATGGTTTAGTTTTGTATTTTCCTATGTCTAGAGGTTGTTGGTTTTGTCTAGCAAGCCCTTTTGCTATCTCCTAGCACAGGGGGTGGGCCTTCGGGTACCACTTGGTTGGGTGGAACGTGCACCTTACACCATTGGGTTCCCATTTCATGTTCATGATAGCAGGATCTTCCAAATTGGGGAGCTCGCATTTTCCAATTATTTGTGCCATCTCTTGTTTACTATTAGATCGGTTGGATACTTATGTTTATGTACTACTCCCTATTTGTATTCGAGGAGGATTCTTGTATCATTGTAATTGTATAATTATTGTATGATCTATCTCATTTTGGAAATGAGCTTTGTAACCACTTTTTGGAATGAATGCAATCTATGAATGATTCTTAAATGTACTTTATATCTTATGGAATGTGTTTAATGTTATTGGATGTATGATCTTTATTTCATGAGTATATTTCTTTATGCTATGGATTATTTTACTTTTGTATGTTATGGGATTCAAATGTAAGCATTGTCGTGTACCTTAGAGGATGTATGCGTTAAGTGTAGTTTACTTTACTCATAATTATTACACTTTAAAAAAAAAAAATTGTTACGCTTCTATTGTAGTTGCATCTTCCTATAGGGTTATGTGGCAGGGAATTACACATGGTATCAGAGCCTAGGTTCATACACTGGGTACTCTAGGTACATATGAGCCCATTATGTTGTCCTTGTGAATCTGTTAAGTGGAGTTGTTAAGTGACCACGCTGTTCATGGCATTGACATTTAGCATCATGTGCTCTATGGAAAAGAGTAGAGTGAAATAAAATTGATAAAAGGTTATGGATGAAAAGTAATGATATGTATCACATGGGTTATGGAAGTAAATGTACCCCCCTATAAATGTGAGGAACCAGTAACTGTGCATTGGTTGAGTGTTGTGAATACCCCGTACTTGCTTTGTGTGTCCATGGGATGGTGATACTAGATACCCATCCATGGGGAAAAAGTTATATTTTGGTGTGGGATTAACCATACCATTATGTGTGTTTGCATATTTGTTACCTGATTGAGGGCCAACCCACATGTGGTTGAAACTTATATATAAGAGTAACCAAAAGTTAGTTTCATAGATTATTTTATTTTGGTTCTCTAGCCCCTCAATCCGTGAAGGGGCGGTAGCAACCACAAAGTTCCTTGGGTGGAGTGTGCAACGTACTCATATTATGGCACAGAGCGGTCTCAACTCAATTGATCTCGAGGAAATGTACTCACTACTTTTCCTTATGATTGATCAGGATACTTGATCCATATGTGCTAGCCCAATCCCCACAGATCTGAGTACAACAACATTGGTTTGTTAGTATATTCCTGGTCGTCCGTACAGACATTGAGTTGGCACTAGCGAGTCAACCTCGTTTGTATGAGAGGTGAAGCTTGAGTATCTCCATATTGATATAATCATATATGGATTATATATATATATATATATATATATATATATATATATATATATATATATATTGTATCTACACATGTTCCAACATGATGCAATAGATATGATGCCACACCCCACTGATGTTTCGACATAGTGTTGGTGATGATGTCGTGTTTTTGATGGTAGCGAGCTAGGCTCAAGGACATGATGCCATGTGCATAGACATGTGAATGTGCACTATGAGATTGTGTTATGATATCCTACTTGTGTGATGAGCATAATGGGGCCTCGCACACTTGTAGAGGGATACTCATGTTTACTTCTAATAGTGTTGGGTCGGTTAGCATATGGGTATGTCCTAGCCATATTTACCTCTGGCTATGGCAAGTACCTACATGTTCCTTCCCCACGAGGTATCGCTATGTGGGGTGTGTTCTGCACATGCCTACTTCCACAGAGCCACATACACATTGCCATGCGGCATATGAGTAGTGTGTTCCTTCCCCGACTGATGTATGACCATGTCGTGTGATGACGCGATGCAGGGTGTAGTCGAGGAGTACACTCCGAGTCATGTGGATGGTGTGCTCACTCCGCACCACATGAGGGCTACTATTATAGCCTGATGGTGTTCCCTCCTTCCTCATTTGGTGGCTAGTATCTAGTCACACAGTGTTGTACAGTGCAATTTTAAAGATTGTGGACTTTCTTTATGGTTATTGATGATTTTTTGTTGATTGTGAAGGTCAGCACCTTATTATATTTGATTGTGATGGTTTAGCCACACCTTGTGATCTTATTTTCTTGTAACCCTCGTGGTTATATATGATTTAGTGTTGAAATTGTGCGCATTTATTGCCTTATTGTTGAAATTTAATTTTTATTTGTTGTTCTTTCTGACCTTGGTGGCTAAACTAGTTTATCCTTATTATTTTTAATGTCAGCAATATGTCGTATTGTGAATCCTCTCCAAGAACGTTTGAGGTGGACTTGGTGAGTGTATACGAGGAAGAAGATGCAGGGAACCTTGAGGATGGGGGTATGTGAGGTTGTTACATAGCTATGACCCACTGCCCATCTTTATGTGATGACTATCTCTTGGAGGCTAACCACCTTATACAACAAGAGACAGGTCATTGTGGTCTTGTTTGGATGGTCTCACCATATGTGTGGCCTAACACCATCAAGCCACTAAGTGTGAGGTATAGATTATGTGAGATGGATATTGGCTCTTGGCTCATGGATTATGTATCATGGATTAGTATGTTGCTTTCTAGTGTCCAGATGGACCCAAGTGTGGCCTTGTGATGTGATTTTCGGTGATGTGCATTGGTGTGTATGTGAAGAATGTATGTTAAATCATGAATATGGTGCTTGACTTATGAGTTTCTATATTTTACTTTTTGTTACCCTTGCCTAATTATTTGAGAATATTTTCTTTGGTGGTGTGCTTAGGATGCCTAGGGCAGGTGGCCGTGGAGTCAATCATCCGAACACTTCTTTTTTGAGTCCCCATGAGAATGATCATGAGGAGCACCTGGCTCCTCGGTTATGTTCTTTTCTTGAGGACATTTTTACCCGGCTAGGCCCTAGACAAGAGGGTGGTCGACAAGTGTTTAGGGAAAGAGAAAGGTTCCCTAGGAGGAGAAATGTTTCAGCTTTAGCGAGACTTATGATGGGCCTTTTGAGGACATGTTCTCCGTTCATCAATCGTTCTTGTGGAGGTTTGGAGTTTGAGAATTGGATGATTGGTGTTCATTTTGGTAGGGCATCCCCATCAGGCTTCAGGTTCCGGGGTGATTGTCTTTTGTCTAGAAGGATCTAGAGTTGGTTGTGATCCCAGCTCCATCCTCCTAGCCAGTCAACTTAGAGCACATAGGCTACAATGGGTAGATATACATGATATTTCACTTGCAGTCGGCAGAGCCACATAGCTAGACAATGTCCTTAGAGGAACACACCTGAATTCAGTCAGTGGCCATAGAGCCAACAAGGAATGACGCAGGAAGGTCCCATAGGATGAGTGTAGCGATTGATCATCGTCGGGCAGAGCATTAGGGCACATATGTGGAGATTTTTGGTAGTGGTCAGGGAGCTGATTCGAGAGTTCATGGAAATCCTACGGTACAAGAGACTAAGGAAAGGCCTTTAGTGTTGTTTTCTCTGCATTGATACTTGTTATGATAAGTTATGTTTTTTTGAGACTTTTTTGGTGGTTGCTTCACCATGTTGGTTTGTATGGATTGACAATTTATTTGGCTTGGATGATTATGACACTGGTTACTATTGTTTTTATGTTGATGTACAGAGTTATTTATGTTTGGAACAATTTGATTATGTGTTATCATATGGATTTTGTACCATGCTTTTTTGTAGGCTTCCAAGAGTAAGCCTAATCCTAGGGGGGGAGGATGTAGCACCCCTCTGATTTGCTTATGTTTTCAGATAGTGTTTTTATATTGATAGACTATGATACAATGTTGTTGGTATTTGATCACTAACTTTGGAGCGATGATGGTTTTTATATTGTGATGTGATGGTACACTTTATGGATGATTATTGATTATGACGTGCTTTCTGGTTAGCATAGTTGATGATTTGAGTTGATATTAATATATGTTGATATGTAGTTTATTGATGTTTGGTTTCATCAATTTTGATGTGACACTGTATTGGTGAAGGGAATGGGATTGCATCACTCGCTTGCGAGTGCACTGCAATTCTGTGATTTTCTCTTCACGGTGTGATTGTTCATTATCTATATATATGTACGACATATGTTTTGAGTGTAGGATTGCAGGTACAGGACATCCACTCCACCTGGATTCACAAGTTTGAGCGTGTTCATTGCCTAACGGATAGTTGATTGGGAGATAGTAACATGTTTTTCCTTGTCAAACCACAACCCTAGTCATAGTGTGTCGTCAGTCTTTGTTGGTCATGCTTTGATGTCATGTTGTCCCTATTTTCCTTGTTATTTATTTATTTTGCAAGGTATGCTTTATGGGAAATTAATGCTTATAATGTTTTAAGTGATTATTTAATTAATCTCGATTGTTGTGTTAGAAGCTTTGTATTTGATTTAATTAATTAAATTTATTTTATTTTGTAAAGTGATTTAATCTTTGAGATTAAATTTATTTTATAAAGTGATTAAATTAATTAGATTAAATTTAATTAGAAATTAATATGTGAATTTTGAATTATTAAATGCACAAATATGTTAGAAAATATCTAGAGGAATTATCTGTGAATTGGTTGGGAAGATATTTTATTTGTGACATGTGTTAGAAAATTAAACACTGTTGTTGGGAATTAATTCTCGGAGGGAATATTTGCATTAACTGAAAGAGGAAAGAGGCTACTTCATGACAAGGAAGAAGATATTTTGGGGAGGTTGTTGAAAATTGTTGTTGGAAAATTGGGGAAGAAGTTCTCAGGAAATAATTTGGCTCTGGTTTTGTTTTCATCTTTCTCGAAAGTGAATAATTTGAAAGAAACTTTGATTTTGTTGGAAGAAGCTTTGGTAAATTGGAATCTGAAGGTGAAGCTCTACTTCAAACATCATTTCCTCAAGCATCCGGAAATAGGTTCTTTAAATTGTTTTTTTTTTTTATTTACATGCAAATTGGAAAGATTGTTTGTACAAGAAGAATATGTTATTTGTTAGAAGCTTTAGTATATTTTGTAAATTTGGAAAATTGTCGTGAAAGCTTAGAGCTTCTATAGAATTTGTTTTAAGTTTTGATTTGGTTGGAATTGAAAATTTGTTGAGAAAGTTTTAAAACCTTTGTAGGAAATTGTTTTTAAACAATAGAAATCTTTATTGGAATGGATTTAAAATCTTCCTGTCAAAATTCGAGAAAAATCTTGTTCGTATTGGAAAGGATCTTCTTGTAAGATTATTGATTTGTTTTGTGTCTTCATTTGGTTGAGAAATTGAAAACCTCTAGTAAATTTTTAAATCTTTTCCTGTAGAAACGTTTTGTGAATATCCTCATGTAGGAAAAATTGTGAAAATTGCCCATCTAGAACAATTGTTCATATATATATATATTCTTATATTTTTGGAAAAAATTCTAAAGGAACTTGATCTGGAAAAGTCTAGATTTTAAAATTTATTTATTTTTATAGGAAGATCCCTGAAGAATTTCCGTATGCGATTTTTAATTGAATCGCAATTTTTTGAAAAAAAATTATATGACACAAAGTTTATGGAGGGGGGCGTTGGGGATTACCCCCACTGTCGCTGCCCCAAAGGGAGGCGGATGGTGGAGTCTCCACCGCCGCTGTCCCATCGAGAGGCAGAGGGTGGAGCCTCCATAGTCTGCACCCTTTCTATGGGAGCCGACGCTATACAAGTCGGTGTTGCCTTGAGTATTAACGACAACATGCAATATGTTTGTTCTTTTGGTTTGACTTTTTTTTACTTAGTTTTATATTATATATAAATAATATTATATGCATAAAGATATACATACATAAATGTGTGTATATGTTATAACATATTTACTTATATATTAATATATATATGTATGTATATATATATATATATGTATGTATATATATATATATATATATATATGTATGTATATATATATATATATATATATGTATGTATATATATATATATATGTATGTATATATATATATATATATTTAGATATATTTAGTATTTGTTTTGAAATTGAAATTAATTTTAATATTTAAATAATATATATATATTGGTATATATAATTATATATAAATGTATATATAACTATGTATATATTAATATATATAAATATATATAAATGAATTTTTTTATTAGGTGCGTGTAAATGCATAGTTAGATTATTTAAAATGAAAAGATTTAGAAAGAGGAAATTGATTTTTAAATAGTTGAAATTGGGAAATTGAATTAAACATTTATGTTTAATTTTTTTATTGTCTATAAGTGAAATTGTAATAAGCTAGTTTATTTGGGCAATGTATTATTGTTATCTTGAAATGGAAATTGGATTTAGGAAATCCTAATGGTAGCTTTATTTCCTGCCTGTATTGCTTATAAAATTGTGATTTCTTCTATTCACGTAATTTGGGGAAATATATTAGTTGTAATTTTATGAGGAGGTTGTAGTGATTTATGGATTCATCCCTCTGTTATCCTTGGGTAGTGCACTTGGTTCTAATTCAGTTAAACACTCGGATACTACAAATGGGGATGTGTTGCCTCTTGTATTATGGTTGGGACTTAATATCCATTTTTGTGCACTTTGTCTACCCTTGGTTATGGATTAGATCCTTGTGTTATCAATAGGGGAGTGGCTCTCGATGGGGGTCGGGGCCTAGGAAGATTTTCCAGGATAACCCATGCGGATTTGTGATGACACTCCTCCTATTACACTAGTTTGTATGGTTTAGTTGGTGTACTTGATTATTTTACTCTGGAAGCAATCTAACCATTTATGTTAAGTATTGTACTTGTATGGTTTAGTTTTGTAGTTGCCTGTGTCTAGAGGTTGTTGGTTTTGTCTAGCAAGCCCTTTTTCTATCTCCTAGCATGGGGGATGGGCCTTCGGGTACCACTTGGTTGGGTGGAACATGAACCTTACACCGTTGGGTTCCCATTTCATGTTCGTGATGGCGGGATCTTCCAGATTGGGGAGCTCGCATGTTCCAGTTATTTATACCATCTCTTGTTTACTGCCGGATCGGTTGGATACTTATGTTTATGTACTACTCCTCATTTGTATTCGAGGAGGATTCGTGTATCATTGTAATTGTAACATTATTGTATGATCTATCTCATTTTGGAAATGAGCTTTGTAACTTCTTTTTGGAATGAATGCAATCTATGAATGATTCTTAAATGTACTTTGTATCTTGTGGAATGTGTTTAATGTTATTGGATGTATGATCTCTTATTTCATGAGTATATTTATTTATGCTATGGATTAGTTTAATTTTGTATGTTATGGGATTCAAATGTAAGCATTGTCAAGTACCTTAGAGGATGTTTGCATTAAGTGTAGTTTGCTTTACTCATAGTTATTACACTCTTTTTTTTAAATGTTACGCTTTCGTTGTAGTTGCATCTTCCTCCAGGGTTACGTGGCGGGGCATTACAGGTGGAGTAAACTTGTTGCCTATAGGAATGGGTGACAATAGTCTCTTATAAATGCATGATGAAGAAGTGGGATAAAGTGTATCTCGATTTTTATCAACTATATATAAATTTTCACCTTGCAAATGTAACCCACATGAACAAGGGTAACAATATTATGGTCTATCATTGTAATATATTTTTCAATATTTTGGGTGAGTTTGTTCATTGTCATATGTTTTATTGGTTCTTGCTGACAGGTAGGTTACTATTACATTCATCTAGTTTCTAAATAATGGATAATTGTGTAATTTTCCACCAATAGATTTTGATTAGTTTTTATACTAGTTTCTTTTCTAATTTTTAAGTAGGTTAAGATGTTCATTTTTGTTTACAAAGAAATACTTTAAAATATATTTTTTCTATGTTTTAATTGGACCTCAACTTTCCTTTGCAAATTTTCAAAAGACTTGACTTAAAGACTATTTTGAGGTGTAATCATACTATTTTGTTTGACATATTATCTTACAAAATTTTATTGCCTCAAAGCATTCATAAAGAATTTAAATTTTTAGCTATACTCAATTGTATTATTAATTTTGTTATGTAGCAAGCACATTCAATGGTTACAATCTATTTTATTTGAAATCTTTGGCATTGGCACATAGGGAGGGAAAAAAGTGCATGGTAATTACTTAGTCAATGAGTTATGACCACTAAGAATAATAAACGTGTTGCCCTACTACAAAGTAGTTTTTGGTGACATATGTCAAGCACTTCAATATCCTAAAATTAATAATTTATGAGCTCATGATTTAAATTCCAAAGGAACTATACTATTCACAAATTGGGGGCATGTTATATTTGGGATGTGCTATCAGAGTTAGAGAATCAAGTTTTACATGTGTAGTGGGACAAGGTGGCATGTGTATTTCTATCATTGGTTAAATTATTACAAGGATTGGAAATCCAAAACTATCATGCTTGAGATAAATGGTGTGGGAAAAAATAGGCAATTCCAAAGTGCATGACACTTTTTTTTATATTTTTTTGTAGCCACCAAGTCTTCTTGATTGAAAATTATACTCATCTAATGGCGGGGGATTAATGGGGAAGATTAGATGGTGTAGGTTTGAATGCATGATACAAGTTGCTCAATATTTAATAATATCATTTAAACTATGAGTGGCATGTGCCCTCGAGATGGGACCTCTTCTAGATAACACCTAAGACACTTCACAAGAACAATAGAAAACCTACCTTGGCTAACTTATTAATATACACATAGAAGCATTTTATTGGACCTTTTTGGTATAGTTCCACATCACCTTCATGCCTTAGCCCTTTTAATAATGATATTTAGAGAAAACACTAGGTTCTATTTTTCTCATCCAAAATACTCAAGAGAATAATATTAAATTGATTGTAGAATTGATCTTATGGGATATTTATAGAGTTATTAAATATATAAACTATAATTATCGATGCAGGAGCATTCAAATGCACACACAAAAAAATTGTTTTCTTTAACTTCTCATTTTTGGTTGTGTTTGACTTTGATCTTTCAAGCATGATTTAAGAGCACTTTTCACATATTTCTAGCATATTTAAAATAAAATTCTTATACCTATTGTATATGTGGCACCAAAGGCTTAATTTGTATGTGTGTAGTGGCTCAAAAATTGAAAATTGGAGGAGAAAAAATGCAATGCCCAGGCATGTCAGTGAGCATTTATTATAATTTGTAACTTCGTATCTTGAAATTTAAAAATTTCTCGTGGAGAAAATGGAAAGGTAGGCATTGAAGGACTGGAGAGAGTGGATTGAGAAGTGAGAATGAAAATTTTGAATGTAAATTGAAGGCTCTTTCTAGGAGAGGAAAATACCACGCCCAATAGGAATAAAGTGGATTGAAAGTTTGACTAGAGGCAGACAGAAAAAACCCACACCTAGATTGCTAGGAAAGATTTGGAGTAGGAAAAGAATGAAGAAAAGGTGAAAGAAGATTTTAGGTAAAGGAAAAAAAGTAATTTGTTGTCTGGAAGATGAAATTATTTGAATTCAAAGTGTGTTGCAGGTGCTTTTGTTGGTGTGAAGAGTTATGAGCAGATTTTTGTATGCCTGTAATTAATTTTTCAGAATGTATGAATTTTACACATGCTCTCCTATAGATAGTTGTTGCAAGAGTAACATTGTTTTGCAAATTTGAATCGTGTACCTTCATGTATGTTGCAGATAATCTATTTTTAAAAGAAAAAATTAGATTTAATCATTTTGTGGTTGTTATTAGCATGACCCAATAGGATTTTAAAGAAATTGGGTAAAAAGATGAGAATTGAGAAAATTTGCTCGAAGGGGTCAAAATCTAATGTTCAAAAAAGGATTTTCTGAAATATTGGCTTGAAAGGTAACATGGTTTTGAGGGTTTAAAAATATAGTGGGCATGTATTCCTGTAGATGAATATGGGAGCTTCCTTTTCATAAGTTTTTAGAAGAAAAGAGTCTCATTTTTAGGTTCAATTTAATTTTCAAAAAGTGATCTGTCACAAGTTGCTGAGCACATTTTTTAGAAGTTTAATGAAATTAAATAAATTTCAATGTGGTTTCATTCCATTTCATGTAATTATCTAATAAAGTTGAAGGATTTGAGTGGTGGTTGCGAAAATCAACACCTCAATTCACAGTCTTGATTTTTGACTCCATCAAATGGTATCAAAGCAGGTTGGTCTTGTTGGGGTGTGATATGTGTTGAGTATGAGTTTTTTGTAGGAGACTTATAATCAAGAGTTTATGTTGGATATCCTCCAACAGATATAAAGTTGGGTAGAAGGTGTAGATTTCCTCCATTGAGAGAGAGTGGGTAGAGGAAGCATCTTCCAAAGTCTTTGTCAGGTAGAGGGTAGTGTGTTGTGAGAAATTATTTTTTCAAAACATGTGATGTATTGTAGTAGTGAACGAGATGGGTATACTTGTGAGGAAGAAGCTCGTGATATGGGAAATGGTTGGAGCAAATATAAAAAGAGGAGGATATTCTAGATGATCATGGATATAAATGCAAGGTTGGATAGATTGGAATTACTGTAGCATGGAAAGATAGCTGAGAGAAATGAGAAGCAAGAATGTGAGGTAGAAGCATGCCCTGATGAAAGAATAAAAAATGAAGATAAAAAATATGTAGAATTAGACCTAACAAAGTTCAAAGGCCTTAGGTTTGACAAGAAAGTGGGTGAAGAAGAGAATGAACTCCTATGGAAAAAGGAGATGAAGAAAATAAACTAGATGCTAGAAGGAAGTTGGGTAGAAGACCATGAAGAGTTGAATGGTGCAATGGAAAATAGAGGACAAGGAGGTAGATACATGGAGTATTTCCATTTTCATGAAGATGCTATAGTTGGGAGAATTGATACAATAGTTAAAGATGTGAAGATGGTGATGAGAGTAGATGGGGTAGATGATAACCTCATAGTGAAGGATGAAATGAAGGTTTTGGTTGAAGATGATATTGGAAACATTGCAACAAAGAAAAAGGAGGTAAATTTGTTTATATTTCATGATTATATTGTTTTCCATTTCGTTGTGATGTTGAGGGTTGAGAAGTATGGAGAAGAATAGATGGAAAATGTTGGTTTACATGAGGTTGTAGGGGCAGATTTAGGTGTGTATATTGCAGGTGTTGATGTGCATGATGAGGGAATTTAGTGGAGGTGGTTGGATTTTGGTGGGTTGGATCCCATGAAAGAGGTTAGTAAAGGAGAGAATCATCGGAGGAGGAGGATGATTCGTGGTGTATACAAATACATGAGAAGAAACAAGATGTTGAACATCTGGAATCCTGAGAGGGTGGGTGAATCAGTATTCCATAAAACCGTAATAAAATCCATCTTATCATAATCACAATTCTAACTGAATCAGCAAGAAGGAACATAAAAACAAATCAATGCAACCATACACATGAACACTAGGTTTTTTACGTGGAAAACCCAAAATGGGAAAAACCACGGTGAGGGTTAACTCACAATATATTATATCTGGATACAAAATATTACAGGGCTCACTGCCATGACTCACTATCCTTAAAAGGCTCACTTCTTGAGTACAAAATATGGCTAACCACCAAGATACAAAGATAGTGACTCACTACCAAAAGATTGAACTGATAGGATACACCTTCAATGTGCATGGTTTAGTTCCAATGAAGCTCAAAATATGAAGTGTTGCCTCACATAGCAATCGCTCAAAAAATCTGCACTGATCCACAACTGATCAATCATTTAGGCTCGGGCCTTTCTTCCACAAACACTTTCACACACACACCACTCTTGACGCTCTCTTCTCTCATTCCTCAACACATCTTATATATACAAGTATATCTTATTCATCAATTAGGTCGGCCTAATTAGATCAAAACAAAACAATTAAAACTATCTTTGTTGGCACCATGTATAATTTAAACATTTAATCCATGTAGTACATTATACCAAGTCATCTAACATAACTAGTCTTCATAATGTATTGCATATGTTGAGTCAGACAAGACTAGAACACAATTCTCCAAACCAATAAATGAACCTCAAAGCAAACACCTTCTGGATCTGAGAACACATTAATTTCCCATCATACCACCAACATAGAGACTATCAACAAGACCATGGCATAAGAATGTTCACCTTAATAAAATGTGGAGTCTCCCACACAATATGCTAAGCAAGGAACAACAGTAGAATACAGAGTTGAACTCTGTCAGAGATAACTTTTTGCTCACAACCAAAAATATCTCAAGATCTAGGATACAATTGTCTAAATGAGTCATGATAACATGGTTAAGAGATTAGAGTCATATTAGATCTTGTGGTGAATTCTGGACTCAAATACCAACACATTGATCCATCACAAAAGAGTATTACCAGGAGAGAACAAATTCTGGTAAACCAAGTAGAATTCCCATATAGTTATCACCATGTTGACATCAATGACAACATAGGGACAACCAACACAAACCATCCATACTTCATGCTCATGTTTCAAGGCTCCCAAAAATCTCCCCCTTTGGCATTGATGGCAACATGCATGACAAAAACATTTTCCAATAAACTACAACTGAATACTCTGAATACTCCCCCTATCAAAAATGTTAATCATCAAAATGTTTTTCTCTGTTAACCTCTATCTCTTCATCTCTCTATCTCTCCCCCTTTGACATCAATGAAAAATGATGGGGTCTGGTATATATGTATATATGCATCAAAATGTAACCAAAAAGATATGAACACATAATTGAATTAACCTAAAGAACCTCTGAGACTCTCCAGGATAACCTTCCACGACGCTTTTCCTTCTTCCCATGAACAATTTTCACTGATAAGAGTCTTGTGTAATAGCTCAAGCTTAGTTAAGGACTCTATTCCATCTACTAGAGTATTGGGCCTAAGATTAATCTCTGATAATTCACCAATATAGCCAAGAGCACTAGAAATAAAAGTGTGCCTGAGTTTAATCATGTTTTTGAGTGCCACAAATTTTTTGATAACATTTGTCCTTTGTTCCTGCAAAGAAAAGAATTTGTCCTGAAGCTGCACAATGTAGGACCACCTTTGATTATCTCTATCTTCTGCTAACCTGTATATATCTTTTTGAGTGCTCATCCGGGACTCACTCATCCTTATCTCATTTCTTATGTTTAGTGTACTACCAGACCAATCTAGGCAAAAAGAAAGTAGTTCTTGTGCCTCTTCTTCACAAGATTTTACACTCTCTAATTCCTTCATCACTCAACTATGTGCGTTTGCACATTTTTCCTTGATATCTTCCAAATTTCCTTCATCAAACCTGATTCCAGCATACACTTCAAGTCCAGAGATGTAGACCTTCAAAGAATCAATCATGCCATGAAGATTCTCCACAATAGAAATAGATGAATCAAAATTAGCACCAGGAATAACCTTCTGCAATTCTTCCAAAGCTCTTTGAATATTTATTCTTTCATGCTCATGTTGAGCTCTCTCAAGCTCACTTCCTTCTACAACTTCTTGCTTAACAACATTCTTCCTTTTCTTCCCTGTTCTGATTACGCTACCGAAGGTACCTTCTACACTGATATTCATAGGGATTTCCAAAAGAATTTTAGTATAATTATCAACTTCATCCTCTAATACTTCATAACCTAATTATGATATCCAAACCAACCTTGATTCAACTGCTTCCATGTGGCAAAAATTTGTAGACACAATAAAATTGATGCTTCTAGAGTACCTTTCAACAAAACTTATTGGAATCCCAAACCTTCTACTCATCCTCATCTGAAATGTTCCAAATAATGCAGCAAGGGCAGTCTCTTGTGCATCCAAACTACCAAGATTTATCATGAAGTTCCTAATTTGATGGCCAATAGGCTCTCTATTTGACCATTTTATCCTTCCTATTACCGGTAATTCCCTCAAAAAGTAAAGGAGTAAACAGACAACCAAATTTCCATACCAGAATATATTCTTCTTACTCTTCTTGATTTCCTTTAAATTCTTCAAAAGATGTATACGAAGTAATTCACACAAGTCATAATCCATACCTATTTTAGCCATATCAACAACAGTATGTACAAAAACAATAAAAACTATAAGGTCATTGCTAAGAATACAAACTGTTTGATCGATGACCATAGCAGCATACCTTATTACTGAATCAACAATTGATCTCAAATCAATCTCTTTCCCCTCAAGATTTGCATTGGTAACCTCAATTATCTATTGCTCATCCATAGTCTTTCATTTCAGAACTGGTCTGGAGGAACACAAACCAATTACATCGCTGACAACTTCTTTGGTAATCAAATGTGCCTCATCAATCCACAAAGATTCATCATGAATTCTGCTCAATACTATTCAAATATACTTCTTCTCAAATTCAAACAAAGAGACTTTCCTCCAAACATCCAACTTTTTCTCAACTAACACTCTGTAGGAATCATGACTCTCTTCCAATTCACTCTTCCATAGCATGCTCAACTGAATTGACGACATTTCTTCTATCTTACTGTAAAAAAATGCATAGATATCTTATGTGGGAAACACTCTCAGAGGGATGTGAGAGAATGCACCAATAGACTCTTCCAACACAATCTTCAAATATCTCTTAAAATTAACTTGCACTCTATCTGCACTA
This sequence comes from Sequoiadendron giganteum, assembly GCA_007115665.2. Classification (NCBI taxonomy): domain Eukaryota; kingdom Viridiplantae; phylum Streptophyta; class Pinopsida; order Cupressales; family Cupressaceae; genus Sequoiadendron; species Sequoiadendron giganteum. Next base: position 529,185,562 of record CM021108.1, read on the forward strand.
TTCACAACCTTTGAATTATTCATAGCAAAAGTATGAAATATTGTGCAAATAGGAATACCTCTTTAAATGCCAAAAATAAATGTATAGATATCCTACTTTTGGAGCTCACTTTGAATCCACTTGATTTCTTTTTCAAACTCTGAAACTCTGAATTGCTTTCTAAACTTCCTTTGCACACTTCTTCAAAAATACATAAGCATTTTGAATTATCTGAATTTATTCCTTTTTTTTTTCTGAATGATTTTGCAATAAATGCTTCAACTTGCAAGTAGATTACCTATAAAATCCTATATGCCTCCATTCTTTCAAATTTTGTAGACTTCATCCTTCACACACGCGACTAAAAAAATTCCTTAATTTCGTTATCGCATTAAATATACTTTTGTCATGATGTGACACAAGTATCGATCAGGGGGTTTATTTGATTTTCTGATAATTGATCCCCCTTAGCCACTGCTTTACTTAAATACTGACAGGAGTATCTGCACCAGAGGTTGGCACATATAACACAGATGATTCCAATTCAACTTACTTTCATTCCTTTCTCCAAATATTTTTCATTTCCTTTCTTACTTCTTTCAAATCAATGATTTGATCATTCTTCTTCGCTAGATAATTATTTTTCTTCTTCTGCAGTTATTACCAGGGTGGTTTGAATTGTTGTGCTTATAGTAGACGACATTCTTCTTTCCATTTTTTCTTTTATTCAACTTATCTTCACGCAAATTAACTTTATATCCAATCTTCTTGCACTTAAGAAATTTTTCGGAGAATGATAAAGATGTTGGAAAATGTGCCTCAATTTACTGGCTTGGACCTCTAAGAGAGGCTTGACGAACTTATGCCCTTATCGATTTACCATGATGTTCTCATTTGGTTGGCTCGACCCTTTAGTCGCTGAGACTTAGTTCAATCGGTGAAACTCTGAGGGTTGTCATAGCGATGGGCCGATGAGCATGGAGTTGGCAGAATGTATGTTGGCTTTGGCTTTTTCGGCAGATCGGTCATCCATCAGTGGGAGGCAATGTTATGCATCACCGATGTGTTGATGCTCTGCATCAATGGCTGCTATCGGATTCATCCAACAGTGTTGGCCATGTTTCACGACATCCTAAAGCAGGTACAACCGAAAACCTTTTCGCCGAGTGGAATTGCCTATGCACATGACGTGTGGTGGCTTGTCAAAGAATTCAACGCATCGAAGAGGAGGTGGGCCCCAAGTTGCTTTATGTGAAGGGTTGTCTGACCGTGGACAATTGTCTATGCCTCAGGAGTTCCCTAGGGAATCTTGCAGATGCCGCTAGAGATTCCCCGAAGGAGCAACAACGACTTCCACGTAAGCCAAGCGGAGTGCGCGAGCAGTGGACACATGGCAGCCTCAGAAGCTCATTCCAAGCGGGATCATGGAAATCTTGGAGATCCCCTCTTGGATGCCCCGAAACCTCTTGAGCAGTGGACATGTGGCTTGTGGGACCCAATAGGGTTGGCAGTCAGTGTTTTGGCGGTAGCAGATTATTACCGGTTCGGAATATGATTAAATAGTTAGCGATGGCGAAGGGTTTTCAGAGCCCGATGACTGTTGACCAATCACTGCTCAGTCAAGCGGCGAAATGAATAGCAGTGCGACATGTGGCATTTTTTCATTGGTTGTTTTTGCACTGTTGTTGCAAAACAACATTTATTGCCAGAAGTTGGATTGGTGAAAAATGATTTATTATGCAGTCATATGAGATCGTATTTTGGCGGTTGATAGAGCCCGAAATTGGTAATTTCTCTGCAACGAATTTATTGTGGGGGTGGCTTGATGCAGGATTGCAGGTGGATCAGATCCGAGATCAATTTGGTGTTTCGGTGAAGAACTGAAATCAATGCACCCTAATTGGTCGTTGGATGCAGACTTGTTATAGTCGGTCTAAACAAGAAGTTGAAAAAAAAAACTAAAAAGAGAAGAATACGAAGAAAAAGGTCTGAAGAGTTTGTATTCACTGTATGTCGAAATAGAATTGTAACAGTGAGTGCATGAAAACTCAAGTGTTGCTATGAGCAAACTATCAAAGAGTGAGGACTGTAACTTTGTATGTAATCTTTTTCTTTTTGTAATACAAAATGTCTTTCTTTTGGTGTGGTGGGTTTTTTCCCGTAAGGGTTTTCCCACATAAATCTGGTGTTATCTCTGAAATCATTTTATTTATATTACTCTTGTTACCCTGCATGTGTTCATCTTAAGTGTTTTAATGTTTTAAAAACTGGTCTTTGCACATCTCCTCTATGTTTTTAGTGTTAGGAAAGCGTTTCCGCACCTTTGCTTTTCCTTACAAGTGGTATCAGAGCTTGGCCAGTTGTGTTATCCTTGTTAGTAGGGCTGGTTTTTTGTGTTAATATTGTTCCAGTGGGAGTCTTGCAAAGTTAGAACCTAGTTCTGTCTAAGATGGCAAGTACATCAGGAAGAGTTGATATTTATAGATTCAATGGTGGAAAATTTGAGTTGTGGAAACTCAAAGTGGAAGACCTGTTAGTGGATAGAGACCTCTGGGTAGTAGTGTCTGTAACTATGCCACAAAGTATGAAACAAGAAGATTGGGACCTCACAGATAGAAAAGTGAGAGGTCTGATAAGACTTTGTCTGGCCAATTATGTACTCCTGAATGTCCATGAGGAGAAGTCTGCAGCTTCGTTATGGAAGAAGCTTGGCAATATTTATCAGAGAAAGTCTTTGGCAAATAAGTTATTCTTGAGGAAGAAGTTGTACTCCTTGAAGATGGAAGAAGGTGCATTTGTTGTAGACCATCTGAACTCGTTTAATATGAGTGTTGCTCAGTTGGCGTATGTGGGTGTAAAGATAGAGGAGGGGGATCATTGCATACTCATGTTATGTTCGTTACTTGATACTTGGGATTATCTAGTGATGGCTATTGGGAGTACGGCTACTACTTTCAAGATGGAAGATGTGGTTTCTTCGTTGTTGTCTAAAGAGATGTGAAGGAAGTCTTTTAAGATGGCCAAAGAGGCCCTTGTTGTTCGAGGCAGATCGAAGGAGAAAGGCAAGAATAAGGACAAGAAGTCCAAATCTAAATCTGTAGGGAGATCAAAGTCTCCTGGTAAAAATTCCAAGGTGAAATGTTGGAATTGTGGGCAGCCTGGTCATATCTGAAAGGATTGTAAGGAGAAGAAGAAGAAGAAGAGTAACTCTTTAGACTATGACTCTTCTCTGAGTGATGTAGATGCCTTCATTGTAGCCTTGGCAACTTAGGTATTAGATGATGTATGGTTGGTTGACTCAGGTGCATCTTTTCACATGATGTCTCATAGAGAGTGGTTCTCTAAGTATGAAAAGTATGATGGTGGAAAGGTGTACCTGGCGAGTGATATAACATTGGAGATCATTGACCTTGGAAGAGTCAAGATACAGTTCCCTGATGGTAGAATCAAAGGGATTGGTGGTGTACTGCACATACCAGGTCTGGCTCGCAACTTACTTTCTGTCAGTAATCTGAATGATGTTGGTGTAGAAGTTTCTTTGTTGAGTAAAGGATGTAAGATGGCTAGAGGCACTATGGTGCTGGCTAAGGGTGTTCCTATTGGCACTCTGTACAAGCTAGATGCATGTCCTGTTCAATGTAACAACGTCTCTACAAAGTCAAGCAAAGTTGCTCCAATAGAGAAGGATGAAGATGCTTCTCTAGCTACAAATGCGATGGAGGTGAAACTCCCAGCAGAGAAGACCATGCTGTGGTATCATAGACTCGGTCACATAGGTGAGAAAGGTTTAAAAACCTTGAAAAATAAAAAATCTTGATGAAGGGCTTATAGATTGTAATCTTGAGTTTGATTTCAGCAAACACTACATTTATGGAAAGCAACAACATGTTTCTTTTTCCTCGAGTTCTCATAAATCTTCTAGTGTACTGGACTATTTTCATTCTGATGTGTTTGGTCCAGTTAATGTTCCTTCGTTACTGAATTCTAAATATTATGTTTCTTTTATTGATGACTACTCGAGAAGGGCAGTTATATACTTTCTTAAAAGTAAATCGGAAGTGTTCAGTCATTTTAAAGAGTTTAAAAACTTGGTAGAGAATTAGACTGGAAGGAAAATAAAATGTTTGAGGATGGATAATGGCGGTGAGTTTTGTTCTGCGGATTTCGATAGATACTATAAAGACCATGGGATTAAAAGGCATAAAACTACACCCTCTACTCCACAACAGAATGGAGTTGCTGAAAGGTTGAACATGACGTTGATGGAAAAGGCAAGGAGTATGTTGAGCAGTGTTGGTCTGGAGTATATGTTCTAGGCTAAGGCTGTGGCTACAACATGTTACCTAGTAAATTGTTTTCCTTGCTCTGCTCTTGTTGATAAGACACCTTTGGAAGTGTGGTCTGCTCTGAGACATGTTCATGTCTTTGGCAGTGAGGCATATGCATATGTGCCAAATGAGAAAAGATCTAAGCTGGAGAACAAGGTTGTTAAGTGTATCTTCATCGGCTATGGCATTGGTGTGAAGGGATACAAGCTTTGGAACCCCGTCACTGAGAAGGTTTTGTACAACAGAAGTGTAATATTTTGTGAGTTGAAACCTTCAACAACTAATCCACGGCTAGAGACAAATCAAAGAGAAAAGAAGAATGATGCAGTTGAGATTCCCCTAACTCTAGAAAAGGGAGAACTGCATGGTGTACCTGAAACTAAGGAGAGCTCTAGTAGCTCTGAGAGTTCTGAAGATGAAGAACCACAGCCAGTGAGAAGGTCTACACGTCAAAAACAACAACCTGATAGGTATGGTTTCTCCATTTTGGATTTTAACTGTGCCTATGCTTTAATTACTAGCACTAAGGAGCCTAAGACTGTTAAAGAGGCAATTAATATGCCCGATGCAAATTCCTGGTTGGAAGCCATGAATGAAGAAATGGAATCATTGAAAAAGAATGAGACCTGGGATTTGGTACCTTTGCTTGAAGGAAGAAAGTTTGTTGGTTGTAAATGGGTATTTAAGAAGAAGACTGGTCTTGAGGGCAGTGTTGAGAAGTATAAAGCGAGGTTGGTTGCAAAGGGGTATTCCCAGGTAGAGGGAATTGATTAAGGAGAAATATTTTCCCATGTAGCTAAGTTGACATCTATCAAATTTATGTTGTCACTTGCAGCCACGTATGACTTAGAGATCGAACAGATGGATGTGAAAACAACGTTTCTCTATGGAGAGCTGGAAGAAGAAATTTACATGTCCCAACCTAAGCACTTCATTGAAAAAGGTAAAGAAAGTTTGGTCTGCAAATTAAAGAAATCTTTGTATGGTTTGAAGTAGTCTCCTAGAATGTGGTACCGAAAGTTTGACACTTTTGTGTTGTCTATGGGATTTGTTTTGTGAGATCAAAATCCGATCATTGTGTGATTATAAAAGTGAAAATCATCGTGTGCTTATTATTACCCTGTACGTGGATGATATGTTGTTCATAGGAAATAGTAAGTCTATGATTTCTGATCTTAAATCTCAGTTGTCTACAAAGTTTGAAATGAAAGATCTAGGTGCAGCAAGGTATATTCTGGGGATGGAGATAACCAGGGATAAAAAGCACATAAAGCTTTGGGTCCGCCAGAGTAAGTACATCAACACTATTCTGGAAAGATTTGATATGAGTGATTGCAAGTAGCTAGTTGTTCCAGTTATGTGGGGAACAAAGCTATCTATTGAAGATTGTCCAAAATCTGCTACTGAGATGGAGAACATGACCAGAGTGCCTTATGCAAGTATTGTTGGCAGTTTAATGTATGTGATGGTTTGTACAAGGCCAGACACCACCCAAGCAATGGGAGTACTCAACCGATTTATGGAAAATCCAGGAAGCACGCATTGGGATGTTGTAAAGAGAGTGTTTAGATATCTGAGAGGCACTTCAAAGTATGCTTTGTGTTACCATGGAAACTTGGTTGCATCCTAGAAAACTCTCATCATTCATGGATATGTGGACTCTGATTGGGCAAGGGACATTGGCAGAAGAAGATCCACCTGTGGATATACTTTCATGTTAAATGGTGGTGCAATCAGTTGGATGAGCAAGCGATAGGCTGTAGTCGCTTTGTCCACTACAGAGGCAGAATACATGGCAGCGACTCATGCCTGCAAAGAAGTTGTTTGGCTAAGCCATTTGTGTTCTGATACTGGTTTTGATGCAGGGCAGATCACTATTTCGTGCGATAGTCAGAGTCCAATTTGTTTGGCAAAAAATCCAACTTTCAATGCCAAGATGAAGCATATCAATGTGCAGTATCACTTCATGAGAGATATGGTGGAGGATGGAAAGGTTTCTTTAGAGAAGGTGGATACTCTGAAAAATGTTGTTGATGCATTGACAAATCCTATGAGCACGGACAAGTTCAGATGATGTGCAAGTTCGATGGGCCTTGGGGCCTATGATCGTCAATAAATTCAAATTCTAGAGGAAGCTAGTAAGTCTTCATCAAGTGGAAGCTTGTTGGAAAATGTGCCTCAATTTACTGGCTTGGACCTCTACGAGAGGGTTGACGAACTTATGCCCTTATCGTTTTACTGTGGTGTTCTCATTTGGTCGGCTTGACCTGTTATGCCTTGCATAACCACCCCATCTTTTGCCTTGGTCAAAATGGGTCCCCCTTTGTGTATTTTATCTCTTGTTGTCTTTCAAACAAAGTCTGGAGTCTTTATCCTTTCAACACTTTGTTTATTTTTATTTTTGTCTATCGGAATCGGAGCCGGAACCAAATCGGGTTCTAAAACCACAATCAAAACTCATTCCGGGCCCCATCCCGATAGTCTTTCTTTTGGCCTTTTGTTTTGTCTATATCGGATGTGGAATCGGAGTGGGCGTTAAGTTAGTCTTTATCGAAAGTTGCAAAATCATAATCAATTCTTCCCCCGCCTTCGCTATTTTGACTTTTGGTTTTAGTCTTGTCTTTGTGTTATGTCTTATTTTGTTGGTCTTTTGTTTTACCTTTTTGTGTTGGGTTTTGTTTTGTGTTTAGTTGGCGGACCCGGAACCGGAATTGGAATGAAGTTTGGAAATTTCTTAAAAAGTTTCGAATCAATTTCAATTTTAGTTCTGCCCCCGCCGTTTTTGGATCGTTGACTTTTGACTGAAGCGTACTATTGTGAAGTGTTGGTTCTCTTTCAGTTTCAACTCCGCCTTAACTGTGTTTCAATGCATTAATGATAGCTGCTCGTGTAGGTAGAAATCCTCATTTTTACCTTCATTAAGGATTAAACAAATCATTATTATCATTGTTAAAAACCTAAAGAGCAAGGAAGAGCAGCGGCGGAGTTCATTTGAGCGAATTGATTGAACGAGGAGAAGATTATTGCTTGTGGATCAGTTCAGAAGGTTAGTTGGTTTCTTTTGTTTTCGAGGTAGGGTTTCTTATCATTGTTGTTCTTCGTTTATTTACTGTTGCGTTTTTTGTATATATTTGCCCATGTTTGGAAATCATGTCTTTTTGTTCTTTGTTTTTAACAAATTCGTGATTCTTGGCATGCTTGTTTGAATGGGTGCTTTATTTTGTTTGTCTAGTTGATTCCTCGTTTCTTTTTGCTTTTATTTTTAGTTCTTTCTATTTTAGGCCACGGTTGCTTTCACGTTTTAGTCATGATTGTGTTGTGTTATTTTAATTTGCAGTAAGTTAGACTCATTTAGGTTTTAAAAGGTATTAGTTGGATTAAGGATTTACAGTGAGGTAGATTAATAATTTACAGTGAGGTAGATTAATGATTTACAGTGAGGTAGATTAATGATTTACAGTGAGGTAGGGTTAATTGATTCATCGTTTTGTTACTTAGGGTTTTTGTTGCGCTTTCAAACTGGTAAAATGGTAAGGTTTAAAATCCGTGCCCTAGTTTTTATCGTGTTTGTTAGATTAGGGTTTCGTAGGTTTCCGTGATCACATTTAAATGATTAAAATATGATACCCTAAAATTCAGTCGTTCCCCATGGTCATATGAGTATAGTGTTTTTAAAGCCTCTTTTCATTTAATACGACCTTGGTTTTAATCATGTAGTTATAGGTTAAATTGATAAAATCTTTGATGACATCATGATCAACCTAGGCGGAGATGGGATCGGAATAGATCTTGAACTTGAGAATTTTGTTTTGCAAAAGGTATCGATTCCATTTCCATCCTGTTTTCGGCTCCACGTATAATAAAGAAGTCTTATGTCAAAGTAACGATGACCAAGTCGGAAGCGGAGGCAGAATGGAAATAGAATATGGAAAATAAAAATCTGAAGAAAACCAAATCCGTTTTTCATTTCGATCCCGATTCCAACTCCGAGCCCGTTTATTATTAGTGAAATATCTATATCGGTTTTGGCTCCGAGTTCGGCAGTATTGTAAAAGAGACTATTTTAGGTTGTGTTTCTGCTTGGTTGCGCCTCCGGTGCATATATGAAAGGTATGGTTTTTAGAGCATGTTTTGGTGATGATATTTAAAGATCTAATTAGAGGTTTGGCTTGCAAGAAAGTTGAAAGATGTCAGGAACATCAAGGGAAGCTGCTCGAAGGAACCAGCCTGCGGGAACATCAAAGGAAGCTCCAAAACCAAAGAAGTTGAAGCCAGAACAACTACCTTATACCTTGAGGTATAACCATAGGAGTCTTGTGGTGAAGGTGAGCAAGGTGGAATCTGACTGGTCAGATATTACTGATACGAACTTGGGTCAGTACAACTTTGAGGAGTTACATGGAGAAACCTTTGCAGAACAAGAAAATCTAACAAGAAGGACACAAAGGATTGTTGATTCTGGCTTGGCACATATTACTGTGTTCCCTTTATCAGTCCAGTGCCTAGAGTTGATCTTAACAGTAGCTAGTGCCTACAATCCTGCTACAAGACTATGCATGGATTCACAAAATAGGGTGATCATTGATCTTACTCCTCAGATGTTTCAAAGTATATTTAATGTCCCAGATCCTAAGAGCTTGGTGCAGTTGGATGAGGCAGAGGCCTTGGAGAAATATAGTAAGTATAAGGACTCCAATAGGTCTCATTTGAATAAAAAGTGGTTGAAGACAGAAAAAAAATCTCTATCCAAGCTTGCACACCAACGTAAGAGGGCAGATTTCAAGAAGGAAGTATCGGATTTAATACTGATGTTGTCCAGGGTATTTGGGAAGAGGGATGCATTCCACTTCAAGGAATGGATGTTTCCTTTCATCCAAATAATCTTACAGGGCGACCATCAGTTGGATTGGCCAATGATTGTGTCAAATGCTATCCATGATCAGCTGACTAACATCAAAAACACTAAGTGTTTCTTTATGACTTCTTATGTGGTGTATGTAGCAACAAGATTAGGGATTTTCCTAGGCTTAAATAGAGTGGGCATAATGGGAGCCTTGGATGGACAGAAGAAGGTATGGGAGCACTATGACCAATTATCTCTTCAAGCTGCTGAGACTCATTTCAGAAGAGTCAATGATGCATTTATATATGTGATCATCAATCAATTGAATGGAGATGCAGGGTACCGATTGAGTCAAGAAGCCATGGCATTCATTGTTGAATGGGGATGTTGGTACATCCAGTGCCCCAAATTTACATACTTCAGGTTGGCCAGTTTTGAAGGCCATCCACATTTGCTTCCAAGATGCTGCAATAACAGGATAGTGCTAATGGAGTTTGTATATCAGGCTCTTGGAGTTAATGCTTGGTTTGGGATCAAACATAAAACCGGATGTCATAAGTTTCCCATGAAGTTGGGTGAGTATGGTTGTCAACACTTGGTAGGAGCAAAGGTGGTCTCTAATGAATTAATACAGTTGAAGTTGGGTTTATACACAACTTGTAAGTGTTTTGATCCAAAGGGTAAGATGTATGCCTTGTTGCCTTCAGTGTTTACCAGACATTTCAATTTGCTAGAGGATTTTTGGAGTGATCGGCAAGATGAGTATGATCTAAGGAAGAAGAATTATGAAAGGCTATCTGTCGCACTCATGTCCAAGCTTGGTGTTAAAGAAAATATTCCTGACACATTGGTGGATGATGGAATTGTATTAGATCCATCCTATGAGGCTTTGAACATTGGCACCAAGAGTCTGGATCCAATTGACTGGGATGCTGAAGAAACCATTGATACTAAGCGGATCGGAAGGACAGTGTTGGATAGAAGTGTGCAATGGTTAGTGCTAAGAACCCAAACTCCTCAAGAACTAGCCCCTAAAAAGGGTAAGGGATACAAGAGGATCAAAAGAAAGACACCTCCCAAAGAGCCATTAGAATTCCTTCCTCCAGACATTGAAGAAATAGAACTTGAGGCAGCAGAGGATGAAAAGGAAACACAAGAAGGGGATGTTCTAGTAGGATTTGTTGTTTCGACACCCACATTAGGTGAGTCATCCGCACAATTCCCACTTACAAGGAAGAAGAGTAAAGAAATTCAAGAAGGAGCTCTTCATAGCATGGTTGAAATTGCCAAGGGAAAAGAAGTGGAGGAGGAAATTCTGGAGGTTGAGATAGATTTAGATGAGACTCTGTCAGAAAAATATATGCAAGAGAACATGCCTCTAGAGGAGGATATTGAGCAGGTTTTGACACAAGAAGAGCAATGGAAGTTGTTGGAAGATGCAAAAAGAAATTCTGATGCAAAGGCGGCAGCAGAGAAATAAAAGGAAATTGATGCTAAGGTACAAGTTGATGCTATACTTCACCAGCAACAATTAAGAACTAGACAAAGTAAAGCTAAGGCAGCAGTTGATGAAGTAGAGAGACAAATAAAGCAACAAGAACATGAACTCAAGGTCAAAGAAGAGAATGACAAGTTGGAACTGATACAGAAGATCCATGACCTTGAGGAGGAGAAGGCAAGGAACTAGAGGGAAAAGGAAATCTTGGTTGCTAGGTTGAAACTTGCAGAGGAATTTCACCAAAAGGAAGAAGGAGCAGAACAATTACAAAAGGAAAAAGAAGTCGAAGAGCTGGTTAAGAAACAACAACAAGAAAAAGAAAAGACCAAAAAACTTAAGGCTTTGGAGGCAAAAAGGTTAGAAAGGGAAAGACTAGAGGCCTTAGAAAAAGAGAAATTGGAAAGGGAAGCTCTAGAAAGAGAAAGGATAGAGAAGGAAGAATTAGAAAAGGAAAGGTTGGAAAAGGAAAAATTAGAGAGAAATCAGTTGGAGGAAGAGAGGTTGAGGAAAGAAGAGGAAGATAAGAAAAGGCAAGAACAGAAGGATAAGGAAGAGGCTGAAAAGCTTGTGCAGATGCATATACTACAAGAACAACGAGAGAAAGCAAGGGTTGACTCTCAATCCCAGGTAAATATGCAGCCACCTTCTACAGTTATTGCTCCCTCTTCCTCTATGATGACTACTACTCCAAGGGCTCCTACATGGCTAAAATTGGACCTGCAGAAGAGGGCAGTGACCCCTTCACAACCTCTCAATTGGGAGGATATGATGAAGGGAATTGAGCAGGAGAGGCCTAAAAAGAAGGCTAAGATTCTACATTCTACCCCTCACAGATAAAGGAGAGATTGTTGCTGAATGTGCCATGCCAATGACAGAAAAGGAGGTAGGGGACATGCAGCTAACAGATTATCAACTGAGTACTGTCAACTTGGGAAGGCCCACTAGGAATCAGCAGATGAACTTGATTCATGTGGTGGCTTCAATGACCAAATCAAGAATGATAAAGGATAGCCAAAAGAAAGATGAGCTTAAGGCTCAACTGGATCAATTACATTCATTCTTGAAAAGTGTTTCCTCTCCAAGATCACAACAGGTAACTACCATTGAGACTCCTATTCTATTAAGTAAAAAGGAGGTAGATGATTTGGTGCAGGTAAGAGGCAAAGCGGAGATGGTCGACCGATGGATGGACAAGTTGAATCAAGAGGTAGGTGAAGTTTTGGTTGAGGGTTTTGAGACCTACAAAGGCACTGAAGAGTTGATAAAACAGATGCATCAATACATTGAAGCATTGGAGAAACAAGAAGAAGAGTATAAAGAATACAATCAGAAATTGGAGAAGGTTAATGCATTACCTTTAGCTACTCTTCTTGAACAGTCCATACTTGAGGAGGAGAATAAAGATTTTATTGGAAAAACCTCTCGTATACTCTGTTTTAGAACTAGCTTCTTGTGTAAACATAAGGATGAGATCCAGGAGGTTGTTAATAATTTGACTGAGCAATTGGAAGAGCTGGAAGCAGTCATTGCTATTATTGTAGATGTAAATGCATTTACAAAAGAAGGTATGCCTTTGAGTCAAATAAAAGAGAAATGGGATGAAAGATTCAAAGGACTGATGCAGAAAGGAGATGATGATGGAGATTTGATGTTGGATCGGTTAATGGATATCAAAGAAGAAATAAAATTTGTTGGAAGAGAATTGACAAAGGTAAAAGGTATGAGGGAGTTTGCTGCAGCAGAATTGGATCGAATCAAATTCGAAGATAGCTGGGTCGATGGGCCAGAAATAGATACATTACAGCAAGTCTTCGCCAGTTATGATGAGTTCATTGCAGATCCAGCTTCACATGCATAAATCTCTTGCATGCATGATTTCCTTCTTCTTTGCATGTTGCATGCAGCACTGACAGTTGAGGCGCATGACATATTTTTCTTCTATTTTTCTATTATCCAGTTAAACTGAATGTTGAATGTAAGAACTCAAGATCAAATCGATCTGAGTTTCCAAGAAATTTGTTGTTCCTAAAAAGGTGGATAACTTAAAATAGAAGTGAAGTTCAAACTTTTTGTATAATCTATAAATACCTGATGGGCATCATATTGTAAAGGACGGCTAATTGAGAATAGGATTGGCCTACCTGAGTTAGGAGATAGAATTTTATAGTGATTACAGAGATACTTTGTACTTAATCTTTTTACAGTTAATAGAATTACAGGTTTTACGCAATATGGTATTACAATTGAGTTGTTTTATTTGATAAGGCTGATAAGTTATAATCTATCTGAATGCCAGTGATTGTACTGAAGCATGCTAGTTTCTTATGTGATGAAAGTCATTAGAAGAAACCAGATTTAAGGATTATCTTATTGGATTATCGTTGAATTGAAGTTATAAAAGTCTGTTGATCTATAATCTTGATGATGAATGAATGTGTGTTGTTTTGAAATCCTTGAAATATTTGTGATGTGTAATTGTGAAGTTGATTAAGCACCTAAAATGTATGCAGTGGTATAGATTATGCTATAGATTGTGTCCTCTTATGGTTTTCTTGATCTGATTGGAAGAACATTCATTATTTGGAGATATATGTCCGGATGCTAGATAAATTCGATCCATACTTACTGATTTACCCCTTTGTTCTATCTTTTTCTTTTGTTTGAAACCCCATTGATTTACTAAAATAGTTTGATAAAATGAGTCATCGCTTGAATCTTTTGTTACCAGCACAGGCCCCTTGAATATTACAGTTGCATGAACCGATTGAGTGACACCAAATAGTTGAGAACCAACTACCAGGACCTTGGGAGTTAGGCTACTACATGTTGTCTTTCTTTTTCAGGAGAAATAGAATAGAAATATTCTGTTTTAACATTCTTTGTGTCATTTTCACCATCAACATGACCCTTTGGTCGCTGAGATTTAGTCCGATAGTCAAAACTCCGAGGGTTGTCACAGCGATGGGCCGACAGGCGTCGAGTTGGTAGAATGTTTGTTGGCTTTGGCTTTTTTGGCGGATCGATCGCCCATCAGCGGGAGGCAATGCTATGCCTCGCCGATGTGTCGATGCTCTGCATCAACGGCTGCTATCAACTTCATCTGACAGTGTTGGCCACGTTCCGCAACATCCTAAAGTAGGTATAGCCGAAAACCTTTTCGCCGAGCGGAATTGCCTGTGCGCATGATGTGTGGTGGCTTGTAAAAGAGGTGAGTGCAACGAAGAGGAGGTGGGCCCCGAGTTGCTTTATGTGAAGGGTTGTCTAACCATGGACACCTGTCTACGCCTTGAGAGTTCCCTAGGGAATCTTGCGGATGCCGCTAGAGATTCCTCGAAGGAGCTCCAGCGGCTTCCACGTAAGCCAAGCAAAGTGCGCGAGCGGTGGACATGTGGCAACCTCGAAAGCTCGTTCCAGGCGGGCTCATGGAAATCTTGGAGATCCCCTCCTGGATGCCCTAGAACCTCCTGAGCGGCGGACATGTGGCTTGTGGGACCCAATAGGGTTGGCGGTTGGTGTTTTGGCGATAGTGGATTATTGCCAGTTTGGAATGTGATGAAATAGTTAGCAATGGCGACGGGTTTTCAGAGCCCGATGACTGTTGACTGATCACTGCTCGGTCAAGCAGTAGAATGAATAGCAGTGTGACATATGGAAATTTTCCATTGGTTGTTTTTGCATCATTGTTGCAAAACAATATTTATTGCCAGAAGCTGGATTTGTGAAAAGCGATTTATTATGTAGTCATATGAGATCAGATTTTGGCGGTTGACAGAGCCTGAATTTAGTAATTTCTTTGCAACAAATTTATTACGGGGGTGGCTCGATGCAGGATTGCAGGCGGATCAGATCCGAGATCAATTTGGCGTGTCGGTGAAGAATTGAAATTAATGCACCCTAATTGGTCGTTGGATGTAGACTTGTTATAGTCGGTCTAAACAAGAAGTTGAAAAAAAAAACTAAAAAAAGAAAAATACGAACAAAAAGGTTTGAAGAGTTTGTATTCACTGTATGCCGAAATAGCATTGTAACAGTGAGTTCATGAAAACTCAAGTGTTGTTGTGAGCTAACTATCAGAGATTCAGGACTGTAACTTTGTATGTAATCTTTTACTTACTGTAATACAAAGTGTCTTTCTTTTGGTGTGGTGGGTTTTGTCCCATAAGGGTTTTCCCACGTAAAACTGGTGTTATCTCTGAAATCATTTTATTTATGTTACTCTTTTTACCCTGCATGTGTTCATCTTAAGTGTTTTAATGATTTAAAAACTGGTCTTTGCACGTCTCCTCTGTGGTTTTAGTGTTAGGAAAGCGTTTTCGCACCTTTGCTTTACCTTACAAAAGAATCATTCATTTTACTTTTGCAATCCTTTGCCTTATGACCAAATTTCTTGTGGGAATAAAAAACACCATTGAAAGATAAATACCATTTAGCATTAGGTTGTTTGATAGGATTTATTTTGGAGTTCCCTCTTAGATCCTTGATTCGTCCATCTTTGCATGGAGTCTTCTTAGTAGATTGCTTTGCTTTAGAACTTTGACCATCCTCAAACCCTAAATAAGTCTTATCCATTGTCGATCTTTGAGAGGTAATCAACTCATCAAGCATTGTCGAGCTTATCTTAAATTTGTCTTCAAAACTTCTTGCCTTTTCCAGATCATATCTTAATATTTTTGCTTCTTCCTCAAGCTTTATCCATTCATCCATCTTCCTCTGAATTTCAATTTCCTGACATTCTCCAGTTCTTTTCTTCTCATCCAATTGTTGTAGCAGGTCAAAGACAATTTAATTTACCTTAGCCAATAGATCACATGCTTCAACACTTTTACTATGCATTTTTTCAATATACTCATTCACTTTCATCAACTTGTCCTTCAAATCTTCTATTTATTTTGAATATCTAGCAGAGACCACTTCTGGAGGAAAAAATTCTTATACTCAAAATTTTGGGACCTTCTTCAAGTTGTTAGGCTTCTTCCGAGGAACCAAGCTCTGATACCAATTGTTGAACATCCAAAATACTGAGGGGGGGGTGAATCAGTATTCCATAAAACCACAATAAAATCCATCTTATCATAACCACAATTTTGACTGAATCAATAAGAAGGAACATAAAAAACAAATCAATGCAACCATACACATGAAAACTAGGATTTTTACGTGGAAAACCCAAAATGGGAAAAACTACAGTGAGGGTTAACTCACAATATACTATATCCGGATACAAAATATTATAGGGCTCACTGCCAGGACTCACTGTCCTTAAAAGGCTCATTGCCTGAGTACAACAGATGGCTAACCACCAAGATACAAAGATAGTGGCTCATTGCCAAAAGATTGAACTGATAGGATACACCTTCAATGTGCATGGTTCAGTTCCAATGAAGCTCAAAATATGAAGTGTTGCCTCACACAACAATCGCTCAACAAATCTGCACTGATCCACAACTGATAAAGCATTTAGGCTCTGACCTTTCTTCCACACACACCACTCTTGACACTCTCTTCTTTCATTCCTCAACACATCTTATATATATACAAGTATATCTTATTCATTAATTAGGTTGGCCTAATTAGATGAAAACAAAATAATCAAAACTCTCTTTTTCGGCACCATGTATAATTTAAACATTTAATCGATATAGTGCATTATACCAAGTTAGCTAACATAACTAGTCTTCATAATGTATTGCATATGTTGAGTCGGCCAAGAGTAGAACACAATTATCCAAACCAACAAATGAACCTCAAAGCAAACACCTTTCATATATGAGAACACATTAATTTCCCATCATACCACCAACATAGAGACTATCAACAAGATCGTAGCATAAGAATGTCCACCTTAATAAAATGCGAAGTCTCCCACATAGTATGCCAAACAAGGAACAATGGTAGAATAAAGAGTTAAACCTTGTCAGAGATAACTTTCTGCTCACAACCAAAAATGTCTCAAGATCTAGGATACGACTGTTTGAATGAGTCATGATAACATGGTTAAGAGATTAGAGTCATATAAGATCTTATGGTGAATTCCAAACTCAAATATGAACACATTGATCCATCACAAAAGAGTATTACCGGGAGAGAACAACTTTTGGTAAACCAAGTAAACTTCCCATATAGTTATCACCATGTTGACATCAATGAAAACATAGGGACAACCAACACAAACCATCCATACTTCATGCTCATGTTGCAAGGCTCCCAACACAAGAATGGTGAGCAGAGTTGTTGGAGGAGAGAGAAACTTGTTCTAGCAAGATGTTGGAAGAAGAAGAAGAAAATGCAAGAGGATAAGGAAGAAAAATAGATGAAGAAAAAACATAGGATCTTCAAATTTTCATGAGTTCCCAATCTTGAAACATTTCTCTTACTCGGGTTGTTTGATGTAGGAGAATCCGCGTGCATGAGCAATCTTGCACACGAAAAAAAATGTGTTGTCTTTAATTTGTCATTTTTGGTTGTGTTTGATTTTTATCTTTCAAGCATGAGTTAAGAGCACTTTTCACACATTTCTAGCATATTTAAAATCAAATTCTTAGACCTATTGGATATGTGGAACGAAAGGCTTAATTTTCATGTGTGGTGGCTCAAAAATTGAATTTTTCCTCACCAAATTGGAGGATAAAAATATCCAACGCCCAAGCTTGTGAGTGGGCATTTATTGTAATTTGTAATTCTATATCTTGAAATTTGAAAACGTCTTGTGGATAAAATGGAAAGGCAAGCATGGAAGGAGTAGAGAAAGTGGATTGAGAAGCGGGAAAGAAAATTTTGAATGTGAATTGAAGGCTCTTTCCAGGAGAGGAAAATACCATGCCCAACGGGAAGAAAGTGGATTGAAAGTTTTATTGGAGGTAGAGAGAAATTTTCCCACACCTAGATTACCAGGAAATATTTGGAGTGGGAAAAGAATGAAGAAAAGGTGAAAGAAGATTGTAGGTGAAGGAAAAAATGTACTTTGTTGTTTGGAAGATGAAATTATTTGAACTCAATGTGTGTTGTAGGTTCTTTTTCTGGTGTGAAGAGTTATGAGCAGATTTTTATATTCCTATAATTGATTTTTTAGAATGTATGAAGTTTGCACATGCTCACCTATAGATAGTTGTTGCATGAGTAACATTATTTTGCAAATTTTAATCTTGTACCTTCATGTATGTTGCAGTAAATCTGATTTTTAAATAATATTTTGGATTTAATCATTTTGTGGTTGTTATTAGCATGACCCAACATGATTTTAAATAAATTGGGGGAAAAGATGAGAATTGAGAAAAGTTGTTGGAAGGGGTCAAAATCTAGTGTTCAAAAAAGGATTTTTTGAAAGATTGGCTTGAACGGTAACATGGTTTTGAGGGTTTAAAAAGTATAGTGTGAATATATTCCCATAGATGAATATGGGATCTTCCTTTTCACAAGTTTTTAGAAGAAAATAATCTCATTTACAGGTTCAATTTAATTTTCAAAAAGTGGTTTTTACAAGATGTTAAGCACATTTTTAGAAGTTTAATGAAATTAATTAAATTTCAATGTGGGTTCATTCCATCGCCTATAAGTATCTAATAAATTTGAAGGATTTGAGTGGTGGTTGTGAAAATTAACACCTCGATTCGGGGGCTTGGTTTTTTACTACATCAATTATTGATGTTTGTTATTTAGCGTAGAGCTAGTTGTTTCTTTGCTTAGTTGTCCTCAAATGATATTAGACTTCCCTTTATATATATGGATTTATAATTATATACACCACATGAAAATGTATCACGCCATCATAGAGAAATGTGATAATGATCAATAGACCCCCAAAAAATATTTTATCAGTAGTTAGCCTCAAATTTAGGTGCATCATATTTTATAGTATGTAGATTCAATAGAAATATAAATTCATGTTCTTCAAGGTGCTTCAAGATAGGAGTCTCCAATTTCAATATGGCTATATACATGACCCTTTTCAAGACCCATAATAAAATAAGCAACATTAGGAACTGTGCAAGATTCAAATATTTGGTGCATGGTTCAATCCAAATTTTATTTTGTAATGAATAGTCCAATTAAGATCCTCAAGGTAAGAAACATGCATGTGATTATTTAAATCGTATGAAATTGTAATAGAACTTATGAGATGCTCTATAGGTTTTTTTTCCAAACCACGACCCAAAATATGCAACCATGATGAATTTGAAGATGAAATACTATTTTTTATGCCTACCATGAATACAAAACAAACAAATTATAAAGTAAATGTTTTGGGGGGTGCAAGACTATTATTAAACCATAGTTGTTCATGCATCATACATCCTAGGTGAGTGATTTGTGAGTATAGTTCTCATAAAATAGGGCACAAGTGATAGAATAAATATTTATGGTGGTAAACTAATTAGTTAAATTACCTTCCAATAAATCACTCTCAATTAGAACTATGCCTTTATTTTATTTAGGTATTCTTTCTCTATTCTACATCTTTGGTTTTCATATCTTTCTAACATATTTTATGTTATAGTTTCTAATATTGGATTCCTAGGAAATTCAAGGTTATCAATCTCTTGATCATAAACTATTGCAACCATTTAACTTACCTCCAACTATCATCATGCTCCCAATTATTCCCTATTTTCACCAATTCTATACTTTCTAGCATCTTTACCACTTACAATACACAATTATATTTTTTTTCTTGGTTCTCATCTATTATACTTATCAATAAATCAATTCCAACTTATACTATGACTTTGAGACCCAAACATCATACTTTTTTCCTCTCTATTTTTGAAATTACAATATTTGTACTATTTAGTATTTTGCTAACTACTACTTTTTTTATCCTCTTCTATTTGTTTATCCTACTCTATTCCAATCACCATGAATAATTTCATCCATACTTTTGTATTCATCTACCTTACTACAATATTATGGACCGATACATATAATTTCCTTCCAACTACTTCTATCTTGTCTCATGCTACTTCTCCTAGGTACTTATTCTATAGTTCATTTTACAAGTTCTTCTTTTCCACCACACAAATTACATCTATCTCTTATTTTATCATAACATATTCTATATTGATCTTCTTTATATTTATTATCAAAACTTTATCTAATCTCATCATTATTCCTTCCACAAGTGTACACTCCAATCCTAATTTTGCAACCTTCTAGCTCATATCTACATTCCTTCTCAATTACATTGTTAATAATCTACCTATAACTTCTTTCATTGGATGTTATCTCTAATTAACTCATATTTTGTATCTACTTTAGACAATTGTACCAAATATATCATCCCCATATCTATCATCAACTCTAAATCATTATTGTTAACCCAATACTTTTAACCTCTATCATTGTAAACTACATTATCATTTATCTTTTCTATTAAATTAGTGTATATCTAATTATTCCTTTCTTCTAACATAATATTTTTACCGCATTCACATTCTATACTCATGTCTCTACCTTTGTAGTATGTGCTATGAAATCTATGTGTTCAACTCTCAATAATCTCACATATTCATCATTTGAATAATCCAACTTCTATTGGATCTATACATAAATTTTTGCATTCATATTATGTCTAATATTCTTAAATTTTTTATTTTCATTCAACATATGTTCATCTATCATCATTAACCATTTTTAATCATCTACAATATTTTTAAATAATCCCTTAATTGATTTATTCTCACTACACACTATCTAATTCAAGAATTATTTTTATTTTTACTATCTCACCTATAAATTTGTAGAGTGTCTCGTAATTTATATTTAACTCATTAACTACCAAGTGCACTACCAATAGCTTCATCATCACTACTCTACCTAAATTTTACAATTTACTTCCACTTCTCTTTCCTTGAAATGATTCCCTCGTCAATTCTCTATCTTCTAAATTTAGTACTATTTATGATGCATAATCTTGTTCACTTTTTTATCCTCCTTATAAATATTACTTTAATATAAATTTATATTATTTCTACCATATGCAATCTTACCATTCCCATTTCTTGCATTCTTCTCTATGCTTTCTTCATGTAATGAATTGTTGTCACCAATATCAACTTATAGCTATTCATTAATTTCATATAATATCCTATAACTTATTTTTACTCATCATGCACTACATGAAATAATTTTAAACCTAATTCTCTCTCCTCACTATGCTATATACCTATGTGCACCGCTTTCTTCTTATTTATTAGGAAAATGTGTCTTGAAACCTTACATTCCTATTGTCTAATATTAAATACTTCGTATGCATTTACTATTTTATATTTAGTATCATTTTTGTTTCATTTTGAGGTGGAACTATTTTAATATTTAGAAAAAAATTCCTCACATGAAGAAGTGGGCATTCCATATTGCAGTGGCACTCTTTCACATATGCCAACATCTTAGAATATGTGTATTTCATTATAATTGGAGTTACTTATTATATATATTCTTATTATGTGTAAGATCATGTAATCTAGGGAGGTTACATTAGAATCTTCACTCACATTGTGATATATTTTACCACTTGTCATAGATTATCTTTGAATGGGAGAATGAAGATAAATTGGGGTTCCCAAGTTTGGTTGGTTAATTATTCTTGTTTATGACATACGATAATGTGTAAGGCATATGATAAAAATATCTTGGAATAATAATACCAATAAGGGCATTGGAATGTGTGACTTGAGCATTTGGGTTTCATACCTCTCTTGGTCTTTCTCACTATTTTTTAAATCCATGTGATAGTTTTTGGTTTTTCATCTCCTATATTGGTGTTTGGGATGGAGTTGTGTATGAGTTTTTTAAGTCTATCTCTAACTACTATTTTTCTATCATGATTACTCCAAAATTGTATGACGGTGATACTCTTATAAGAGGCATAACCTACTAATTGTATTGTATGGTTTTTGTTGATTTTAATATAAGTGGTTCTTCTTTTGGAGTGTGGGGTTTTTCTCCCAAAAGGAGATTCCCCATGTAAACCCTTATGTAGTGTAGACAAATTTATCCCTTTACATTTTCACACCAAATCTAGAATTAATATTTAAATGAACTTAATTATGTCTTAATTTAATGTTGTAATATGTATTTTACATATTCACATTAAGTTTAGGGCCCTATTAATATTAAAGTGGACTTAATTGTGTCTTATTTTTGGTGTTGTAAAGTGTACCCCTTTACATTTTCACACTTATTTAGGGCTCCTTTAATTAATTGAGCTTAATTTTCCTTAATTGGCCCCTTTAATTCAAATCCAAGCCTATCTAATTGCATTTTCCGAAGAGGAAACTTGAAATTCTTTAATGCCTTAACATAACACTTCTCATTGAGCAATGTGTGTCCTAGGTGAGTGACTTAGGACCTAAATTTAAATTATGTTTTTGGCAGTATTTTAACATATTCAAATCCATATTCAGATTTCTTGTGATATTTGAATTTTAGGAAATTAATGTTACATATCTATAAATATAAGGACATTTCACTAATTTTCACCTAGAAAAATTAAGTTATCTTAAGAGCACTTTCACAAGAGCATTTCAAAAGAAATTCAAGGCAGTCAAGAACGATTTTATTGAAGAATTATTGCAGCAATGAAGATCCAATTTTCATATCAATGTCTTATTGCATCATGGAGCTAATATGATGATGTAGGTTTCAAGATCCATTCAAGCATTCAAAACATTATTTCAAATCAAGATTCAAGATCAAGATCCACATCCATTGAATACATGTCATGCAGGTTGTAGATTTATATTCCAAGGTTCATTCAAGGGTTTGGTGAGTTGTGACATTGAGTTATTCATTCATCATTCCTTCCATGCTATTTTATTTTATTTCAAGGTTTGATTATCAAAACAGGGTTTGACCAAGGCAAACCCCCATTCATCAAAAATAAAACATTTTTGCCTCTTGATTTTTGTTTGCAGATTTAGGTGGAAAAAATATTGAAGATCTCTTGAAGAGAATGATTGGAGAACTTGTCAAAGTTGCAAAAGTTGTCATAAAAGTTATCATCACATGGAAACTCACTTGCAAAAATTATTTTTTGACTTTTCGAACCTGAAACCTGGGAAAATTGAAGGATTCAAATATGTAGCAGAGGCTCCTGAAAGTTGTAGAAAAAACCTAGCTCAGGACCCATTTTCCCCTGGGTGAATGAGTCCTAGATCAGCTTCAACAGAGCACTTTTGGTGACTGGTACACATCATCTTACCTCTCTCTGATCTGCATTTCAATTTTTGTTTCCATCAGTATTGAGTTCAATCTTCAAGATCCAAGTTGTAGATTGCATTTTGGGTTTGATAAAACTATTTTTAATCTTTCTCCCCAAAGTGATGTTTAATCAAGACCCCCGTCCTTGAGAAAAAAGGAAATTTATAGATTCACATATTGAGTTGACTCGCCTAAGGGTTGTAAGTCAATTTTTTGTGTGGATCTCATTTCCTAATGAAATAGAAGGAAAATAGGTCCATAAGTGGTTTATCAATCCCATTTTGACCCCAACCTATTTTTATTTATTTCACCTTAGAATATGTACATTTTATTATGTGCTTCTCTTTCTTATAATTTTAAAGAGCAGTATTTTTACAATGCTCTCCTCTAAGATTAGTGTAGGAAGCATTTTATAGACCTTGCTTCCTTTCATTTAGTATCAAAGCATTATCATCTTATATTCTAGGTGTTGGGTAGATATTTTTTGTACTAATCTTTGATTGAGTGGGAACTTATGTAGGAGTGTTGATATTATTATATGAAGGGATGAGAATCATATCTAGAATAGAAATAGAGAAGTTCATGGGCATATCTTTTATGTAATAGAAGATCAAAATGAAGGATTCACATAGATAGAAATCTATGGATTACAATATTTAGTATGAATCCCACTACAATAAACTAATAATATTGGGACTTGATAGATAGAAATGATAAGGGTCTTGCAAGACTCTACTTGGTAGATTTGGTGTTTTTGAATGTTCATGAAGAGACCACCATAATAAATATTTGGAAAAAGTTGGGAAATATTTATCAAGATAAATCCTTGGTGAATAAACACTTCCTAAGAAATAATCTATATACTCTCAAGATGGAGGATGGTGGATCCATATCTAATCATACGAATTCCTTCAATATGAAAGTTACCTAGTTGAACTTTGTAGGAGTTAAAATGGAGGACGAGGATTATTGAATGAATTTGTTTTCTTCTTTGCTATATTCATGGGGCAACCTTTATTTTGGTTATTGGGAGCACTACCACCAAGTTGAAAATGAATGAGGTCATGACATTATTACTTTTTAAAGAGATGTAAAGAAAGACTTATGAAATAGCCAAGGAATCCCTAATTTTTTGTGGAATATTTAAGGAGAAAGGCAAGAAGAAGATAAGAAGAAATATATTTCTAGATCTAAATCCCTTGGAAATTCAAATATCATAGTAATTACAAGTCTAAATATTGGAACTACAACAAGCCTAGCTATTTTGAAAGAGAATAGAAGGCAAAGAAAAAGAAGAAAACAAGATTTTTATGATGAGTCTAAGAAGTTATCCAAGGATAATGGCGATTCTTTTGTAGTCTTGGCTACACATGCATTGGAAGATGTGTGTCTTATAGAGTCAGATGCCTTTTTCCACATGAGCTCACATTGGGGTTGATACAAAATATGAAGAATATTATGGTAGAAAGGTGTACATTGGAGATTTTTCTGATCTAAAAATTGTTGGTTATGGTACAATCTCGATTCAATTATTTGATGGATGAGAGAAGAGGATTGATGATGTATTACATATCCCTAGTTTGGCATGTAACCTGATTTATTTAAGATTAATGATTCAGGTGCAATTTATTTTCTTGAGATGTGGATGTTGCAAGATGGAGAAAGGGGATATGGTTCTTGATAAGGGTGTTCATATTGGAAATCAATTTTAGCTAGATGCATGCACAATTCAGTATAATAGTTCTTATATTCCTACAATGAAGTAATCTATAGAATTGACACCTTCGCTATTGGAACCAACAACAAATAATAGTGTTGCATCCACTTTTGATACTCATTATTTTTGGGTACCTAAGAGTGATCATTCTTTCACGACTAAGCAAACAATAGAGAAAATAATGTTATGACACCAAAGGATGGATCACATAGGTGAGAAGGATCTAAGGACCTTGAAAAATAAAAATCTTGTAGAGGGGGTAAATGATTGTAACCTTGAATTTGATTTTTGTGAGCATTGTATATATGGAAAATACAATCATGTTTATTTGTACTCTAGTTCTCATTGATCTTTTGGGGCATTGGACTTCACACATTCTAATTCTTTTAGTCATATTAATATTTTTTATTTCAATTTTATTTATTGTGGAACTTTCAATGATGATTATAGTAGGACATGGGTATATTTCCTTAGAAGTAAATGTGAAGTCTTCATTAATTTTTAAGAGTTTAAGGATCTTGTAGAAAATTAAACTAGTGTGGAGATTAAGATTTTTGAGGACTAATAATGGTATTGCTTTTTTTAGATTAAGATTCTATAAGGATCATGGAATAGAAAAATATAAGACAAATCTATACACTCCTCAATAGAATGAATATGTGGAAAGAATGAACCAAAGTTAATGGAGAGGGCTAGGATCATGTTTAGTGGGTTATATTGGAATATTTTTTTTAGTAGAAGTATTTTCCATGACTTGTTACTTAATTAATAAGTCTCCTACATCAGATCTTATTGAGAAGACACCTATGGAGGTGTGATCAAGAAAAAATATCTAATTGGGACATCTTTGATTCATTGATTATGATGCATATGCACATGTACCTAGAGAGAAACAATATAAATTGGAGAACAAGGAAGTAAAATGTATCTTCATTGGCTATGGTGTTGGTGTTGAAGGGTAAAATATTTGGGATCTTGTGGCTAAGAGATTTTTGTATAGAATAATTTTCATCTTCAAAGAATTTAATCCTTCTTCCATAGTATTGTAACTAGGGAAGGATGAAAAGGAAGATATGGTTCAACTTGTTGGTACCTATACATTTGATGAATTTCCATTGCATAATTGTCCCTAAATTGGTGATAGAACCCTATTTTTAAGTCTAATGGCAACAAGATTACCTAAATTCTTCTGGCATTAAAATTGTAAAATTTGTGGCTCATCATAAAAATATGTTTGGCACAAAGTTTTTATATTTCAGGGAGATCATGCAAACCTGATTTCATGGTTTTCAGACATATTTTGAACAAAATTTTAATGTGTCTTCATTTGCAAGCAAGTTCGTAAGGTCCCATAAAAAGTTTCAAACTATCATGTTCTGAAAATTACCCTATTGTTTATTTTCCTTCGCTACCCCATCTTTATTTTCGTGGTCATCAAAGAAGTTTCAAAACTAAAACAAAAATTTCTTAAACAGCTTGCTAGAATGCCCATTTAATAAAAGAACCCCTAAAATTCCATTTATTGTGCAATTTTCAATGAAATTAAAAGATTATAAATAATTGATTATGGTCCTCTACAATTTTTCATGACTCTCAAAGCTCGTGTGAGCCCATGGTTGAACTATCGATTTCATTATATTTTAAATTTAGAATTTTAAAAAAAAATTGCTAATGTTTTAATGTGTCAAGGGGTGATGAGGAAATAGTTTTGAAATATTAAATAGGCCCCCTAATTCAAGGAACGGTGGCAGTTTTTCATTTTTAAAACTTTAAAAGGATTCTTTTTAGCTTGTTCCACGAGTCATATTTTCGTGTGCTCGTAGGGTTGTGAGGGGAGAGTCAGTTTAAGGTTATGAGAGACATAAAGTTGGCGGGATGGTTTTTATTGGTTGGATTACCTACCGAGTAAGATGTTGATTGGCACCCAAGTTTGTTTTTTGTCTTTCACATACAAACTAAGTGTTTGTTAAGCTTTCCTTTCCCCAACACAACAGTACATGAATGAACTTTTTCCACCTAAAACTCACACTATGGGCTCACCCAACATTGAAACTATTCTCATTCACATGGAGGCTACTTGAGGGAATTTTTTAATTTTTAAATCTCTATTTTTATCTTGTTTCTACCTCCCTGAAGTTTCATATAGCTATTCTCATGCCATGACAATAGTTTAAATGCTTTTTAAACCATTTTTGAGGTGTTGGGAAGATCAAAAATGACCTACACAAGTGAGAAACACCCATCATGAATGAAACTAATGTAGTTAAGTAAAAAATACTTAGCAAACAATCCAAACATCCAAATATGGAGAGCGAAAGACCTTGCACCAAATGAAACGTCATTTTCAAGTCCCCTTTTGTGATGTTTGATGCAACAAAGAAAGATAAAGGAGGCACCATGTAGGAGGGTTTTGGGTGTTTAAGAGTTGTAGATTATCAAAATCAAGAAGACATATTGGGTAGTATTATTTCATTTAAAAAAAATCAATGGCATGTGATTTTAGAGAGGTCTCTAGCAGAAATTGAAAGTGTTAAAATGTGAGGGGTGAAGTATGTATCCATTAATTTATTCTGGTGCATAGTGATTTTTTTTAACATGATTTTAATTATCTAGAATGTGATTGAAAAACAATTGCAAACAATTGTTTGGTAAATGCTCAAAGAATGGTCACTATTCAACTATTTGAAAAAAAAAAAAAACACAATTGATTGCAGAGGGTGAAATGAAGGTTTTAATAGTTAAAATGCATGAGAAGAGGCATTTTAATTGACCTAGTAAGATGGGTTTTTACCTAGAATTAAAAAAATTCACATACAAGTGAAAATACAAGTAGTAAATGGGTTTTTACACCCAAGTAAAATTTGTGCATGAGATTGCAAGGATAAATGGGAAAACAAATTTTAGTTGCAAGTAAAAGAGCAGATGAATGGTAAAATAAATATTAGGGTGAAGTGGCATATTCTAGATGCCAATTGTTGCAAATTAAAGGGCAAGTATCCAATAGGTGTCAATAGTGCATTAAACCTTCTTATTATTCTCCCTCTTCTTTAAGCTATATTTTCTAGTCATTCTTAAGGGGTTTTGTTCTAGTTCTAGAAGTTCTAAAAAGAGAAAAAAGAATTTGTATAAGGATGTGAAGGTTCTTTGTATTAGGTGAAGGTATGTGTCTATAGGTCATCATATCATAGTGTTGTTTTATCTTGATTTGTGGCATATATGAATACACATTATTTTGTAGTTGTCTCCAAGCTAAAGTGTATGTTGTTTGAATGGAATAATCAAGGATTATTTCTTTTCTCCTACACATTTTCTACAGAGAATTATTTTCATTATTTCTTCATGTCCAAGGGATAACTTAAATGCTCTCATGAAAATAGTAGGAATATTAAACTTAGGAATTGGTCAATCTTGTGCAATTTCTACTTCTAGAATGGTTCAGACAATTTATAAATTTCATTGAACATGTATTTCAAGTTTAATTTATTATGGTTTCTTTATCTTCATAGTGTTTTAGGAATATAGGGGATATGCATGATATGTGTTCATTTATCACTCCTCTATATATTTGAGATGAAGACATATCTATGTAAGTTATTAGTCCTCAATATTATTCAAAGTATAAGAGATCATGCTTGAATTTGATTAAGTGTTAAACATAATTTATTCATATATCTGTGAATTTAGCATTCATCCACATTTTAAGGGTTTGTAGGATTGTTTGTAAAAAAAAATCATTCATAACCCTCTCAAATCTGTTGAAACTTTCTAGATTATGTTAGATTAAGGTTTTAAATTGAGTATTCATGTGTTACATTGCATAATTGCATTCATTTTGTATTTTTCATTCATCTCCCAAAAGTGCATTTCAAGACGATTTACCCCTTCCTAAGTCATAAGGAAAATAGCAAGATCTTCATTAGGGTTGACTCACCTAAGGGTTGAAAGTCAATCCTACCCTAGGGGATTTCTTTTTCCTAATGAAATAAGGAAGATAGGTGCATCATGCTTCCATTCCACATTCCATATTAGGATCACTCTTTTGTATCTACTTTAGACAAATTTACCAAATATATCATTCCCATAGAAAATTAATTGTAGACAATTATCCTCAAATGATATTAGATTTCCCTTTATATAGATGGAAAATAATTGCAGGCTATTGTCTAGCAAATGCTTAGAGAATAGTCACTATTCAACTATTTGGCAAAAACCCAACTGATTGCAAAGGGTGAAATGAAGCTTTCAACAGTTAAAATGCATGGGAAAAGGCATTTTTAATTGGTAGTAAGATTGGTTTTTACCTAGAATTAGAATTTTCACATACAACTGAAAATACAAGTAGTAAATGGGTTTTTACACCCAAGTGAAATTTGTGCATGAGATTGCAAGGATAAAATGAGAAAACTAATTTTAGTTGCAAGTAAAAGAGAAGATGAATGGTAAAATAAATATTAGGGTGAAGTTGCATATTCCAGATGCAATTTTTTTACAAATCAAAGGGAAAGTATCCTACCAAGTGTCAATAGTGCATTAAATCTTCTTATTCTTCTCCCTCTTATTTAAGATATATTTTCTAATCATTTGAAAGGGGTTTTGTTCTAGTTCTGGAAGTTCTAAAAAATAAAAAAAGACTATGTACAAATATGTGAAGGTTCTTTGTATTAGGTGAATGTATGTGTCTATAGGTCATCACATCATAGTATTT
This sequence comes from Sequoiadendron giganteum, assembly GCA_007115665.2. Taxonomy (NCBI): domain Eukaryota; kingdom Viridiplantae; phylum Streptophyta; class Pinopsida; order Cupressales; family Cupressaceae; genus Sequoiadendron; species Sequoiadendron giganteum. The sequence continues at coordinate 529,214,827 of CM021108.1, forward strand.
TTTTATCTTGGTTTGTGGCATATATGAATACACATTATTTTGTAGTTGTCTCCAAGCTGAAGTGTAATGTTGGTTGACTAGGAATAATCAAGGATTATTTCTGTTCTCCTATACATTTTTTGCATAGTACTATTTTCATTTTTGCTTCATGTCCAAGGGATAGATTAAATGCGCTCATGAAAATAGTAGGGATATTATACTTTTAGATGGATTGTCAAGTATGATTGTATTACATGCTTTAGAGATCTTATTATCATCAAGTTGTAATATAACAAAAGATCATTAATATGTGTTTTAAATTGTGATATAAGATGTGGGATACATGACTTTGTAGCCCATGCTTAGACATTGGTCAATCTTGTGCAGTTTCTACTTCTAGAATGGTATAGAAAATTTATAAAAAAATCAATGAACATTTATTTTAAGTTTAATTTATTATGGTTTATTTATCTTCATGAAGTTTAAGGAATATAGGGGATATGCGTGAGATTTTTTTATTTATCACTCCTCTATATATTTGAGATGGTGACATATCTATGTAATTTATTAATCCTTAGTATTATTCAAAGTATAAGGGATCATGCTTGAATTCAATGAAGTTTTAAACACACTTTATTCATATATATGTGAATTTAGCATTCATCCACATTTTAGGATTGTTTGTAAAAAAAATATCACTCTTTGAGGCCTGTAATAGGATTACCCTCCCGAGTTTGGTGGAGATCAAAGTGTGAAAGGTTGATTACAACCTTGTTAGTTGGATTTTATTGTCCTTAGTTTGATTATAGACCAGACCTTTGTCGTAATCCTTTGATCCTCGAGTTTAGACATTGTATTTTCTCTTAGAATTGAGGGTTGCAAGAAAAAGAACCAACACAATTATCCTCAAAGACTAAGAAGGTTGAATGTGAAGCCCAACAAGGACCTAAATGTTAGAAATCTAAAATAGATTGAATAACCCAAGGAACTTTATTAGAGAAATTCAAAGTTAAATAAACTAGAAAAACATAAATAATGCAAACCAACAACTTCAAGAGATATTCAATGTCAGGATGAAAAAATTATATTAAGAGCTTCCAAGATGAAAAATACAAGCTAGGTAGTGATTCTATATAGAACTAAGGAGAGGATGGAGGTGGCAATTCAACCAATGAGGATTGACCACCAATAACTACCAACATTAAATAAAGTGATGAAAAAGTAAATACTCCATCCTTAAAGGGTGGAGACAACTCATCACTTAATCTCCTAAATATTAAATGATAAACTCACTTTATTATCCTAACAAGCTTAATAAAAGTATAGGAGAAACCTATAACTAAGGGAAAATAAATTATCCCACTAGGAAAAAAACCTACACTAAGACCCCCCTTAACCATAGCTTAGGAGGATGTAAAATATGATGGGTCTTTGTAAATGAGGCCATGTTAGGTACCCATATACATATCAAATTCCCCCCCAAAAGAAGAAGCACCCCCCACAAATAGAGAGAACACCCCCTCCAAAATAGAGAGAAGAAGATGAGAAGGACTAAGTAGCCCCCCCAAAGAGGACACCAACTGCACCCCAAGAAACGCAAGCTACAAGGAGAGATACGAGGACTCTGATCACAAAGCATGTCTATGTCATAGTCACATTGGTCCCATTTGCATGTGTCTATCTGCCAGCCACCCCCACTATCGCCAGGACTAGAGGGCTCAGGGAGCCATGCCCCTAGTGGCTAGATGTATTTTATTAATATTGTATAGCATGTTTGGATGTACAGATTCATATACACATATACAAGCACCACATTTTGTTACAATGGTGTGATACATGTACATGACATTGATACAGATATATATACATATACATGAGATTTTGGATCAAAATTATGTGTTTCATGTGTATAATTTATTTTCATGTATGGTTATGCTATGGATGTATGCTTAATTATATACAATGATGATCTAATTGTTGTTTGGTGATCTAGATAGAATATGTGATATAAATTATATGTATAAAATAATTAATCAAACATAATGCATTTATACATAGCATAGAAATAAAACAAACAAATATATATTTCCTAATTAAATAAATTAAATACATACAAATGTTTACATCACAACAAAGATTAAAAAGTAATGTGTTGGTGAAGGAATGTCATAGCATAACATACTATGATCTTTGAAAATGGGATGACTTCCATGCATATGCCACATAGACCCTATGCATAGTATTTATGAGAGTGTGTTGCATTGAACGGTTATTTTAGAGTACCATCCATAGAATACAATCCATATGCACCAGAACCATACATGGAGGTGATTATGTAAGGACCTAACCAATTAGGGATAATTTCCCCTTTGATCAAGTGGCACATTTATATTTATCTGGTTCTCATAGAGAACGAGATCACCCATTTTAAAATTGTGAGAAAGAACACCTTGATTTTAATGCCTAGAAATAGACCTTTGATAAGCCTAAAGGTGATCAAGGGCCTTTAATCATCACTCATCAAGAAACACAAGTTGATTTAGATGTTCAACACAGTAAGTGTCATCATCAATTAACCCTTTAAGGGAAACTCACAAAGATGGAATTTCTAACTCTAAAGGCATAATAATCTCAACACCATACACAAGGTTATATGAGGTGGTACCGGTAGTTGTATGAACACTCATGCGATAGGCCCATAATGTATAATTCAATTGAGTGTGTCAATATTTACCATGTTTATTCACTATTTTTTGAAGAATTAGTTCAAGAGTTTTATTAGACACTTCTACTTGGCCCTTAGATTGAGGATAATAAGGTGTACAAAATTGATATTGGATATGAAACCTCTCTAAGAATTGCTTCACCTCTTTATTCTTAAATGAAGTACCATTTTCAGAAACAAGGGTAGAAGGAAATCCAAAGCAAGCAACAATGTTATTCAGAATAAATCTATAGATTACTTTAATGTTAATGGATCGAAGCAGAATAGCTTCAACCCACTTCATAAAGTAGTCGATAGTTGTAATGATGGAGGTATATCCTTTAGAAGGAGGAGATATTTTCCTAATAATATCTAACCCCCATGTTGTGAATGGCCAAGGAGAGGTCTAACTACAAAGTTCTTGTGTGGGAGATCGAATAAGATTATTGTGTTGCTGACATTGGGGACATTTCCTAACAAAGGCAAAAGAGTCTTTCTCCATTGTTTGCCAATAATATCCCATATGAATTAGTTTATGCACTAAGGATTTACCACCAAAAATTCCACCCCCAGAGCCCGAATGAGCTTCTTGAAGGGCAAGGAGTGTTTCATCCTTAGTGATACATCAAAGAAGAAGACAATTGTAAGATTTTTGATAATGAACGTTAGACAGAACGATGTATCAAGATGAAAGCTTTCATATCTGGACACGAGTATTCTTATTCATCATCGAGAAAGTTTCTATTTTTTAGGTAATTATAGATATGAGAATTACAATTCCCCTAATTCTATGTGAGCACACACAAGACTATCAATTCTAGGTCTATCCGAGATAGCAGGAGAGTGGAGAATCTGAACCACAAAGTGGTACTCATCTACACCATCATCCAAGGGTACAAGGGAAGTTATGCTTGCCATTGCATCTACATGATGGTTTTCTCTCATAGGAACACTGTCTATAGTAAAAGAAGAGAACCAATCAAGCAAGGATAATGACAAATCTCAACACTGAGATAGCTTACTCTACTTAGCATTATATGTTCTTGTGATCTGATTTACAATAAGATTAGAATCACCATGAATATGAATATGTTTAATATTCAATGTTATCATAGTACTTAAGATAGTAATAAGGACTTCCTACTCAATGATATTGTTTGTATAATAAAATTCTAATCGAAAGGATAAAGGAACTGGATTTCCTTCAGGCCAAATTAAAACTACACCTACCTCGGAGCTAGTTTGACATCTCAATCCATCAAAAAACATTTCCCACATGGGTTCATAATCCAATAAAAATATATTTTCATCCAGGAACAAGTCCAAGTTAGGAAAAGAATGAGGTGAGGGAGCTTATGTCAATTGATCATTGATAGCTTGTCCCTTAATCACTTTTTGAGACACGAACTTAAAATTGAACTCAAACAGAAACATCACCCATTTTTCCAACCTTCTAGAAAGATTAGTTCTAGTGAATAAGTGTTTAAGAAGATCAAATTTTATGATCACATGTTTTTTTGCATGGAGAAGATAATGTCGTAACTTTTACATTGTGAAAATGAGAGCGAGACATTGTTTTTTCATAGCAGAGTACCTAGTTTCATAATCAACCAAAATATGACTAATTTAGTAGATCGCTCTTTCTTTACCATCATCATCATGTTGAGATAAAAAAAAAAAGCTACTAAAGCATGAGGTGATGGAGAAATATAAAGAAAAAATGGTTTATCTTGCATAAACGACATCAGGATGGGAGGATTAGCCAAATGAATCTTGATAGATTCAAAACCCTTGTGGCATTCATCATCCCACCAAAAATGGGCATCTTTCTTCAACAAATGTGTGAATGGAAGAGTACGATCAGCCAATTGAGATACAAATCTACGAATTGCCTGAATATTCCCTTGCAAACTACATAGTTGAGAGATATTCTTAGGTGGATACATGTTAATAATTGCATGGCTCTTATTTGTATGAACTTTAATTCCATGATGAGAAATAATAAATCCTATAATTTTTTTGGCATCTACACCAAAGACACACTTGAGAGGATTTAGATTCATCTTATAGAGTCGAAGCATTTTGAAAATAAGATGAAGATTCCCAATGTGATCTTGATGAGTTATAGACTTAGCCAAGATTTCATCGACGTAATCCTCTAAGATATTATGAATGATAAGAGTCACTACTCATTGGTAAGTCACTCTAGCATTCTTTAATCTAAACATGACTACATAACAGAAAGTACCCCAAGGGGTAATGAAGGTTGTCTTATACTAATCTTCTAGGTTAATATGGATCTAATTATAGCCTGAGAAGCCATCCATGAAGGACAATAAGGCGTGGCCTTTAGTTGAGTCTACAATCGTATAAATATTAAGAAAAAAAAAATCATCCTTGAGGGAAGAATTATTAAGATCGTGAAAGTCAATACAAACATGAATACGACCATCAGGTTTATTGATGGCGACAATATTTGATATCCAAGGTGAATAGTCAATAGGGTGGATGAAACCAACTTTTAAAAGATTTTCTATCTTAGTCTTGACTAATAAAGAAACCTTGGGGTTCATCTTACAGATCTTCTTCTTAACAAGCTCGACATTGGCATATGGGATAATATTATGAAGTACCACAGATTTATCAATGTCAAGCATGTCCTCATATGACTAAGCAAATATATCATGATGAGAATGTAATAAATATGTGTTGTTTAGATTCTTCTAAAGAAAGAAGTTTTCCAATCTTAATCACCTTTTCAGAAGATTTAGGATCCATGAAGAGGTCAAAAGTATCCTCTTTGAGGAGAGTACCACAGTATTCAAGATGAGGCATAGAAACACTATCATCCATATTAGATAAATAATCCTTCTCATCAAAATTCATAACAGATTCACCAAAATATGCCTGTCTTTTTAAGCAATATGGGAATCGCCATTTATGATGATAAGAACGTAGGTTAGAAGAGACACCCAAGAATTCTTCTATAGCTTCACCCAAGTAGAAATTATCTAGAGGAACTTCATTAGATTCTACCTTTCTTTCAATGTATTTAGGATGAATTATTTTAAGAGGATGAAATTCGGTAGAAACCATGTTGGCATTCAACCATGGCTTCACCTTAGACATTGTGGGGTGGTATCTAAGTCCAACCTTAGAATCACATGGATTAGCTTCTAAGGGGACTTTAATACCTTTTTCATTACACCCACAACCTTTACCTTCATAATTGAATTTAGAGAAAATGTTAAATCCTTGTCCATAACGTGATTGTAATTCCTGAGAAGGAGGATTAGTGTAAAGAGCGTACTCCATACTATAAGGATCACCCTTATTTATAGGGGCATAATCATCCTTCTTAGTAGAGGCGAATGAGATTTTCAAAATATCTAGGTGGATTGGATCTACTTTGTACTCCTCGATATAAGATTTGATGAAGTTCAAGGATCCCCAATCATCACCTAGACATGCATTCGGTTTAGGAGAAGGAATAAGAGTAAACTTGGGAATTTCTTCTTTGGGAGGATCTTCTTTAGGGACATCTTTCTCCATAGTATCCTCTATAATAGGTATTGTTGGAGCAGATGTCAGTGTATTGGAAGATAATTAAGGGATACAAAATTTAAGAGTAGGTGTAATTGAAGTTTGACCACCAGCTGTCATCTCACATAAGTGTACACTATTAGGTTCATCCTTGATTGTGATCACCTCATTATTAGAAACAAATTTAATAGAATGGTGCAAATTAGAATTAACTGCTCCCAAAGCATGAATCCATGGTCTCCCAAAGATAAGATTATATGGTAACGGTCCTGACATAACGTATACCAAGGTGGAAATGGTAATGGGTCCCAACCTTAAAGGAAATATTAGCATGCCTAAGGCTTGTCGACTGACATTATCAAACCGATGAATATATAAGGAAAAGGCGGCAAGGGAAGTTTAAGAAAAAATAATTTTAGGCAATAAATCAGTGCTACATACGTTGAGTGTCAAATCAGTATCAATGAGAGCATGTCTAATACCTTTTTTTTAATGTAAACTATTATCATCAAAGATCTGATTTCTTTTGCACTTTCGGAGGTAGGAGTTCATGTAGATGGAACATGATATTTGGTGAATCCATACAAATATGATCTATCAACGCATTAATATACATTGGCCTAGTGGAAGAAGGTAAAAGAATCTTTTGCAAGGATTCCTGAAGCATACCCTGGTAAATTGGAGCAGTCTGAAGCAAATCCCAAAGTGATATCTTAGTGGGAGTAACACAAATTTGCTTGACAAGATCGTACTCACCCGATTTCTTAGCTACATGTCTAGATTCTTGAGGAAGGCTTGGTTGGGGAGGTGGTAAATAAGTAGGTTGATTAACATTATGTTGATTCCTTCTAGTATTGTAAGTATGGGCTGCCAATTTATAAGAGGAAGCCTTAGATTGCATGAATCTCATGTAAATATTTGGTGTATCACTTTCGACAAGAACCCCATGAATAAAATGAATCATTTTAGGAGAAGGGCGAGCTAGAGTTACATAAATGACTAGTCTCTTAGACCTTTGAGGGCGGGCAGAGACTACAATTATATTCATGGACTTCTCAATGTACGAAGAATGTTTTAATGGAGAAACTTGCTTAACATATTTTTGAGTAGAAGGAGATGCCTATAATAAATCATCTAGGGTGTCATGCAAAATATCAAAATCACGCTTTGAAAATGCCTTATCAAAAGCATTAAAATTTTGAAGAAAAAGATCTGACATGATTTTATTCTCGTCAGGTTCACCAAAAGTTGAAGGAGGGGATTCACTACCCTCGAGACAATGGGGTCCTAAGGAGAAAATAGGCCTCAATTACCTCAAAAAACACTGCTCAGGTGATAAGATAAATAATAAAGAATGTTTACACAATTTAATTGAATTGACACTAAGTTTTAAATAATGAGAATATCAAAATCACTTAATTATAGTAGAAAATGACAAAATTAAATTCTCTAGTATATAGAAACAAAAAGTATTAAAACCAAATATTATACCTTCAAGAGGATTAGCTCTCAATCATGGACACCAATGTACCATGTGGATGTCTATGCACCATGTTGTCGTCTTTGATGAAACTTACGATAAGGGTCTAGAATCTGAAATACCCAGTTCACTGAATCTATTCATTTACACACAAAAATATTAAGAAAAATGTTGGGGGATGTTTAGGGGTTTGCCTCAATCAAACTCTTGTTACATTATTTCTACCTCCATAGACAACCAGATAAGATTGAGATAGATAGAATGCATAAATCAAAGATGTGTGATAGAAATGAACCCCACAAGGGAGGAGAACCCCTATCATGAATATAAATGAATAAATAAAAACATCATATAGAAAATATCATGTAAGATAGAATGAAAAGAGAGCATTACCAATAACACGTGGCTCGCCTCTTGGATTGATGGACATTCTAGACTTGTGAGCAAGAGGATTCTTGACTGTTGCTTGAGAGATAATTTTAGCAAAGCTTCGTTGTGAAAATGAGAGAGCAAGAGATCCTTTTATTTTGTAGAGTCCTCCCTTCAAATAAAATTGAAAAGGGAGTTTTTTAAATCTACATAGGTGGGAGGATCCATTACACATGCATCCTTTCCACTATGACACATTCCATGGGAAAAGAACATAGAATATTCACATTTGAATCTCAGAAATTTTGGGGAAACTAGCACGTCATAGAGACGTCTATGTATCGTGCTAGTCTCCAACCAAAAATTTACAAGAATCAGATACTCAAGTTGCTAGCATTTCATCATTGTCACCTATGAAGTTGAAATCGTGAAATTCCAACTTATAGTTTTTTTCCATAAATAAGGCAGGCCTAAATGCGTAAGTTTGAAATTACCACATGGTGCAATTTTACAACACTACAAAATATATTACCAAAGGAATTCTTATTCCATTTCGTTAGTTTTTTTCTTGATAAAATTTTAATTTTGGAAAAAATTGAACATATTATAGCCTTCAATATCCACCTCCCACCATTTTTCGATAAGGGATTTCAAATCTGGGTAATAGGTCCACATCACTTCAAATCTAAAAGCGAAATAAAATTTCATGGCAATAGACTTTCAATTTAACAAGAGAGGGGTATGGTCAAACCCATATTCTAAGAAGGGTAGTGAGATTGCATTTATCAATGATATCCCAATTAACCAAAATCAAGAATCTATCTAGCTTGACTTGGATGAGGTTTTCCCTACTCTTTTATTAGACCATGTGAATTGCTAACCTTCCAAATCAATATCAACAAGACCCCAAATATGAAGGAAATTATCAAGATCTAGCATGCTATCAATATAATCAATAGAGCATCCCATTTTCCCAAGAGGGTGCAAGGTAGATTTGAAGTCCCCACAAGCATCCACTTGTAATTGATAAAATATTGTATGCATCATAGGAGATTATCTCAAGTTCCATGATGTTGGACACAATTATTTGGGGTATAAATATTGGAAAAGATCTAATAAATTGTTAGAAAATGAGTGCCTCAACTTGCTGGCTTGAACCTCTAAATAAAGACTTGGCGAATTTAACTTCAGTTTAGGACCTTTATCGCTTTGCCGCTGGGAGCATTCTTTGGAGGCGTGGTTGCGAAGTTTACCACATTACCGCGAGCCTCTTTGTTTTTTCCAGTGGTTGGGCGGTGTTACCATGCAACCGCGGAGCCCTCCCTCACTCTTGGCGGTGGCACAGTGAATGGTGACTGTCAGGGCAAACAGACGGCTACCGTTGTACCACGAGATCCTTCTTCATGCTTGGTGATGGCACAGTGAAACCGTGGCGGTCGACGCAGACGATTACCTCCCTACCATGAGATTCCTTCGGTCTTGGAGCGGTACCGCGGTGGGCTTCACGTTGACTGGTGGTTACACAGTGGCTTACTGCCACACTGCAAAGGTCATTCAGCTTGAGCGCAGTAGCGTGGTGGACATGGCGGACAACAAAAAATGCTTACCGCTATCCCGTGAAGGCTTGTTCTTTGAGCCAAGGTGGTGCGGCTGACAGCGACAGTCAGGCAAACGGGTTGTCACTGCTTTACCATGGGTGTCTTCTTGCTAGGGTGTGGTGGTGTGGTGTATACCGCCTTATCGCAAGCATATGATGAATGGCGAGCGATATTGCGGTAAAAGGTCCATAGAGTTTTGTTGACTGTTTGGGCGATAGTTAGAGCGGTGGATGAATGATGTGTCGACACATGACATGATATCATTCATTGATTTTACACCGTTGTTGTAAATCAACGCTTATTGGCCAAAAGCTTTATTTCTGATTAGCGATAAATACTTGCATTAAATGTATGATTCAATTAGGTGGTTGACGAAGTGCAGATACGATATTATTCTTAGCAACCATTTTAATGCGGAGCAACCCGATGCGTGTTGTAGGGCGGTGCAATCAGAAATGAGGGAAGCTTGTCAGTGGGGTAATTAAATACCCTGATGGTTGTTGGTTGAATGAGAGGTGAGAAGTTACAAAGTGTGTATGTTCGAGTGGTATGCAGATTGCATTGTAATTGTGAACACTAAGACACACAAAACATACAAAGATGTGAACCTGTGGTGGCCGTTAGGCTAGGTTGGTTGAGAGGCTAACTAGGAGAGTTGACTGGTGAGATGAGATGAATCTACACAATGTGCTGTGTGAGGGTGTTGTAACAGTGTGAGCATTCTGAACATGTTGTTGCCTATATTCTCCAGATGAAACGAGATGTAACTCCTGTGAAGGCTATGAGCTTGAGATTGTATTGTGACTCTATTTGTTGTTGAGTAATACAATGGCTGGATCTTTTGGAGGGTGTGTTTTTTACTCAAAAGAGTTTTCCCCACGTAAATCTGTGTGTTCATTAGTTTGTCTTCCATGTTGTTAGATTTTGTGAATTGAATCTATGCATATTTGTTGAATCTGTTATTTGTCTGCATGTACTTTTCTCAAAAGGATTAATGGGGGAAACAACTATGCCTATTTCCACTTTATGGCATAGTGGTTTGTGTCTTTGGGGTGATTTAAAGAAATGAAAATCATCGAAGGCACTGTTGTTCTTAGATGTTTCGTTCTAAGATGACCCATTTCATCCCCAACAAGTGGTATCAGAGCTGGTTAAGGGAGGTCAAGGTTTGTTCTTGATACCAAAATGTGGTATCAGTGCCTTCTTCTAGATGTTGGTTCTGGGTATTTCTCCTATGAAGATTTCTTAGTCTGTCAGGCTTGAGGAAATCTGGAGGAATCGACTAATGTTTGATCCTTTGATGAGTAAAAGTCCTTACTCTTTTGAGACAACACACGACATGAAAAAAATTGAAGATGGAGAATCTGGAGTTGACCATATTGTGATGATGTGGTCTGAGGCTCCTGGTTGGCAGCGAATGATCCCGATGCAAGGGGTGTGAGTTTATGCTTATGGTTGTGTTGCAGAAGAGTGTGCTTCATACTGGGTGTCTGTGTGAGGGGCTCCCTGATGGTATGGAGATGATTGGTTTGTTATTCAGCCATAGAGTATTATGCTTGTGTTGGGTGTTCTGACTTGGCATTGAAAGCGTTGTTCTTTGTCACCCTGATTGCATGAAGGCTACGAAGTTGATCTTGGGTGGTCTGAAAACTTCTGAATAGCCTGGCTCTCTCATATGCATGTGCATGCTTGTGGTTTTGGAATTGGTCAGGAATGGACCTGAAATTCTTGTACTACTTGCTCCTTTTTTGGATATCTTGTACTTGCATGTTTCAGTTTCATGTTCTTTAGCTCTGAAGGTTTTCTATAGATTTTCTTAAAAAGTCTATGATGCATATTCATGTTATTTTTCATTGTTTTGGTTAACCATGATGGTTGTGTGCAGACTCTTGGGTCATCCAGATGAGCTATGGATATGGATGTGCATGGGTGTTTTATAAACACGGTGGTTTTGCAAGTTTTGCACGGTCAAGAAAAACAAAACTTGTGGTTATATGGAGCTGTTGTTAAGCTATTTTCTAGACCCTGGCCTTTGGGGTGTGACTGGATGAGATAGTTGCAGTTCGACATGGTTTTGAGGAGGTGTGATGTCTTCTCTGCATGGGAGTGTTGGTATGTGATTTGTCACTCAACATTCTTGTGGTATTGCTTGCTGGTTTCCTAGACTATCGTGCTTGAGTTGTGGACGTGATTGGAAAATTGGATCTGTTTTTGATCTGGTGTTTGAATCAAGTTTTTCTACATTGGTGTTCTCTTTGAGATCTCAATTTTGCAGTTTCCTTTGCGATGATGGGTTTGCACTGTTGTTGTGATTAATCTCCAAGTTGTGCAGCTGGCGGATTAGCTACCCATTGGTTGCAGTGAGATAACTTGGAAGTGGGTTGTTTATATCCATGAGGTTGCTTCAGTGGTGGTGCAGATCTGGTAGTTGGCCTTGTCTGTGGTCACTTGTGCATTGGCGTAGCTTCTTTGAGATGTGAGGTACGATGGAGTTGAGTACCTAAATAGTTGGTTATGGGGACTTATAGCATGTGTATCACGATGTCATGGAGAGCTTGGTACACATTATAGTGTATGCTTTTGACAGTGATGGTGTGGTCTGTGTTGTTTGGAGATCTTGGTGTTGTTTGGCTTTGTTGTCATACGGACATGTTGTCGATTGTACTTGGAGATTTTTTAGATCAGCAGATGTTTGGTCATGATGCTTGGAAATCTTGGAATTCACAGCTCAGTGGGAGCTTTAGCAGTGACTGTGAATTCATCACTTGGTGGTGAATGATCTTCTTTAGTGTTGCAGATGTTACTAGGAGGGACTCTTAGATCCTGTTGCTTTAGAAGGGTTCTTTCACATTTGCATGGACACTATTTGAGGATGTACAACATCTTAAAACCATGGAGGACATTTGGAGTCTTTGGCTGAGATGTTGGTGGTGCTAGACAGGTGATGTTGGTTTAGAGTCTGTTTGCTTGATGTCATGTATACTCTTGCTTGAGCAGTAGAGTTTTGGCATGTTGCATTGCTCTTGAGACCATAGTCTGTTCACTTGAAGCATGGTATCTCCTAAGGGGGATGTGTAGATCATGATGTCATGATAAGTTATTGTTTCAGATTTTTGGAGCTTTGACAATGGTCTGGTAATTCTCTATGGTTTGAGTACATTGGTCATATGCTTGAGAAATTCTTAATAGTGCAGTAGTGCAGATTGGAGTTTAGTATGAGATGGTCGGTTGCTGGTGCTCATGGATACATGGAGAATGAAGTGAGGTTGTGATTCTCATGGAATGAGAAAGGTGTTGTTTACAGTTGAAAGTCCGAGTAGCCTACACCTTGGTTGAATGTGAGTTCAACAAAGACTAATAAGGAGATTGCTCTTGGATAAGTCATGAAGGCTTGTATATCTTGGAGGAGCATTTTTTGGTCTGCTCAGTGATGAAGTTTATTTGAGAGGTATTTTCCCATTATATCTTTCAGATATGTGATATGCTTTATCTTTCATAGATATGGATCTTGAATTGTTTCTTTAAGATTCTACAGGATTCATAGTGGAAGCTGGACAACATAGATTATCTCCTTGAGCTTTTGTGTTATATCATTTTTTGATGAGAACTGGTAGGAGATAGTAATATGGGCTAGTTTGATCTTCTTTGATAGGCTTACATCCATGATTTGTTAATTTGAACGGTTGGGTGTTGTTATGGCTTTTCCTTTGGGATGTGAAGGAGATCATACCTGACACAACTAGCATTTAGAGATGTGTGTAGCAGGGCATGCTATAGGCATTTGGTTTGTAGGTTTTGCATATCATTGTGGATGTTCCTTGGTACTACATGGTTATTTTTTTCTACGTGTTGTGATTGGTAGACTTGTTATGCCGTTGATCTTTCTGATTTGGAATTACCCATGCAGTGGGAGTACCTGTATGTCTTTGGTTTTCTTTGACTGGTTGACACATGGTGCTTGTATTTGCAATTGATGGGTTGGTTGCGCTGCTAGCATGAGTTTACTAATGAGGATACCTTGAAGGCATGAGAGATTGGATGGATAGCACAAGTTGTGGGTGCTATTTTCAGTCACGTGGGTTGATCGGTTGGATGGGAACAATCAGTTTTCTGGCTGTTGTTCTAGCTGATGTTATATCTTGTTTCTAGAGAATGACTTCACAATATTGTTCGTGATTGATGGCTTTGAAGCTAATGTTGTGTTGATTTTGTATGGCTGGTGAGCACAGTGGAGTGGTGGTAATATGGTGCCTTTTTCATCTATAGGAAATGATGCTTGCGTTCTTGAGACTGGTGCATATTCGCCTTGGCTCGTTCCTTTTTTCTATGGTGGATGGTTGGAACCGTTGCCTATATTGGTAGACATCTTGGATGTCATTGTAGGTGTCTTGGATGGAGCGCGAAAGCATTGTGTTAGATTCTTGAGTTCAAGTCTGGAGGAAGCCAGTAAGTCTTCATCAAGTGGGAGATTGTTGGAAAATGAGTGCCTCAACTTGTTGGCTTGAACCTCTGAATAAAGACTTGGCAAATTTAACTTCAATTCAGGACCTTTACCACTTTACCACTGGGAGAATTCTTTGGAGGTGTGGTTGCATGGTTTACCGCATTACCACGAGCCTCTTCATTTTTTTCGGCAGTTGGGCGGTGTTACCGTGCAACCACAGAGCCCTCCCTCACTCTTGGCGGTGGTGCATTGAATGGTGACTATCGGGGTGAACAGGCGGCTACCACTGTACCGTGAGATCCTTCTTCATGCTTGGCAGTGACGCAGTGAAACCGTGGCGGTCAGCTCAGACGGTTACCTCCCTACTGTGGGAGTCCTTCGATCTTGGAGCAATACCGCGGTGTTACCTCCTTACCGCAACGTGCTTCATGTTGACTGGAGGTTACACGGTGGCTTACCGCCACACTGCAGAGGTCATTTAGCTTGACCGTGGTAGCGCAGTGGACATGGTGGGAAACAACAAATGCTTACCGCGGAGGCTTATTCTTTGAGCCATGGTGGGGTGGTTGATGGCGGCGGTCAAGCAAATGGGTTGTCACCGCTTTACCATGGGTGTCTTCTTGCTAGGGTGCGGTGGTGTGGTGTATACCGCCTTATCACGGGCGTATGATGAATGGCAAGTGGTAGCACGGTAAAAGGTCCACAAGGTTTTGTTGATTGTTTGGGCGATAGTCAGAGCGGTGGATGAATGATGTGCCGATATGAGGCACAATATCATTTGTTGATTTTACATCATTGTTGTAAATCAATGCTTATTGGTTGAAAGCTTTATTTCTTATTAGCGATATATATTTGCATTAAATGTATGATTCGATTCGGTGGTTGACGAAGTGCAGATATGATATTATTCTTGGCAACTGTTTTAATGCGGGGCGGCCCGATGCATGTTGTAGGGTGGTGCAATCAGAGATGAGGGAAGCTTTTCGGTGGGATAATTAAATACCTTAATGGTTGTTGGTTGAATGGGAGGTGAGCAGTTACAAAGTGTGTGTGTTCGAGCGGTATGCAGATTGCATTGTAACTATGAACACTGAGACACACAGAAAATAGAAAGATGTGAACCTGTGGTGGCCGTTAGGCTAGGCTAGCTGAGAGAGTCGACTGGTGAGATGAGATGAATCTACACTGTGTGCTATGTGAGGGTGTTGTAACAGTGTGAGGATTCTGAACATGTTGTTGCATTTATTCTCCAAATGAAACAAGATGTAACTCCTATGAAGGCTATGAGCATGAGATTGTATTGTGACTCTTTTTGTTTCTAAATAATACAATGGTTGGATCTTTTAGAGAGTGGGGTTTTTACCCGAAAGGTTTTTCCCCATGTAAATTTGTGTGTTCATTATTTTGTCTTCCATGTTGTTAGATTCTGTGAATTGAATATGTGCATATGTGTTGAATCCGTTATTTGTCTACATGTACTTTTCTCAGAAGGATTAATGGGGGAAACAACTGTGCCTATTTTCTCTTTATGGCATAGTGGTTTATGTCTTTGGGGTGATTTGAAGAAATGAAAATCACTGAAGGCACTACTGTTCTTAGATGTTTCGTTCTACGATGACATGTTTCATCCCCAACATAAATTTGATTTTTTTTTCTTTTGAACAAGATATTATGAAAATATTTTTTATCAGAAAGGATCATACCTTCCAAGTCATGTGGCTCCCACATAGTGGTAAGACCACCAAAAGCACCTTCAACATCCATAGAAAAAAAAAGGGCCAAATTTAATTACAAAATCTCCCAAAAGCTTTTGAAGTCGTCTTATTTTCTTGAATAAGAAAAATAACTAGTCTGATGTCCGTGATAATATTCTTTAGGAAATTTTGTTAATGGGGACTATTGATTCCCCTTGTATTCCAAGATAGGATGAACATTTTTATTTCCTTTTGGAGCCAACTTGCTTGACAGTTCTTTTCTTTCCATTAGCCACTTCCTTAGAAGTAAATTTTTGTCTAGTCTTTGTAAGGGATATTTTACCTGGTTTAGAATCCTTTTAGATATTTTTGATCTTCCTATTTCATCTCTTTTATCTAAGAAGAAGCATAAGAGCTTATGCCTTTCATCTTAGAGTCTAGAGTTCTAGGGGAACCCTAAACATTTGACTAGGAACCCACCACCTTAAGGTTGGAACTAGTAGGTCTATAGACAAGTTACCCTCAACCTTAGGGGTAGTTGTTGGAGAGGACACTAGAGGCACATAAGCCAATTTTGGAATGAGATGCATCAATATTGGGAGAAGTTTCAATATTAGCACTAGGTTCAAATTTGATAGTTTTTTCCATTAAATGGAAATTCTCATGAATGAACAACTCATATTCGCATTGAGAGGGGATTGGGATTTCTCCTTCTTTAAGAGGACCCAAATAGTAGGATCCTTCAACAAGAGAAACATGAGAATAAACATCCAAAGAAGACATCTTCTTGATACATTTCTCTTGCACTAGATTATACTTGGGAATAACTTGATCACCAACCTCTTCTAGGGGGATTGGGAGTTCACCCATTATAAAAGGCTCTGAAAGATTGGCTCCACTAGGAGAATTGCAAAGATCCTCGAGTGGGTCTTTATTCTTCTACCCTGGACTAGAGTTATTCTTCTTATCCAAACCAACTTTCAGGTAGGCATTGACCAAATGACTAGTGTGAGAGTAGTTTTGGAAAAACATAGATGAGTTTTCATAAAAGATAGCTAAAATAATTGTGTGTGAGTCACCATTAAAATACAAGTTATTTTTATTTCCTTCTTAAAATTATTGGCATGCTAACTTGGTTCACTATATTTAAATTAGGTGACCTCTTCCCCTACCATATTCTCCTATGTTTTTTATTAGATAAGCTGCATTTACTGGGTACAGTACCCATTACACGACGAACCCAAAGGGCCAAAAAAAGACCAAGATCAACAGTACATTATAGAGTCCAGACAAAAACCAACAAAAACCAAAAAGATAACAGACACAACATACAGAGAACTATTTTTGTTGTGTCCTCTATTTCCACCTTGTGAATAATCATTTAGTAGCTAGTAGAGGGTCTTTCATCTTGAACTTGTGGCTCCACTTGCTGGATTTTATTGATCATTATTTTGTTTTCTCTCTATTACAATTATAAATAACCATGACTATGAGTTTGGAAGGGTATTTCTACCAATCCTCTTTCTCTTAGCATTCCCCTATAAGTGAGCGCTTTATCTCCACCCTTATGGCTATAGTATGGGATCATGCTCTTCTCCTACCCCAAATAGTAGTGATGAATATTCATGTATTTTATGTTCATCTCATTCACCACAAATTCCACAAAAAATACCTTTTAACCTCTAAGGGGGGTCCACAAAATCCACTCTTAATGTTGTATCGATTTTTCTTCCTTCTATTACTAGGAATTCATATTTTAAGTGACCTTCATTTGAATAATAAATACATCATATTTTCTTCCTATTCAAAGAGGTGAAGTCTCCTTGTGACTTTCTCATTTAGATAATATTTTTTTATTGATCATTAATTATCCCCATTCTAGTTTTTTTTTTTTTATTTCTTCATTCTAATGTTTCTCATTTTTCCTCCTCCAAGGTTACACTTCAATTCCAAAAGCTAATTCTATTGCCTTTATGTATGTGTTGAAAAAAATTCCACCTAGTGACAATCTTTCCCCAAGTAATACTCCAAAGAAAACCATTCAATTCAATGTTTTTTTAGTAAATGATTCTTCCAATTTCTTGAGTACCCCTTTAAATCTCTAATTGAATTCTCTTATGGTTTCTCCTTTTTTGTATCATTTCCCTCATCTTACTGAAGGTATCTTTGGGAATTGGAAGTTGTTTAAAAATCTTCTTTCAATTTTTCTCATTATTTTTTGTGGAGGGTGTACACTATCATATACCATTTTTGTTCTCCATCCTAATGTATTCCCATAAATTTATAAAGTTTTATTTAATTTTTTTATTCTATTCCTTCTCTAAAAATATTCGAGAACAAATATGTGTTTTTCTACTTCTTTGGTATTCTTATCAAAGATAAGTAGTTTGGTCTAGTTGTAATTTTAGGACTTGTAGGTTCCTCTAGTTTTTCATTATTTAATGATTTATTTATTTTCTTTCCTTTTTTTATTATTTATCTATTTCTAATTCCTTAGATTTCTTCACTCTTAAACCTCTAGAATTCTTACCATACTTAATATCCTTTTGTTGTTTCACTAATTTCCTCACTCTACCTTTATCTCTAGGAAATTTAATATCAAAAAAATCCTTTCCAAAAATATCTTCACATGATATCACAAACTCTCTTCTTCAATCCAAAAGGGTCCACTAAATATATCCTTTTGAGAAACTCTTCTTCATTTAGATGGCATGGAGGGTAACTCTTGGTTTTGGTGGGTCACCTCTTCATAGGTCCTCTTAGGGGATGTTTCTTTTGGTAACTTCTCATTACTTAGTATATTAAATATTGTTGAATAATAATATCATTCTTCAAATTCTTATGTGGTATTGATGGCATGCTCCATATCATTGAATACTTCCTTTATATTTTTATTTCCTTCACTTTTCTTTCTTTCTTGAATTTTTAAAGTTTTGAATATTTCCTCTTTTTGTAGGCTTACGTTCATACTCATCACATCATCTAAATTCTCTACATTGAAATTTAAAGGTTTCAATTTATAAAATGGGGTTATTAACTGATGCAGGAGCATCCCGGGTGAATGTGCAATCAACATCGACAAAAAAAAAAAAATTGGTTTGGTTTTGTTGTTTTAATTTTGTTTCTCATTCTCTCTAGGAATTTTAATTTGGTTTTGGTGGTCGATTTAAGGGAGTTTGATCGACATTATTGTCAATAATTGACAAAATATCATGATTATGATTTTAATTCCAATTTGGCTTTTAATGTTGTCATCATCTCACTAGAGGATCAACAAACCGTGCTAGGTTTAGTACATTTTTATGAGCACTCATAAATGAATCAACACTCAGAAATGAAGAGTTGTTAGGAAGGAACATAAGTTTAAAATCATAAAAAAAAATCCTTTATAGAAGCTAAAGGGTCACAACTTGAGAAAATGAAGGGGATTTAATTACAAGAAGTGGCATTGAGAATTGGGGGGGGAGGAAGGGAGTGGTTGAATGGAAATAACAGGGTAGGCTGAGAGAAAGAGGTGCCCTCCTGTGTGTAATGGGTCGAATGGTAGAAAAGGGCAGTCATGTAAGAAGGAAGGAAGACAATTTCAGAGAAAGACAATGCCACGTAGCTATGGTGAATTGCGGATAGAAGTCAATTTTGAAATTTGCAGAGGGTAATTTGAAAGGGCGAAATTGTCAAAGGTGATGGGTGCATAACAAAAGACATGTCCACAAGAATAAAGGAAACACTATATAGAAGGCAGAAAAAATAATAAGATAATAGAATGCAGATTGAGAAAATATTTTGATAGAGCATACTGTTTGTGTGGGAGAGGTTGCACCAGAGAGTAGTAAACCAAATAAATTATACATATACATGATGGATAAATGGTAGGTCGTGCCAAATAACAACAAGTTTGGGGTTAAATTAAAAGGCAAAGTATGTGTAGAAGTGTAGAATGGGGTCGAGTATAGAAGATAGGAACGGAGGAAAGATGGTGATGTAGCTATCAGAAGACTAAGAGTGTTCATATATGTCGATAGTGTGAAGAGGCTAAGAAGTTGCACAAGTAGGTAAGATGAGAATACATATAGGATAATCAAATGGAGAAGATCAAAGGATTCAGAGACAAAGTTGAGATAGGAATAGGAGTTGCAGATTGAGGTGGAGTCCAAAATCAAAGCTCTGATAACTTGAGAGTTTGTAAACATTGTCAAATTTTCCATTGTAAATGTACTCTGTGAACTAAGAATCAATAAAGTTATTAGAATTGAATGCAAACTACATTTTTCATTGGAAATATAGATAGTTGAAAGGTCGATAATATTTCATGTGGGAAGAGTTAGAGATCAATTCAATATGTCGGTGTTAAGGATTGTGCAAGCTTGATAAGGATTGGGGAATACAGTTTCCTACTACGTCAAATGGTATCAGAGCCTGTGATATTGAGTGTGTGGATAGACCATTGAATATGAGGCAATCTAAACCAAGACCTAATGGTGGAGTTGTGTGAATAGATCATCGATCGTGAGGTAATTTTCACCTAAAAGAGTGTGTGAAACAGTAGAGTTGTCTGAAAAGATTGAGAGAATTATTGCAGATGTGTGAGGAGTCGAACAATTGAGAGCTAAGAGGGACAAGCCATGGAAAAATAATTTATTATGTTGCAAGATGGAAATTATATGAGAAGATGAAAAAGAGGAAGAATTTTGGTTTTTTTGTGGGCAATCCTTTGGGATATTAGTTCTTTTCAGACAAGCAAGAGAGTATAAGATTGGAATGAAGGGAATGTTGAGAGGTTTGCAAGAAATCAGAGTAGCAGTAAAGCAAAAGGAAGAAGAGGACATGGGTTTTGTGGTTGATGAACCTATGTGTAAAGTAAGATGAAGAGGTTGCAACAATATGCTTGGATGAGAGCATGAAAGAGGAGAGTAGAAAAGTGAGTGGTTGGAGGAGGAGAGGAGAGAGATTTTAGTAGAGGAAAACAACACATGGTGAATGCAAGTCCATGAAAATTAATAACAGTGTAGAGTAGAGTTGTGGGAAGAGGATGCCAGTTGTTCTAGTGAGATGTTAGAAGAGAAGGAAAAATAATAATGTGGGGCATTTTTTACAATGATGGAGTTCGCTGCAAATTTTTCACAATCTCAAAGGGTGATTCCATCACCCAAGCTCACAAAATTTATACCTGATGTGCTTGATGCAGGAGAATCCTGGGTGAACACGTAATCAACATCGACAAAAAAAAAAAAAAAATTGGTTTTATTATTTTTCTTTTTTTTCATTGTTTATGGACAATTTAATCTAGTTTTGGTTGTTGATATAAGGGAGTTTGATTGATATTATTGTCAACAATTGAAAAAAATGTCATGATAACAATTCTAATTCCAATTTGGATTTTAATGTTTCCATTATCACACCGAAGGATCAACAAACCTTGCTATGTTTAGTACATTTTTATGAGCACTCAAAAATGAATTATCACTTAGAGATGAAGAGTCATTTGGAAGGAACAAAAATTTAAAAGAATCATAAAAAATCCTACATAGAAGCTAAAGGGTCGCAACTTGAGAAAATGAAAGGGATTTAATTACAAGAAGTGGCATTGAGAATTGGGGAGAGGAAGGGATTGGTTGCATGGAAATAATAGGTAGGCAGAGAGAAAGAGGCGCCCTCCTGTGTGTAATGGGTTGAATGGTAGAATGTGATAGTCATGTAGGAAGGAAGACAATTTCAGAGAAAGACAATGCTACACAACTATGGTGAATTGTGGATAGAAGTCGAATTTGAAAATTGCAGAGGGGAATTTGAAAGGGTCACGCTATCAAAGGTGATGGGTGCATAACAAAAGACATGTCCACAAGAATAAAGGATGTGCTATGTAGAAGGCAAAAAAAACAATAATATAATAGAATGCAAATTGAGAAAATATGTTGATAGCGTGGACCATATGTGTGGGAGAGGGCACACCAGAGAGCGGTAAACCAAATGAATTATACATATACAAGATGAATAATTGGAAAGTCATGCCAAATGACCATAGGTTCAGGGTTGAATTAAAAGATAAAGTATATGTAGAAGTGTAGAATGGGGTCGAGTATAGAAGACAAGAATGGCGGAAAGGTGGTGGCGCAACTATAAGCAAATTGAGAGTGTTCAAAGATGTCAATGATGTGAAGAGGCTAAGAAGCCACACAAGGAGGGAAGATGAGAATATTTCAAAGAGAATCAAATGGATAAGATCTGAGGAGTCATATCCAAAGTTGAGATAGCAATAAGAGTTGCAGATTGAGGTGGAGTCCAAAATCGACGATTTGATAATTTTAGAGTTTGTAAACATTGCCAAATATGTCAGTGTAGATGTACTCTATGAACTAAGAATCAATAAAATTATTAGAATTGAATGCAAACTGTATTTTTTCTTTGGAAATATATATAGTTGAAAGATCAGTAATATTTCATGCAATAAGAATTAGACATTGAATGACAAATGAAATTGTCAATTCAATTTGTCAATGTTTGAGGATCGTGCTAGCTTGATAAGGATTGGGAATGTAGTTTCCTATTGCATTAAATGTTATTAGAGCTTATGATCCTGAGTATGTGGAAAAACCGTCGAATGTGAGGCAGTCTACACCTGGACCTGAGGGTGGAGTTGTGTGAATATATCATCGATCGTGAAGCAGTTTGCACCTAAAAGAGTGTGTGAAGCAGTAGAGTTGTTTGAAAATATCGAGAGAATTGTTGCAAGTGTGCGAGGAGTCCTAAGCAATTGAGATCCAAGAGGGACAAGACATGGAAAAAGAATTGATTGTGTTGCAGGATGGAAATTGTATGAGAAGATGAAAAAGAGGAAGAGTTTTGGTTTTTTGTGGGCAATCCTTTGGGATTTCAGTTCTTATCAGATGAGCAAGAGAGTATAAGATCAAAATGAAGAGTATTTTGAGAGGCTTGCATCGAGAAATCGAAGTAGAAATGAAGCAAAAGGAAGAAGAGGACATGGGTTTGGTTGTTGATGAACCTGTGTGTGTAAAGGAAGATGAAGAGGTTACAGTAGTATGCTTGGATGAGAGCATGAAAGAGGAGAGAAAAAAAGTGAGTGGTTGGAGGAGGAGAGGAGAGAGACTTAGGTGGAGGAGGATGGAACATGGTGGACGCAATTCCACAAAAAGGAAGAAGAGTGTAGAGCTGAGTTGTGGGAAGAGGATGTCAGTTGTTTTGACAAGATGTTGGAAGAGAAGGAGAAGAAATAATATGGGGCACTTGTTACAGCGATGGAGTTCATTGTAGATTGTTCACAATCTCAAAGTGTGAATCCTTCATCCAACTCCACCTTTGTGAGCCTATTCTCAAAAAATTTATACCTGACATGTCTAATGTAGGAGCATCCCAAGCAAGCACACAATCAACATCGACAAAAAAAAACCAGTTTGGTTTTGTTGTTTTGATTTTATTTTTTTTATTCTCTGCAAGAAATTTAATCTAGTTTTTGTGGTCGATTTAAGGGAGTTTGATCAAAATTATTGTTAACAATTGATAAAATGTCATGATTATGATTTTATTTCCAATTTGTCTTTTAATGTTTCCATCATCATACAAGAGGATTGGCAAACCTTGCTACATTTAGTACATTTTTTATGAGCACTAAAAAATGAATCAACACTCGAAGATGAAGAGTCATTATTCTGGAAGGAATAGAAATTTAAAAGAATCATAAAAAAATCTTGCGTAGAAGCTAAAGGGTCATGGCTTGAGAAAATGAAGGTGATTTAATTACAAGAAGTGGAATTGAGAATTGGGGGGAGGAAGGGAGTGGTTGCATGGAAATAATAAGGTAGGTAGAGAGAAAGAGGTGCCCTCCTATGTGTAATGGGTCAAATGGTAGAAGGGGCCAATTGTGTAGAAATGAAGGAAGATCATTTCAGAGAAAGGCAATGCCACACAGCTATGGTGAATTACGAATAGAAGTCAATTTTGAAAATTGCAGAGGAGAATTTGAAAGGGCCACGTTGTCAAAGGTGATGGGTGCATAACAAAAGATATATCCACAAGAATAAAGGATGTGCTATGTAGAAGGTAGAAAAAATAATAAGATAATAGAATACAGATTGAGAAAATATTTTGATAGAGCAGACGTATGTGTGGGAGAGGCCACACTAGAGAGTAGTAAACCAAATGAATTATACATATGCAGGATGAATAATTGGTAGGTCGTGCCAAATTACCACGAGTTCAGGGTTGAATTGAAAGGAAAAGTATATGTAGAAGTGTAGAATGGGGTCAAGTATAGAAGACAAAAATGGAGTAAAGATGGCGGTGCAGCTATGAGCAGACTGAGAGTGTTCAAAGATGTCGATAATGTGAAGAGGCTAAGAAGACATGCAAGGAGGGAAGATGAGAAGATAAAAGGAAGAATCAAATGGGTGATCCCACAAAACTAGTTTACAATTAGTTTGAGGAAGGAAAAATGCATTTTTGGAGGGAAAACAATTTAGGGGGTTCACTAGAAGGCGGGGTTTGCTAGAACCCCCCCTTCTAGCGAACCCCCCTTTAATGGGTTTTCTTTTTTTAATTGTATTTAAAGGGGGGTTTGCTAGAACCCTCCTTTTTTGCCCTTTCCCCCTCTTCTACTATTTTTTTGTAAAATTTTTCCTTTCGAAGCTCGGTTTGAGGATGAAAATGGAGGAAAATCCATAGACCCAACTAGATGATGGTAGTCCTCGGAATGAGCTAACCATTGAATACAATTTTAATATATTTTGGTTTTATTATATTTTTTTTAGTTTAATTAAACATAGGTTTTTCACCAAAAATTAAGCTCTGTGTTCTATACATGTGGAAAAATAGTAGATTATCACTAAATAAAGATCAAAAGATTTAATATTTAGAAACGAATACTAAAATTAAATGGAAAATTCTGAGTGGTTAAACAAAATCCTAATAACCAGTATTAAAATAATTAACATTCACACAATTGTTATTGATACTAGTGCAATCTTCAAGGAAAATCAATTAACCTAAAGATTTTGAAGTTTAATCAAATCAAACTGTCATCGAGCAAGCACAGATCTAAGACAAAACTTAATTAAATGCCACACTAATATGATAGATTTTTCTAATTTACTCAGCTCAAATAATTAAAACAATCATACCGTCACCACAGATTGAGATCCATATGCATGAAAATAAGGCATGATCCTTTGATTCATAAAATACCTCCACAAAGTTCAGTAGGAAATCCCACACTGAAAAATGCATGTTATATTACAAAATACATAAGTTATAATGTTAACAATGATTTAGAATCAAAATTACATAGACTTAGACGTCCCATAATTTGTGGGATCTGAAATAAAATCTAACTGAAAGAAAACTAGAGCACCCCATTAGATCTAGGTTCAACTGAAACTAAACTAAAGCATTCATATGGAATTGAAGTTTAACTAAAATATAATGCTTGACTTCACAACTTGTTACTTGGGTGATGTAATTTATTACAAAATTATTTGAATTAAATTAAAATTAAAATTTCTAGCTCCAGTTAACCGACAAAGCTATTGGAAAAAGATGTGATGACTTCATTCATCATGTCCATAGGAGGGCCTTGATGATATTACATTTTGATTCTTTGGGTAAAGGTCGATCTCTCCGTATTCTCTTGCAAACTTTTGATTCTAACCAACTCATCTTGGAAGGTTTGCAACTTCATCTTCTTATCCATCATTTTATCAATGGGCCTTGTAGCAATCCTTTCAATTCCTTAACCATGTTATTGGGAGAGGTGAATAAGGATGGCATCTCCTAGAACATGCAACCTAGATTCTCTATAAAGTTTTCAATCTTCACCATAACATGTTTGGTTAGGTTCCTGTTGTGATTCAAATTGATTTTGTATTTACCTAGGGTTTTCACCCTTAGTTGTGTAGCTTTTAACCACTCTGTTGGTTTGTCCTGATCTTCTTCTTCAATCATCACTACCTTTAGCAAGTCTTCTGAAGAATTTTCCTTTATTTGATGCAAGATTTGGATATAATCCTCCCAAACCAATAATTCTTCAGCTATTCCTACCTCAATTTGGTGGGCCAAGCTATCTTCATCACTAATATAGTGATAATATTTTACTACTTTTCTCAATACTCTACCTGCTAAGGCAAAAAAATCACTTTTCCACTTCTTCGTTGTAGATACCCACCCCTCAGAGTCAGGGTGTAGGGTTTAACCTTTGAGAGAAACCTGCAAAATTGGTTCAAGACCTACAACATCAATAGGTCTAATCAAATTTTTCACACCTATTGTCAATTGCACTGCATGAGCCTTGAGCTCTTCTTTGGTGTTCTCATCTTTTTGTATTCTTTTTAAAATGGTAGAAACAAACATCTGCAAAGATTTTTGTTCACCTTCTCATGTTTGAACACCTATATTAACCTGTCTACATATCATATTCATACTTATCCACCAGAGGGACGACTATTTGAGCAATTTTATTTCTATGCTTGTCCATGGTGATAGTAGATATCCTTCTTGATCTCTTCTTCCTCATAGTCGGGGATTGGAATGCCTCTGACAGGATACTTAAACTCTTCCCTGCCTCTTCTTAGACATATTTCCTTTGTCTCTTTTGTATTGTATGGTTCAACCATATTGGAACATTTGAAGAGACTTCCCTTTGAGGAGAATTTATGATCTATGTTTTATGTGAGGCTGCAAAATTTTCTAGTGCTCTATATCTTCTCTTACCTCTTCTTCTCCAAATATTTTCTCATTCTAAGCTTCCTTATCTAGTTCAACTTCTCCCTCCTCACATTCCTTAGTTACATTTTCTTCTATAGGAACTTCTACTTGGGCTTCCTTCTCAGCAACCAATTCTTCTTTTTCCACCTCTTTATTCTAAATGTCCTCTTCTTGTGTTCATGCTTCATCTTATTAGGAAGTAGGAAGAGGAGGATCATGTGGAGGAGAAGGTGGAGGTGGGGGAATTGATGAATTTGTCACTTGAGGGGAAGAATGTGGGGGAGAAGGTGGAGGTGTTGGAATTGATGAAGTTGTCACTTGAGGGGAAGAATGTGGGGGAGAAGGTGGAGGTGTTGTGGAAATATAGGATGGAGAAGAATGTGGATTAGAAGGAGGAGGAGATGGAGGAGGTTCATGTAGGGAAGTGGGAGAAGGAGGAAGAGAAGGTAAAGGAGATTCATGTGGAGGAGAGGAAGGAGTGGGAGAAACCTCCTTTTGAGTAGATGTGGTTTGAGATGAGACCCTTATTCTTTTCCTTCTTACTAGAGGAACTTCTTCCTCAACGTCTTCTTCATTGGATCCCATATCAATCTTTCTTTCTCCTTTCTCTTATTTGAGGCAGCCTTTGAAGATGAGGCCTTATGTTTTTCAATAGTTGAATGTGACAATCCTTCCCCAGTGGATGATTTCTTTGTGGAAGGTTGTGGCTTAGGTAACTCCATCATTGGGAAAGGAGATATTAGCCATCTTTGGGAGGTAGATTTTACACTTACAACTCGATTGTCCATGTTGTCATCTTCTTGAATAGAACAATCTATATTGTAGATTGGTTGGTTGTAAATACCCTATCCACTATAAATGGGATCTAAGACTATCCCATTTTCTGTCATTTTTGGATACTTTTTCTATGTTGCAAGGTTTACTCATATCTACTATCAAGAAACAATAGTCCTTCATTTGGACCTCATATTCTTCTTCACAATTAGCCCAATGATCTTCTAGGGAATTTTCATGTTTGAAGAATGAACCTATAACCTTGCTTATTTTCCCAATAGGGTCAAACTTAGCCCTAGGATTGTTGTACATATCCATGGTACACATTCCCAACTCAATTTCTTCATTCTTATAATTTTGCATGTTGGTACAAGAATACACCCCTATCTACAGGGAAAGTATACTCTGACTTATGATTTCCATCAATTAATTTATGGATCTTTGTTACTTGTCTACACAATTCTAACAAGATCATTTTGTCTATAGGGTACGTTGGCAATTTAAGGGGAGATTTGTGGAAGCCAGCCACTCAGATATAGGTAAAGGCTTTGAATTGGATGTACCAATTCCCCCAATTCTTCAATTCTTCCATAGCTTCTATTGAGATTCTTCTTAAGAAATATCCCTCCAATCCTCTGATGATAGCATTAAAAATTATCATTCACCATAGTAGTTTTTATAGCTATCCTCCAACTTTAGTTGGGGATAGTGTTCATGAATTTTAACCTCTTCTAGATGAAAGGATCCTACCCTGGTCAACCCTAGAAAAGTGGCTTGGGAAGACAATAGGTATACCAGATAGGATGTCATATAGAACTTGTTGCTTTGCAAGGCATTCTTGAGTTGGTCATGTAGATTATCACTTATAAGGGAAGCCAAATCAATCTTCTTACCATAAGAGATATATAGCAAGAATCTAACCATCCATGGGTAGAAATCCCTAGCATTGGGATAACCATAAATTCTACTCAACAATGTGATCCAGTCCTTTGTGTCTTCCAAAAAATGACTCCTATGTTGTACTCTAGCAATCTTGAGATCTATCTTCCTTGGATTGGCCAACATTTGATTATTGATTAGGTTCATGCTACTTGTTTCATGCTTCTCAAAATAATCCACTACCTTTTTCATATCAATGGCATCGTATTAAGGAGAAGCGAGGATTCTAAAAACCCTTTCAATCATGTATGAATTGATGTGATCCAAAACTACTTACCCTAATGCTCCCAAGATCCTTTTGTGCTTTTGGTCATAGTATTCGGCATAGGTTAACACTAGTTGTGGTGATTGTACTGACACAGGAAAGGTAGCTACCTCCACTAGCCCTAAATTAGCCAATGAAGTGTTTTGCAAGTTCTGGTTTCTTCATTATGAATTATTTCCTGGACTCATCTAGGTCAACGTGTCCAATGTCTGTGTCTCCAATTTTGGCATATGGGGAGAACATATTAGAAGAAGGGTGGTAGCCCTTGTATTGGTACTTAATTTCCACTCCCTCCTTTGATATGCCTCTTACATATGAAAACACCACATATTAGAATATTTTGAGAAAAGGGGCTAAAGAGGAGAAAAACATATCTTAACAAACTTTGAAGATAAGCTAAATCAACTGTAATATCATGAATAAATCTATTAAGATCATACTTAAGAAAAACCTTGATATATTAAAAATTGAGCTTCAAAAATAAGTCGTATCACTCACCAAAGAACTAAGAAATCCAAATAAAATAAACCATAACATCAATTTTAATAATAAAATGCTCATTCTTGCAGTCTTTCGAGTGTGAGGGTTGGGCATATAGCTTACCTCTTACCATTTTTAAGCATGATCATTAAAAGAATCCTCCATTGACCTAACCCGATAATTTCCTTTCAAAATATATTACCATCAGAAGTTAGGGTTCAGGCCTATCGATTACCTCTTATTCATAAGGGATTTTCAAAGTGATAGGGATACATTTGATTAGCGATATCCAACGATACTTAAGAATCTTCAAAAATTGATAATTAGGCATAACGCTAGACCTCTACTTTGTTTAACACTTGTCATAATGAAACTTCGACATCCGATACCTGAAAATCATATTGTGTTTCGTTTTAATGCTATTTATTTCGGGAATCGAGAGTCAGACATGATGCTTAAGCCTTACCTTAAAACGAAGACATGACTTAAATAAAACATCTGAAGTCCAATGTCCAAAATACTTTGATATTTCTTCTCTCGGGACTTTCTTTTTAAGCATCGAGCATAAGGGTTCAAAAGTTTCTCCTAACTCTTGTTTTATAGGAAATTTTGACGTAAGTAATATTCCTGAAGTCCGAAACCCAAATTTTGAGAACTTTAATTTTACTAAGCCTTTTAAGGTTCAGACTTCGGGGTTCCAATGTGACACTTAATTTATTTCATATTACTTGATAAGTAATACATATCATGACCAAAACTTGATGTCTACAACAATTTAGGTTCATAAAAATTTATAAGGCATGAACAGTTGGGAAAAGGAAAATTGATACTCCTCGAGGAAAATAAAGGGCAAGACTTGAAGCTTGATATGATGATATCATAAACATCCATGATTGGCATGTCAAGGAAAAATTTGATTCGGTGAAACAAAAGGAAAAAAGAAAAAAAGGACAAAACAAACAAAGAACAAGAAAAACAGATAAAAGGAAGCAACAAAACCATAAACAAGTAAGTAGATGTCGAATCGAACCGAAGAAATAACAAGCACACACAGACAACCCAAAAACCATGAATCAAAATGAGGTTTTGAAAACCATGAAATACTTAGAAATGTATGCAGTGACAAGGGTGAAAACAAGTGAGCACAAGCACAAAGCAAGGATAAGACACTAGGGTGATGAACCAACGAACGAACTCAAGAGACAAGGATGAAAAAGGGAGAGTACAAAGATTGCTAGGGTTTTTCGAAAAGTTGCAAAGCTTGATTTTCATTTATCAAATGCATAAGTGAGTAATAATAAACCTTCAAGTACCACTTAAACCAACTCAACAACTACCACAAAACCTCCATTAAATTCTCTGCAATCAAATTAAATGTTCAAAGTCAAGTGCGATAGCTAAGGTGACAAAACATTGCTGTCATCGGTCCTCCAAGATTAGGGATACGGTAAGTGGGTATCTCAATACCCAAAAACCTAAAGTGGAAGAAGTGAAACAACGATGAAAAGCAGAAGTCGGGATTCGGGCCCAACACAGGTATCATACCAACATCGAGTATCCTAAAACCCCAACGAGCGACAAAACACTCAGGGAGAAGAAGAAAGAGAGAAGAGGAAGGAAAATAGGGAAAGGGGGAGAGAGGAAAAAATAAGGAAAAGAAGAAAAGAAAAAGAAGGAAAAAAGCATAGAAAAGAGGGGGGTCCCCACTTTGTGAGAGACAAAAGTGGGGTGTGGGTGAAGGAACAACAGAAGTATACACTTCAATTCTAGAAAAATTCATTCACAAAAGGTGTTTTTTAACACCACCTTGACCATAGTTCAATTATTATTTTAGAAGCAAAATATTTGACATATACATCTAACAAAGACATGATCACAACAAAAGATACAATTGTGTAAGTACAAGATAGAATCATTGGTACATTTGCATCTATTCACTATGTAAGAATTAATAACTTATCAAATTAAAAAGTAGCACTCTAGTAGTATATCTATAGTCTGATTTCATCACATCCAATACAACTATCATGAAAAAACTAAGAAATACCTAACTTTTCATTTAGTTTTATCATTTACTTACCATGCTAGTGACTTATCTCAAGTATATTTATTTAGGGTCATAGTAGACTATTTAATTAATCATTTACAACTTATATTATTAAAATTTTAGAATAGGTACATTTACTTTCTATTTATAATGGTGAAATTTTGAAACCCATTCCAATTCCCATTTAGTTTCAAGACCATTTTGATAGAATGAATGAATACAATTCCAGTAGCACACTCTTTTGTTAAGTAGGTCCATTCTCAATCTTTTATTCATTCTCATTTATACACATTTCTATACATTGAACCTTATTCTATCCCTACTTGTACTTATTCCCATACATTCACCTCATTATCATCTTAGACTTCTATTCACCTTTTTCTAATCTTGGTCTTCTCATTCCCCCATCTTGGGTTAATCTCATGATGCTTTGGTGTGATCCCAAACCACTTGAGATTGACCCATACTTTCATTTTTTTTTTAAATTAAAATTTCCTAACTCTCACCTTTTTCACTAGTTATTATGAGTTGACTTGGTACATATTTATGTGACTTATTATCATGTATCGATATTTTAAGGCATTCAATGTGCACTTAATCTAATAGGAAAAATCATACGGTCAAACAAGGAGAAAATCATTCTAGAAATATTTGATTTGGAACTTAAATTGAATAAATCTACATTAGAATTAAAATTCATATTTAGGTCATCGACATGCTTGAGAATGTCATTTTAAATACTCACCCAAGGTCATAAAGCCTATCCAATATGGGAGTTGACCTAGGGGTACTTACCTTGATCTAACAACTTCCTTAAAGGTATTTTTGAATAGCGTTGGCCTAAAAAACAAGTTTAGACATAAAAGGTGAATGTTTTCTTGTTCTTTGGAAGCATAAAGGTGTGCCTTACTTGTAGACCACTTGTTGATTTAATAATTTATGTAAAATAATGTCTCAATCTTATGACATAAGGAAAAACATATTAAGTTCATTGTAAATGGCATTCTTGGTGTGCATATGTGTGTCCTTAAGCATTATGTGGCATATTTTTCTTTCCAAGTCATATAGAAGGATTTCATTAGACACAAATTACCAATTAAAATCATATTTTTATGATCAAACAAACTCATCATCACATGAAATTTTCTAAGAAAGTATCTTTCAAAATAATCTTTCTTAAAATTATAGATTTTAGTATAGTTTATGGGTAAAAGTACAAGCCTATGTCATACTTTTATAAAAGAAATGGTCAACACAAATAAAAATTTCAACTTCAATTAAATAAAAGTGGTCTTTATGTTTTGAATTTAAAAATGATGTAAACCAATGAAACATAGAACTCTTGATGAAGTTTATACTTGTAATTTAAAAAAAAAAAATTGGTTTGAATTTATTTTTATAAATTTAAAAGCAAAATTTGAATTACTGAAAAATTTCAGAAAAAGTGAGGTCAATGGGATGTCACAAAAAAAAGAGCAAACATTTTTTTCCCTATTTTTTTCCCAAATATCTAACTTCAATTTCTAATGCATGAAAAAAATCGATGAATATTTTTTTGTAATATCATTTTAAAGTGAAACTTCACCAGAGCATCATAGTTTTCATGGATGTCAACTTTTGTCTAATGTTTTTATCATTAAAAATAAAAAATTATACCCTTTTGGAAGAATTATATCCTCTAATCCACCATATATTTTTCAAAAAAATTGAATATGTTTTCATTTCTTATTTAATTTCTAATTAGCCTCATGTTTGATTATAAAAACTTGCTTACACTAATTTTTTTTAAATCATAATAAAACTAATCAAAATATCAAAAAATATATATATTTGGATTCTAGATTGTATTTTTAGATTTTTGTGAAATTAGCCCTAGTTGGAGAAATTCATAGTTGAAGTTGAAATTTTTCTAAATTTTCTTCAAAAGAGGGGTTGAGCAGTCACATAGACAATTTTAGTTGAAAGGGTTTTGCTTGAAACACTTTCGATCGAAACCCTTTTGCCCAAAAACTTACACATAAATTTAATCACATTTGAAATTTTCAATGGAAAACTTTTTTTTTATAGTTTCCAATGAAAGGGTTTCACCCAAATTTATATGTGATATGTGTCACATATATGCCACATGGTTTCAAGAAAAACGATTTCACCTGAAAATATTTAGGGTGAAATTGTTTTGCTTGAAACTTTTAGCTGACCAAAAATGTGACACAACTTTGTGTTTTTACCCTTATTTTATTATCATATTTATTTTCTATTTCATAATCAACATAGGTTCATTAGAAAAATAAAGACCTCTATTCAACACATAAAAAAATAGTAAATAATGAAAAATAGAAAAGTATGATCCCTCTCTATATTGCTCTTACTTTCAAGACAAAAAAAAATGAATTTGAGTTGTGCATTATGGAAAACTATATTTCTAAATTATAAAGATCTTATTTTTTAAATAAATTAATTAATTATGCAACAATAATTTAAAAACAATATGCTTCAAATATCAATGTTAATGATTTAGTTTTAAGAAATTATAAGAAGATTTTAATTTTAAACTCAAGTTATGAGTTATGGGAAAATATTAGTCATTAAAAAATAGTAGAAAGTACAAGAAATATTTTATGAACAAACATTCAAAAAAGAGAAAACTTATATATATGGAATCTACTATAAAATATAACAAATGCTAAGTTTATATTATTTTTAAACTCAACAATTTACTCATTATAATTGAAAAAATATTTTTTTAATTGTTGATTTTCACAACTCAGTTAGGCCAAAAAATGAGGCCCGCTATTGATTTAAGAGAACTTGCCTCTAGTGACATAATAAATTCCCTAAAATGCACTTTTAAATAACATTGTCTTTACAAGTAGATTCAACGTACACTTTTTCTCCAATCAAATTAAATCCACACTACTCATGCTCAATCTCAAGTCATTTCAAAATCCAAGTCATGAGAAATTGTAAGTTTGTTTTAATTCTAAGATAGCGAGTACACTAAGGATATCATTTTCTAGACATTGTCAAGTGGATTATGCACATCATCTTTGTATGTATTCCTAAAACTATTTGTCATATTCCTTTATATTTAAATTTTTTAAATAGATTTTCAAGTAATAATATGCCAACTATAATTAATTTAAATTAGATTTTATTACTTGTATATATTAGTTGATCT
The DNA here is from genome assembly GCA_007115665.2 of Sequoiadendron giganteum. Lineage (NCBI taxonomy): Eukaryota > Viridiplantae > Streptophyta > Pinopsida > Cupressales > Cupressaceae > Sequoiadendron > Sequoiadendron giganteum. Next base: position 529,249,031 of record CM021108.1, read on the forward strand.
AAATTAATTCATAAAGATATTTTTGTAGTTACACTCTTCAAATTGAATCACCTTTGGATATTCACATTACATCTAAGATTTTATTACTTGTATATATTAGTTGATCTAAATTAATTCATAAAGATATTTTTGTAGTTACACTCTTCAAATTGAATCACCTTTGGATATTCACATTACATCTAAGATTTTTCTGGTTAATAATAAGACAACTTCATGCTTACAATTTTCATTAAAAAATATAATTTCTTAATTACTAAGAATTCAAGCATATAGTTAAATCATTTTTGAAAACAATAAATCATGTGAAAATAGTATTATTTTAGTGAAAATAATTGAATTAAATAAATATCAACATCTTTGTTTTTATATAACATAATATAATATCATTAAAAACATACATCTAAAGTAGAATTCATCCGGGTGGGGGGTCTAACTTGATTGGCTAAAGCATCCTATTGGAGGCACGAGGTCACAAGATCTAGTCTCCCCCTCTCCCTATGGTACCAAAGGGCATGTTGTGCCAACATCACTGGTCACGTGAAAAGAGTTTACCAGATGCATTGCAGTTTATGAGGGGCTACCCCATTCATGCAGTCTAAAAAAGTAGAATTCATCCTTCAACTAAACTACAACTACTAAAAAATCTAATCCATAAATTATAACCACTAAAAATTCAAACATTAATAAACATACATCTAAAATTGAACTCATCCTTCAACTAAATAAAAAAACCTAATACATAAATTTTAACCACTAAAAATTAAACCATTTTATTAATGATATAATTTTTTTTTAAAACATGTGAAAAGAGCCGTGAGTATAATTGAGGATGAGATGGGTGACTCATTAGATTATATGTGTGTCACCCATTATTGAGTCAACTTAACCCTTCTTTATTCATTAAAGAAACCACAATCATTCACTTCCACCATTGGCTATCAACCTTTGATCAATTACTTGTACACAACGTTACAAGAGAATCTACTTCACTATATCATAATAGTCAATAAATGTCTTAATATGGGCCCATAATTTAGTTGCTTACATGATAAACATCTTCAAACCCAAGAAAAAGCCAATTGAGATATTTTCAACAATTGTTCGAGTTTCCTTAAGGAATCCAACCACTTTGAATTCCATGTTTTTATAGTATATTTTTATAAAGGAAACCAAAATATCATTGATAGTTCATTTCCATGTAAAAAAGAGAATCTTAATTTTGATAATAATAAAAAGATTGAGTCTAATTAGTTTTAAAAATAATTGTTTATTTTGTTTATGTTAATATTTGATTTATTATGATAAGGAGAGGGAAGGACGTGGATTTGGATTTAGTATGATAAAAGATAATATGATGTTAATGATTAAAGTGTTATATTTTCATTATGGAGATTCAAGTTCAAATTTTTAAAGTGATATCTATAGTGGATTTCTACATGGTGACTTTTCGTGAAAGAGAAAGAAAGAATGAGAATAATTTGAAGAGGAAAACGGTCTTTAAGAGAAGGCTAAAAAGAAAAAACCACGAACAACACTAAAGAAGATATAGAGGGTTCAACTCAATCGGACTCTAATGCTTATCCCCATTTATTTTTGTTGGAGATACCCCTGAGGGGGTCCCCTTTAGCTTAGAGCCAAGGACTGAGGGGTATCCATTCCGCCAAAATCTGTCTGGGGCATGATCTTGGCCTCATCCCTTTTTTCAAGTGTCGGGGCTTTGCACTCAGCAAGACTTGATCCCTGGTGGGCTCATTCTGAACCTTTCAACTTCACTAGTAGACCAAGGGCCCATTGACGCTTATCCCCATTTTGATTATAGATGTGTTTGTCTATTTCAACTACTTCGTTACAAGGATTTCTCTTTCACAAAGATTTTAGTTGCTTTACACAAAATATGACATTTAGTGTTGACTGAGTGTTCAACAAGAGTAGATTTTTTCGCACTTATGTTTACTCATACTAATTATGCAACCAATTTTACTAATATGATAAAGTTATAAAACATTTTATCATATATAATTTATAATTTTAAAAGAAACATCTCTTGATCATTACAAAAAAGATAAAGTTTTGACCTCATTATTTCAAAAACATTAAAAATCGTTTTGATTTCTTCTCAAGTGTTTTAACTTAATCACTTGGAGGTGCACTACCCTTTTTACCCTTTCACACAAGTCCTCATCATTACATGAAATAAAGTATTAAAAACACTTTATTTTTTACCTTTAGTTTTTAACTTTTATTCAAAAGCATTTTTCCTTATAAATTTAATCTTGCTATTTTCAAGAGCATTATTTTTAAAAATTATTATTATATTATTTTGAAACGGAAATTACACGTGAATTCATTTCTTTGACTTCTAATCATACATTAGAGGGATAATTTTTTTAATGAGTTATTTGATTGTTTTTAAATGGTGAAAAAGATGAATATTGAGAATAATGTATTATATAATTGTAATTGCAATTTGTTTGAACAATGTATTATATTATTATTATTTATTATTTAAAATTAATATTTAATTTTTCAATGTAGTGTAAATTAATTTTAAAATCTATAAATGATTTATTTGGATTGTTATTGATTAAATAATTTGATTTTTTATAAAATGGAAGATAAGGATTCTTTAGTGAACATACAATTCATTTGACAATTGATCTTTATAATAATAAGTAGATATTATGTGAACAATAACATTATCATATTTCTGATCTTTATAATTTTATATTAAGATGTGATAAATGTTTAAAACTTTTATTTTTAATGTCAAATGTTGTCAATATCCTTCATTAATTGTGTTTAATGTAGCTATTATAATAATAACTATTGTCTATTACTATGGCTTGTACATATAAAATTGTAGATAATAGTTATAATATCTATAATTAAGAGAGGATGTTGACAACATTTAACATAACACTTAATATCAATTAAAAGTTAAATAATAATCAGTAACTAGCACTTAAAGTGGTATTCCTTGTAAATTTAAAATTATAGATAGTAGTTTTTTTAAAATTTAATAAATATTTTAGACATTTGTCATGCCTTGTAAATATAAAAATAGAAAAAATATCTACAAGGTGAATTAATACTCAATGTTAGAGGGGAGAGGGACCAAGTAGTTATGCATCCTAAATTTGTGCTTCTTATAATCCTACGTGGAATTTTCAAATCACTCTTTTTTTTATAGCAACTTACTTGGCAATGTCCCCTGCTTATAACTTTCGTTTCAGGGCCACATCATCAAATATGATACCACATCAACATGCTTTTTGTCAAGGTGTCCAAAAAGGCCCAAAAAAAGTGATACCAATACTTGTGCATTCACATCATAGGTAGTTGAGCGCTAATGTGGCATCACATGATTGGTTGCTTTTTAGATCAAAGGAATACATTTTGTTTAATTATGGGTAGTCAAGTCACAACTATTGGGCATTATATAAACAACTACTATTACAACTATAGAAACATGCTCAACTACTAGGTCCTCTCCCCTAGTCACTTGTTCTCATTAATGGGTTTAGAAAGAGAAATGATCTAGATAGGTGTCATGGTTTCTCTAATCCGATCAAAGGTGTCAAATTAAACTTTGATGGAGCATATAGGGGAATCTAGTTATAACAAGAGCTAGTTATTTGTTGAGAGGTAGTAGTGGGTCTTTTTTAGGTAGCGGTGTGTGATTTATCGGCTCTACAACCAACTTTAGCTTATAATGGGGAATTGAGTGAGGTGGAAATCAAAGGATAATCTCAAGTAGTAATCCTTGAAGGTTTAAAAGAGGGGAGCAATTTGAATTGGAGGATGAAATACTAGGTAGAGGAAGCTATGGTTTGGGTAAAAAAATTGTCCATGCAAAATTTTTACACTACTTTTATGAACAAAATAAAGCAATGGATATGTTGGCCAATAAAGGTGTTGATAGTCCATTATTTTCTACATCCCCTCTCCAATTGGCTAATGTCTTTAAAATTTCTTCTTTTCAATGATTGCACCTTTCTCCACATTAGAAAAGGTTGATTCATCCTACATCTAACTATTTTGAACCCATTCAAAGCATTCAACCTTCTTCTCTTCCACCTAAACAATAACATATCTTACCTATTCTCCTAAGATATCACTTAATCACTCTTCCTCCTCCCACATGTAAGAAATATCCTAGACACATCCAATCAACACTTTCTTTCATGTATATTATTGATTTCTCAACCATTCTATCAATGAATGTTGATCCTTTAAAGATAAAATCCAACACCTTATTTATATAGGTTCCATCATTAATCTATTTTCTTTATACATATCTCTTCTTTACGTGATACATGACATTGAGGTTCACTTGTATCCAGTTCATTCTAAAATATAAATACTATTATTCTTCCTTTTTATACCACCTCTATTATAGCATTGAGATCACCTCTATCACAGTATGAGATCCATCTATATCATAATATTAAGATTCATTTGTTATGACATTGAGATCATCTATGTCATCACATTGAGATAACCTCTACTATTTTAATCACTAATATATGATATATTGAGTTTACCTCTATCTTGTTCCATTCTATTTTACCATAAGGTCTTTATGTTAAAAATTTGAAATATATTGATAATGCAAGAAACTTTATAAGAGAAATTTTGAACTACATAAACTAGAAAAATATAAATAATGCAAACTAGTGACTCTGAGAGATATGCAATGTCAGAATGACAATAATACATTAAGAACTCCCAAGATGGAGAATGGATATGAAAGAGTATCTAAGAGTATGCAAATACAATATAGGTAGTGAGTTTATATAGAACTATGGAAAGGATGGAGACCTATAGAAAACTATCCAATAGGAAGTGACCACCAATATTAAATAAAGTGATGAAATTATTAAATGCTCCACCCTTTTAGGATGATGACACCTCATCACCTTATCTCCTATTTATTAAATAATAAAATCATTTGATTGTCCTAAGAAATCTTAATAAAAGTGTAGGAAAAACCTATAACTAAGGGAAAATAAATTAACCTAAGAGGAAAATAAAAACTTACACTAAAACCCCCACTTAAGTATAGCTTAAGTGGGTGAAAAGATGATGGGTCCTAACAAATGAAGCCATGTTAGATACCCATGTACATAGTAAATCCCTCCCAAAGAAGAAACCCCCCCCCCAACAATTAGAGAGAGAATTTAAGATAAGGACTAAGTATCCCCCCCAAAGAGATCCAATGGTAGATGCTTAAAATTAGATGTAGAAGATGGTCGATGGTCCATGATCGTCTAACAACATTCCTCCCCTTAGGAAGAAACAAAAACAAAGGTGTATGCAACCTATCTCCCCTATCTTGAAAATAATATGTAGGAAGAAGTACAAAATGTATGAAGTCTCAAAACTCAACTCAAGTGTCCCCATGTTAATGTTGAAAGCTATCACAATTCAAATCAGCTTTCTAGGCCACACTATTGAAAATGACAAATCAAAATCTCATAGAGAATTGTGTAGAAAACAATCCAAAGACTCAAGTATCTCCTTTGAAGATGACTCCTCTAAATGATCCAAAGTATCCATACTCATGTCAAATTGTAATGAGAGAATGAACTATATGGTCAAAGTGTTCCCTCAAAACAACTGAAGAAGAATCAACTCTATCAAAGAGAAGATGAATGCAATCAATAGTGTCTCCTAAATTTGCAATATGTGTCTCCATAAAAAAAATTGAAATAACTATCAAGAGATCATCCCATAAAGTTGAATCTGAAGGACTATGGATGTCCTACTACAAGAAATCATTGGAATCTTTCAAAGAAGCAACAGTAGATTGAGATGGGATATCAATATGAGGATGATAAGTAAGAAAAAAAGTCTTTATGTCATTTGAACATTCAAAACCTAGAAAATACTTAAGCTCCTCTAAAGTATCATCATCAAAGGGTATATTATTTGTATCATCAACTAGAATGAGGCAATCTAAAGTAGGATCATCTAGGAATGGAGAAATATGAGGGTCTCCAAACATCTCCCAAATCTTAGGCCAAAGTATTTGGGGACAACCAATGTCCACTATAGCCCACATAGTGTTATTATCAACACTATAACCAATCAATCATACTACATGGTCAATTTTATCACCCCACACTAATTTCCTTTTAGGTGTGTCTAGTTCAGGTATGATCCCATAAACGTAAGGTAAAAGATTGAGCCATTTGAGATGGGTTAGAATGCCCCTTTTTTAGACTCATAATTGTCTGTATCCAAAATTATCACAAAAGGGTGAACATAAAAACCCATGACACAATCCTCAAATGATTACAAAAGACACCAAAACAGAACACCCCCCTTTCCACAAGTCTCATAAATCATCCCCCAAATTTTACAAGGTTGACACTTTATAATTTAGTGCATTTATAAAGATGTTTCCAAGTTAGAATGCTCACTAGGCTCACAATGGCTAAAAAAAAAAATTCTAATACAAAATAAACTTGATACAAACTCTAGAAAAATTAACCCTTTAGTTGTGTAGTTATCTTCAATACCTTTCCAATGCCTATTTTTTTTCGAAAAATGAAGCTCTAGGGCAAAAAATATGACATATTTGGTAAAAATGGAAATGATTATTTTCAATACCTATGTGGATAGAAAGTGCTCATCTCTATCTTTTCGATGATATCTCACTTTCTAAAATCACATAACTGAAGCAAAAGTTATGCAAGTTTTTTTTTTTAAACCAATTTGGCCTATATGAAGGCCCTGGTGGCCCCCAAGCGACCCGTGAGCAGTAGCACTAATGGTGGTGCCTATTGCACAACAAGGTTAGCTAAATTCCTTGTGGTTAGTGCAGACAAGTCACACTTTTGGTAGGAGCGTCACAATGTATATTAACCATTGGTAGTTTAATATTTAACCATCCACCTATTGGTTCTAAAGAAGGTGATAGGGTGGTAGTACCAATAAGGTACTACCCCCATGAAGAGGGTGGGGCCCGAGGGTACTATTCCCTAAAGGCATAGGTCCCTTTGGGTCCCAACAGTTTTTATAAAATATATATATATATATATATATATATATATATATATATATATATATATATATATATATATAATTTAATAATAAAATAAAAAAGAAACTTTATAAAAAAAATTAATATATATTTTTTTAAACAATTATTATTTTTTGCTAAATAGTCCTACAAACTTTCATCAAGGGGCCATATGACCCTCCTAGTAAAAAAATTGCCTAAAAAATACTTGATGTCGAATATGAGAAAAAAATATATCAAAATTCATCTGTTCAACATCTTGAGTGCAATGACAAGGTCCATTTGAGCCAAATATGCTCCAATAAAAATTAGTTCACTAGATCTGAGCTCCAAACCCTTGTTTGCTAATGTTTTAAATGGTGGCCAAATTAAGTGAAACAAAAGCCAAATATAACTTTTTTGAGCCTCCTGTATGCAATGAGACAACAAAAAATACTGCAACTATAGCCAAAATAATTGTAATCACCATATCTCAACAAAAAACACACATGCAATATGGGATCTAAAAAAACTTGATGGAAGAAACTCTCTAAAAAAGGAAGGGACTTGCTAGATCCAAAGCTTTGATACAATGTTAGAAATCTAAAATAGATTGATAACCCAAGGAACTTTATAAAAGAAAATTTAAGCTACATAAATTGGAAAAACATAAACAATGCTAATCAGTAACTCCAAAAGATATGCAATGTTAGAATGATAGTAATGTATTAATAGCTTCCAAGATGGATAATGAATATGCAAGAGTATCCAAGTGTATGCAATACAAGCTAGGTGGTGGGTTTATATAGAACTAGGGAGAGGATGTAGGTGGAAAACCAACCAATAGGAAGTAACCACCAATATTAAATAAAGTGATGAAAATAGTAAATGCTCCACCATTTTAGGATGGTGACACCTCATCACCTAATCTCCTAGTTATTAAATAATAAAATCACTTTATTATCCTAAGCAAGATTAATAAAAGTGTAGGAAAAATAAATTAACCTGCTAAAAAAATAAAAACCTACACTAACACTTTAGGCCTTGCTTTGTTTATTGTGTTCTTACCCACTATGTGATGCTTGTGCATGTTGTCATATTGACAACCATAATATTTTTTCTTTCATAGCAACACAACCATCTTCATCTTTGTTGTTCTCATCTACATTTTGGGGGGCATAGACAACTCATTCTACTTGTTGGAATAATGAAGAAGAAACCCTTCGGTGTGTTGTCATTGATGCCAACATTGTTTGGTGACAATTTTTGTCCATCCGGTAAACAGTGTTTGTGTTATTTGATTTGGTAATTTAGTCTGGAAGTACTCTTAAGGGTCTTTTGTCAAGAAAAACTAGGATTCAGCATGTGCTTCCACCACAATTGATTCAACTCCCATTGCATCCAAGCTATGTGGATCTAAATAAGATTTCACCAATTGAAAGGATAGAGCTTTGTAGTACCTTTCTTGACTCCAATAAAAATGAAAATTTTGAAACTTATCAGAAAGGAACTTAACTAATAAATGATGCCATCAAGGCTTTGCAGGATACAACTCCCAGTGCCACAACTGATGACTCCTTAGCTCCTATTGAGAATTTGAATTTATTGGTTGATTCTCTCAAAGAATATACCTCTAGTCTAAAGGAGCAAATTGAAAAAGAGGTTGAGATAAGGTTTATGGAGAAAAGATTACTAGTACTACAGGATAAATGTGCAACCACACACACCATGGTAATGCAATATTTAAAAGAGGTACAGGAATGTGAAGAAGAAGCTCATATATTATTTGTGTATTGCATGTGGTGGTCGGATGCCACTCGAGGTATTAAAGACTTAATGGACTCAATAGAGTCACAACTTGCAAATGCCTCCAGAGCTTACAAAATTGTAGATGATAGATTATGTCTCTTGGACTTTAATCTCAGACCTGCAAAATAATTTTTTCACATTTCAAAGGCAAAAAGAGGATGCAATGAGGTGGTTTGGACAACTTGGAGATCTAGTCAAGTCCAAACATATTCTCGTTTCAAGTGCCTTGGTGGATGCATAGAAACTTGGCAAGATAAATCTTAATCCATCCACCCTGGAAGAAGGTGAAGAATGCTTAGTAGAGTTGGAATCATTTCTCAAAGCACTTGTCAGAGCGAAGGGGATCTAGAATGAAGGAAAACCTACTTAGGAAGCTATTCTCAAGGAATTAGAAGGTGCCCCCAAATCCAATTAATTTTTTTTTGTTGTTTAAATTTGTAAATTTATCTCTAGTGCACCCTTTATCCTTGATGTCAAAGGGGGAGAAGTTTTGATGTGGGAGAAATTTTTGAGAAGTGTTTAGAACCCCCAAGGGGAGAAGTTTTGGATTTTTTGAAATTTTGGCGTAGTTTATATAGTTTGTGCTCACAATTTTGGAGATTCATTTTTGGCACATGTTTCCATCAATGAAAAAGGGGGAGATTCTTGGAAGAATAAATAATAAACCCTTCAATGTGTTGTCATTGATGCCAAAATTGTTTGGTGACAATTTTTGCCCATCTGATAAATAGTGTTTATGTTATCCTGATCTGATAATTTGGTCCAGAATTACTCATAGTAGAATAATAGCCTATGTGATTTCATTATGTTATTTAGGACTATTAAATGCATCTATGAACAAGTTCTCCACAATTTTGGTTGAATGGGCTGAAAGATATGAATGACAGAAGATCAACATACAGTTTTCTGCTCAGAGTTGTGCAAAGTGGTATAAGTCTTCCTATGGTTGACATGGATAAGTGGTATGAAGTTTAATACGCTTCATGGATATTAAAGAGATCCTTTTTAGGTTCATTTTGACCTAATTTATGCCTTGCACATTTTGGTTTGAGCACAAAAAAGAACTTTTGTTTCAAGTTTTGAGCCGACGAGCTATTTTTGAATTTAGTATGTATACATCCAATTAGGCTGACCTAATTGATGTGTAAAGATGTAATAGCATATATATATGAGATATTTTTGTACTAAAGATATGATGACATGTGTGTGATGTGCGACAAGTGATGCATGATAGTGTGTGAACCTACATGTATAAGTTTTGTATCAAGCCAAAATTGTAGTATATGTTGTGTGATTGTAAACCAGTGTAGTTTTTATTTTTCTAGGCTTAATTCAAATTGTATTCAGCACATGAAAGGTGCACTCCATCAGTTCAATGTTTGGTAGTGAGCCACACTCTATTTTGTAATCATTTAAGGTTGTGAGCCTTTTCAAGGATAGTGTGTCCTGGCAGTGTGCCCTTGTAATATCTTATGACCGGTTATAATATATTGTGAGCTAATCCTCACCGTGGTTTTTCCTATTTTGGATTTTCCATGTAAAAATCATAGTGTTTATGTGTTGTGTGGTTTTATGATCTCTTTCATATCTTTTCTTACAATTGCAGTCAGATGTGGTTTAATATCTAGATGGTTTATAGCTGAATTGTTTAGTAGAATACTGATTCACCCCCCCTCTAAGTATTTTGGGTGTTCAACACTACTTGCACATGTCCTTCATAAGGATCCCCTCTCGTCTTCCATCCCCTTAACATAACTTAAAATATTTGCATATCATACATACAAATATTTTAAGGGGGCATTCATTCCAATCACATGTGCATCCACACATTACACATAGACACACATTATTGGCATGCTCCCTACAATATTAGTGAAATATGAGCCACCTATTAACAAAGAGCATGCTAGTCTATGCACTTCATATTCAACCTACCTTTATACTTTTTATGAATCACCTAGTAACAAAGAAAAATAGTTCGAGTGATTCATCTTACCAATTGATTCCATAACTCCTAGTCATAGAGTAAGATATACCTTGATTCATGTCATTCTTATTAACAATTTCCATCTCTTCATTCTCTTTACATGATCCCTAGCAATAGATCAAGCTAGATTCTAAATCATGTATTATCTTTCATATTGATTTCTTCCCTTTCTATTTGTGCGCATTAGTCTATTCTCTCTTTGAATCGATCAATTGGTTTATTGCATTCTTATCATCATATAAGAATTCCTTTGTTTGTCATCTCTTTTGTTTTCATTATATTTTATGGAAAATGCAAAGTATTAAGAAACCTTTCTCATCTAGGTCTCTTTCATTTTGACCCAAATAAATTATTTGTTTGTTTGATATGTGTCTTCTTCCTTTCTGCATGTGTTGTTCATGTACTATGTCATTTCTAACATTTGTGATGTAGGTTTTATGTTTTTCTATTGTATGTTTTTGATAAAGTAAGCAGAATTTACAGGGTGTTGTACCCTTTACACATCGAGCCTCATGGGCCAAAAAATATCAAGTCCAAGTATCAAAAAAAGCTAGCCAAAAAATAGAAATAGCTAAAAAATAGTACACCGACCACGGAACAACAATAGAAGCACCAAAACACATACCAAATAATAGCTAACTGGCATTATCCTAGTTCTTTGACAGGAGGCCCATGGCATCATCCTCAACCCACTCTTAATCCTCGTCAGCATTCTTCCCCTCCAGCTCATCTTTAATCACCACGGATAGAGTATCGGTGACAAACTGGACCAACTTCACAATGAAGTGGGTCAAACCCCTGAATCTCTTGTCCAGCTTGTCCATTCTCTCTTTTAGCACACAACACTCCTCTCCCTCATCAGTGACCTTCAAGTCCTCAACATGCACAACATCCTGCGGGTGTGATGAATGGGAGGCCGAGTTCTCTTTCGACTCTTTTTGTTGTCAGGGATGGTGTGGGGTCCTTTCACATTTTCCTCCTCTTCATCCTGAGACATCTCTTCTTCTTTATATTCTTTACTGTCCAACTGCTCCTCCTCTGAGTTCACCACCACCTTTTTTTTTTGTTATTTTTTGCCAATCTCCTTGACCTCCAAATTGTGGTCTCTCCACCAATCATAACTGTTGCCTCCACCACCATATCATCCTTTGAATCCTTCCCCACAAAATTTTTTCCTCTATCCTCTTTCACCATAGGTTTCATTAAGCCTTTCCTGTCATCTTTTCACTTTCTCTTTGGAGTGGCTTTGTAAGCAGTTTTGGCCAAAGTAGCCATAAGCTCACACAGACTGGCCGCAACACTCGTCTGAGCATTTCCCACATTTCCTTTGAGTTTTTAAGCAGTAGGCTTGGGTTTAGGATTATCAGTAGCACCCATATGGGGTTTTCGAATGTGGCTTTTAGACTCAGCAGGGGAGATGTTAGCAACAACGAGAGGTTTGACCTCCTCCACGTGGACAATAAAAATGGGCCTAGGTGGGCATAAAGCAAGGTGGAAATGATAGAGCTTCATAATAAGCCCTTGGTGGAGAGGCAGAGGAGGGATATCTTTTGGGTTAAGGCTAGCACTTTCCTTGCTTTTTGCCATAGAACTTTCCAAATCCATAAGCAGAAAGAATGGAAAACTTAATAGAACTTTGTGCCTAAGGTGATTCAACAGAGGGAAGTGGTAGAAAAAATGGTTTTTATACCTACCTTCGAGCATCACATATTTCATGAGGGCCAAACAAACTTGGTCCCAAGGTTGTGGAAGGGCCTCCCATTCGAACCCCGACTAGTTGCAGACCAACTCCTCACTCCCCACAAAGAACGCTTTCATGTTGTCATTATCCTGGGCCCTAGTGTGTTTCAGATACTTTTTCCCCATGCTCTACATCCCAGTAGCCTACACAATCACATCTTCACTAAATTCAAATGATATTCCTCCTAGAGTCACTCTTCAGTCCTTCTAGGAATTGGAAAATTGTGCGGACAAGTTAGGGTCATGACCCATGAGATTCTCCATTAGGGGAGCTAAGCCACCCTCGACACAGATGTGCCAAACCAATGGATTTTTATGAAATTCACTGCAGTTATCGGGCTTGTTCCATACACGATCGCCACCCATGATGTCTACTTGCACAGGAAAAAACTAGAGAACTTGTAAAAGCAAAATGTTAGAGATATTGGCTAAGCAAAGGGCTTTCTTCACATAATGGATATTTGGGTGAATAAAGCTATGTTGGTTAATCAAAGCAATGTGTAGGTCACACGCGTGAAAAGGAAAATCACCTATCATAAGTTTAGCAATATCATAAATGGGGATCTTGAAGCAATTGTGGCTAGGTAAGCAAGATATGATGGAAGAGCGAGGTTTATTAGCCACGTTGTCCTTACACAAAAAGCTAGGCAGAATGGTTGCGGGGCCAAATTTAGTAATAACAAGGTAAACGGTTTTGGGACGCATAGATAAAATAGCAGAAATAAAAGAGCCAAAAGGGAGCTTTCCCTCATAATGAGTTGTCACATCAAGTTTTAAATCCACGGGCTTAAGGATGAAATGATAATTTAACACAATCCCCATAAGGAGATATCGCAAGGTATGACCCTTCTATTGTATGTTGTTCATGCTTCCTTATACATGTTTGTGATGCTTTGACATAATGGTTTTGTAGGTTATTGATTTCTAACATTGCTAATATTGAATGTTTTTTTTGTTTAACATATTTATTATGGAGGAACTCATCCTAGGGGCATGGTTCCTTCACTAGAAGAACTTTCTACATCCTTTATATTATCCTTTTTGAAGTATTATTTTATGATATTGTTTACTTCTTATTGTCACTAAAGTGTGCAACCTTGCTAAGCTGATAAAATCACTCGGCCACCTTGTGAAACATGGAATGATCTCCTTGAGTGTGGGCTCAAATGATAGAGATCAACCTCCATAGAGGGTTGGTTCCCTTTGAAACTTCACCTAATTAACCTATCATACTATTGTATGCTGAGAAAAGGGGGAAAGGAAACATAAAAATGAAACCTAGGAATAATAAGGTGATGCACCAAACTAATTTCAAAAGCCATGTTGTTGTTTGTAAACACAAAATGATCAACAATTTAAACCTAACACATACCCAACTCAATATTTTGTCTTTGAAAAAGTGTTTCATAACAAGGTTTAGTGTGTCAAAGATAGTGTTCAGAAGGAGCTATGAGTGCTATCACAACTTAAACGCTATTCTTAACTGGTTAACACAAGTTATGACATGCAAAAATGCATACTTTTTACACAAAGGCAATGATAATAGGACATAAATCAAGGAGAAAAGATATCACCACAAGATTACATCAACTATATTAAAAGGTTTGCACAATGAACAACAATGAGAAGGTAAAACAACTTATCTTTATTGATAAAAAAGTATTGCATATTGTCATACATGCTTGAAAATGGAGTTACAAAGCTGCTCCAGCTTGAAAGAACTTTGAAAACTAGTTACAATACAAAGCTAAGAGAGAAATAACTAGAGAAAAATTTCCCTTATGCTTACTTGTAAGCTACTCAACAACTTGATAAATAATAGGAACATGTGTTGAGAAAAGAATGATAAGTGATTGCTTTAGTTGGCTGGGTCAAACTTCATTGGGCGTCCAAAATAGTTACCCCTCTTTGCAACCCCTTAAAATGCTCCAGAAAGGTGTTTGAATGAGGAAACATTCTTTCCTTGACCTTATCAAGACACCTTGAAGAGCTCCTAGATTCTTGGAGATGCTTCAAACTAAGTAAAAAAAAACCCTATATTCCCTCTAATGGCTTCATAACTCCTCAACAATTGTTATAAACACAATTGCATGCTTTTAGGCACATGTGAAAAGAGGTTTGAAAGTAGATAAATTCCCTAGGGGTGTGGGAGATCTTAAAGGAAAATTTTATACCATTTGGAATCATCACAAAGTCTTCCTTTTCCCTACATTTTTATCCTATGCCAATATACTTGTCTATCATCCATCATTTTTACACTATATCTTGTTATTACATCTAGTATATTACCCTATTTTGGTATGTATAATTGTCTTATGTTAATGTTCTCATCACCATATCTATAGGTTGGCCTCTTGAGTGACTGTCACTATACCTTTCCTAGACTTATCACCTGTGCATTGTATCACAATATCTTTTATGCCCACTACTATTGTTGGTTATATCTTCTAAGTTTAGAATTGTGATATTCCCTCACCAGTTCTATATTCTTCTTTGCTTGAGGGAACAACTCATTCCACTAGTTATTGCTAATCAAAATATGTAATCCTCTTAATTCTAAATAGAAACACCTGTCCATCTTCTCTTGTTTTCCCTCTACTATCATCTTGGATGGTGACATCCCTTGTTCTCTAAGGGAATTTGCAACAACCCAAATTGTTTTCCTATTAATTCTCTTGCTTTTCTAAGAAGGGGAACCAATTGCTTCCACTTTGGAGAGAATATAACAATCATAGAGATATCCATTTCTTTCTCCCAATGAAATAGGCTCCATTTCAGCAATCACTAGAGGAAACACTACTCCTATACCCTTCCAAATACCGCTGACATTATTGTCTTCTTAAAAAAGAAATCACTTTGTCACAACGAATATGGTTGTTTATTCATATGATTGTCTAGTAGAGTTCATTTCATTGGGTATTAACTATCCTTTTTGAATTGTGAGGCCTTTGCCTTTTTAGCTATCACTTTCCATACCCAGACTATCATATAGACATTGTCTTTTATTGCCTCTTACAATTACCTCTATTAACTATCATGAAAACTACCTTTACTATGATAAATTGTCATCAAACTCCTTGTGACATTGTCTTTTAGTCTTATCTTTCATAACTATTCCATGGATTTTACATCTAGGCTTTGATATATATCAAACTGTCTATACCCCTTGGTATGTAGTTTTACCATTTTATTGGAAATGATACACAAGTAGGAGATAGAGATACATACCATTAGTTAAAGAAAACCATAAATTTTGTCTTTATATCATATTTAGATGAAACCCTTGAGGTTAAAACTTAATCTTCATGTTGTTCTTTTCCATTGTCACATGTCACTCATGACTGTATCTATTTTATATGATTATGCCCTCAAACTCCTAGGGACACCCATACTCTTCACTATGTCTTGTAGATATTATCTTTCAATGACTCATGATTGTTACACCCCAAATTGTGAGGTTACTATTTACTATTACTATATAGGGTAAATGTGAATGTAATGTGAATTTTGAAGATTAATTAATGATGCTTGTACCTTGTTATCAATATGTATGTTATCTCATTTGACGTTGTTTCATTTGATGTTATTCATGGTGAAATATTGCATATATGTGAATAGATGGTTGTTGAAGTATTGTTATTCTAACTTTAAAGATGTGTATATATATGATGCTTATTGTTGTGAACAAAGGACTGCTAAGGTGTGTGCTAGTGGTTGCAGGTAAATGTTCATTCTCCAGGGGGAGGGGAAGTATCACTTTGGAGAGGAGCTTGGTCGGGTAAACGGTAAAGTAAGTTTACTAAGCATACACACACGTCACCTTAGATTGAGTGGACTGAGTTAGTTTGTGTGGGTTATAGGTAAGTCATCCATAGCTTGTACGATTGCATTAGGAGTCTTGCTTACTTTTGCATGTTTTGTGAGTGATGTTTATCTTTGTATCTATCTTGTGGTATTACGATCATTATGATGGTAACATAAGTGGGTGTAAGTAAATAGGGAGTGGACATATATACATATACATATATATATAGTATATACACATATCCATATGTATATACATAACGATACAGGCATATGATTGGCAGATGGATATGCTCATACAGATGCATCAATACGTTATAGCTACATATGGGTGCACATAGAGGAATATATACAGACATATATACATGTACATATGCACACAACCTATATTATGTGGATATTAATAATATTATATTATTATTTCCTAACAATTTTACATATACATATTGGAGACTAGCTTACGATATGCTTATAATGGGATACATATATACACATATATATGTGTGTGTGTGTGTAAATATATATTAATATTATATATATGTATATTATTTGGTATTTTAAATATATATATATATATAATATATTTTTTTTTAATATTAAAATCTCATAGTTGGAAATCGAATTATTTTCCATATTCAATTAAATATTAATCTTTTAACTATGGGAATTGGGTTATATCATATTCAATTGAATATTAATCATCAAACTATGGAAATCCAATAGTTTCCAGATCATTTTAATATTTACACTGCAAACTATGGAAATCGAATAGTTTCCAATTCTTTAAATATTTATATTGCAAACTTTGGAAATCGAATTAATTCTAAAGCAATCGAATATCATTTTTCAATCAATGAAAATCAAAATATTTCCAGATTATTGTTTCCAAACTATTGAAATTGAAATATCTCTTAATTAAAATATTTACGGGAACATTTGAAAATAGCGCTAGAAAAAGTCGCGACTGGCTATTACGTGGGAGATAAAATGGCATGACCAAATCCAATGTAGCCTAGAAACATGCAATGTGCATTTCATCAAAGGAATTTTTCTCAGTGGATATCTTATCTGCCATTCCAGTAGATAGCTGCCACAAACCTGTAGGTGTCGATTGACATTATTTCACCATGTGCATATGAATAAGTCTCCATTTTGTTGTCAAATGTTGAAGGTTGACTCACCTCATTGAAACTAAGTATGGGATTAAAATCACGCCACATATTGAGTTGAATTATTCAAGTTATAATGCTAGAAAATTGCATGCCTTATTAGAAGGAATTCGATGGGGGCTAGGGCTTTATAAATAGCCACCCAATTCTTCATTCTTCACAACTTATCTTTTGTTTACTTATCTTTTTGGAGAGCAATCATTCAACTTTTTGAGAATTCACCATATTTTTGTGTAGACATATTATTCTAAGAATTGAGTTTAGTTTATTCCATTTTCCATTATTGAATTACTAGAGCTTCATATATATTATTAGCTACAACCATTACCATTCTAATTATCCCTCTCTAAGTGTTTATTTATGTGTGAGGAAAGTAGATTTTAGGGAATTGTCTACCGTTTGGAGGCACTGTAATTTGTTGTGAGTGTAGGCTGAGTCACCATCATCTGAGGAAAAGTTAACTCCAGGCATGAGATATTCTTCTACTATCCGTTTCTATGAATATTCTCATAAATACTTCTGAAATTGTATTTGTTGTTTGTGCATAGATAGTGAATTACTTCATGAAATGTACTACTGTTTGTGCATAGGAAGTAACTGCTTTATGAACTGTATATCTGTTTGTGACTAGGAATTGAAATGTTTAAGGATAAAAGAGGCATACTAGTGGTAATTTGCATTGTTTGTAATTATCTCTAAAATAGGAGAATGTTGGTTGCTTAGATATTATTCTATTAGGCATGATTAAATGAAATGAGTCATTAAGGTACACTAGCAAAGTTATTATGTTAAGTAGGAAAGTTGTTTTTACCCTTTAGAGAAGGCTTAGTATACTTTTTTGAGTAGATTGTTTGAAGGTAGGTTATCTGGGATGACGGACTATCCATTGAAGGATATACCTATCTTGTGTAATTACTTAGTAGATTAGTATGTTGTAGGTTATCTGGGATGACTAACTATCCATTGAAGGAGATATGTAATACCCCTCTGTTTTGCTCTATTGTGTGAACATTGTTCTTCTCCTTTGTTATGCTTTAGTATGTTGGTACTTTGACTATGGTACTCGATTACTGTTTGATCACTATCTTTATCGTGATGTGGTGATGTATTTTGATGTGATGATACTTTATTCAAATGTTATCATGATGGCATGTTTTGGATTAGCTTAGTGGATATTCGAATTAATAATGTTTTATGCTTTTAATTAAAGTAATATGTTAGATACATCAGTTAGTAATACTATATTGGTGAAGGGGACGGTATCGCATCACTCGCTTGTTAGTGCCCTGCGATTTCTTGATTTCCCCTTCACGGTGTGCTTTAATTATGACATATATATATATGCATGTGGATATACTATTTGTTCGCAGGTTGATAGGTACAGGACATCGACTCCACCTGGTTTCATAGGTTTGAGCGTGTCCATTGCCCAACGACATTCGATTGGGAGATAGTAGCTAGGTTTTTTGTGCCAAGTCATCACCTAGTCATAGTGTGTCATCGGGTCTTAGTCGGGTTAAGTTGCGTTAAGATTGTTCTTTCTCTTTGATTATTTAATCGCATGTTGTTAAGGTAAATAAATGCTTTTGTAGTTAAATTGTGGATTAAATTTATCTGGTTTTATGTTAGTAATGCGATCTAATTTATTAATGAATTTAATTTAATTAATAAATAATGTAATCTTGGATTAGATTATTTTATTAATTAATTAAATTGATTATGTTGAAATAAGTTAAGTTATTCATTTTGAAGTTATGGATATATTGTTGAAATTGAAAAAAAAATTAAAGAAAAAAAATTTACATTTCTTTTTTTTTTAAATTTGAATTGGAAAATTGGAAAATAGAGATATTTCCTATTCTGTTTTGAAAATTTATGAGGGTGGTTGCATGGATATTTTTGGAGAATTTTCTTTATTATTTGGTTTTTTTTGAATGAGTTTTTTTCAACAAGGATGAGAAATTGAAAATAGAGGAGAAGAAGGAATTTTTGTTGGTTGTGGGTTTTGGATTGAATATGTGGAAATTGTTGAGCTGAAGTTGGAATCAAAGCAAGAACCTGTGCACCATCTGGATCTTCTCAAACTCTAGAATACCAGGTTCATGTTTTTTAAAGTTAGGTGTTTCTGAAATTATATTTATATATGTTTGTTGTTGAAAATCATGTTGGAAAATTCAAAACCTGAACTATGATGAAAACTTCATGTTGAAATTTGTAGCAAATCATAAACCTCTATTTATATTTGAGTTTTCTCAAGGAAAAAATGGTGTTCTTGGCTGGAAATGATCTTTTTAAACATAATTTTCTCAATTTGTTATTCAAATTCTTTCTATGTTTTTTAAAAAATAAAATAAAATATATATATATATATATTATATTTATATTTGAGGAGTTATGCTGCCCATTCTTTTCTTTTTTAAAAGACCTCCTGGCAAGTCGCGGATTTAAAAAAATCCGCAGGGTTCTATTCACGTCTGTTTTTTTTATTTCAAAAAAAATAATATAAAAAGAAAAATTTGTTGTAGAGGGTTTGGGGGAGGTCGCTGGGGGCTCACCCCCACCGCACTCGCATGGGAGGCGCATGGGGGGAGTCGCGCCCAGCGTGACCCCCACTCGGTGTGATGGTTGTTTACACAGCCGCCGCCACCATCGTCGGTGGGTGGCTGTGTTATGCACAACGCCACCAGCGATGGTGCCCGACTGTGTACACAACCACCATCGCCGCTGCCGCCTTCCCTATCTGTGGCCAACACTATTGGTGTCATATCCTTATGCATGCAGCCCCAAGAAAAACCGCGGCTCGAGGCATAAGTTGTTTGTTTTTCAAAAATATATATATATATAAAATAATATTTTTAAATATTTATTTAATATTATATTTATAATGTTAATATTAATATATATTATATTTAATATAATATGTATTAATGATTAATATTATATATATTTGTTTTGAATAATTAAATAGATATATATATAAATGAGTTGCATATATATATATATATATTATGTGTATATGTATTTAAGTTATGTTTTTTCTTGAAGGCATGATTTAAGTCAAATTGAGGAAATGGAAACATGATAATTTTAGTTAAATCATTGTTTTATTTTAAAATATTATTTTTGAAGGAGAAGTAGTTTGATTTTAAATAATATGATTTTAAGACAAGTTAATCATTTTAAAACGGTTATATGGAAAAGAGGAAGCAATAATTATTCTATATCAATGTATTTTGATTAGTAGAATTAACTGGATATTTTATTATTATTTAAATACAAGTAGGGAATTAAATATTCAGTTTTAATTTTTCCCTTGTCTGAAAAAGACGTATTTTAATTCAGTTTTATTAATGCAATAAATTACTGAATGTTAATGAGGAAATGGATTTAGTAAATCCAAAGTAGATTCAATTCTTGCATTCTTGCTCGTCTTGATTGTGAACTGTTTTCGTCATTAGTTGGGGAAAAATGAGTTATAGAGAAGGATAAGTCTTCCAGATGGGTTTTCAGTTATTTGGGTTGTCGTACTATGTTAGTCAACCTTTGGGATTGCCTTGGGTGGTGCGTTTAACTATATCCAGTTTGTTGTCTGGTTATCACGAATGGGGATGTGTTGACTTTATGTCGTGGATATGGATTTGATATCCTTAGGTTGCACTTGTGTACCCTTGGGTTGCGGAGTTGTTCCACGTGTTGTCTTAGAGGAGTGGCTTGCAATGAGGGTCGACACACAAAGTGGTGCTAGGATAACTCATTGTAAGTTAGTTAATCCAGTGATAATGTAATTAAATTGATTAGAGGATTATGTAGTATCAAACACTTAATAAGATAATTATGCCTCGCTCATGGACGCAAGGGCTTGTATAGACTTGGGATTAGACGAGAAGGCCTGGAATGGCAAGATCGTTATCTTGTCTCTATGAAAGATAACTAATTCCACATTGGATTACATGAGGGGTCAGAAGTCGTTAGAGGTTACCAGGATAACCTGAGATGGGGGTTGAGGCCTAGGAAGACTTACCAGGATAACCCATGTAACATTGTGATGACACTTCTCCTAAGTCAACAGTATGTTCATATTAGTGATGCAATTGATTATGTATTTCTAGAACCATTGTAACCATTGTGTTAAGTGATGTATTTTTATTTGTTTCAATTCGGTTGTGTTTAGCCTATGTCTAGAGGTAGATGGTCTTGGCTAGGAATCCTTGTTACTATCTCATAGCACGGGGGGTGGGCCTTTGGGTTCCACTTGGTTGGGTGGAACGTGCACCTTACTCCGTTGGGTTTTCTTCTTGCTCGTGTGGACGAGATTTCCATTTGGAGAGCTCGTGGGATCCAGTTTCATTTCATGCCTTATTTATTTCAGCTGATCTTGTGATTTATTACCCCTCATTTGTTATCGAGGTTGAAAGTTGTAATTGTAACCATGTTTATTGGACTTACCTCATTCAGGGAATGAGATTTGTAATCATATTGATTAATTATGGATAAATGAAATTGAAAGTTATCTCTTATGATTTGATGTAATTTATCATGTATGGAATGTATGTGTTTTAATTTCTTAAGTAAATAAATGACATGGTTTAGATTCATGTTTTTTGTTGAGGTTCTATATAACCTCTATCTCATAACCTTAGAGGTTGTTGGCATTGCGTAGTGAACTTGCATGTTAATTGTACTTAAACAAAAAAAAATTAGTCCGTTTAAGTAGTTAATTGCAACTTCCTCTAGGGTCACGTGGCGGGGCATTACAAGATACCTATGCGTAGTGTAAGATAACCCTAAGTCAAATCAGCCTTGAGTAGTGTTTATCATAGATGGCCTTCATTTGAAGTATTGAATGAGAACACTTTGGCCAAAGTAGTGTAATGTACGAAATCCACTTAGACTGTGTGATGCTTGAGACTACATTGTTAGTTCATTGTGATCCTTTATGCATGCTAGTTCGGGATTGTGAAATAGCAAGTTCTAGTTATGTAGGACACAACACTATGCTCATTTGATTAACATTATCGGTTACTCTACCAATCTCTTCATCGAAGGGAGGGCCATCTATCAAATGATAGATGTGTGAGGGACAACATTATAAGTTCGTGGTTTGTGGAAAAGTGCCTGAGTGATGCTTCTCCTCCACATCAAGCGACTGAAGAACCAAGATTTGAAAGGACGGATTCCTAGACCTTCTTACTACTATTTGTTCTAAAGCTCATTGGAGCTATGTTAGTTAAGGTACATTTTCTCATTACTTGTACTTGTGAAGTTATTGTAATGAAATGGAATCTTTACTGTAATTTTAATATGATATCTTGTTCATATATTATCAATAAAAGAAAGAAAAATTATATTGCAATGACTTATTAGCACGTTTATTTACTCGTTGATGTAAATTTGGAAATTTTTATTTTACCAAAGGATCGGGTTGTTGCAATGATAGTCTTCTAGGAAAACTATTTTTATTATGTAGTAGTATTTAGCTTGTCATCATCTACAAAATTGCATGAAGAATGTGCTCGTGGATGGGCATCAAAGATGAGAAATACTCTTCCATAAGCTCATGTCAATTGTTGCAAGTGCACCCCTCAGTCATTGCCACTTCGAGTTGTCATAATGAGAAATTGTTGAATGTGTATGTTGCAGATATGTGATCAAAATAAGAAATGCATTAACAAACAAAAGTGTGATTCAATAAATCTTGACCACCCAAAGCAAGCCAAAAGTTGAAACCAACAGACACATAGAGTAAGCTACACCCAATACACCAATTTCACTTAACATATATCTATGATTTCTTTTTGTTACTATAAATTGGGCCATATAGATCATAGTGACAAGAAAAAACAAGAATATTTTCTTCCAATTGTCTTCTTACAATAGCCATTGGAGTGTGTCTTGGATTATGCCTTAAACTCCTTTTAATACTCTCACACTATCCATTGTTCATTGTGATTATTAAGTCATGACAATGAACCACAAACCCTACCCACTATATCATTGTCCCTATAGATAGTTTTAACACACTTGACATCCTTGTCCAACATGCACTGTGTTCTTTCTGACTATGTAAAGATCCTCTCATCTTCATGATTGTTTGTGACTTGACAAGGATCATGTCTTAAAAAAATATTGATTGCTAGCATTCCTTGATGGATAGGGTTTTCCTTATAAATTCTCACAAGTATCTAAAATTTTATAGTAAAAAAACTCTCAATATGATAGAGATATTCTTCCTCTAAGTCCCTTTCTACAACAATCATTACTAGCTTTGCATAAAATAGTGATGAGCTCCCCTTTGTCTTGTTAACCATGCTTTATCCATTATTCATGAGCACTTTATACTTTTCTTTCCATGGTCTTCAAGATATAATACCTACTAATTTCATGGATTTATCCTTCTTAGAGTCTCCAACTAAATTTTCTTTACTTTTAGGGGAGTGTCACTTTGTGTCTCACTGTGTTTTCACTAGTCATAGTTCCTTATGACTTTGTATCAACTACAAACTATATTTTTTGGTATTCCTTGTATACCCTAACCTTCATCATGATCTTGTCATTGATCTTTGTGACTTTAGATCTTCATTTAAAATATTTTATGATTGCCATTGTGAGCTTTGCAACTATCATACTCATATTTTGATATATTCTATCTTTTTTCATCTTTACTCAACATTAATGCTAACAGTCCTAAGTATCCTAAACAATAGGGAAAAAGATGTGGTTTTCTTGACTAAAATAACACTCAAAACTCCCTAAATACCCAAACATTCTAAATACTTATGAATGGAAGTTCATTGAAGATTGTACTCTTGCTAAGGATCTCATGACAAGGTTTATAATGTGGCTTATCACAAGGATTCAACTGCTTATAGTGGAAAAATTTCCTAGTAGGGCTTTGATAGTTTTGATATTCATGGACATCATAACCTCATGAAAATTTTCATGGATATATTTCACAACACAACATAAGAAAAAAATCATCCAAACAACATTCTTCATGGCAATCTCCTACGATGGTGATAATGCAAGGGTTTTTAATAAAAGAATAGACTTTACTTATGCGAAAAAAACTCACATACCTACCCTCTCATTGAAACAAAGGATCTTATGGTTCATTTCTATGTAGAGGAAAGTAGACAAGGGTTTAAAAAATCTCCCTTACATACATGGGTCCTTAATCTGTAACCTTAAAATTTGTTCATGGTTGTCACTACATTATATCATGACTGCATTTTATAATTATGTACTTGTATGATTATCTTTGCCATACATTCTCTTAGTAGACTGAAATTTATCAATTTCTACAAGTGTCTGAAACTTTAGATGTATGGGACATGGATTTGGTACAATACACTAGGCAATAATTCCTTGCATTGTGTTGCTTTGTGATTGCAATCTACCCCTCATTCCTTTATTACTATTGTTTTTCCATCATCAAAACTCTGCCCTTGTATGACTATCCCAAGTCTTATGATTGATTGTGAAAAAAGTGGATAATTGTATTTTATTTACCCTTCTCCTAAAATTTGTCCCCATTTTATGGAAATGTGCATCTTGGATTGCCATTTCACCCTAAGTTATCTTCTTGGCACTATCTTTACATGAAATCTTCTATATATTTCCTCATATGTTGTCATAAAAACCTAAGATACCATTACAAAAATAGCAAAAGAAGGAATAGGCTCTTTTTCAAACACCACCAAACCCATGTAAACAACCAATGGGCCTAATGATATAAAATTTGAATGATAAAGGCAATCTCAAATTAGACTCCATTGTAGGTAATACAAATGTAATTGGAAAACTGTTAATCTCAAAGACAATAGTTGATACATGTAGCAATAGTGTCTATGATAATAATTGTGCACTTGAAAGGGCTCCCATTTTGGAAGCACATATTGAACCATTCATGACTCAACTCAATGTAGGGGTACCATTTTTTTTAAATTCTATCCCAAATGCCAACAGGGGAATATTTCTTTTTGAGAAAGGAGAAAAATGAGAAGTCAGATTATTGACTTTATAAAATCCATGATTGTTTAAGAAAAAAATAATCTCCATTATATAAGAACATCAATTTTTTTAACGAAGGCAAGGACTAATAATAGAAATCTATGATTGCCACAGATAATAACCAAAAACTAGTGATGTAAACAAAGATTTCTTCAATCCATTTTTGAACAGCGGTCAACTGAATAACCTAATAAGAGGCTCCTCTCACTGATGTAGAACCAGATATGAGTTAACTAATCTTCTTCTTCTTCTTTCTCAAGCCCTTTTAATTCATCTCTCCACTATATTTTTTCTAGGTTTCTCGCTTCTTGTAATCATAGCCAAAAACTGAGTTGTGGAGACTCTAGCATGGTACCCTTCAATGCACTGAGAGAGTGGTCATTTTGAGAGTATTTATTACACATTAGTGTTGTGATGAGGATTAAATGAGAAAAAAATACAAACCCTAAGCATACCACTTCCATAACCCTCCTCTGTAGCTACTTTGCTTGAATTTCTAGTTACTCACATATGCATTCTCAAATGTTGACCCATAGTGATTTTACAAATAGGGAGAACAGATGTTTTCTCATAAACAAAGGTATACCATATTAAAAACTGAGTATTTTCTCAAGACAGTGATGGAGTTTCAAAAGAAAAACAAACCTGATATCCCCTTGTTTTCCACATGCATTGTTCTGCATTGAAGAGAATTGATGAATATTCAACACCTTTCTAACTGTTTCCACAACCTTGAAGGGTTCCATGTTGCTTCATAAATGTCCTAGCCACCATTATAGCCTCCTCAAGCTATGTAAACTTAAATAACCAAGAAACCCTAAGACTAGGTTGACTTAGTCAAGGAAAACCCAAAATTTTAAACAAAACCCCTTCCCTCTAAAATCGCTTACATGTGGAGTTTAGGATATTAACATGGGAAAAATATTTTAACAAGCTCTCTTACCTTTGAAATTTTAAAATCTTTTATACCAAGACCTAAGTTGCCATAGGCAAAAATATTCTAACAGTTCCAACATTTTATTTCTATTCTTTAGCGTAAGTCATCGCCTAGTGTCATCAACTTGTTAAAGCGGGAGAAAAATGTAACATAAAAATTTACAAACCCTTGTATTTTCATGTTATATTTTGGGCTTTCTTTAGTCTCCATTCACCTGAAATGTTTTAGGATTCATTTTAGCCCCAACATTAGCATTTTTCCTTCACCAAATTGCTAAATTTGCTTATCATATTATAATTGTTCTTGTAGACCTAAGACCCTTTGTTGAATTTCAAACAATTTCTCCAAGATACTAACATGACACATGGGAATCTATGTGATGCACTAGCATCCCTCAAGTTTCCAAAACTTAAATATTAGTTTCCCACTTAGCTACCTATTAGAATTCCTATTATAATGCTCACCTATCCAAAAAAAACCCTTTAGCATTTGAATTCAACCCTTTAGCTTCCAAGGAAGTATTTTCAAATCCTATCTTTGATCTTGCTTTCTCTCCATTAACAACAACGAGAAGAGTTCTATGTATCTCTTCCCTTTTGTTTGTTGCTATGCCCTTAATATTAGTGTATGTATAGGGTTATGAATAGTTGGCTTGTGAATATCGTAACTCTTAATTAAGTCATATTATATTATTATTTAATTAATTAGGTCAGCCTAAGGCTTATATAAGGTTATGTAAGTCAACTTGGGTGATATCCTAGGCATAAATAAGGTATATATAGGAGGTAGTGAGTCTTATTTCATCATCATATTATGGATTGTGTTCTCATTGGAGATATTTGGAAGTTTTCCCCCTCAAAGTGGCTTGTTATTCTTAGTTATTATCAAGTATTTTCAACATATTTCATATCTTATTCTTTTATTGTGCAAGCTATTTCATAACAAGTGGTGTCAAAGAATGATCTTGGCATCGTGATGACAAGGCATTGTTTCAATTTTAGAGGTCATTGTGTGAAACACATATCTCCCAAATTTTGGCAATTAATTTGCTTGATTTTTAGAGGGTTTTAAAAAGAATATTCAAACAAATAGAATCCATATTTTAGAGGAAATGTAGCATAATTGAGCAATTTATTGCAAAATTAGGGTTTCTGTCCAATTTATTTGGTAAGCACATATCTTCCAAATATTGTAGAATTTATTCTCAAAATTTAGTGAGATTTTTAAGTATTAATATAGGAGCCTACAGTAAAAAAAAAATAGAGTAATTGGAGACAATTAAGTGATTTATTGCAGAATTAGGTTTCCCAACAAATTCACTCTCAAGACTACAAAACACCTATTTTTAGAATATTTTTTTGGGAAATTTCAATCTAGTCCCTGGTAAGTTACAAAAAAAAAGATTATTTTGAATTTATTGCATAATTATATTTTTCCATCATAATGTGGCTTCTAACAAGAGGCAAAAATAAATCTATCGCATCAGAGAAATATTCAGATAAGGATGATGCAGAACTTGAAGATATTAACCCTAATGATGAAATCAACAAGGTCAAGAGTTAAAATTCATCCTTTTAGAAGGAGATGACTAAAGAAATTTTGTCACTAAAAAGGGACATGCAAAAAGACATGAGTGAATTAAAATCACTTATTCATGGTATGAAGTATAAGGAAGAAGATTCACCTAGTAAGGTGAAAGAAAATGTTTATGTTGGACATGATTTTTTTAGGCTTGACTTAGATCTCAAGAAGGATCATCCCTTTAATAATCATATGCCTTGACAATTCGTACCCAATTTGGATATGAGAAATTTTGATGGCAATGATCCAAATAATTAGATTTTCCAAATGGAGAAGTTCTTTGATCTTCATCATGTTCGTAGTCAACATAAGGTGGCTATAACATCATTATATTTGGAACCAAATCAATTATTTGGAATAATTGGCTATGTGATGAGAAGAGAAAGAAGGGTTGTGTGGTCACATGGTCAGTTTTTCAAGAGGAACTTTCTACCCATTATGGAGATATCTTTTTGGATAGCTACTTCTTCCAACTCACTAAATTAAAGCCCAAAGGTACGGTCAAGGACTATACTCAATAATTTTAAGCCCTTTATCTAA
This sequence comes from Sequoiadendron giganteum, assembly GCA_007115665.2. NCBI lineage: Eukaryota > Viridiplantae > Streptophyta > Pinopsida > Cupressales > Cupressaceae > Sequoiadendron > Sequoiadendron giganteum. The sequence goes on from CM021108.1 coordinate 529,277,614, forward strand.
GAGTAGAGAATGTGATAGAAGAAATTTTGAAAGAACTATTTGTAGGAGATTTAAAGGGTTGTATAAAATGTGAGGTACATTTGTTCCAACCACAATCCTTATCACAAGTGATACTTATGGAAAGACAAGTAAAGGAGAATTTTTTGGCCAATAGGCGACAAGGGATTGTAAACATAAGAGAAAGGAACTCTCCTACACATTCATTACCTAAAACTACTAGGTTGACTCCACAACAAATTTATGAGAAGAGAGAAAAAGGGTTGCGTTTCAATTGTGACAAAATACAATCAAGGACATAAATACAATGAAAAAAAATATTCTATATTGAAGGACCAAGTGAGGAAGAAGAGGAGGAACCAATATTAGAGGGTGATAGGGAGTCAAATGAGGAATCACGTGATTCCAAACCAATCATTTCTTGTCATGCACTCTCGGGTTTTAGTGCCCCACAAACTCTCAAGGTAGTAGGTTTCTTAAAGAAGCAAAAAGTAACGGTGTTGATCGACTTAGGTAGTACTCATAATTTTATCAAAAAAAAGTTGGTTATTCATCTAAATTAATTTATATATCTATCTCCAGAGTTTCAAGTCTTGATTGTAGATGGTGATGTTGTTAGTTATTCTATAAAATGCCACAACATCAAATTATCTACGGGAGATTATCACCTTGATTGCCTAATGTATGCTATCTCCATGGGTGCAACATATATTGTTTTGGGAGTACAATGAATCACTACATTGGGAACAATTGAGATGAACTTTCAAGAACTATTCATGAGATTTTAATCAAAATGAAATAGAGGGTTGAAGGAAAATACCACACAAATCGTAAGTGCTCATCAAATGTAGAAGTTTCTTAAGAAAGGAGATGGTGTATTTTTGGCCCAATTATGTTCATTAGAAGCCTATCAAAATAATGCTTGCACCCATCTATATTTACAAAAAATTGTTAATCGTCACTCAGTGGTTTTTAAAGATATGCCTAAAGGAATTCCTCCTAAGAGGGATCATGATCATTCCATACAATTAGTTCTAGGGAGCCAACCACAAAACATCGGGATAGTTATAGGTACCCATATATATATAAAAGTGAGATTAAAAATATTGTTGAGGAGATGCTAGAGGAAGGAATTATCAGGCATGACCAAAGTTCTTACTCCTCGCTATTGGTGATGGCGTGTAAGAAGGATGAAACTTGGCACATGTTCCTAGACTATAGAGTGCTCAACATGTACACCATCAAAGATTTGATAGATGAATTGAATGAAGCTATGTATTTTACAAAGATCTTAGATCGAGTTATCACCAAATTCGAGTTAAGGAAGAATATATTTCTAAGACAATATTTAAGTCTCATAAGGGTCATTATGAGTTTTTGGTGATGCCTTTTGGTCTTACCAATGCACCATCTAAATATCAAAGTTTGATGAACTCCATCTCTAATAAATTCTCGAGGAATCTTGTATTAGTGTTCTTTGATGATACATTGATTTATAGCAAGACATGGTAAGAAAACTTGCAACATGTAGATCAATCATTACAAGTTCTCGAAGATCATTAAATCTATGCTAAATTATTCCAAGTTTTATTTTGGTCTCAATGAGGTGGATTACTTGGGACACATATTTTCACATTAAGAAGTAAAGGTGGATCCTAACAAGATTAAGACTATCATGGAATGGCATATTCCCAAAACCATTAAGAAATTAAGAGGTTTCTTGGGATTGACTAGATATTATAAAATAATTATGAATAATTATGGTCGTATAAAAACACCCCTCATAACTTTATTGAAGAAGGATTATTTTCATTGTAATGAGTCCGCTAATGCAACATTTAAGAGATTGAAGGAGGCTATGTGTAAAACTCTAATGCTTTCCACTCTAGACTTCACCAAGGATTTTATTGTGGAATGTGATGCTTCGGGAAATGGTATAGGAGAAGTTATCATGCAAGAGGGTTAGCCCATTTATTTTGAGAGTCATCAATTAAAGGGTACGAATCAACTCAAACCTATTTATGAGAAGGAAATGCTAGCTATTCTTCATGCAGTAAAACAATGGAGGCCTTATCTAATGGGTACACTTTAAGGTTAAGACAAATAATGATAGCCTAAAATATTTTTTGGAACAAAGATTATCTTTTGAAGAGAAACAAAAATAGGTCACGAAGATTTTGGGATATGAATTTGAGATTGTATATAAGAAAGAGAAGGAAAATGTTGTGGTTGAGGCACTTTCTAGGAAGGATGAGAAGGATGAATCTTTATTGTGTGTCATTTTAATATTACAAGCATATTGGGTAGTAGAAGCCAAACCAAAGTGGAAAAATGATGTTGCTATAAGTAATGTCATTAAACAGTTCAAAAGTGATCCCAATAGTTCAGATAAGTTTTATTGTAAGGGAGATGCTCTATGGTGTAAAGAGTGATTATATCTATGCAAGAATTTCAATTTTAAACAAATAATCCTCATAGAGCTTCATGAGTCTCCAATTGATGGTCATTCAAGATTTTTGAATACATTTCATCAAGTTAAGCAAGAATTTTTTTGAGAAGAACTAAAAGGTGATGTTCAAAAATGAAAGGAAAGCAGTGCAAAAAAAACCTTCCTAATGCAAATGAAATAGGAGAGGGTTGCAAAAAATTTCTTGCAAATCTTCAACACTTACAATATCATTTAAGATTGCACATACATTTAGTTATTTTTAGATTTAAACAATAAACCATAAGACACATAAATTTAAGTGGGAAAGCCCTTTTGGGAAAAAACCCATACACCAAAGCACAAATCAATTATATTACAATAAAAATCAATTACAATACAACTTCCAGAGTCTATGCTCTTGCAGGTGTTACTACACTACGATACAAAGTCTAGAGTGGATGTGGTAGCATAACAATGTCTCAAAAATTACAATACAATATCACACAATACACTAAGGCATTAACATATTTATTTACACTCATACATGGGCACCCAAGATTGCCATGTTTCATTCCCACAATCTCTACATGCATCCAAATTGAAATCGACAACATGCACGAGTCCCAAGCAACCCAAAAAATAACCAACTCAACATGCAACCAAATGCAAGGAATACAACTCACAAAAATAAAGTAACCTCACATGTAAGGCATCCCCATAGAGAAAATATAGCTCCATTGCCAAAATAGAACTTATCTTTGACTCCTAGTCACTCCTAGTGACAACTCGATCTTTGTTTAGCAACATTCCTTTTTTAGAATGAGTTAACTCCTCAAACCAATGCCACATGGCATCCAGGTGCACTTTCTTGAAGAAAACACAATGCACAATGCTACATTGAGTGCCTAGGTGACAAGTGTCACTCTTTGTTGCTTCCCTTCTCCAAAGAAGGAATGTGCTCACAAGTGGGGCCCACTAAGTGTTAAATTCCAAAGTAGAATGCCACATGTCACCATGGTGCACATTTAAGAGGTATAAACATTTACCTCTACCCAAAGGAGTGCCCATGTGACAAGTGTTGCATTCTCACACTTTGCACATTGCATGTAGGAAGCCAACTTACTATTGGGTCCTGCAAAGTGCCTTACCAACTTGGAAAGTTAAATTTTTACATTTAATAAATTAAATCAAAAACATAGGGGAAAATAAATTAATTATTTTAACATGAGACTCTCTAAGGTTGAGACACTTTAACCCCAACATTCTCCCACTTGTCAAAGACCTTACAAGAGTCTTTGTATCACACTTAGGCCACAATGCCCATTGAATTGGCACACCATCTAAACTTCTATGTGCTCACTAGCTTCGTCAATGCATTTGCAACATTTACCAAAGTATCAACCTTTTCCACCTCCACCTTTCCATATTCCACCATATCACGAGCAAAATGAAACTACACATCAATGTGCTTTGTTCTGGCATCTAAAGTAGGATTCTTCACTAATCAAATAACACTTTGGTTGTCACAACATATAGCAACCTATCCTACATCAAAACCAATATCATAACACAACCTCTTAAGCCAAATGGCTTCTTTGCAAGCATGAGTGGTTGTCATGTACTATGCTTTTGCAGTGGACAAAGTGACTACAGCCTGCCACTTACTCGTCCAACTTATCACACCACCAAACATCGTGAAAATATATCCATTGGTGGATCTTTTGCTGTAAATGTCATCTTCCCAATTAGAATCCGCATATCCATGAATGCTCACTAAATGTTGAGATCTAGTAGGATAACCATGAAAACACAAGGCATACCCAAAAGTATTGTGCAAGTACCTGAACACTCTCGTTATTGCATCCCAGTGCACCTATCCATAATTAGCCATAAACTAAGGACTCCCATTGCTTGGGAAATGTTTGTCCTTGTATAGATAATAGCATACATCAAACTACCAACAACACTTGCATAAGGAACTTTGTTCATGTTCTCTATCTCAAAGATTTTGGATAATCCTCCACAAAAAGCTTTGTCCCCTATACAACTGGAACGACCATCTGTCTGCTTGAGTAGTCATGTGGAATCTCTCCAATGTAGAGTTCACATACTCTAGTTAAGCCAAATGTTTATGTTAACTCTATCTCTTTTGATCTCAATCCCCAAAATATACCTCGTTGCACCTGGATCTTTCATCTCAAACTATGCTAACAACTAAGACTTCAAATCAAAAATCATAACTTTACCATTCCCAATGAACAACATATCATCCACATATAGGACAATAATGAGACTGTGACCATTATCAATCTTGTAATAAACATAATGGTCAGATTTGTATCTCATAAATCTCAAAGACAACACATAGGTATCCGACTTCTGGTACCACATCCTAGGAGATTACTTCAGACCATATAAATATTTCTTCAACTTGCACACCAGATTCTCTTTACCTTTCAAAATGAAATGCTCTAGTTGTGACATATAAATTTCCTCCTCCAAGTCATCATGAAGGACAGTTATCTACACATCCATCTACTCGACTTCCAAGTCATGAGCTGCTATAAGTGATAACAAAAATGAATGTATGTCATCTTATCTACAAGAGATAAAATCTCCCCATAATCAATTCCCTCCACCTGGGAATATCCCTTCATGAGCAACCTTGCCTTACATTTCTCAACACTACCATTAGGACCCATTTTCTTCTTGAATACCCATTTACAACCAACAAGTTTATGTCCATCAAGCAAAGGTGCTAGATCCCATGTAGCATTATTTTTTGAAGCAACCGTCTCTTCATTCATGGCTTCCATCCAAGAATCTACATCATGCTTACCCATAGTCTCTTTAACTGTATTAGGCTCATTAATGTTAACAATCAAAGAAAATATGCAATTGGAATCCAATAGTGAATACTCAAATCTATCTGGTAGCCACCTAACATGTGTAGACCTCCTCAACTGTTGAGGTTGAGGTTCTTGCTCTTCTTTAAAACTTCTAGAGTTGCTAGAGCTCTCCTCCTCACCAGGTCCACCAAGATTACGTAGTTCATTTCTTTCAAGAGTAGGTGGAACTTGAACTACCTCCTTCTGATTCTCTTCCTTCTCTGGTTGTAGATCATTTTTGGAAGGTTTCAGCTCATGAAAGATCACATTTCTACTATATAACACCTTATTTACAACTGGATCCCAAAGCTTGTACCCTTTCACACCAATACCATAGATGATGAAGATACACTTCACTATGTGGCTCTCCAATTTAGATCTCTTTTCACTAGGCACATAAGCATATGCCTCACAACCAAAGACTCTGAGATGTCTCATCAAGGGATTCTTATCAGACCATGGCTACATGGGTGTCTTTTCAACAAGCGTCAAAGTAGGAGATCTATTAATCAAATAGCATACATTGCCTAAAACTTTAGCCTATAAATTTTTTTTCAAGGCAAACACCACTCAGCATACTCTTAGCCATCTCCATCACCATTTTGTTCATCCTCTTTGCAAATCCATTTTGTCATGAGGTGTATGGAGTTGTCTTGTGTCTCTCAACCCCATGGTCCTTACAAAACATGTCAAATTTTGCAGAACAAAACTCACACCCATTATCCGTCCTCAAACACTTAATTTTCCTACAAATATGACTTTCAACCATGGATTTGAATTCCTTAAACCAACTGAAAATTTTAGATTTACTTATGATTAAATACATAAATGCCCTAGAATAGTCATATATGAATGAGATAAAGTACACAGATCTAGACAATGAAGGAACATTAACAAGACCAAACACATTGGAATGTACATAATCTAAAACCACATAAGTCTTATGAGAACTTGAATAAAAAGAAACACAATTTTGCTTTTCATATATATAATGTTCACAAAAATTGAACTCAATATTGCAATCATCAAGACCTTCAACAAGGCTCTTATTTTTCAAGGCTCTAAGACCCTTCTCACCAATTTTTCCAAGCCTTTGGTGGCACAACATTGTTTTCTTAGCTGGGAGTTTCATCTTGAAAGCATTAACACCCTTAGGTACTTAGAAAGCATGACCATTAGATGTAGAAACCACAACATTATTTTTTGCTTGATCTAATGGTAAGGATGAAGAATCTAAAGCCCTTTTCTTAGACTTCACAAAAGTACTATTGCACTAAACCGTGCATGCATCCAAATTATACAAGGTGCCAATCTGAACACCCTTAGGAAGCACCATAGAACCTCTAGTCATCTTGCATCCACCACTTGAGAAAACAACTTGCACACCCAAATCACTCAACTTACTTACTGAAAATAGGTTATATGTCAAACCAAGGATATGCAGGCTACCATCAATCCCATTCACTCTACCATCAGGGAACCAAACCTTGACTCTTCCACGACCAACAATCTTCAAGTGAGAGTCATCACCCAGGTACACCTTTCCACCATCATACTCCTCATACTTTGAGAACCAACCTTTATGAGAGGTTATATGGAAGGATGCACCTGCTTCAATCAACCACACATATTTCAATTCATGCATTGCCAAGGCTATGACAATTGCATTTACATCATATTGAAAGGATTTACCAGAATAAAAATCAGAGGATTTATTGTTTTTCTTTTTCTTCTCCTTTTTGTATTCTTTATGAAAATGACCGGATTTACCCGGTTCCAACATTTAGCCTTAGAATTTTTACCAGGAGACTTAGATCTCCCTAGAGACTTAGACTTAGACTTCATTTCCTTCTTCTTTCATTTCTCTTTTGATCTACCATGAACAGACAAGGCCTCCTTGCCCATCTTAGAAGATTTCCTCTACATCTCTTCATACATCAGCGAAGAAACCATATCTTCCATCTTGAAAGTGTTTGTTTTACGTCCAATAGCCATTAATAGGTGGCCCCACAAGTCTGACAAAGAATATAATAGAAGCATTCAATGGTCCTCATAATGAATCTTCACACCCATAAAATCTAGTTGAGCAACAAACATATTGAATGCATTCATATGATCTGCAACAGATCCTCCTTCCTCCTCAAATAATACAAATTTTTTTCTCAGGAATAGCTTGTTTACCAAAGATTTCCCCTAATAAATATCACCAAGCTTTTTCCAAAGCTCAATTGCAGTCTTCTACTCGTGGACATTCAGGAGCACAAATTCAACCAAACAGAGTCTTATCAAACCCTTGGATTTTTGATCCATTGTATTCCATACACCCTAGGCTATTGCTTGAGATTTAACCCCAAATATTTCAACCCATAGATCTCTATCTACGAGCATATCTTCCATTTTGAGTTTCCACAACTCAAAATTGTTGCCATTAAATTTACCCATCTTTATCCTTCTGGATGTGCTTGCCATCTTAAACTTGCAACAAGATTACAAAAGATTTCTCTACAAAACCCCCACTAAAACTAGATCTACATAAATAACCCTTCAAACCCAATAAGGTCAAGAAATTTGGATAGGCTTTGATAAAAATGTAAAGGAAAATAGAGTGTGGAAACAACCTTCCTAATACAAATCAAATAGGAGAGGGTTGCAAAAAAATTCTTGCCAATATTCAACACTTACAATTTCATTTAAGATTACACATATATTTAGTTATTTTCATATTCAAATAATAAACCATAAGAAAAAAATTTACGTGGGAAAACCCTTTCAGGATAAAACCCACACCAAAGCATAGATCAATTATATTATAGTAAAAATCAATTACAATACAAATTCCAAAGTTTATGCTCTTGTAGGTGTTACTACATTGTAATACAAAGTCTAGAGTGAATCTGACAACATAACGATGTCTCAGAAAATTACAATACAATCTCACAAAATGCTCTAAGGCATTAACATATTTATTTACACTCATACATGGGTGCCCAAGATTTCCATGTGTCATTCCCACAGTCTTTGCATGCATGCAAACTGAAACCAATAACATGCACAAGCCCCAAGTGGCTCGAAAAGAAACCAACTCAACATGCAACCACATGTAAGGCATGAAACTCCTAAAAATAAAGTAACCTCACATGCAAGATGTCCCCATAGAGAAAATATAGCTCCACTACCAAAATAAGACTTATCTTTGACTCCTAGTCACTCCTAGTGACAACTCGGTCTTCGTTTAGCAACATTCTTTTTTAGCATGAGTTAACTCCTCAAACCAATGCCATATGGCATCTAGGTGCACTTTCTTGAAGAGAAAATAATGCACAACGCTACATTGAGCGCCTAGGTGACAAGTGTCACTCTTTGTTGCTTCCCTTTCTCCAAAGAAGGAAGTGCTCACAAGCGGGCACAAGTGCTAACTTCACAAGTAGAATGCCACATGTCACCATGACACATTTACGAGGTATATTTTTTGTTTTATTCCCAAAGGAGCGCCCATGTGACAAGTGTCACATTCTCACACTTTGAACAATGCATGTAGGAAGCCAACTCACCGCTAGGTCCCATAAAGTGCCTTAACAACTTGGAAACTTATATTTTTGCATTTAATAAATTAAATCAGCAACATATGGGAAAATAAATTAATTAAGGTTGAGACACCTTAATCCCAACAAAAAATTTGTGGTTGAATATTTGGTTTGTCAAAGAAATAAAGGGGAGACAATTAAGACACCAAGCCTCTTGCACCCATTAGTTATTCCTAGCCAATGTTGGGAAGAGCTATCCATGGACTTCATCACAAGGCTTCCAAAAACTAAATGTAATAATGTCATCATGGAAGTAGTAGATAGCCTCACTAAATATGTACATTTCATTGCATTATCACATCCTTTTACAAGTGTAGTGGCAAAATATTTTTTGGATAATATGCAAAAGCTACATGGTACACCTAAGGTTATTGTCAATGACTGTGATCCTATCTTTACTAGTCACTTTCGGAAAAAAAATATTCTCATGTTTGGGTACTCAATTGGATCATATTTCTTCATACCACCCTCAATCTAATGGACAAACTAAGGTTGTTGATAAGTGTTTGGAAGAATATCTACGTTGTTTCACTTCAGATAAATAGTCTCAATGGATAGATTGGCCACCACTAGCAAAGTGGTGGTATAACACTTCCTTTCATAGTTCATAAAAAAATGTCTCCATTTATGGCACTTTATGGATATCAACCTCCTTCCATCACATCATCATTGAAGATGTCACCAAGAGGTGAGGCAGTGAAGGACCACTTGCTTCATCAACAACAAGTACTCTCAAGACTCAAAGAGAATCTAGTCATGACACAAAATCAAATGAAGTAGTAGGCAAACCAACACTGTAGTGAATTTTTTTGAAGTTGGGGATAGGGTCTTCTTGATATTGCACCCTTACAAGAAAATATCACTGAATCAAAAAAAAAAGAACAAAAAGTTGTCTTTGAAATATTATGGCCCATACCAAATCATGCAAAAGATAAGTATTGTCACCTACAAGTTGGAATTACCACCAACAACAAAGATACATCCAATTTTTCATGTTTCTTGTTTGAAGAAGGTAATTGGGCATACTATTCCTACTTAGACAATATTATTAGAGCTCGATAAAGAAGGAAGAATCATATTGGAGCCAAAGTTCATTTTTCAAACACACACAAAGAAGCTAAGGACTAGAACACTCACTAAGTATCTCATCCAATGGAAGAATTAACCAATTGAAGATGCCACATGGGAGGACAAGGAGTTCATTTAAAAGCATCCACACTTGATTAGCATTGAGGACAATGCTTCTCTGAAGAGGGGGGGGAGGGGGGGGGGAGGATGTATGCTACACCCTTAACATTAGTGTACATAGGGTAATGAATAGTTGGTTTGTGGCTATCTTAACTCTTAACTAAGTTATATTATATTGTTATTTAGTTAATTAGGTTAGCCTAAGGCTTATATAAGGTTATCTAAGTCGGCCTAGGTGATATACTAGGCATAAATAAGGTATATATAGGAGGTCGTGAGTCTTATTTCATCATTAGATTGTGAATTATGTTCTCATTGGAGATATTTGGAGGTTTTCCCCTCGAAATGGCTAGTTATTCTTAGTTATTATCAAGCATTTTCAACATATTTCATATCAAATTATTTTATTGTCCAAGTTATTTCATAATAGTTGTACACTACATTATTGAGGTTTTCTCAATGAAATTTAGTTGCATCACATTGACATATCCATGCTTTCAATATTTTCATCACTTGGTTGGTAATGTTGTTAAGCAAGATTTCTTTCTTTTTTGATAATGGTATAAGATTTTTCTATATAATTTATCTCTACCCTCTTTAGTAAATCTCTTGGTGACTACCACCATCCTTTATCCAATATCATACAAACACTAGTTTATTAGTCCTTGTAGACCTAGGATTTGATATTCTTAGCTTTATTTCAATTTATCTTTTTTAGTCCTAGATGCACATAGGGTAAGAGCACACACTATTCCAATATCCATTTCTATTTTACTACTTGTGGAGGTCAAAAGACCAAAATAGGGACTTGACCATTCTTGGAAAGCTCCCATGTAGTCCTAAGCATTTTTCTTATCCCAACTATGAGTGTTTTAAGGATCAACTTATGTGGTAGTTTGCATCCTCTCATATCTCTCGCTCTCTCGACATTTATATTTCCATTTCAATACATAGATTAAAAATTTATTTTCAAGACATATCATATAGTATCTCCTAGATTGTTTTCTCTATTGTCCTTGTTTCCTATAGTGGAGGTGAGCCAAATATAAAGAAATAATTGAGTTTGGTAATTTTTTTGGATAAAAACATGAGACTTGGATGAAAATGTGTGAAAGGGCTACAATGCATCACACATATATATATGCACATTATGATACTTTCCAAGACAATGAGCTCCATCCTTTGGTGTTATATTTTTATTTATGCATCTATTTTGTCATTTTAGTACTTATATTTTCTATAATCTACAAATTCTCATTACACACCTTTCTACTTCTCTCACCATTTCGTTAATATAATATAGAAGTAAATAGTAGTTTAATTTTATTTTAAAAATAAAACTATGGATAATGGTATGGAATTGAAACTATGGGCAAGGTTCTTAGGATAAGGTATACAACCAAGGTTGAGGGAATAAACCCAAAGTAAAAGGCCTAAAGTCGTGATAAGGGGTAATTTCCCATAACTATGTGTGAGATTGAGATGGGGAAAATCCCAATTTATAAAAATAATAGGTATAATGTGGAAGATAGGGAAGCATGATGCCCTCAAATGTATATAGAAGGAGGATCGCTTAACAAAATGCCTCAAAGTAAAGATGTAATTATGAAGGTGCAACATATAGAAAAGGGGATGAACAATTCCCGCCAAATCTAAATTCTAAAGATATATCACATAAGGTATGAAGGGAAAAACAATATACCCTCAAGTGTAGAGATATAGCAATAGAATAAAAATGTGTAAGGGACAAGACATGATGTTGATGTAAAGATATGAAAAAGGAAGCTTAATGTTCCATGTGAGAATATCATGATGCTTCCCCAATGTAAAGTAGCTCTAGAAGCATAATATGACAATGTAAGTATGACTAGCAAGTCTATGGAGTAATATGTATTGATGTATGAGCTCAATTTATAAATCTCCAATAAGAAAAATATATCAATGTGAAATCATAGTAGTAGCCCTAATAAGTACACTATGTTAATGATAGTGTGATGTATCGTAGTATAAATAATTTGTAAGCTCCAACAAGTATGATGTAACAAAAGTAAGTGCTAGGATGCATTATGTAACAATAAGTTCAATGAATAAGCTCTAAGTAGGATTATGGATCAATGTCATAGTAATCAATCATGAGAAAAATTTATATTACAATAAAGCACACAAACTCTAATAGGAAAAGATATATCAATGATGCACAATAAGGTAAAATGAAGGGTAGATCTAAAAATAAGACATAATCTCAAAGAATGTAGATCTAAAAACCTAGTTCACCAAACCCTAGAAAGAAGGTTGTGATGTGTAGGATTTGATGGGTTCATCAAAATGAAAAAGAAACAATGATTCTTTAGGTTTAGTCTAAGATAATCCAATAAAATATATACTTGAATAAACACTTTCAACCCAAACTAATGGTAATAAGTTGGGTGTTGGTAGTTCAAAATTATTGAATGTGAAAAATGTAAAAAAAAAGTACTTAGCTTGATAACCAATGAATATTAAACAAATAAGATTCTAAAATCCATGTAGCTATCAAATCTTGGAAAATCATGCCTCTTTCAAGGTCATTGCTCATCATTCTAACTAAATCTCTATCCTATTAGAGAACAAATTTGTGGGCGTGTGACTAATTTATGATTGTGATATGCATTTGTGCTCCAAATCTATCACAAGGTATTTTATATTTTGAAGTAGTTTTATTAATATTTATTAAAAATAGTAGTTTATAATATTTAATAATATTTATATTTTGAAGCAATTTTGCTAATATTTATTAAAAATATTAGTCTTAGTCTATGCTAGTATTGCACTTTGGTAAAAGAAGAGTAGTAGTCTTTACCATTGCATCATCCATATCTCCTATTAGGTGTGTGGAATAAAACAATTGTGCTTGTTTTTTTTTCCTGGGGTCTTAATTGATGTTTTGGATTTGAATGAATTTTTAATATCTCATGGAATTGTTATGTTCTATATTTTTTTGAAGCTAGCCCCTATTGAAACCTATGAAACTTTTTGTGGTTATACAATACTTTTGGCTTCTATTGTTATTGTGTTTTTAATTATTGGTGTGTGCAGTGAAAATCCTTAGTCTAAAATGCAAAACTAAATGAATGCAATAAAAAAGAAACACAAAAACATCTCAATGATTAGACCTAGTTGAAACTAAACAAACAACAATAAAGATTATACCTCTCACTTATTTAGCTTGATGAAGTGGTTGGCCCTTGAAGATGCTCTTGATATATGCTCCTTGATGGAAAACTTGTAATAATGGAGGTGGTTGAATGATGGAAGATGGTAGGTGGGAATCAAAAATGGCTTTTAATGCAAATGGCTTGAATGTTGCAATAATGGCTTAACAATCTTAGAACTCTTGAAAATCTTCACCAATCTTAACCTCTAACTTGAGGCCAAGGCCCTCCATTTAAATAAAAATGGACGGTTGAAATTGACCCACCATGGACAAGATGAAGGGTTGTGGTGAGTTGAGGACTCACAAGCCCTCACATCTTGCCATGTGGAGGGTGAGATGGAAGAAGTACAAAGTGACATGGAAAAGGTCATGTGGTCCCAAGGTACTTGCAAGTACCTTGGGATTGAAAAAGATTTCCTTAAAAAGGGATTCCTTGTCCCCAAATGGGGCTAAAAGTGACAAGTGAGGACTTTTAGAAACTCCACGCTTGTCACCATGGGGATTTCAAAGGGCATTAGAGAGATAAAAGTGAATTAGAAATTCACAAGCTTGGAAGAAACCCATGGATAAGACAAGATCCTCCAAAAGGAGGTCCTTGTCCCATGTACTTGATGTGACTTTTGAGAGGTCATGGGGAAGAGAAATACATGGGGGGGAATAAGTGTGAATTTTTAATTCACATGGGGAAGAGGTCAAACCAAATAAGGTAAGTACCATGAAGGGTTGATTTAAGGACATGCTAGAAAAGGTAAGTGATTAGGATTAAGGTTGCGCAAACAGGTGATTAGGAAAATTAATGAAGATTATAAGAAAGTGGCTAAATATGGAGGATGTGGCATTAATCTTGATTAACGATATGCACATCCTAATGAAGGATTAATTAGATTAATCCAAATTAGTGGAAAGGTTATGGAGGATGGGACAAGGAGAGAGAAAGAATGAATTTAAAATTAAAGAGGATAATTGACTAAATTAAATAAATTGATACATTTATTTAATTTAGAGAGGAAATCTTAAAGGATAAAGTATTTAATTAAATATTTTTGGGAACCTTAGAGAAAGAGGATAATATTAATTAAATATGTTATTTAATTAATATAGATGAATTAGACAAGTAAATGATAAGATTTTGACCATATGGAAGTGGTCAAATTTAGGTGTCTATATTTTCCCCCTCTTTGAAATATTGTTAGAATAATAGTTTCGAAAGAAAAATAAAATGTAGATGACTCTATAGAGGAAGCAACTAGAAAAAGATGCCCTAGCATGGAAGAGGTTACGTGAGCTTCCCAAATGGAGGGGAGTGAAAGAATATGCCCCAATGATATGGGAAAATGACCAAGAAGGAGATATGGATGGATATGGTAGGGTATACCCACTCGAGAGGGTAGTAGGGGAAGGAAAAGGGGCCCTGATCGACTTCTCGATATGGAGAAATGAAAGTACCATTGGATATAACTTAAAAAACCATGAAGATTGGCATTTGAACAGAGTCAAATGGATACACAGGGCGTAAATGGCAGCCCCGAGAAGTTGGAGGATTAATTGAAGGAAAAGAAAGTTAAATAAAGGGAAAAAAATTCTCTGGATTTAAAAAGAGGGGGGAAAGTTATAAATAGTAATTTGAGAATTACTATTCCTCATTTGCACAACTGGTACTTGAGAGAGAGAAGAGGAGAAGAGAGGAAAGAGAAGGAGAGAAGATGCTGAAGGATTATGATGACGCCATCATCCATTGAGGAGACAAGGTGCGAAGCTTCTACGTCGAGTGTGTGGTCCCATGCCAGGTTAGTTTCAAAACCCTCTTTGTGATTTTTAGCATTTTTTGATTTATGTTTAAGTTTTAATGCCATTTAAAAATATGGGTTTGGGAATAGGGGTAGGTTAGAAAAATGGGTAGAGGGCGAAAGTCCATTTCGCCCACTGAGTAGGAAGAAACACCAATTAATGGTGTGGGAGGAAAAGAGGGGTTTAGAGAAAAAAATAGGTAGATTAGATGAGATTCGGGGTTTGGTCGCCCACACAAAGGCGATCATGCCCCAGGAAGGGCAGCCCAACCCAAATAATGGGCGGTCGCGCCCACATAGGGGCGGTTGCGCCCTGACATGAGGCAACCCCACCCCAGAGGGGCAGTCGCGCCTTGGCAAGGGGCAGCCCCGCCCTGATGGGGCATCGACACCCATCTGGGCGGCTCCGCCCCGAGGGGCGGCCATGCCACAAAAAGGGTAGCCATGCCCGAATAATGCCAAGGGCATGAAAGGGTGGGCTAAGAGATAGTAAGAAAAAAAGAAAGAGAAAAGTGCCTAGAAAAAAAAATTGTAAATGGGGACAACTTAGGAAAGTTATCCCAAGGAGTGTTAGGAAAAGTTAGTGCGAAAAGGAACCCAGGGCAAGGATTGTGATCACTGACAGGTTGTGCAGTATGGTTGCAACAGTTTGATAGCTTGCAAACACGAGAGAGGAGATCAAAGGTGATGGAGTCGACGCAATAAACGATGATGGAAGCGAATCATCAGGCTCTGGCCTAGGTGGGGCTGCTGCATATGTTGGGGTATTCGTCTATCAGGGCGCATCGAGCGATGTTGACAACCTTGATCGAGCGTTGAGATTTAGCGACTTCGACTTTCCATCTCCCGACAAAGGAGATGACAGTGACGCTGGAGGATGTCTAGCGAATATTGAGGCTGCCCATAGTAGGGCGTATGGTGAATACTATGAGATCAGAGGGAGAGGTGTTGGATCAAACCGTGTGGGTCTTGTTCGGGCGAGAGGACCTACCCGTGCAGAAGAAGGGGCTATACGTTAACATATGCTTGGGTTTGAGAGTACCACCATTGCCATTGTACCTGTGTGGGTTTATCAACAGGATATTCATACCAGATAGGAGTAGTCAATTTTGCAGCCTCAACTACATGGAGTTTATTCAACATATTGTCGAGGGGAGGGATGGGGAGTTCGCATGCGTCCTAGCGCAATTATACAGAGATATGCATGCGGTCTGCTATCGGGAGGGAATCAACATGTGTCATGTGACATTGCTTCATGTATGGGTCTGGGAGCACATCAGTGTGTCCAGGCCAGATGTGGTGAGAGTGGGTCAGGAGGATACGACATTGCCAATGGCTTATTGGTACGAAGCAAAGTATGATTGGGTATGGCGGTATCAGAGTTCAGGAGATTTAGATGGATGGAGACTATTTGATGATCTGGAGGAGTAGGATATAGTGTGGAGGCCGTATATGACACGGTGCTTCACCAAGTGGAGGCAGGATGAGGATAGACATAGAGGATACTTCATGACCCGATGTTATATAGTCGAGAAGGAGCCTCAGATAGTGGAATCACACAGGCTAGACCAAGTGACAAGGCAATATGGGTTGATAAAGGATATTTCAGGTGCACCCAATAGGTTCAAATGAATTACATAGGAGCGACCATGGGGGAGCCGATTTCGATAGAGTTTGTACGGCAGAATTGGGCAACACTGGTGTGGGAGCTAGTGGAGTACCCAGTGAGGGTTGGAGAGCTAGTAGATGCAGGGATACATGTGAGATATACAACATGGTTTGTGCGACACTGACCTGTATGGATTACACCAGAGGTGCCGATCATGGAGGCATTAGGGTTTGAACCAGAAGATGAGATCAGATTGGCAGGACAAGGGAGAGGGAGAGGAAGGAGGCTGAGGAGAGATATGAAGGTCAATAGGGTAGGAGGGCAGTGGAGGAGAGGGACAGGGGCAACTATAGTAGGAGGGGAGCAACCAAGGGTAGTTGTAGCATGAGGGAGCAACCAAGGGAAGCTATAGCAGGAGGAGGTCAGTAGAGAGAGCCGGAGGCAGGCAGAGCAGGAGGATGGTGGAGGAGAGTGCCAGAGGCAACTAGAGCAGTAGAGTCGTAGGAGGGAGGGCAGGGGGAGAATGAGGTAAGAGGTCAGCGAAGGCCAAGTAGGAGGAGGAGGAGATGAAGGGCGTAGGTTGAGCTCGAGGAGGTGAGACATGATGCAAAGGTGATGGGGGAGAGGGAGGAGGCCGAGGCGATGGACATATGAGATGAGGGAGGGGCGAAGGAGATGGACATGGAGGTACACAATATTTTCCCATTGGCTATGATGCCACCGACAGCAAAGGCTTTAGCCACACAATTGAGAGGAGTCGAGGTGAGATTACATATCGTGGAGTAGAGTTTGAGAGAATCAAAGGTGGCAAGGAGTATACTGGAGGTGAAGGTGCTCATGTTGCGAGCCCAGCTAGCAGAGAGTGAGAGAGAGTACCAAGTGGTGGCCGATGTTGTACAACATCATGAGACTGAGATGTGAAGGGAGGGAGAGAGGCTGCGAGCTGAGATAGATGGGTTGTGAGCAGAGGTGAGTGAGTTATGGGAAGAGGTGACTCATTTGGAGGGAGAGGTAGCGAGGGAGCATGAGGTAGGGGAGGTAGCGAGATGAGAGAGAGACAAACTAGAGGTGACAGCGACGATACTACAGGAAGGGGGTCAACGAGATTCTGGAGGATCGACAGAGAAGTTGGTAGAGGCAAAGAGGGATACAGAGGATCTGAGGAGGCAAGTAGAGGGACTTTTGAGAGAAAGGAGGTAGTTGAGATAAGAGAGGGACGAGCTCTGTGATAGTGTTGAGGTGGCAAAGGAGACAGTGGGAGACATGGGATTGATGCAGGAGAGGGAGGAGACCATGAGGGCTCAGGTACAGGTGATGGAGACAAAGAGGGAGACTTTACAGACATAGATGTAGGTCCTATAGGGGGAGAGGAATGTAGTATTGACATAGGTATAGGCTATGGAGAGAGATGCAGCGCAGGGGCAGGCACAGGCAACACAGGGTGGTGAGACAAGGGAGGGAGGTCAGATACTACAGGCGTAGGTATAAGCTATGCAAGAGGAGAGGGACAAATCCTCGGAGCAGGTGTCATGGATGGGATCAGAGATTGAGCAACTACGGTTAGCACGGGGTGCATGGGCACAGGAGAGGAGGTCCATTTGTGGATATCGAGACAGTTACAGGGTAGAGCGAGACTCAACCAAATAGTAGGTGGGAGATCGAGAGGAGTAAATGAGAGAGGTGAGCTACTATATGTGTGCCTATTACTCAATAGTGCCAGATCCAGCACAATGGGTACTTGCCTATGTTTGAGCACTACCACAGATGTTAGCGCCATCCCAATCAACAGGGATGCATACCCTGGGATATAGTATCATGAGAGAGACACCTCCACGCAGAGGGCTAGTGCCAGAGTCACCACAGAGGTCGGATGCAGGTAGCTCATGGTTTAGAGGATCAGAAGGGTAGGATCTTGGATATTGATAGGTACAGGATGGGATACAATACTGAGTAGCAGAGATCAAAGTGGAGCCATAGCCCGATACTCATACTTTATGTTGATGACATATGATGGATATGTATTTTGATATATATGATAGACATGATTATGGACCATGTGATGTACATTGTATTTTTTATTTATGATATGATATGCGAGAGCCCTTATCGACACTATATGATATGTATGTGATGCATGATTTATTTATGCATATGTGTATGTTTATGGTTTTATGATGGATGATTATTATGATGTGATGTATGGATATGCTTATAATGATTTATGTTTATGCCTATATGGATGTATGATTACGATATGCAAGATGCCTAACGTTTATGATGCAGAATATGATGGATGATTTATGATTATTTCTATGTGGATGATTATTATGATATGTATGATGTCTAACACCTATGATGCAGGATGTGATGGATGGATTATGATTATGTCTGTGTGGATGATATGATATGATATGCATGATGTTTTATGATGCTATGGATGTGGAAATGAACCTAATAATATGTGATGCAAATGCATAGGAGATGTTAATGATATGAAGTTAAGTGAATATGCTAATGAATGAATTTTTAAGATGTATAAAATAATTAATTTAAAATGATTATGCACGTGGGATGTAATGCAACTTAGTGAACCTAAAATACAGAATGAGAATGTAGCTAAGTGCTAACAAGTAAGTGAAATGTAATGTGTAAATAAGGGCCTGCACAAGGGTGGAAGCGAAGGAGGTGATAGGTGTGTAACTGCACTTGTCAAGAACCATAGGAATCCTGAGGGGAAAGGGGAAGATGGAAGGAATCACCATTTGCACAACCAAAATCCTAAGTCATGGAAAATGAAAGGATGGAGGATGTATGAATGCAATGGAGGAGAAAATGAAATGCAATCTTAATGCAATTTTCCATCTTCAGAGCATTGATTTTTGCTATAGCATAAGACACTAGGTACCATGGTATGTGGACCAAGGTGAATCAGTGTCCAATGCATAAACAAACACAACAAACAAGAAGGTTATCCCAACACCCCAAAGTCGTGATGACTTCGATCGGGCCAGGTATTGGGATAACCACAAGTACAAAAGGATGTCCCAGCATAACACAAGATCATAATGGGTCTTGGCGAGTACTACGTGGGACAACCAGGAAAACAACAAAAAAAAGGAAAAATCAAGGTATGCCCCTATGTAAACTAGTCAAAACACACCATAATATGATAGATCATGGCGACCTTGATGAGTGATAATAGGGAGTTCAAATGATAAAAAAAATCCAAAAGCATCAAAAGGTTGCAATCAATTTCAAAACGCCCTTTGCCATAAGATCAAGATTATGGATGGGGTTGATGTGGTCTGTTAGGAAGGACATATCCTATTGAGACCAAAGATGGATGCTAAACTAAAAGATCAATAGTTGCTCAGGATATTCAAAAACCGATTAAATCTTATGACATGAATGGATTCCATTTGTGAAGAACCAGCTACATAAGGACATATTTTACAACGCAACACAAGACACAAGACACAAGATTGACACACCCTAAATACCTAGGGGCTCAAGGGTTGATCAAAGATAAGCCTTACCTATGTGAAAGTGCAGAGCCCTTGTAGTTCAGGAAAAGACCATGGATAAAAGTGGAAAGAGGACGATGAAGACATATGTTGGAGGACACCATTGAGATAGACTAACAACAAAATAAAATCAAAGGAAAGCCTCGGGGTGGATCAAATGACCGACCTTTCCTACGTGCAAGTGTAGGGGCAACATAGTTCGAAAAGGACAGAAGACCAAAAATGGATAAGAGCGAAAAGAGGAGAACGAGGATAGACGATGAAGGAAAAAACTGATGGACAAAAATGCCCCAAGGGCAAATCAAATGATCAGCCCTACCTACGTGCAAGCATAGGGGCAACGTAGTTTGACAAAGATGAAAGGATAGGATAGTGGAAGACGATAGGAAACAAAGCCCCGGGGGCGGATCAAATGATCGGCCTTGCCTATGTGAAAGCGCAGGGGCAACGTAGTTCACCAAAAATAGGAAGATACAAAGGGAGACAACAAGAACAAAGCCTTGGGGGCGGATCAAATGATTGGCCTTGCCTACGAAAGCACAGGGGCAATGTAGTTCACCAAAGACAAGATGGGATCTAGATGGAGACTGACACGATAAAATAACCTAGATGGAGACGACCACAATGACAAGATGACACAAGCTCAAATTTAGATAAAAGCTCAGGATGACGGATAACAAATGAGGTCCATCCAATACTCATACAAAATATACCAAGTGACCAGAAGATGCAAGTAGATGGAAGGATAAGATTGATAGGCTGATGAGGATATGAGATCTGGATGGATAAATCATAACTAACTAGGACGCAAGGTAGATAATTATTAAGCCCTATACGAATGACACCTGTTGTTAGGTTTTCACCAATCGTACATATCCAAGATGCCACCAAGGGTGGTTTTCGCCATAGGACGAATTATTTCTCTTTACTATTTTTGATTTTTTGATTTTTTTGTATTTTGATAATTTTTTACTTTTTTGGTATTTTTTGGTTTTAATAGGAAGGATACCCTAGCTGACCTAAGTATAAACTTTTTTAGATGCATGATATTGATGGGTTCTTCTAGGGTTTCTCCTTCAGGTGTAGAGAACCTATATGCTTTGGAACCATATTTTATGGTGATGAAGTAGGGGCCTAACCAATTTGCTTTGAACTTTCCTTTCTTATCCCGATCTCTGGGCATGTCAAGGAGAGAACCAATGGTGGCCATGGCGTCACTTGCTTTATTTTGTACTCTAGGTATTTGATCAAATTGGATGGAGGAGAAATATTTCTTGAAGTCATCTACCATATGCTTGTATGGTAATAGATTATCATCTTTTGTTAGGAATTGATCATTGACCTACTTGATAACCAATTGGGAGTCACCAAAGAAGTGCAGGTGAGAGATACACCATTGGAATGCAATCTTAAGGCCTGTAAGAAGAGCTTCATATTCAGCAATGTTGTTGGAACAAGGAAAGGCTAATCTGAATGACTTTGGTATGTAATCACCCTGGGGGATGACGAGCAAGACTCCTGCTCCTAATCCATTATTTGTGTGTGATCCATCAAAGTATAGTGTCCATGTGGTGGCTTCTGAAACTGCAAAGACCCCTTCATCACGAAACTCTATTTATAAAGGATAAGCATCTACTAGTTGATCCGCAATGACTTGTCCTTTGATTGATTTATGATCCACATACTCTATGTCGAATTCACTTAGCATAATGACCCATTTAGCCATGCGGCCAGTCAATGTTGTTCTAGATAAAAAATATTTTAATGGATCAACCTTAGAGATTAGCTTGATAGGATGACTAAGCATGTAGTGTCTGAGTTTCTACGAGCTAAAGACTACGGCTAGGAAAGCCTTCTCCATTGGGGAATAGTTGATCTCATAACCTATTAAAGTCTGGTTGATGTAGTATATTGCTCTTTCTTTGGATGACTCATCGTGTTGTGCTAATAATGCCCACAATGCCACAAAAGTAGCTGAAATATAAAGGAGGAGTGGTTTTCCTAGAATAGGTGGCATGAGGATAGGTGGGTGAGCTAGATATTCTTTGATCTGATCAAAACCAAGCTGACATTGTTGGTTCCACTTAAATGCAGTATCTTTCTTCGAAGATGCATGAATGACTGACACTTGTCGGCTAGTTGAGAAATGAACCTTCAGATGGATTGGAGCTTACCTTGCAGACTTCTTAGTTGTTTCAGATTGCAGGGTGGAGGCATTTCCATGATTGCCTTGACCTTAGCAGGATCGACCTCAATTCCTTTGTGGGAGACAATGAACCCCAAATTTTTTTCGGATGTAACACCGAAGACACATTTCTTCGGATTGAGGTGTAGCTTGTACTGTTCCAGATGTTCAAAGATCTTTTTGAGGATGGCAGGGTGTTTTTCCCTCGTTCTTGATTTTCCTAACAGGTCATCAACGTAGTCTTCCATTATTATGTGGATGAGGTCATGGAAGATAACTATCATAGCACATTGATATGTTGCCCCCACATTCTTGAGGCCAAAAGGCATGACATTATAACAAAATGTACCCCAAGGTGTAGTAAAGACGATCTTGTGTTGATCCTTGAGGGAAATCTTAATCTGGTTGTAACCGAAGAAACCATCCATGAGAGACAACATCTCATGTCCTGCGGTGAGATCGACCAACATGTCAATATTTGGCAAAGGGAAGTCATCCTTGGGACAAGCTTTGTTAAGGTCTCATAAATCTGTATAGATTCAGGTATCTCCATTGGGTTTAGCAACTGGGACTATATTGGAGATCTAGTCGAAGTAGTCAATTGGTCGGATGAATCCTGCCTCCAACAACTTTTCTAATTCTTTCTTAACCAACAAAGCCACTTGAGGGTGCATTTTCCTGAGTTTCTGCTTGACAGGTTTTGCATCAGGATGGACGTCTAAGTGATGTACCACTAGAGTAGGATCAAGGTTGGGCATGTCAGAATATGTCCAAGAGGAGTTGATGATTCCTTCTTTAAGGAGCTTGGTGATGGTAGAGTTTTCTCCTTCTGACAATGCTTTAGCCACATAAGTCATCTTGGGATTCTCCTTGGTTCCCAAGTTTATTGCTTGTGTTTCTTCGATCAAGATGGATGATCAACCGAATAATTGGGTACCTACAAGGGGAAGATGAACATCCCCATCTTCTAGCGCCTCATCGAGGTTTTCACTAGTAGATACACCCTTTGTTTTTACTTTTTCAAAGTCACAAAGTGCCTTAGGGAGGTTTTCAATAGCTAACCCATTTTGATTTTGTCTTTTTGTTTTTGTGGTTGGGGCGTTCATCTTCCCCCAATCCCATGAGATGCACATATTGGTCCACTGAGGGAAAAGGGTTGGGTTGTGCGGTACCTTGTAGGTCATAGTCTATAAGCTCGGGGTGTTTGATGAATAAGGTAATGGTGCAAATAGATAAACATTCAAATATGGAAGGGAGGTCGATGTGATCAATGCCATCGTATGCATGTATGATGGACTCCTCTTTTGGTATTTCCTCGAGAGAACCGTCGTCTATACTAACATTGTTGGAAGTACTAGAGGATGCTACATGACCCTTCTATTTAGTATCATAGCCCAAACCTATCTTCTTCGGACGTAGAGAAGCTTCTATTGGTTGTCTTCTACCCTATTCTGTTACACCAAGGCCTCCCCCCTGATAGTTATGTTTTTTCTGCTATATTAGAAGGCCAAGGATAGGATTCTTGGAAGTATTCCTTTAAGGGGGGAGATGGTTCAAGTTCCTCATGGTACACCCACTGGCTGATGTCATCATCAAGTGTATCTTGTCATAATCCAGGGGAGCGAAAAGTGCTAGACCCCACAGTTGGAGCATGGAGGGTGATTATCTTCTCTTTGTCTTTTGGAATAGATTGAGATGGTTGACCATATGTACGTGGTGAGAGTGGCATGGTTGCCATGTTCAATGTTGTACACATTTCGTACTCACCACATCCCTTGTCAATGATTTGGACCTTAGTGATGGTGGAATTAGGTGTGGATGAAGTGGTGTTTAATGTGTTGGTGGATGGATGAGAATCTGATGTCTGAGATGCCCCCATTTCTACCCTAGGGAAATAATGAGAATGTGGAAAGGAAGCCTCTAGGGCACGACAATATTCAAATGGCTAAGGGTCAGCTTGTATAGTTAATTCCATTCCTTGAAATGGGAATTTCAGACATTGGTGGTAGGTTGATGGGATGACTTGCATAGAGTGGATCCATGGGTAGCCAAGAAGGATATTATATGGAATTTCCAGGTCCAGAACATGACACATAGTATACTGCACAATGGGGCCGACCTGAATAGGAAGACAAATAGTGCCCTCAAAATCTCGTTCTACGTTATCATATGCTTTGATGGTGATAACCTAATTATTTAGGTTAGCTTGGATGTATCCCACTTGTTGTATAAATTTTAATGTACAAAGATTTAGGGAAAAACCATTATCTACCAATACCCTTTTCACTTTATGACAATTCACCCCAACCTCAAGGTGAAGGGGACGGTTATGACTTGAGTCAAGGCGTGGCATATCTTTATGATTGAAGGCTAATTGATAGGTTGCTAAAAGATTTCCTACCAATGCTTGGAATTGTGTGGGATCTATGTCATTGGGGACTTGAGTGCTTTGTAAGGCCTTATTTAGGATATCATGATGCACGGGGGAAGACTTAAGCAAATCTAGGATAGAAATCTGAGCTAAGGTTTCTCCTAAGTGATCAAGGATGTTGTACTGTGAACTGACATATGGCAAATAGATAGATGTGGGGGCTGTTGGGACCGTGATGCGGGTGCGACGGGTGGTAACAACACATTGTGGGTCTTTACCTTTGACATGTATCATGGATACCCGCGGCTCCACCTATTCTATGTATGTGAGAAAACCTTGGTAATTGTATGGCACATTTTTATAACTGATGTTATTAGTGTTGTTATTCCTATTGTTGGTGTTGCTAGGTCTAGAATTGGAGTTGGATGTACTAGGACCCTAATTATGCTTGGGAAAAACATTCTAATATATTTGAAATTGAGCATTAGACGAGGTTTCCGTGTTAGCATCCACATGGATTTCACCTCAATCTATGAGATTTTGGACGTATGTTTTTAGATTTTGGCACTTATCCAATGTATGTCCCTTAATCTTGTGAAATTCACAATACTCATTTTCTCTAAACCAAGTTGGCTTGGGCTTGGACTCGTCAAGGGGCTTGGTTACAAGATAAGTGATGGGGTAGTTAGCTTGGAGGAGCTTGTTAAATATGACACTAAGGGGTTCTCCCAACTGAGTAAACTGGCATTTATTTCCCCCTTGGTTGTTTTAATTTGATTGTTGTGGTGGACGAGGTGCTCCTTGGGGCACATATATGGCATTTGGGATTGACTACTACTGTTGAGGAGGATATTTTTGCGAGGTGGTAGCCACCTGGACATGTTTGGTGTCAGTGATACCATCATTGACAACATTTTTATTCTTATTCCAGTAATGAGGTTTATCTCTAGAGGACCTCTCTTTATTAGAATTGAAAATTTTGACCTTTCCTTTGGCAACAAGGGCTCTTTCCAAGATAGGAACCTTCTCCATTAATGCTGCAAAGGTGGTGATGTAGTGGAGTCAAAATTTGTGAGCCATGTCTTGATGTGAATTTTTGATAAACAATGTAACCATGTCTTTTTCTTGCAGTGGGGATTTCGTCCAGCTAGCTAAGGCTTGCCATCTTTGCAGATAACTTGCAAAGGTTTCTCCATCATGTTGTTTTTCTTTCAGGAGATCAAGTGTGTCAATATCCTTCTTCAGATTAAAAGAGAAGTGGGAGATGAATTGTTCTGATGGCTGCGCAAAGGATTTTATGGATCCCTTTTCAAGACCCATGAAACAGTTAAGAGCGACCCCCTGTAGGCTCTTAGGGAACAGTCATATGAGGTAGTTGTCATTGTGCATGACATCTTGGCAGTGGGCATAAAAATCTTGTCCCTTTTACTTATCAAACTTTGGTATTTCAAAGTGTTTGTGGAAGGGAACCAAGGAAATGGAGGGATCAAATGGATAGGGATAAATGTCCTCAAATTTGAATGATTGTTTGTCCGTCCCAGCTTGTAAGTCTTTTAATGCAACTTTCACTTCTTCCAAGTCCTTGTTAATAGGTGTTGCGAGAGTCGGAGTAGGCTAATTGTACATATAGTATTGTTGGTATGATGAAGATGGTACTGCAGTGGTTGGATCATAGATGAGTTGAGATGAATAAGAAGGTGTTTGCTAGTTCTGATTGGTATAAGCGGATTGTGGATTTATGTATGGCAGATAGGAGGATGATGGATTGTGATGATAAGAGATGAAAGTCGCTTGTTGGTAGGGTGGCTACTATTGATAATAAGAAGCGGATGATGCACCCTATTGTTGTGTAGGATTTTGATAATACAAAGAGGTAGAAGCCCCTTGTTGATATGTTGGTGGTTGATAATAAGAGGCCGATGGTGCACCCTACTAATAAGATTATTGTTGCTGGTGATATGATGGATAGAATTGATATTGATGTGCCACGGTGCACTACTGCGTGATGTATGGGGGTTGTTTTGGATTTGATGGTTGTTGATAGGGATTGGTATGTGACTGTGAAGGGTTTGTGTAAAGTGGTGGCTGAGTTCGTGTTTGATTCTGAGCAACCTGATGAGAATTAGAATTAGGACGAGATGGAGCAACGTACGTGTTGGATGGATGATAAAGATATTTCCTAAGAGGATTATGTTGCGTTTGTGTAGGAATGTGTATATGTTGTTGTGGAGATTGTTGTTGTGGCAGTTGTTGGTAAGATGGGCGAGATGGAATATGTTGTTGTTGTGGGACTATTACTAAAGCGCCATGCGGCGATTTCAA
Organism: Sequoiadendron giganteum; assembly: GCA_007115665.2. Taxonomy (NCBI): domain Eukaryota; kingdom Viridiplantae; phylum Streptophyta; class Pinopsida; order Cupressales; family Cupressaceae; genus Sequoiadendron; species Sequoiadendron giganteum. The sequence goes on from CM021108.1 coordinate 529,304,690, forward strand.
TGGCTGGGATGTATTTAGCGTCACCTTGTGTGGTGGTTGCGTAGGAACCAAGACATTTTGTTGTGGGATGGGGATGTTGTGTTGTGGAGGTTGCTGATGAGGTGGTAGGGATGAAGCAACAACACTAACCATCTATTGTGGTGGTGTTGGTGATGAAGTGGATTGGTGAGGATTAGTAGGAGGTTGTTGGAATGCATGTGGCGGTAAGTTGTTAGCGGGTGCAGATCCTGGAGGTGGCATTAATGCAAGGATAGGTGTGCCCCCAGTATTGACGAGTGGTTGACTAGGATGTTGAGATGGAAGTGGCAGAGCGGATGGAATGTATGACGACATGTTGTAGGCGTAGGGGTTGTGATGCTCGGGTTGTGCTACAGAGGTTGTGGTTGGGAGGCGAGGATAACTAGAAACTTGGTGTATCACAACGTTTCCAAACTCATGATGATACCAATTCTCTGTGGGTGCACCTTCAGGGACATGAATTCCCTGAGATGTTTTGTGAAGTTTGCAGATTGACAGGTGCAGGAAGAGTGTGGGTACCGACATATTGTGACACATCAAAATCAGATGGTGGTTTGAATCCTCTCATGAGCTGAGTAGTAAGAATCTTATCCCCACATTCGTTGAGGAGACAATCCATCATCTAAACATTAACAAGATCATTAAGGTATTCATCAACAGTGACTTCAGGTTGGTTAACCATATTTTTGTCACCAGGTGGCATGTGGTGTTCTGGATGTTAATGTTGGATTGTGATGAGGCACTGTTATGGGGATCTTGTGGGATATTTGGGATGTTGTTAGGATCTTGTAGGATGTTTGACTGGGAACCTTGGGCTTGTTGGTTTGCCATTTTCTTTTTTGCTCGTGAGTGGGTCTGAATGGGCATGAAAGTGCAAAACAACTAGTTTGTCTAAGATGTAACTAAGCTTCTAAGATGCAATGCAAAGATGATCTAAATGAAGATTGATTGATTGATTGGATTTGATAATGGATCGATTGATTGGATAGATGATGGATCAATTGATAGGATAGTTGGATAAATATGTGATTGGATTGGATAGGATTAATCAATAAAACGATTGATAGGATTGGATGGAATCGGATTAAAGATCGATTGATTGGATGATTGGAAGGGTTTCTAAACTGGGTTCAGAGATCACCCTAGGTGACTTAAGGTGCTGATTGATCGGATTAAAGGATGAGTTGATGATTACGACACTAAATCCGCCTTGTGATGGAAGGGGATTGATAGGGCCAAGGATGATGATAGACTTAGGACGAATGGCGATCCTAAGCAGATATTGAAGGATGACGATCAATTTCAGGCACCTAGGTCAATTCAGATAACAACTTCAAACAAAGTTTAGAGGATTCAGATCGAGAAAACGATAATGGATGTTGAACCTAAAGGATAATTAAGGATGCACCTATATGATTTAGATAATTATTTGAATGCAAATGGATCATGATGCAGGTGGACTGATGCAAGGATTATGCACAGATGAGATATGCAAACAACTGAGCAAACAATAAGCTTTTCAGAATCCCGAGAAACTAGCTTTTTAGATTAGACTTGGAAAATAGATTCAGTTTTAGGGCAGGGCCACCCAAACTTGGGCAGGGTCACCCAAACAGACTCTGGTTTTGACTTAGTTCAAAAAAGGACCAAGTGTCCTCAATAAAAAAACTTCCAAAACGGGAAAATGGGTTCATAGAATGGGTGAACGATCACTCATAACGGTTGAATGGATGCATGAGACGGAGGAACGACACTCAAAATGAGAAAATAGGTTCCCGAAATGGGTGAATGGGTTCTTGAAATGGGTAAATGAGTACCCGAAACAGGGAATGAATGGTTGAAATGAGAGAACAATGTTCAAAACAAGCAAACAGATATCCAAAACGGGTGGATGGATGGTTAGAATGGCTAAACGACTACCCAGAATGAGCGAATGACACTCGAAATCAGAAAACGGGTATCCAAAACAGTGTAACGGCTAACAAACAAAGGCTGAAAATGACTGTTCGGAGGGCAGGGCCACCCCTTTTGAGGGCAGGGTCACCCAAACAATGGGTGGGGTCACCCAAACAGGGGGCAAGGTCGCCCAAATAGGAAAAACTGCTAAAATTTTGTCTTGGATAGGATAAACAACAGCTGAGATAGGGGGTAGGGTCGCCCCTTTGAGGGAAAGGTCGCTTGTTTGAGGGAAGGATCACCCTTTTGAGGGAAAGGTTGCCTGTTTAAGGAAAATTGGTGAATTTTGATTTGGTCCGGGTGAAAAACGACTGAAACAGGAAGGGCGGGGTCACCCCTTTGAGGGCGGGGTCGCCCAAACTTGGGTAGGGTCACCTCTGTTTGTTGGTCTGAACCTAACTTAGGCAAAAACAACTATGGAAAAAGGACCAAAAACAACAAACAAATGGCCAAGACTGACTGATAAACATTGGTTTTGCACAAAAAGATAATTTAGAGAACACAAGCCTAATTTTAGTGTTAAGGGTATGGCCAACACAATCCTCTATCTAGGTTGAACAAGGAAACTAAGGGTGTCCCTGATATATGCATGGTATGTGGGGCACAACCATGAACACCATCCCATCTACAAGCGTGAGTCGGGAGCAGCCAACGAGATATTGGGAACTCAAATCAACTTTTCACGTCTTATCTAGGTATCACCCTAGCTTCGACACTCCGCTAGACACGACATGAATAGATTGAGGCACAACTTTCACCTCTCCCCTTTATATACCCTGTCGGTAACACGTGGTGGGATCGTCCCTTGGGGTGATGAAATCCCTAAGCAAGTCCCGCTAAGAAAATTAAAAAGGGGTAAAAAAAGGACTTAAGTGGACTATGATTTCTCTTCACCCAAGATCATCAAATGGCACAAGGGGATTGGATACATCAATAGCCCACTTATACAAGCACAACAAAAAAGTTTATTGACCCTTCTTAATTAAACCTATGTTCCTAGTTAAGAATGAAAACAACAAGTTAACTAGAAAAGAAACAAGCTTTCTCCTTCTGCAACAAATGTGTTAGTACTTTCATTTTTATTGTCTTCAACAATCGAGTTGCACAAATTTTAGTAACGAAACAACACTCACAAACAAACATACGTTAGCAGGTCAGAAATAGTGAAAAACAACCTCAATCTGGTTTCTGAAATGACAAACTTACTATTTATTTTACCTTTGTTTCGAGCGTGGCCACCTCTGTGTTTTGGGCACAACTGGCTCTCAGGGCGGGGTCACTTGTTTGTCCAAAATATCCAAAATTAGTTAAAAACACAGAAAAATAGAAACTGAAAATCAAGATTTTTGGGCGGGGTCACTTGTTTGTGGGCAGGGTCGCCCCTTTATGGGCAAGGTTGCCTGCTCAGTCCAAAATTTGCAAAAAAGTCAGAAATAAAGAAAAACAAAAAAGCAAGAAATCAAGGCTTTGGGCAAGGTCGCCCCTTTGTGGGCGGGGTCAACTATTCATGGGTGGGGTCGCCTGTTTGTCCAGAATCTACAAAAATAGTTGAAAACATAGAAAAATAAAAACTGAAAATATGGATTTTTGGGCGGGGTCACCCCTTTGTGGGCGGAGTTGCCCCTTTGAGGGCGGAGTCGCCTCTGTGTTCCTGAACCTACAAAATTTCAAAAAATAGAAAACGTAAAAGTGACAGACCTGTGACGTGGGTCCCATCGGGTGTGCCAGAAATGTGTGCAGTGAAAATTCTTACTCTAAAATTCAAAACTAAATGAATGCAATAGAAAGGAAACATAATAACACCTCAACGATTAGGCCTAGTTGAAACTAAACAAACAACAATGAAACAACAATAAAGATTATACCTTTCACTTGTTTAACTTGACGAAGTGGTTGGCCCTTGAAGATGCTTTCGATGTATGCTCCTTGATGGCAAGCTTGTAATAATGGAGGTGGTTGAATAATGGAAGATGGTAGGTGGGAATACAAAATGACTTTGAATATAAATGGCTCGAATGCTGCAATAATGGCTTAACAATCTTAGAACTCTTGAAAATCTTCACCAATCTTAACCTCTAACTTGAGGCCAAGACCTTCCATTTAAAGAAAAATGGATGACTGAGATTGACCCACCATGGACAAGATGAAGGGTTGTGGTGAGTTGAGGACTCACAAGTCCTCACATCTTACCATGTGGAGGGTGAGATGGAAGAAGTACAAAGTGACATGGAAAAGGTCATGTGGTCCCAAGGTACTTGCAAGTACCTTGGGATTGAAAAAGATTTCCTTAAAAAGGGATTCCTTGTCCCCAAGTGGGGCTGAAAGTGACAAGTGAAGACTTTTAGAAAGTCCACTCTTGTCACCATGGGGGTTTGAAAGGGTATTGGAGAAATAAAAGTGAATTTAAAATTCGCAAGCTTGGAAAAAACCCATGGATAAGACAAGGTCCTCCAAAAGGAGGTCCTTGTCCCATGTACTCAATGTGACCTTTAAGAGGTCATGGGGAAGAAAAATGCATGGGGGGAATAAGTGTGAATTTTTAATTCACATGGGGAAGAGGTCAAACCAAATAAGGTAAGTACCATGAAGGGTTGACTTAAGGACATGCTAGAAAAGGTAAGTGATTAGGATTAAGGTTGTGCAAATAGGTGATTAGGCAAATTAATAAAGATTAGAGGCAAGTGACTAAATATGGAGGATGTAACATTAATCCTGATTAAAGATATGCACATCCTAATGAAGGATTAATTAGATTAATCCAGATTAGTGGAAAGGTTATAGAGGATGGAACTAATAAAGAGAAATAATGAACTTAAAATTGAAGAGGATAATTGACTAAATTAAATAAATTGATACATTTATTTAATTTAGAGAGGAAATGTTAAATGATAAAGTATCTAATTAAATATTTTTGGGAACCTTGGAGAAAGGGGATAATATTAATTAAATATGTCATTTAATTAATATAGATGAATTAGACAAGTAAATGATAAGATTTTGACCATATGGAAGCGGTCAAATTTAGGTGTCTACAATTGGATTTGATATATCTTTTCCTATTTAATTATTGGTAAGATTTAAGGACAAATGGTATTTAAAAATACCTTGTAAGCTTCTCATATGATCAAGCTACGAGGGAATCACACCTTGATCAATCCCTTGAAATTGAACAATATAAAAAACAATAGACAAACAACTAAGATGTAGATTCTTTATTCTTTTTATTACGTGCCAAATTAAAGTGTGTCACTATTGATTTGCTCTCTAGAATGATTATAACTTCTTAAATATAATAAAATGAATATATTGAATGTATTTAGTACATAACGTCAAATTGTACCAAAAGTGTGTTTAGTAGACTCAAGTTAGAACATTTAAAAGAACGAAGTTGATTAAATTTGAATCTCAAATTTTAGATTGAAAAGAGACAAGTGTATAACTACAAGATCACCCCATATTTATAAACTTGTCCTAAAATAAAACAATAATTAAATAATTAAATAAAAATAAATACATAAACAAATGTGATAATAAACTATGAATACAATAAATAAATAAAAATATGTATAAATAAATCTAAAAATCTAAGAACATTTATATGTAAATGAAATCCTAAACAAATACTAATATGTATAAATAAATCTAAAAATCTAAGAATATTTATCTGTAAATAAAATCCTAAAAGAATACAATAAATAAATAAAAATATGTATAAATAAATCTAAAAATCTAAGAATATTTATATGTAAATAAAATCCTAAAATATTGCCTCAAAACTAATACAAAAAGAATGAAAAATCTCATGGGTATAAATACCCTTCAAACATATTTATCTCCATGCACAAAATTAAAATCCAACGAGGCATGGGAAAACTAAAACTCCAGCCACGAAACCTAGTAAATAAGTTACCAGGTGGCAAAATTTCATCCCTACACCAAATTTAGTGGGGGATTTGTCGTACTGTGGATATTTTCTTTTTTTCTTTTTTTGGTTTCGTGGATAGATCATTATCCTGAATGAATAACCATGTAACTTGCAACCAACATTTTAGCTGTTGTAAAGTTAAAGGGATTCTGGTAAACACTGTTTGATTTTGACCCACACAGTTGCATTCCAGCTTTACCCGCCGTTTGGATGGTATGAATGCAGGCCAGCAAATACAGCGGTAATTCTGAAACGAGGGAAAGAAAAAATGTAGCCAAGAAAAGGGAAAAGCCTACTACAAATCTGAAAGGGGAACAATATAAATTCATCCCCTGCCCCCTTTCTTTTGGCAGACAGAATCCATGATTTGGTATGACTTGTCAGGAGATTTTATCAAGAAGCGTTTTTCTGAAGAATTTATGAAATGGATGCGAATTTTCCCAATGTTTTGTAAAGTGGCTGTGAATTTTCCGAAGATTTAATGAAGTGGGTATTTATTTTCAAACTGTTTTATGAAGTGTATGTCCCAAAATTTTATGAGGTGGGTGTGAATTGTCTGAACATTATCTGAAATGGGTGTGAAATTTACTAAGATTTTATAAAGTGGTTAATTGGTACAGAGCGCGGTCTGTATATCAGGGGATTCTGGTTATTGTAATGAGATTTTAAGAGGTGTTATGCAATGTTAAAATCGCCGGGTTTGATGTATGGGGGCATGCCGGTATTGCACTTTGGTAAAAGAAGAGAAGCGGCCTTTACCATTGCATCATCCATATCTCCTGTTAGGTATGTGGAATGAAATAATTGTGCTTGCTTTTTTAAATTTTTTCTGGGGTCTTAATTGATGTTCTGGATTTGAATGAATTTTCAATATCTGATGAAATTGTTCTCTTCTATTATTTTTCTGAAGCTAGCCCCTATTGAAACCTGTGCAGCTTTCTGAGGGTAGACAATACTTCTGGCTTTTATTGTAACTGTGTTTTTAATTTTTTTTTCTAATAAAAAAATTTGTGGGTCATTCATATATATTCATAAGCAAGTTGCTCCAGAGACAGAGATTTTACATTAATGGAAGAATCTATTTGATTAGTGTATTTATTTGGAACTGTTTAAGACGGAAATTTTATGGGTTATCTTTGGTCAGTTGGGTCACTTTTCCATAAAAAATTCAAAACGACATTCTGCGATTAGCAAAATTTTCCCTTCCCACACCTTCCACTCAATAGAGGGCAAGTTTTAATGTTAAATGTTATGAAAATTTATATTTTGAAGAAATTTTGTTAATATTTATTAAAAATATTAGTCTATAATACTTATGTGTAAAAGTCTGCCAACATTCTATACCTGTAAGAAATCTCTGTGCGTAAAAGTTTTCCTTGCTGTCGAATTTAAAGAGGAAACGGAGAACCGAGATTCTGAGATTTTAACGGGTCACATTTTAAGATTGTAAAGACAGGTCACACTCAGATATACTTAACAGTATTACATCATAACCTTGCTGCATGTCTTGTGGTTGTCGATATGAACCGCAAATCACAATATGAAATTGTGATTACCACCACAACCCCTTGGGATGAGAAAGAGGATGTATTATATCTAGACAACATTGTTAATCATCGCTTGGCTCCTGGTAATGTGGGGACACATCAAAGCTTGGAGTTTTTTGAACCTAGAATTGTACCCTTTTGAACCAGGACACGTGCTTAAAATTGCAAGTGCCTAATTTCTTATACTAGTTGTTAGGGAGATGATTTATATTTGAAAGGTACGGGATTTTCTCTTTTGCAAGTCCCATCATGCATCTGATCTTTGCATTTGCTTTTCTGACTTACCTGCATAAAGATATGATGCAAGGAATTGTGCAACGGTTTTGTTTCCAAGTTCTGTGTGAGAATCAGTGGTCAGGGCCTTTGCTTTCTAATGAAGTGAAGGAAGCTTGAATTTATGTCTTGTAGTGGTCACTTGTTTGCTAGTTGCAACTGAGCTAGCGGTTGTGATCTTAAGTTTCAAGGACCCACTAAACAACCTACATTTGAGGATGTACGGTCATTTAAGGAAAGGAGGAGATTGGATCTTCATTTCCTTGAGTGTCCTCCACCTACTGTGGTCACATTAACACTGGATGGTATATTCAGAGATTTAAGCGATTTCAGTTGCTACATGATAGAGTTTCACATGGTTCACTAAAGCGGATAACACAGTGTGTGACTAGAGGTAACCACTAATATTCGCATTAACTGCATACATTTAGTTATGAGTCTCGCTCATGACAACTTAATGTAACCCGACTAGGTTTTGAACCCGGGTTTCTTCCTGGCAACATTCTGCTTCAACCCAATTTAATGTGTTAAATTGTTTTGAAGAATTAATGGTGGAGATCTATTGTATACTTATCTTTAATGTTTATTGTACACGGTTGAAGCCTGATACCAATATCACAGCTTCAAAAATATTTATGTTTTCACAGGCAGAAGATTTCAAGAAAGCGAACATGGAAGTGTGCTATGATACGTTGCAGCAACAGTGCTTCAGGGATTCAGGACTCAACAACACCCCAGGTTGACACCACAGGCTTATCTGATCTTTCATTTGACAGATTGCAACCCACAGATCAAGACTGTAAGAACCGTTATAAAAAAGCTTTTGGCAATTTTGTGGCCCGAGAAGCTATCTTGGATGAAGAGTATTGGGTCAGTTCTAAACTTTGCAAAATGCTGTAGCTTTTTCTCGATAATTTGATATATTCAGAATGACTCATTTGTGGCTGGCCTTATGTTAAATGGTAGACAGCAGCATGGTTGCGTGCAGAAAGTCACTGGGAGGACCAGCGACATCTTCGGTTTGTTTTTCCCATCTTCTATTGGCAACTTCATAGTTTCTCGTCCATTTTACATTGGTGTAAACTGTAAACAGAGGATTATATAGTTTTTGATATTGTAGTTTTTAATTTCTTGCCAGATAGATATTTAATTTTTGTTATATAAAATACTGAGATTTATTATCTTTTCTTTCATGACAGTTATGTTGACAGCCACAAGAGAAAATTTGCAGAGCAGGTTGGTTATTTTTTTTTATATACTTAGGCTTTTGGCTTTCAAGTCATATTATATAATCTTTCTCTTCAATTCAATATAATAAACCTCCTTGAACATAAATTGTCTATGGAAGATCTGATTGTGACAATATGCATTGTTTAACAAACATGAAGGCCATTTGCTACTAAGTTGATGATTTGCAATTTTGCTATTAGTATTCTGGGTTCCCTTGTTTGCTTACATATAAATGTTTGCCACATTGACTTGTATGGAGTCATTTAGGTGGAACTGTTACATTTCTTTATTTTTTAGATGCTCTTGTTAATGAATGGTGAAGTCTGCAACTATAATGTAAATCCTTGAGCTTAATGAAGTTGAAAAATACACAGTCCAGCTTTCTGTGCTCTCTGACACAGCATGTGGGTCTAGAGTTCATGTTTATACGCTAAAGTGAAATGTTTGTAAGCTGAAACCTTACCTTTTATAGTTGGGCTTGATGTGAGTATGCTTTCATACACAACCATATGCGGCAATGAAACTGTTATGTATACTCTAATTCATTGTATGTGTAACAAACTACACCTTCTTACCAAGAGTTACCATGAATTATTCACCAAATAGTAAATAACTAAAAACATAGATGCAAAGAGGTATAATTTTTTTTTACAATCTTTGCTAACTAAAAAGAACCAACATCTATCTCTTTTCTAATTCAATGAAATGCTTACGTCATTTTAAGCTAAACATTAACTTACAGGATTATGGTCAGAGATCCCACATCTGGATTCTTTCTGTCTTCCAAGACTCAGCATGTCATCTACAAGAGGGAGAGCATCACCAGGGTGCTTTACCTCCAACTACAGACTTAAGCGGTCCCCCGCACATCTTCCTAACTGGAAGTGGCCCTGCCCTTCAACGAAGGGATTAGTCGAGAACCCTCTCTGCCATCTGAGCTCTGGTGTTGTGCCCTACTTAACTAATACTGTCGCATAACTATGGATACCCTCCAACTATGTACGACATCTTTGACTAGCTAAGTATCTGGGTCATAGTGAACCGACAAGTGCATGCAAGGACAAATGCTCTCACTATGGCCATAGTATATGTATCATAGATTCAATCGCTGCTAAGAGCGAAGTCGTTTGTTCACCCACACTGCTCGACTTGGAATACCTTTCCTGACCTAGGGTATACTAGAACTATCTGTTCCACCCCACAAACAATCACAACAAGTTTATAACACGACATAACTTGTCTTTCTTAACATAACTCAACTGAGTTGACAAAAGGTTGGGTCTTTCTTGAACCCTTGCATTACTTGGCGTAATTATCATGTCTTGGTTACTGCCCCTTGATCAAGCCCTTACTAACTAGGTTGGTAAACGTCTAGGATATTAACTGACCTGACTACCCATGTTACGTTCTCGTAACTTCTTGGGACTTAGAAACTCCCACCTATCCAGGTTTTTAATATATTCCTTGAGGGTATTTGATCTCCCACTTTGTGCTAAAATAGTTATTACTGATGTCTTATTGCCATCGTCCAGTTTCACATATTCACAAATAGAGAGTTCCGACAAACTGTTCAATCATGTACAATAAAATATTTACTTTAAGCTGAAGATTCCTTCTTCTTAATATAGTCTCGAAGGTTTATAATTTTTGCTTTGTTATAAAGTCCTTCCTCAGAAAGGGAAGATTCACCAAGTGAGTAACTCATTTGGACTGTAGGTTATTTCTGACTCAAACACCTAAGTTACTTTTACGTAACTTCCTGGGTCTTGGCTACAACCACTTGCTCAAGTCTTAACCCTAACCCTAACCCTTGAGAGCGTCTACTCTCAAGATATAAACTTCAAACAAATCTTGACACAAAAATATTTCTCCTTGATCTTCCTGATCACAATTTAGTATAAGTAATACATAGATAAAGTCTACAGAGTAATCTATAAATCTCTGGTAAGAATATAATTTCCTTTGGGTTTTAGTCCTTCATGTATCTTATAGGAATCTTGATAGCTAAAGATAAGACAATCATAGACCAACTGGTACCATCTTTCAATAAATTCGCATAATATAAGTGTTTGACTTTCCTTAAACCCCCATGTTACTTGACATAACTCTCGAGACTTGGCTCCTGCCACTAGTTCAAAGATAGGATACAAGTGGTTCCCCACCTTGTGGTTTCTTGGCATATCATTGTCAAAATTACTATCGTGACCTGATTAGTCACAGCTGATAAGGAACTCTCTTTCCAGATAAGTTAGGTTATCTACTCCTAATAACCTTTAGTTCATTATTTGTATGCAATCTCTCTAGACCATAAATGAACTTAACCAATAAGGGAGGAATACATGCAAGAATCCCACAGTCGGCATTCAACTCGCTATAACCTATTATAAAAGACCATCAAATTTTCCTTGAAGTCGTTTCCACATACCCCAATAAGGCAAGATGGGAAATGAAAGAAGACACTCACATATAGTACATTAGTTCAGACTTTCATGAATCCGTCAGAATAGAAACGTTCAGTTAAGTCGACTCAATGAACAAAGCAAATATTCTTTCAGGAATTAATAGATATCAAAACTGCTCTTATCTGAGCTTCAAACTCTAATCTCCCCTTGCACTTAGCATATAGTGATAAAAAAATAAAATAAATAAAAGCTTCTGATTTACTCACTGTATAACTATTTGGTTGCATGAAATTGTGTTCTTCTTAACAAAAAGCTTTAGCTCCTTTTCTCCATCTTATCTAACTATGATATCTTCAAAATAGCAGATACTCCTGTATCATTCTCCTGGTTGCAAGCCAATTCGGACTTCCACACTTTTGCACATTATCTCCTCTCAGGGAGACCCTTTGTTATCCCCCGTAACTTGGTAGATTTTCGTCCAAAAATCACCCCTAGAATTTGGCGACCCAAAATTTAGTTACCACCCCTCTTCTTCCATGCGGGTCTTCTCCCTCCGCTCCCCATGGTGAAATGGAATGAGATAGTTAAACAGTCGGTTTCCAAAACAGTTTTACCCCATCCACCCCCTCTCTTCTCAAGTATGCATTAAGATATAAGCAAGAGTTGATTCGGGGAATTAGTTACTGCATCGTTACATGGAGATTGGAGTGGTATTCATCTCAAATCGGGCAAAGAGCGTCGCCTATACTTCTTCCACCGGAGTTTCACGTTAAAGATCGATTGACTCCACTCTGCCTGTCCTCAAGTATTCCTTCTTAACACTATTTTCAACCTTTTCTTCTATTTTCGTATCTCCTAGAATGAGCTTCCATTCAATACTCAACCAACCCCCGCCTTCTTCACAAAATGGGATATTTATATTTGAGGATCAAATTCATTACCAAGTGGTTGCCGGTGGTCCTCCCATTTCGGCCAAGAAAATCTTAGACCCAAGGGCAAGAATCAGTTTAGAAAGTAGTTATCGAGTGGTTTAAATCATACAGGTAGCTCGATGAAAGCCACACGGCTGCTTCAGTTTAGACGGAGCATATAGAATGCCACCTTTTAGGGATCCAGAGCTCAATTACATTTTTCCAAGCATTTGAAGTGTTACTCAGACTTCTACCGCTATAGATTACCCATCGTGGCGTTACTTGTTCATGCGAAATGCACTTTCTAACACAATCCGCGATGCAATGGGCTCACCATCATATGGGGTTCAATTAATTCTTTGCCGCTATCGATAATACAAGCCACGACATATAGCTCAGCCCTTTTTAATATGAAAAAAAGACATTAATATTCACATTTGAACTACCTTAAAAAATATAGATGCACTCCTCTTAACATGAGTCGAGCCCAAACTTACTAGTATTGAGTTCTTCCTTTTGCAAGGGATCGAGCTATAATATTAACTCCACAGCTAGTTTAGCCGTCACAAAATATCATAAAAATATGTAAGAAATTAATATTCAAAAATAATAATGGTATATGCATGGTTGACGACGTTGATTATTACGTTGAGATACTGGTGTTATCACCTCCATATAATTAACCCAATGATGATCAAGATGATCAACATCCATTTTCCTTTTTAATATTGGTAACCATCAATAATAGTGTTATATTATCACGCTTAATACGTATTTGAATATACATATTCACATATATATATATATATATAGACCAAGAATGATATTAACCCTGAAATAGCCACACCAAACGAAAAGGAAGAACACGCCCCAACTGCCCTAGGTTGACTTACCTCAAAGCATGCTAAAGACATCCCTAGACTCTTTTGGGTTTACCGATCATTACATGACCATTGCTTGCTCATATGACATAATTGGATAATCCTCAACCTCTCCCTCCTCCCAGGTGATACTCGCCCTCTTTCTCCTGGAGGTGCTCAGTTTGTCCTGCATGATCACTCAGGAAAACAATGGTAGTTAGACTGGAGAATTACTATAACATAATCAACATTGCATTCTCAACAAAATTTGTTTTAAAAGAAAAGAGATTCCTTTCATAACATTTCATCCAATTCATCACATAATGTCATAATCCCATAAAAGCATAGACATATCATTGCATAATTTCATCACAGTATAAAAGACTCTCATAATCTCATGATTCACCATAATAATTACCATAAAGTAAAAATAATTTAGTAATATAGGGTGGGGTGTAACAGTATGGCTTTCAATGCATTTCGTTTATAGTTTATACTGTTCAATTTGGAGAATCTGTCCAGTTAGAAGCCAGATTTTGGATACTTGAAATTCAGTTTGGACTGCTTCTACAATTTGATGCCTATCTGAGGCATAGGGATGTGTGTACGAAAGGTTACATTTTATGTTTGACTACATTTTGAGAGTTTGGAGATGCTTATCTGTGAATGACATGAGTAAACCTGTGTGATAGTGATAACTTTTATGGTCTCTGCTGCCTGATGGTAGTCAATAATTAATGCGTGATGGAGTTAGCTGGCACAGATTAGGCTAGACTAGCTTCATAGATGTATAGGAGAGTTTTGCTGGCTAGCTCCAGATTCGCATTTGAATACTTGATGTTAATAATAGGTGATTGGTAATATTATATAATCTTATAAACATATAGTCATTATGTGTCAAAAAATGGAAGAAACATTGTATGCGTTATGTGCTGGTTACTGTAGCCCCTTACCATGTGATGTGAAATCAACAAATTTGCAAATACTTAAGTTTAAAAAAAAAATTCCTCCTGGAAACTTTATCTTAATTTGAAAATAACCTAAAATTCCTCTAGATTTTCTTCAAACCAGTCTAAAGAATGGTTATTATTATAGAATGCCACATTTCTTTGCTCACCTAGCACCTGTACCTTAAAATGTATATTTGTAATCAATATCTGATGATGCATTTTGTTCATCATCACAGCAATGATTCTGGTATACCCACTTTTCTGCATGCTTCTAATCGACCTGCAGATAGAAGTTTCATTTTAAAGGTGATTGTTCTGTATGATGACATGTCTTGTTTAAGGAACTTGAATGAGAAATAAAGGTAATCTACTGTACTTGAATGACTGCTATTAAGCTCGAGAGAATGCTTGCTTGTTTACCAATTTAGATTGTATTATTTTCTCTATATTGGATGTGCATAATTTGATGGCAATTTGTTTTTGACAGGAGTTTAATGCCCTTAAGCGACGGTGCTTTGGAAGGGATGGTCACTACCTCAAATGTTTTTGCATTGTTGCAGTAAGGACTAGCACTACTTATAATGTATTCCAGAAATAATTTTCAGTTTCTCCGTCTCTTAGTACTTACATACCTGTCTTCGAATGTATATTGTTACGACTGGTATAAAGTTTTGAAAGAACACATGCATGTGCACACACTCGTATGCGTTTATAATATGTTTGTATATAAAGGAGAATATTTGGATTGGTTGGTTGGTTGGTTATAATTTATAGTTTCTTTTGGACACTGTCTCTGTGCTTATTGCAGGTTAAGAAGGAAGCTAAAAATAAAAGACGCATTGTTTTGAATAGTGTAGTAGGGACACTTGATTTAAGCATTAGACAATTTTTGCAAGGAGAAAATTTTCCCAGGGTTAGTACATGACATAAATACTATGTTTGGATCCTTAAGATATTTGAAATAATGCTTTCTATTGAGATTGTGAGTACTCAAGGTTCCATTCTTTTTTACTTACACCTTAAGCTATTTGTGAAGGCAAATCAGGAGCAGGTGGGCGCCCCCATATACATGAGTGGTAGTAAATCTGGATGTTCTCATCGCTATGGCTATGTAGCCAATGTATGTGTTACAAAGTTTGCACGCAGACAAGGGATAGGAAGTAACATGTTGCAACTGGCTATTGAAATTGCTAAATCTTGTGGTAGGTAATTTCATTCTCTATTTGCATCCGGAGTTCTGTTGATGCATATTTGAATAGACCTTGTAGGGCGTCTGGATCGAGTTAATTCATTTCTCAGTTTTATCTTGTCACAGGACTAAACGATGTTTTTGTTCATGTAAATATGAATAATAAGATTGCTCAGCAACTGTACAGAAATATCGGCTTCAAGGTTTGTGACATCTAATTGCATTTTGATTCTGCAGCTAGAAATTGTCTCTTTTCTAAACATATTCATGATGTGTGTCAATTTTATGTGTATAGACTGTTGAAGCTGCAGCAACTAACTCTTTAGTAGAGCAGAAACAACTCCTCCTGCTTGAACATCAAATCTGAGTTGATTGTTGGATTGTAATATCCATTTGTATTTTTTGGGATTTTCCATCTTCAAAATTATTTGGAAAAATCCATTTATCTGCCATATTAAGAATTGTCAGGTCCAGAGAGGCAGAAAATAACTTACTGTATCTTTTATCCCTAGAATTTATCAAGATCTTGATTGCTGTGTAATGCTTATCTCTTCCTTCACTACTTCCTCTCCCACTGCAGTTGACATTCTGTACCAGGAAAACTAATTTACAGAGCAAGCGAGTTGTCTGTAGAATTGTTTTATCTGCACATAAACATTGGTGGTTATACAGCGAGGAGAGAGTGAAAGAATGGAGCATTTTAGAATTAAGCTGTCACTGTCGGTTCTTGCATGTATTTATTTCTCAATCCTCAGTTTGGACTGAATAAAATTTTATTGGACTGGACATGGTATTTGTGTACAGACCAGTAGCCTTTGCTTAGATGTTGTATATGCAAATGACTAGCAAATCTAAAAATCGAATCCAGTCATAGAATCTCTTGTTCTATGTTTTCAAGTTTCCTGCTGGATACACTTGAAGTTGTAACATAACCATTTTTGAGTACTGTAATCAAATGTTATGAGAATGTTTGCTGTTTTATCCATTTTGAAGTTCTAAATATTTGCAATGTTGTCTCTTATAGTTCAGAGCGAACTATGTAACTCATTTTAACCTCAAATACATGGCGCCCTACAATGTGGTTTAGCGTTTTTCTCTGAGAGTTGTTATTTACTCGAAATATTTTAGTGCACATCAGCAAGATACCAAGTTTTCTGGGATGATTAAAATTGAAGCAAACACACGGGCAAAATAACAAGACTAAGGATCATCATGCCGATCTAAGCAAATGGGAATAAGACCCGCTTCTCCTAGTGATGTCACTTACTTTTAATAACTCTTTCCGTGCAACAAGGAGAGCCATGGAATATAAATGCAAATAAAATAGCATATTGAAGGTTTACATTCAAACCCAGATTTAGTTTCCTGTCTATAAAAAATCTGTTTGATTAAACAAATATTTTGTACTTGTAGTTCAGGCCAAGTAATGTTGTGGTGGCCACCAAGGTTCAAACCCCCTCTGATCTCATAGGCCATGTGCCTCTGCAGGGCTAATGTGCTCATAAGATGTATGCTTTCGCTGGGTTCTTGTGCTTCCAGGTTCTGGGCTGTTGGATTTGCGGATTTGAACAAGGTGATAATGCCTTCTATGATTGAGGCCCCCAGTAGTGGTCTCAGCAAGAAAGCCATTAGGAAGAGATCCCTTTATAAGTGGTCTCTCTGGGCCCAGACCAGGCTAAAAACTCAAGTACACCAAATAAAAAAAAATGTACTTGCAGATATTTGAGTGAGACATTTGGAGAAAATTATTTTTTTGAGCTCTGTTAACTGCATTCATTATCAAGGGGAATTTTATGGAACCAAATGTGAGAGCAATATTATTATTTTCAAGTTATTGCATTTGTCATTGCTCTCAAGAGATTTTTGATTATTTTGTTACAAATAAATTGTATTCACCAGCCCTAACACTCCTTGCTCGGAACCAGGTGCTTCTAAACTTCGCCGGAGACATGCACCTGGCCTCATTGAGGTGTATCCGGCATTAACGTAGAGGACGTTTGTAAACTTGTGTCTGAGACTTACACCTAAGGGATTTCTAAACGTGCGTCTGAGACTTGCACCCAGCATCATACAGGTGTGCCCTACACGAGCATGAAGCACGTTCAACCGGCTTGAAGTCGTGTCATTATGGGAGAGGATCCGGTAGTTGAGCACCCTAACTACGCGCTTCACAAAATCTTACGTGGAAATTTCAAATCACTCCCAATTTTTTACAGCAGCTTACTTGGTAAGTCCCCTGCTTATAACTAAGGTTTCAGAGCCATGTCATCAAATATGATGTCACATCAGTATTCTTTCTATTGAGGTGTCCAAAAAGGTCAAAAAAAGTGAGACCAATAGTTATGCATTAAGTCATCTTTTATTGGTGCGCTGATGTGGCATCATATGATTTGTTGCTTTTTAGATCTAAGGAATACATTTCATGTCATTTTCAACACTAATAACTTTAAAGTCATATTGTTTAAATATTGGACATTAAATCAACAAATGCTATAACAACTATTGAAACATGGGTAGTCATTATCAACACTAACAACTTTAAAGTCACAATTATTAAAATATTAGACATTAAATCAGCAAATGCTATAACAACTATTTTAACATCTTGTGCTGGGTCCTTTCCCCTATAATGACCATTACTCTATCTTTCCACTTCAAAGAATCTCCAGCTTTACAAGGGTATTCTTTATTTTTTTAATTAAATAACGCAGGGTAGATTTGAACTCGATGCATTGTGCCTACGACTCATGGCCCTTAAGCTGCTACACAAAACTTCTATTTGCCATATTCCTAATTTGAATTAGTGCATATGGTTAAGAAAATTTGATGTCTAAAATTTGAAAATAATGTTCTTAGGAAATGATAATTATCACTAAGTTCCTGTGACAGGATGCTGCAATCTCAAATGCATGAATCCGAGCGGAGACTAACAAAAAGATAAGATGACTTCGAGCATTTTTCTTTTTCTTTTGTGATGTTCCCTCTATCCTACATCTCTTAGATTACGGTCTCTGATAGTCTGGGACGCACAAAGTGCCTTAATAGTCCTTGTTGCAACCCAAGTACTGGAAACAATAAAATCTTTCATGAATAGATAACGATGCTGACAAAGTCCAACATTCATTTGTTCTTTTGGACTTATGAATGAAACAAATACAACCAGTTTGTATCATCAAGATCAAATATCTCCATGTTGGCACCTTACGGATAAGTTTGAACGCCCAAAATAAGACAAAGAGATGTACACCAAAAATATCTCGGAAGAGGCCCAGCTGGCCTACTTAGATCTTGATTGTATCAAAACAGTGTGCCCCTTACCCTCCTGATGAGCATGCTTTTGTGGGCTTGACGGTAGTGGAATTAAATTGCCTTTAGAAGATATATATATTTTTTTTCACCAAACCATTAATACAAAGCAATATTCCTTGTCTTTAGGAAAGAAAGCTCTCCTGTCTCGGGGCTAATACTTTTTCATAGCCCTTGAAATTTGAAAATTGAAAATTGAAAATTATTGTCACCATTAACCAAATAAGGTTAATAGGACTGCAAAAAAAAGTATTTAAATAAGAAATTATAAATCACCATTTTTATTTCTTAACAGCCCATACAATCTAAACGATCTTTGTGCTTTGAGTTTCCTCGAGTGTATCGGTTTGGATCAGGGATAAAGTTTTCACATGGTATAACTGCTGTTACGACAGCTTAATCTTTTTATATACTTGCAATAGAGGGTGATGTTAGTTATAGCTTTCTCTCAATAAATTATAAGCACACCCTGCCAAAAGCCGGTTTACACAATTTTCCATGCGTGAAATATTGCTGGAAATAAAGTTTCTAATCTTGCTGGCTGAAACGGCCAATTTATATGTTACGGTTCCCCCTGATGAGCATCCCCATGCCCAGCCATTGGGAAGCTGGGCAAAAGGATTGTAAGGGAAACTTATCCCGTCACAACATGATTTTTAAAGCTACCATACCATTGAATTGCTCCTAATCCTATGTAACATTCAACCTAAAATGTACAAAATGATATTCTTTTTTAAATATAAAAATGACATAGGATAGAAGTTGCAACAGTGTGTTCAATCTAAAAAATAAGAGAAGATATTTTGAAGGATAATTTAACATATTATGGAAGATACTTTGAATTGCTCTGCTCCTTTTCGTTTTCGAAACCATGCCCTTGCATTCAGCGCTTGCTATTTCGCCTCTTCCTAACCCTGGCCAAGGTGTGATATCGAGCAATGGCGTCGGCAATGGTGAGGATCCTAGTTTGGTTGAAATTGATGCGCCTTTCCTTGTGGTGGTCACATTGTGTCCGAGGCTGGTAATGGTGTCGGGTCTCCGTAGTGAAATGAGCAAGTGACTATGGCATCTCCAAGTTGCGATACCGTTGGTGGTGTGAAGGTTCAGTTTGGTGTTTTGAGCTTGGGTCGAGGCTCCTCGCTGTACTGTGGCCATAGCTGGTCGGGGGCTCCTACCCGCCCTCTTTTGTGTGAAAAAAATTGACCCCTTGTTCACAATCCTCCCTTGTCATGGTTTGTGTACAGGATGTCATCAATAATGAAAGACTTTTATCTTAGTTGCGGCTTGATCTACAGATTTAACAATTTGTGGCCTTCTCTTCCTAATTTACACAATTGAGTGTCCCAATTTGGGAAGCCTCTCATTAATGGCAAGATCGAGTTCTGCTAGAGGTTTATTCATGGTGATTTTTGCTTCTTCAGAGGACAAGTGCTTATAACAAGTTATGGTTGTGGGGAGAGCATTCCCTCTTTGTCAAACCTTGGTCTATCTCCTTAACCCTCTCTTTGAACCTCTCAATATCAAAGCATTTTGGGAAAAGCTATTGAATCTTCCTCTCCAATTTTGGGAAGACTCCTACTATGAGGTCATTGTCTATGCAATTGATCATTTTCTAAGGGTTGACTACTACTTCCTTCACGACACACTACATATGCCCATATTCTAGTGGACATATTTTCAAGGCTCTTCATGGGGATATTATTTTGAAGATTGCAGGATAGGCCTTGGACTCAACCACTTGACTATAAGGGTCTCTCGCAATGTAAATGATGTTTTGTTATTAAGCATTTAGCTTTTGATTGTCCACACTCTCAATGCAAGGGCATGACTATGTAGTGAAAGAGTGCCTACAATGATCAATTGGATATTAACATTTTTGACTCTCTAGTTGATGGTTCCTCATAGGATGATGAGTCTTCTAAGGATGTTGGGTCTTCTCCTTCCATTCCCTCTGTGGTGAATCATGTTCTTGCGGGGGTTTCTCTTAAGGTTTGTGTGGATCTAGCGAGTCCCTCAAGTCCTTTTAGGTGCTCTTCTTTATATTAGGTCATGATAGCTCCTCCTTTGGTTCCCATCATTGCCACAACTTGTGTGGGGATCCCTATGCTAGATATGTTTACAAACTCATTATGACACTCAACTTCTTCGATTAGACTCTCCCTCTTTGCATGAGATGTCTCTGGTGGAGGCAATGATTGAGCAACTCTCCCTCCTCTCTCGCTTTGAGGATTTGGATATTGTTGTATCTTAGACTTGTTCAAAGAAGGAAGAGAGGCCTTCCTAGATCTATTTCAGATTCCTATACTTAGGTCAAGGATGCATAGATTGCTAGGTCAAGACTACATGGCATGTTGATTGTTGATCCTTTGGTGTCATGTGTTTTGTTGTTTGTGAGTAGCATGGGGCTACTATACATGGTTGTTTTGTTTGTCCCATTTCTCATAGTACTCATTACATTTGCCTATTGGTTGTTTTGTTGTACAATTGTCTCAGCCCTTTCAGAGCTTCCTTTACCTATATCAAAAATATATTATAGAAGATAATTTGCAATGATGCATTTGGACTTAATCGTGTTTGAAATTTTTAGAATCAATGTTTTAGATTACATTCCCTAATCCAAAACGTTGATTGTAAAAAAATTGAACATAGTTAAATCCAATTTATTATTATTATTTTTGACACGCAAGTTGTTGCCTTGGAAGTAGCTCCCATTAGTTAAATAAAGAAAACTTACATGACTTTGGATTGAGGGAATTTTGAAGTAGTATAATCCATGCACACATCCATTTCAACAGTTGTGGTGCAAAATAAACAAAAGCCCCTCCATTAACTCTTGCATTCTCTTTGATTGCTACATTTTGGGTAACAAGGGGAAGTGGATAAAAAAATCCTAGAATTCCTCCATGGTCCATTTTACGGTCAGTCCTAAAAAGCTAGAGGCACTCTTGAAGTGAAACGTTCTCCTTTACAATATCTCTTATAAAAACTCCACTCAATCCCCATTAGCAGAGCCACAATCTTAGTTAGATATTGCTTTGGAAACTACACTACCCCATGAACTCTACATGTGTTTGTTGGCCACCAATTTCCCCCACATCTTTCTTCCCATTTTATATACGATTTTAATTATAAATACATCCAAGATCACATAGTCATGAATGCCTCTATTCTTTAATAGTTTTGAATTGATGACTAGTATTATTTTATTCTCGATTGTAGGAACTTCAATGGTAAAGAGTTATTGTAGCTACACAAAAAAGTCTTCCTCATATTCTCACGGACAACCACATATATTAAGCCTTAAAGTTATCCTTCTTGTCACCTCCACATGCCAATGCCATTGATATATATACTTGGGATATACACATATAACTAAAAAGTACTAAAAAATCTTGTTTGAATATCATGGTGCACTCCATAATACCACAATGGTATGGTAGTGTTTACAAGAGCATTGATTTCTCTCCATCCAAGTTGGATTCGTGTACATATTAGATTTTGTAATCTCTTGGGTAGGGGAGAGGGCCCCATAGTGGGGCATCCTATCTTGCGAGGTCCATATAGAGCGCCACGTGAGACAAAGACCAATCTTTTTTACACACCACATTTAATGAGGTAGAAAACACAAAGATATTATATTTAAGGGTATTTGAGTTAGTTACCACATGGAGGATGAAGAGAAGAGGAGACCCCATAATTTCTTACCATTTTAAATGTTGACCGAAGGTCAATCATGAAGATTCTTGGTGGCAATTCCAAATATACCTAGTATGTGTACACCATGCTGCAGGATCAAACAATGGATGGACACATATCATTCCAATATGGTAAACATTTATTTTGTGTCGCCTCACACTCCATTGCCAACTTGTCACATTAACTTTGCGCCCTTCCACATTTCAGTGTTTGAGATGGCACCAAGTCTCAAAATAATGGAACCTTGAATGTTGCATACTACAACATTAAGCTTCCACTACCACTTCAATATTGATCATCATCTCCTTGAAAGATTGTTTGGTTTAGCACTGTAAGCTATTCACTTCCACTCGCCTTCAACAAAAGCTTTCAGGGGATTTCTCGATGTTGGCACAAAGGGAATGGGTCTACATTTACAGGTGAGGTTATTAAACCTCACTAAGACAACAAACCACCTCTTTTTTTAGTTATGTATCTTTGTTTTTTGTTTTTGAAAAAGCATTGCTTCACATCACTTATATGTATGGCTATAAATGGAAGGTGAGATCATCATACATTGCTTTGTCTTTGGTTTTTTGACTTTTGTATATTTGTTATTTATCTATTGTACGCTTGGTTTATTTTGGTTCTTTGTGATTATTATGATCCTTAAAGGCATCCTATCTATTCTAAAATGTCCACTTCAATGCTTAAGGCATTTCTTCACTTCATTACTATGTATGGCTATAAATGGAAGGTAAGGTCTGTTGAGAAAGTGTGTCTCAACCTTGCAATTACATAAGGTTTTCTAAATTGAAATGTATACTAAACATCAAAAGCATCATCATGTATACTACAAAAGCATCATCATGTATACTAAACCGAAATGTGTCACTGAGATGCATATCCTCCATAAGTGCATTAGGATTAAGTGACCATATTATTGTCCACTTGAATCTTATTGTGATGTTTGCAACCATTAATGCTTTTTTAAATTCCTATTGACAAGTATTACTGATGTTGCCCTCATAATTTTAATATTAAAAAAATTGGCTAGCCATGCTCCTCTTTCAAATTTGAAATATGATTTGAATGTCAAAAAATATTGACATCTAGTGGTTGTAGTTTGTCTGAAGTGTGAGCTGACAATGTTAACAAATCAATCTCTAATGACTTGCCTCTTAGATTATTACAACATGGCTTTCATGGCCATATAAAATTAGCAAGTGTTGATTGATCGGTGAGACACACCCTATAATCAAACTTGCATAGTGATGCAACTATTTGAGAAATAATTCTTTATTCATCCATGCATGACATTGGGCAGTCATGTAAACACCTAGTTGATAGCCAACAATATAATTTTTTAGTTGTCTTTTACCTTTGATTACATAATAAACTAGTATGTTTTGATCGACAACATCAACACAACACAAAATGGTAATCCACTCCCACTCTTTGGTATGATGTAGGAAACACTTCAACTACCTCTTTTTTCAATACCCAAATCACTCCATTTTTTCCTACTTGAATGCCAATTTCATCATAATTTTATATTCTTTGAGGACCATGTGGATCTACATCAGAAGCTTTAGGTAACTTGTGTAGAATGCAAAAACCACTGTAGGACCAAGGTTTAGTGCTTTGTCTCTATCAAAGCCTTCCAAATTCAATATTGCGCCTTTTAAAACCAATCCAACATGATTTACCAAGAAGCCCGCCCTTAAATGGGTTGGATCATGTTTGGTATATTAGTGTAACTTCTATCTTGAGATTAATAATCTCAAGCTTGTGGTCCAGTGCAACCATCTCTTTACATCATTCAACAATCAATGCATCTTCTTCTACATTCAAGACTATAGGAGGACCTTTCTTTAAAGTTGAAGTAATACCACCTAACCACTTGTTGAGTGGTAGTAAGGATTTCCCATTTATTTGATATTTATATTATTAAATATTTGTGCCCCATAAAAAGGATGCAATATTTTGAGTTGGCACTTTTGCCACATGTTGTTGCCTTGAAAAATAAGCTATTAGTTGTCAAAAGATGCCCATTTAGTGGTCTAACATGGAAAACCTATATTTAAGGATGTGATGCTAGATTCTATGACAAATATAAGGGCTAAAAATAAAGGAGATAATTGTTGACATGAGAATCATGTTGGATGGATTATTTATGATGATTATGACATGCATAAGAAAATATTTGCATAAGATATTGATATTTTGTGAAGCATGTAAGAGCATCTCCTATTTTCTAGCAATTTTATAACAACTTGTAAGAGGGTGTAGGAGTCATGTAAGAGACTATGTTTAACATGTAAGGATCATATGGATTTTTATCATGGTATTTTGGAACTTTTTTTTGACCCATGGTTATGTTTTATGGTGGTATTTAGGGCCTTCATGAGTCCATATATTGAGGGCTTGAGATGGAGACATTATGAGATATTCTACAAGTACATAGTTTTTGTCAAATTCGATGTAGGATTGAAGGAGGTTGAATGTATTGTAATATGTTTATAAATAATACAAACATGTCCTCTTTTTGGGTGGAGTTTTTCAATCTAGAAAGGTTACTAAAAATATCAAGCACCATCTATTTCTTGATGTTTGATGGAATGTCAAGTGGAAAATAAAATTTTGTGGCTTGATCCTAAATGTAGTGTTCTTTAATCAGCTTGATAACTAGGAATATAAATTTCCCAACTTAGGGATTGGACATCACAACAAGCAGCTATAATCTATTAAAGAACCTCATTTACTTATCAACCCGAGGACGTAGACTTGAAATGGGATAG
This sequence comes from Sequoiadendron giganteum, assembly GCA_007115665.2. Taxonomy (NCBI): domain Eukaryota; kingdom Viridiplantae; phylum Streptophyta; class Pinopsida; order Cupressales; family Cupressaceae; genus Sequoiadendron; species Sequoiadendron giganteum. The sequence continues at coordinate 529,329,733 of CM021108.1, forward strand.
CAAAATATATGCACTAACCACCCCTTCCAGACATGCATGATCTCTAAAATGCTAGAACTCTAAATTATGGAATTACTTTACTGAATAACTTGCTGGAACAAAAACTGAAAGGTAAAACTACTCTGTCTCTAGTGGCTGCAGGAACAGTCAACAGTGATGTATTTTTGTTGCTGCAGGAATAGACACATTTAACTTTTGCAAAAGAAAGTACAGCTATCCTAACCTACAAAACGAAAGTACAGACAATTTCCTAAGTGAGCCCCCTTAGGTCATGCCAAAGTAATCAACAGATTTAGGTTAAAAGCTCCATAAACTTTATTGATTTAAAGTGAACAAGTACATAGCACAATCCTTCTTAACTGTATTTCTGATACTGAAAAAACGTATTACAAATGACAAGATCTTCTAGCTCTTCTTTGAAGAAGTATGGGCTATTTATTGAAAACCAATCCTAACTACTAACTAACCTTCCCTTATAAATCGGGAGGTATATATTACATACAACTAACTTGATTAAAGAGGTGAACGATAATGCAAGGACCAAGTCAAATTGGTTTTAAAGACTTAAAGTGCCATCATCCTGGATTTGAGCAACAACAGGACACCTAGCCTAGATTCCTGGAACATTCTTCTTACTTGGCGGATAAGTTTGAAACTGTCTCCCCATCTTTAGCTGTTGAACCAGTCTTTGTAGATTTGGCCTTCTACTCTTCAAGTGGATTTTAAATTCCTTCCTCTAATCGCGACACCTGCAAAATAACTTGCCACCTTTCCTGGAGAAGAAGGTTAGCTCAACACATTCATCTTTAAGACAATCCGTTATTTCATTTATTCATTCATTAAGTATTAAACTAAGGCAAACATCATTTCAGATATGGCTGCAGGAAGTTTGGTAGTGGAGGCTGCAGGAAGGTTTTATGATCACAAAAAGTCATAAAGTATTTATCAAACTAATAAAACATTAAAGATAATAATCATGGGACTTTTCATCATAATATATTCATAATATTAAGTCATAAAAAGGTGTATGTTCTATCCCATAATCAGACTGAATGTTTGTTTTTAGCATAATAAAAATGGAAAAGTATTTATAAAAATACGATCAAAATGCACCAAAGTATTGGCTCATCACTAAAGTTGGCTTTTTTTGTGAAAATAAATTTCATAAATTGATGGTAGTGATGGTGGTGTTCTACAATGCATTCTCATTGTTATGAAGCATATTTATAAGGACAATCATTTATTTTATTATTATTTTGTTATATTATATGATGAGGAGTCTCAAATGTGAGGGTATTATAGTGTCTTCAAGAGTACAACTTCTAGTCTAGGTTTCCTATAAAAATTTTAACTTGAGTTCAAGCTTAAAGGTTTTGGTTTTGTTGAAAGTTATATTTTGATTAGATGAAATACCAAAATTTCAAGGGACAATGCATTTCGTCAAGTATGTGTGTGTATATATATATATATATATATATATATATATATATATACACACTTGAGGTTTTTATTTAAACTACTTTCCCTTCATTGTTAATGGAAGCAGAAAAAGGAAGTCTTAATTTTGGGAGCTAAAAAATGTAGAGGTTGTTGTCCTTTTTTATTTTGTGCTATTGTAATATGATTTGGCTCCATATTTCTTGTGTGCCTTGATATTTTGTATCACCGTCATAAAAGTCGGTGCTTTAGGTAATGAAAAAATTAATTAAAGATTGTTCACTTAGCATGCAGTAAAAATTGTTTGACCACCTCATGCACAACATACTATGTTGTAATATTGTTTTCTATTCCTTAAATAAATTTGTTCTTCCAAAAAACTATTGTTTATAATTTTCTAGCCACATGATATAAAAAATGTAAAAATATTTATTGTTAATGTATTTTTTAATTTAAAAAAACCAATATTGAAGAGTGAAATAGAGGAATTTATAATTTCTAGAAGAAAAAGTGAGTTCAAGCAGTTGGTGATCAAATTTACAACACCAGATCTACAAATTGTAGCCACCAAGCAAGCCTATTTATAGGAAAAGTCCAACATGACTAATAACTAAAAAATAATGAGATAAGGTACAAGCATGAAAAATAGGAGGGTATCCAAGAGAAGAAGCATTGGAATATATCCAGTTAGGGGAGACAAGAAATATATTGAAAGTGAATGCAATCAAGACACTATAATATATGAATTAGAGAAGGGCATAAATAATAACAAAGAGAGTTAAGAAAATGGAGATTCCTATGGAGAGGAAGCATTTAAAACTCCAAATACCATTAGAAAAGGAAATGTTGAAGGAGATGACAATGAAATGGAAGAGACAAATAACAAGGAAGAAAGTAAAAAATTGGAGTTTATCCTTCCTAATGATGTTGTTGATTTCATTATTGAGTGTCAAAGCAAGTCTGTCATTTTTTTAAGAGGAATATCGTCTGAATCATATTTATACAAATAGACTAAATTAAATTGGGAGAATAAGGGCTAGGAAATTGAAACTTTAAGAGGGTTACAAAAAGGATACGTGTCTTACAAATTTAAAACAATTAAACGTGTTCAAGTGGTGCTTCAATATGGCACTTGGGTTATTTATGGTCAAGTTTGCCACCTACATGCTTGGACCTTATATTTTTACCTTGAAGGACCTTCAAGATCAGAGTACCTAATATGATTAGACCTACCTTTTTTTTAACTTGGCTTTCAAACCTTTATTGAGGGATATAGTTTCACAACTCGGAAAAGTTATCTAGCATCTAAGAATAACAATAACAAAATTTCTAATTTAAGGGTGCATCCTAGAGTTTGTGGAGATGGAATTAAATAATCAACTACTTGAGAATATCAAGTTAATAAACCCTAGGTTTGGGTTTAACCAAATGATTTTTTTTCTAACAAGAAGGTCACATGATAAGACATTGTCTTGTAAAAGAAATGGATTTGTTCAACCTCCAGTTTTATCCCCCCAATCAATAGTACATGCAAACACCTCAATATTCTACTATGCCTAATTTTTATATATATTCTCAAAAATGGGTCAAATATTTCTTGAACGTCTAGAGACAAAGTAATAATAACAAATCCTGTATAATTTCTACCAAGATGTAATGCCAATAAATGGTTAGAAAATAATAAAGAAGAGAAAATAAACTTTGAGGTTGGTTGATCTTTATAGTGGCCATATCTCTTCTCAAAATTATCCTCATCATAATATCTCTAATTGTAGATCTCATGACTGAACTTCTATGTCTCCCCCTCCATTTGTGAGATAAAGATCGAGATTCCGCCCTACTTGCTCCAAAAGACTAGATACCTCCTGATCAACTTATCTCCCTTTCTAATTATTTCATTGTTATGCCACATGAGGAATATATTCTTGACTCCTCTTCATCATGAACTACAAAATTATTTCTTGGAATGTAAGAGTGACATCTTTTCCTCAACACAAATATGGGGTTAAGGAGGCAATTGTTAAGTGGAAACTTGATATTTTTTAATTAGAATTTAAAATTAATGGTCTTTGTCTTATTACTTATCTATTTAAATTATGTAGAGATGCTAAATTTGGTGTTTCTTCATGGGATTATAAGTATGTGATTGATAAAGGGGTGGACCCTTCACATAGTTGTGTGTGGGCCCTAACATTTATTGATAGACAACCTATCATATTTTTATTAGAATATGCTCATATCAATACAAAAGATAAATGTGAGTTATGAGATTGAATGTCCAAAAAACCTTCCTTATGTTGATTGGGTTATATCAATAAATTTTAATATGGTGGAACATTCTAAGAATAATTGTTGGTCTAGTCATGTTAAGTTGAGTATTGAAGAATTTAATAAATGGTTGAATTGTTGCAATACTATGGGGACAATTCATAAAAAAGCTTACATTCATGAATAGAATTGGCTCACTTGATCTATGTAGGACAATAGAAAGCTTATAAAGTTAGAAGTAGTATATATCTCCTGACCTATAGTTAATTTATGATCCCTTTGGTAGTTGTGTAAAAGTAGATTATTCTACTACACTCTCAGATCATTTTTCCATTCTTTTCTCTATCTCAAGGGTTGAAAAAACTTGAGTGGATTCTTAGTTACCTTACAAGATTAATACATCGCACTTAAAAAGTCCTTGTGTTGTTGCACTAGTAGGCGCTTGGAACTCTATTCCAAGAATAAAGAAGGGGATTTGTATAGGGAATGGTGACACTATGCTATTTCAAAATGTGTTGAATTCTTATGCTCTTTTGGTAAAATATTGGCCCAACAACAAAAATGTAATGTAAACTGCTTTATTCAAACCCATATAATATCAACATTCAAACTTTTATAGCTACTAAAAAATCCCAAATTTGTAAACTTGAAATGTATAGGGGTCAAGGAGCTAAAATTAGAATGAGATTATATTGGATTAAGGAGGGTAATGGAGGATCCAAACACTTCTTCATTTTTTAAAATATAAACATAAAAAGGAGTATATTGGAACAATTTAAGATGAAACTAGACATGTTCATACAAATTCATAAGATACAATTTATATCTCAAAAAAATTATTTAAATATTTTTAGAGCGGGTTCTCATTAACAAGACACTCAACTAACATTAAAAATATTATTGAAGACAAAGTTACCCAAGAAGGTGGATATTGAATATAGCAATTTTTTAGACCATGATCTATCTATTGAAGACTTAGAATATGCTATTTTTTAATGGTTTATAATAAAATTCTTAGGATTGATAGGCTCTTAGGAGAACTCTACCAATCAACATGACAACACATTAAGGAATATTTTTATCTATAATACTTGGAGGATTCAAAGAAAGGTTTGTTAAGGCCTAATATTAATAAAGACCCAATCAAACTTCTTTCAAAAGGGAAAAATAAAGACACTATCTCTAGATTGTTATGACAATCATACAAATTAATCAAACCATTTTCTATATTTTTCCATTAGAGAAAAGAATGCATACAAGCTTACATAATAACCATATGCAAAGATCAAAGATATACCACAAGATAACACAAGGTATACCCTAGGAAAACCCTCAAAGGATAAAAAATAGCCTCCAAACGAATCCACTCATTTTATTATTCAACAATAAAAACATTACAATACACTTACATAGTCTCCATGAACATTTATGAAACACCAAGCTCCTTCAATGCATCCTCCATGTGTCCAAGCATGAATCCACACATCACATGCCATGCTTTACATACACACTTATCAAAAGAAGGCTCAATACAATGACTTGATCACAACCAACTAGCTAACCTCAACCACTAAACATGTGTTTTCCTTTATAGAATCAAGCTCACACAAATACACCCAAGTGGTAAAGTAAAACCATGTGCTTTAAAACCATGAGTACACAAAAACTTTGACCCCATTTACGTTTTGGCACTAAGTTTCCCAACATTAAATATTTTTCCAATGCACAACCCACACATAAAATATATAACCTATTGTTACATACAACTTTGCAAGTGGCCCTAAATAATTATTTATTGTGGCTAAACACATCACCTAGGATACATCACAAACAAATATTTATTTATTTTATACAATTAAAATAATCAATACTATGCAAGGTATACAACACCTATTCCTAATATAGATGGCATTCTAATACCTTTATTAACACTTATAAAATTATTACTAAATCTTTAGCTACAAGGATCAAACTAGTGGAAAAAGGGATAGTAAGACCCGAATGAGCATGGTTCTTTAATGAAATAGTTATCCTTGATAACCGAATCTTGGCTTGGGAAACTAGTGAAGGAGCTCAACAATTGGGCCAAACAACATTGCTATTTAAATTATATTTTGATAAAGCTAATGATAGAATGTAATGGATCTTTATCCTCGAGATGCTCCAATGGTTGGGTTTTGGTCCCAAGATGTGTAGGCATGTTCAAATGTTATATTCAATCGTGTCAACGCATAGTTGATAATTAATAATTCTTTGTTTGATCCATTCCCTCTACAACACTCTATTAGGTAGGGTTATCATTTATCACCATTCCTTTATGGTCTTTCTTATCATCCACTCAGTTACCTACTACAAAAATATAAACAAATGAATTTGATAAAGAGTATATCCATCCCCAACAATGCAGTTGTGTTCAATTCACATTTTCATAATGAAAATATGCCCTTTATTCAAAATTACAAAAGAAAATTAATAATGTGTTGCATGTCCTAAAATTATATTGGTTTATTTTTGCCTCAAATATAACACACCATAAAACTAATATTTTCATGGTTCAATCTAATCCAATTCCATAATGGATTCCTAAAGAATGGAAACAAATCAAACATGGTCAAATCACACAATACGTAGGTATTCCCTTTGGGTTGAGTGTACCTCTGTTTGAGATATGGAATTGGTTCATTAGTAAGTGTTACCTATTTTTCGCCACCAGCTCAAACAGGTAAAGCTAAATTGAAAATTTAGGCTAAAAGGTACACACAATGTTCAAATTTTCTGCTGAATACTCATTATTGTGCAATGTTACATTACATGTCAATTTCGGTTATATTATGCAAAAAAAATAAAAATTCAAAATGATATCATGAGATTGCATAATTTTTGCTGCTTTATTCATAATGTGCAAACCAAGTCCCACACAAGCCGTGGGAGTAGAAAAATTTGATTAACATAATCAAACGATAGGTACAAAAATAGTTTGTATGCTATACAACTGTTGACAAAATAAACATAGAAGGGAGAGTGGTTCATCATTGCATGTAATGATGGAACCCGTGATGCTTGATGTCTTTTATTGGTGTTGTTGAAGCTTTCCAGGTTCCTCGACTTCGCTCTCCTTGAGTTGTCCTGCAACATGAACAAAAATGTTGTTAGAGATTAACTCTATGCAATGATGAATCAAAATCAGTCCTATGCTTACATTGCTAGCAGAAATATAATTTACATCTATTCAGGCATCCATCAGATGATTACAAAAATTCAAAGAGCATAAGGAGAAAAGAGAAGACTTTCAACTTCTTTTATTTTGCTAGCATGTTTGTTCACTGTGCAGGAACAGGTTCATTACATTCGTAATCATTTTATCGGATATGTGGAGTAAAACGGGCTCCCACAAGGGTTGAGCTCGGCATATCAAAAGCATACGATCTCAAGTTACATACAAGATTTCTTAAATATTGTTAGAATAGTCATCAAAGGAGCTGTTGAAACTAAGCATAAAATAGAAATATAATCATACAAGCAACCTTGTCTCAAAGAGATTCAAAAAAAAAAAAAAGTGTGAGGAACTCATCGTTTTCATTGATTTTCGTTTTAGCTCTACTTTAAATTTTTTCACATTACATTTAAATGGAGTAAAGAGCCCCTTCACACTAAAGGGAGACAGAAACAAGAAGTCATACATCAGGCTATTTCATGGAGCTTTGAAGCTAGTTATTTAAGGAGCAATTAGTGAAGGCCCTTGCTCAACATTTACCAGTGCCATTGTTAAGATTTTTCTTGACAGTAACATTCTTACTCCTCATATTTGAGTGAACAATGTTCATCAGAATCAGAAAGTTGCAAAAGGAAAGTAATGAGCAATACAATTTCAGAGGCGATAAGCAGAAAATTGCAGGCTGCAGCCATGAGCAATGGATCAGCATCACATTTTAAAACAAGAGATATCAGATGCCAGGATAAACTAAATATAGTCCTAGTAATGCAAAAATAGTGAAGCTATGAAGGAGCTCAGACTCTCATTAGACTGGAAGATAACAAGTTCAGTATGGTGACCAATATGTGAAATCCAGTAGTCAGACTGCCAGCTTCAATTTTGCATGAGAACAGTCTCAAGGATTAAAAGACAATGAATGTCAAAAGTAGACAAGAACAAAAGGCTAGTCTATAAATGATTACTGTTGTCTACATTAAAATCTTCACCAGTCAATACATCAAAGTCAAACGTTCATGAGGGTTACTGCATATATGTTTTTGACTCGAAAGGAAGTAATAATTTTTTAGGTGGATCAACATTTTGTTTGAAACAAGGGATAGCAGATTTCAGTAATCAAGTAAATGCAGTCCAAGCAAAGTGTTTCATCATCAAAAGGAGGCAGCCAATATGGTTGTGAAAGGAAACATTCAAAGGTAGAGCTGCATAAGCATCAAGATGGTGACATCACTCGAGCAAATTAGAAGTAGCCATGTGCAATAACAATAATCATGAAAATTCCAAAAGGGGAATGGTCCCATAGCTGAAGAACAGTCAAGTCGTGCCATTAAGAATGTTTTGTGCAACAATATTTCAAAGACAATCTAATACAGAGAAGAAGCAAAATTTTTACCAGTATGACGGCCAAACATTCATAAAACTACAGGTGCATGGCTCGAGCTCATGTGTGGCGGCTCAATGAAAAAGTCAACAAAGAGATACAGAGAAACACAATGGAGTTGGAGGCTTACCAATTCACGCCTGTAGAAGTTTTCAAGAACAGTCACGACCATGGCTCATTGGAGCACCATAACATGAGCTCGAGCCCAGTATACTCATGGCGGCCAAGGTAGGAGAGGAGAAAAGCGCCCCAAAATATGCAAAACCCGCGACCAACATGAAGGAATAACAAAGCACATTGAGCAGGAAATTCTAATGCATAAAATGGTGCCCTCACAATGACCAAGAAGAATAAAAGCACACCACACAGAGAGTGGAATCACAGAGAAACCCATTTTTTATCAAAACGAATGGAGAAAATCATGATACAACAGTATGGTGAACTTACCACGAGTTGCAGAGAAGGGATAGAACTAGTATGGAAAAGAAATCTGAAGAAGTGTGAGCATTTCCAACACCAACCCTAGCTCATGGTGGCACTTCCTCTCCAAGAAGAAAGATGAAAGTGCAAAATAGTAAATGATTAGGGTTAGACCATCATTGTCTACCCTAATTCGACATGGGGTATTTTGCCTTGTTCTTTAAGTTAATCATTTTTTTTATCAATTACCCCTGTGGTCATGACTGATGGTCAAAAAACCTAATGATCTGATCGGTAAAGTCAAGGGAGCCAATGATAAAATGGTCGATCAATGTATTTGAGACCGATATATGCTAAGTATAGAGGCTAATGTTTTTGTAAAAATCTCAATATGTTTTGCTTACATTGTAAAGTTAAAATAATTAAATGATAAATTAACTCATTTAATTATTTTAAACTATTTTTAGAGCAAACATAGTATTGGGTTATTTTTCTAATCATGCAAGCATAGGTCTATTTTTATTTTTGCATAACTTATTGTAAGGTTAAAATGATTAAATGATATTTATAAATCATTTAATTATTTTAGCTATCTTAAAGTGCAAAAAATAAAAATATTAGGCAAAGTGGAGTTTCATTTTGACTTGGGCGGATTGATACAAACGAGGTGGCTTTTGCATGCTTGGGCCCACATTTTCGGGGATTTGCATTTCAGTTCGAGTCTTCCATGTTTCAGTTATGACTTGACAATGAGTTTGGACCATCATGCACTCATTTTCGCATGGGTTTGACTCCCTTTTTCAGAGATATTTGCTTCTGCTCGGATTTTGCCTTGGAGTTATCACCCTCTTTTGGAGTTTGACTTTTAGTTATGTTTCCATGCCTTTTTGAAAGGATTTTGTATATATTGAAAAACTTAACTGTTTTTCTTTAGTTCTTATTTTTCTCCTTTGCACTCTGCAAAGAGAATTATTTTGGAACTCAACTTTGTTTTTTCAGATTAATACAGCAGCAGGTTTACAGGTCATTTAGTGTGTTTTGCAGAAGGACTCCTTTCATTACCATCTTTTTAGAATTTGCCTTCAAGTTTTCAAGCATCATTGTCATGTAGGATTGATCGAAGTGTTTATTGTGTTTGCAGTTTTTGAAACCTTTAAATATTTCTATCTCCTTAATGAATTTTTGTATGCATCCAAGTTTAAATCCACTGGTTAAACATTGTGCTAATCAATAATTGAAACAGTCTAGTTGTGGGAATCATATTTCCCTTCTATGATTGCTTCTTTTAAAAGCCTATGTTTAAAACATTCAAGTGTTTTGAGCTTTTAGATCATGTTGTGCGAATCAAAATAGTTAGTAATCATTGTGTAAGTTAAATCTGCATTTAGAATTCTTCGGTGCATCACCATAGTTAAAATTCATCGTTCAATTTTTTAGTTTTAGTCTTTATGCTTTTCCCAACCAAGTTACCCAATTATTAATCAGAAAAATTCATAGGAACCAGCCTAGAATCTGGAGGTCTAATTCCTTATAGGATACCCACAGACTGGAATCAGTTCCAATGTATCAACATATTGCTAAATTTCAATATTCAAGCATATGGGTGCAATCTGTTTGACAACAGTTTTTGGCCCACCCGGTGGGACCCTGAAGATTACTTCAGAGAAAGAATTCAAGAATTTCAAGCTATTGCTCTGGTATACACAACAACATTTTGCCTTTTAGAGGTTATAATACCTGGCAACTTTGAGTACAATCAACTGGTTTCAACAGATGAAGTGCTGGTATGTTTATTTACAAAGGAAAGTTGATTGAAATGCTTTAACATGTCAAGTTTTTATGAAAAGAGCATGTTTTCACCTCCATTTCACGAAGATCCTGCCTACCCACATCCTTGTCAGCCATATCAAGCCAGCTATGTTGCTGATTTTATTCCTAACAATCATGCAACAACAAATAACCAGCATGCTCAGTATGGTTGCCACCCACCCACCCTTGCTGAACATCCACATCAACATTAGTTTTCCTCTTGATCAACCTCAAAATATTGAAATCAAAAGCATTAGTGATATAGCGTTAGATTATTAGAGGCAAATAGATGAGGTCAAAAGACAGTAGGAGCTTGATTTGGGACAATAGGAGGTGGATTATCAGGCCTACCTTCATGAGCAGGAGCTGGAAGCACAAAGATTATAGTTTGAAGAGAAGCTTAAAAGGGAGAAAGTTGCAAAGAACCAACTGATCAATATTTTACTTACTCAGACACAAAGGCATGAAGATGAAGTAACTCCTTTTATTCCAGATCAATCTTTTCACAGTGAGCAAGAGGTGGAAATATAGAAAAGATATGAGGAAGAATGTCTTGCTAGGAAAATTGGCGAAAAAGAAGAACAAAAAAAATAGCTGCAAAAAAGGCTATTTGAGGAGAATCTTGCTCAACAGCTTGCAACAAAAGATACAAAGATAAGGCTAAAACTTGCCAAGCAGGAGGTTTTCAAGGTTTCTACATAGCCCCCAGGTAATTCTTCACGGTTTGACATTCCAAGTTTTAGACGTAATAATCCTGCTAGTGTTAAAGATTAGCCCATTAATCCTCAGTTTTAGTCATATCAAGACCCTGAAATGAGTCATCAAAGTACTGAAAAGTTATGGCAACCTTCTTGGACCAAGCATCCAAACTTCAAAATGCAAAATCTAGTTCAAGAGGCTCCTTGTATGACAACAATCCAGAAGCAGGTTGAGGAGCTCAAAAAAGGTACCAAAAGTAATGATTTCATGTTCTTATTCGATGAATTACCTTCCTTTATTGAGCAGGATACAAAGGAAAAGATCAAACAATCTGATGAATTGTTGATTGAAGACCATCAATGTCATAATCCAACATTGGAGTAGCTGAAGGATGAGAAGGAACATCAGGAAAGGGCAGTTCATGAGGTAAATTGTACTCCTCTTTTATCAAAAGACCAGTAAGAAGATAATATACAAGAGCAAGTTGAACATGTTTATATAGCTGATGAATTACCTGAGTTTATTAATGATAATGAAGACAACACATGCTTACTAGCATCAACACCTACCTTTGAGTAGCAGGGTGATGAGATTCATCTGAATCCAATGCAAGATCATGAATTAGACGAGAACATTTTCTCAAATATCATAGAGGATTTTTGCTCTAATATCAATGCTAGTTTGATAACATGTGAACCAGCAACATGTAATCAACCTATACAGGTCAAAGAGGCTATTGAAAAGGAGGAGAATGCTTTTCAACCTATAAAAAATATAATATGGACTTATTTGATGAACTTCCCCACTTCGTAGAGGAGGAATTATTTTTTGTCGTGGGCAAGGAACATAGGGAACAACAGTTTGAGGACTTGTTTCTAGTAATCCAACAGGGATATCAACTCCTTGGTGGAGAAGGTCCAACCATTGAACACATTAATGGTTTCTTTTTAGAAACTGTTGCAAATAATGCAACCATGCAGGATTCCCTCTTCATTGAAAATTTAAAAAAAGATCAACAACCTGTATTTTATCTTATATCAGCACCTTTTCAAGGAAAATCTTGAAAAGTAGAGCTTCAGCAGGAGGCAGAAAGTTACCGACTTGGTGTCAACACAAGGGGATGTCCTATCAAACACCTGGCATGGTTGGCTGGCAATCAAGAGGAGCTACTAGTTGAAGTATCTGCTTGGGAGCACAAGTTTGAGCATCAACAAACATTAATAAAGGTTGCTCAAACTATTCAAAATAGTTGCGTGCATATTTTGCCTGATGCATAAAGGGAGGTGGTTGTCATGTTTGCACAAGTGTTTCTTTTGAGCATACAGTTTTTATCTTTCTTTCAGCGCTGTTGGACAATTTGCAAACAAGTGGCACAACCTAAGTTGATAAGAAAAGGGAGTTTTTTCAATCAACCAGTGAATGGTTATGTTTAAACACTATCGCTATTGGATAGTGTAGGGTAGGATAGATGTTTCAGTATGTTTTCAATAAGTGCTCATTGCACATTAGTTTCATTCAGTTTCGCCTCGCTTTCAATAAAGTGCAGTCACTGCATTGGGGTTTCAGATTTTGTCATAAACAAAATTGCAGTAGTTTCTTTCGGTTTGTTGTGTGATGCTGAGTTACAAAAGTTTTCAAAGGTTAAGAACATGAGTAGACTCCATGCCCAATGGATAAGCTACATAACTAGTCTATGGTGTTTAGCAGGCAAACACTTCGCAGAGGTCGCCAATTTGTTACCTATTTTTCGCCACCAGCTCAAACAGGTAGAGCTGAATTGCAAATTCAGGCTAAAAGGTACACACGATGTTTAAATTTTCTGCTGAATACTCATTATTGTGCAATTTTTCATTACATGTGAATTTCGGTGATATTATGCAAAAAAAAAAAAAATTCAAAATGATATCATGAGATTGCATAATTTTTGCTGCTTTATTCATAATGTGCAAACCAAGTCCCACACAAGCCGTGGGAGTAGCAGAATTTGATTAACATAATCAAACGATAGGTACAAATACAATTTGTATGCTATACAACTATTGAAAAAATAAACATAGAAGGGAGAGTGGTTCATCATTTCCTGTAATGATGGAACTCGCGATGCTTGATGTCTTTTATTGGTGTTGTTGAAGCTTTCCAGGTTCCTCGACTTCGATCTCTTTAAGTTTTCCTGCAGCATGAACGAAAATGTTGTTAGAGATTAACTCTATGCAATGATGAATCAAAATCAGTCCTATGCTTACATTGCCAGCAGAAATATAATTTACATCTATTCGGGAATCCATCAGATGATTACAAAAATTCAAAGAGCATAAGGAGAGAAGAGAAGACTTTCAACTTCTTTTATTTTGCTAACATTATTGTTCACTGTGCAGGAACAAGTTCATTACATTCGTAATCATTTTATCGGATATGTGGAGTAAAACGGGCTCCCACAAGGGTTGAGCCTGACATATCAAAAGGATATGGTCTCAAGTTACATACAAGAGTTCTTAAATATTGTTAGAACAATCATCAAAGGAGCTGCTGAAACTAAGTAGAAAATAGAAATATAATCATACAAGCAGCCTTGTCTCAAAGAGATTCAAAAAAAAAAAAAAGTGTTAGGAACTCATCGTTTTCATTGATTTTCATTTCAGCTCTAATTTACATTTTTTCACATTACATTTAAATGGAGTAAAGAGCCCCTTCACACTAAAGGGAGATAGAAACAAAAAGTCATACATCGGGCTATTTCATGGAGCTTTGAAGCTAGTTATTTAAGGAGCAATTAGTGAAGGCCCTTGCTCAACATTTACCAGTGCCATTGTTAAGATTTTTCTTGCTAGTAACATTCTTACTCCTCATATTTGAGAGAAGAATGTTCATCAGAATCAAAAAGTTGCAAAAGGAAAGTAATGAGCAATACAATTTCAGAGGTGATAAGCAAAAAATTGTAGGCCGTAGCCATGAGCAATGGATCAGCATCACATTTTAAAACAAGAGATATCAGATGCCAGGATAAACTAAATATAGTCCTAGTAATGCAAAAATAGTGAAGCTGTGAAGGAGCTCAGACTCTCATTAGACTGGAAGATAACAAGCTCAGTATGGTGACCAGTATGTGAAATCCAGTAGTCAGACTGCCAGCTTCAATTTTGCATGAGAACAGTCTCAAGGATTAAAAGACAACGAATGTCAAAAGTAGACAAGAACAAAAGGCTAGTCTATAAATGATTACTGTTGTCTACATTAAAATCTTCACCAGTCATACATCAAAGTCAAATGTTCATGAGGGTTACTGCATATATGTTTTTGACTCGAAAGGAAGTAATAATTTTTCAGGTTGATCAGCATTTGGTTTGAAACAAGGGATAGCAGATTTCAGTAATCAAGTAAATGCAGTCCAAGCAAAGTGTTTCATCATCAAAAGGAGGCAGTCAATATGGTTGTAAAAGGAAACATTCAAAGTAAGCATCAAGATGGTGACATCACTCGAGCAAATCAGAAGCAGCCATGTGCAATAACAGTAATCACGAAAATTCCAAAAGGGGAATGGTCCCATAACTGAAGAACAGTCAAGTCGTGTCATTAAGAATGTTTTGTGCAACAATATTTCAAAGACAATCTAATACAGAGAAGAAGCAAAATTTTTACCAGTATGACGACCAAACATTCATTAAACTACAAATGCATGGCTCGAGCTCATGTGTGGTGGCTCAATGAAAAAGTCAACAAAGAGATACAGAGAAACACAATGGAGTTGGAGGCTTACCAATTCACGCCTGTAGAAGTTTTCAAGAACAGTCACGACCATGGCTCATTGGAGCACCATAACATGAGCTCGAGCCCAGTATACTCATGGCGGCCAAGGTAGGAGAGGAGAAAAGCGCCCCAAAATATGCAAAACCTGCGACCAGCATGAAGGAATAACAAAGCACAGTGAGCAGGAAATACTAATGCATAAAATGGTGCCCTCACAACGACCAAGAAGAATAAAAGCACACCACAGAGAGAGTCGAATCATAGAGAAAACCATTTTTTATCAGAATGAATGGAGAAAATCATGATACAATAGTATGGTGAACTTACCACGAGTTGCAGAGAAGGGATAGAACTAGTATGGAAAAGAAATCTGAAGAAGTGCGAGCATTTCCAGCTCCAACCCTAGCTCATGGCGGCGCTTCCTCTCCAAGAAGAAAGATGAAAGTGCAAAATAGTAAATGAATAGGGTTAGACCATCATTGTCTACCCTAATTCGACATGGGGTATTTTTCCTTGTTCTTTAAGTTAATCATTTTTTTTATCAATTACCCCCATGGTCATGACTTGAAGGTCAAAAAACCTAATGATCTAGTCAGTAAAGTCAAGGGAGCCAACGATAAAATGGCCGATCAATGTATTTGAGACCGATATATGCTAAGTATAGAAGCTAATGTTTTTGTAAAAATCTCAATATGTTTTGCTTACATTGTAAAGTTAAAATAATTAAATGATAAATTAACTCATTTTTTTATTTTTAACTATTTTTAGAGCAAACATAGTATTGGGTTATTTTTTTGATCATGAAAGCATAGGTTTATTTTTATTTTTGCATAACTTATTGTAAGGTTAAAAGGATTAAATGATATTATAAATCATTTAATTATTTTAGCTATCTTAAAGTGGAAAAAAATAAAAATATTAGGCAAAGTGGAGTTTCATTTTGACTTGGGCGGATTGATACAAACGAGGTGGATTTTGCATGCTTGGGCCCACATTTTCGGGGATTTGCATTTCAGTTCGAGTCTTCCATGTTTCAGTTATGACTTGACAATGAGTTTGGACCATCATGCACTCATTTTCGCATGGGTTTGACTCCCTTTTTCAGAGATATTTGCTTCTGCTCGGATTTTTCCTTGGAGTTATCACCCTCTCTTGGAGTTTGATTTTCAGTTATGTTTCCATGCCTTTTTGAAAGGCTTTTGTATATATTGAAAAACTTAACTGTTTTTCTTTAAATGAAAACTAAATTTGGGATAGTGACATGCTTTAAATGCCAATTTTAGCTTTCTCCATCTCCTACTGTTTTGTATTTCCTCACCCGAATATTAATATTTTTTAAGTCAATATTAATGGATGACTACAAAAATTTCAAACTTTATTTGTTCTTTCTAATGGAAGACACGTAGTTTTTAATTTATTAGAGCTCCTCCCAACGAATGCCACTAACTTCACATTTATGCCATGTGGGAGAAAAACATCTATTGTGATTTTGGAAATCTTTTTTAAAATTTAAAAAGATATGGAGGATTTTATGTTTGGATCTTAGCAAAAATAAGTTTTTCTTAGCATGTTCTTTGAGCAAAAATAAGTTTTTTCTTAGCATGTTCTTTGAGCCTTCAATTTGATTTCAAAATTAAAATTTGATATTACCTAGTGTATATTTTCATATGGATAAGGAGTTTGAAATAAAGGTCATTCCCAATAGTTTTGGTTATTATTTATATTACAATTGAGGGTATGTATCATTTAATATTTGTTTTGATATTTTTTCATGCATGATATCTTAGATGATACTTTACATCCTATTAACAAGTCATTTTAAAGGTGGAAGGGTGAGATTTTTTTGGTCAATAGTTGATAGTTTTGATTTATTATTTTGTGAAGTTTTTATTAAGATTTTTCTTTCAAAGTAGGTCGTCTATATTTTGAATTGATGGGCCATTGGTGATATAGGAGGTACTCAGAGATTCCTTCTTTCAATTTTTTTTATGTTTGAGATATTTTTTTAGTCCAATTTATGATATTTTGTATAAACACACTTCATGTAAGTCATGTTAGTTTGGAGTTTTAGATATGTAGCATGTTTGTACAATTAAGTAGAGTGAATCATAGAAGTAATTAGTAGAACAAGGCTAGCATGAAAGAGAATTTTAAAATTAGTAAGTAGTTTGCTACTTTATCAAGCAGAGATCTTAGAAGATAGTGAGAAAAAATTAATATAAAGACCAAATATGGAGGAAGTCGTAGCCACATGTTTGGGTGTCTAGGAATACTCTTTTTAGTAAGAATGCAAATCTTATGAAGATCTAATAGTTCAATTTACATCTAGATTTGAAATGGTAGACAATAGTAAGACTCATTTCTATTGGGTTTTAAAAAAAGACATAGACAAATATGATTATTTCCTCAACAAAAATATACTTTACTAGACTCAAAGAGAAAAACCTCCAATATTAGATTAGAAAACTTGTGATACTCTAATGATGAAGAGTTTCATTTTATAGAAGAGGGGGAAATAGTATCTAGTTGGTAATACTAGGTGCTAAATAATTATTCAATATTAAATCATTTTAATTATTAAATCTTTTTATCTTTCCCTCTTCAGATATTATCAAATGGCTCACCAAGTTACATCAAATTTTTTTTTTTTTTTAAATGTATACATTGATATCAAAAACCCTCTTTTAAATATCTTTGAACTTTCACTTTTTCTAGTATAAAATATTTGAATACATTTAGGGCATATTATAACATTTAAATCCATTCAACAAGTTATCTAGTATTCATTTTCCTAGATGAATGTTTAAAAAGGAAAGTGTCAATCAATGAATGTTTAGAGTAGTGCTTATGGAATAAAACAACTAGTTTTAACTCTATTTAAGCATCTAGCAATTAAGTCAAAATACTTATATTAATAACAATACTTTTTATATTTTTGTAATGAATATATCTTCAAAGAAATGTTGATATGTATTAGCATTAATGGTTTAAAGTGGTTGATTGCAGTTATATTTGCAGTTATTTTTTATTATAACTAATATTTATACCATGTTTTCTTTTATATATAATTGTTATGTAAATTACTCCATATTTGAAATTGATGGATTAATTTTTATGGAAGAAAATTGTTTACTATAATTGTATTTACACTAACTATAATTTTATAGCTTCTTGTATCACACACCTACTATATTCATTTTTGTAAGTAGTTTAAATTAAGTTGAAAATTACTCATATTGACTGGATTTCTCTTAAGTAGGGGAGAGGGAAGGGAAAATTATGCTCCACTTGTTAGCAAGTGCTAGTGTGAAATTTTCTCACTAGATGTACTCAAACCCATTTCTAGCACTTCTATATTTCCTTATAAATTGTAATTATATCTCTAATGAGGGTCATGTGTTAGTCAAAATCTTTATTTATATTTGGTCTATAGTAGATTGCATGATTTAAAAATCACTCCTTTGAAACAACTCATAATATAAATTCAATACATTTAATTTTTTTCTCTATTAATAATATATAAATTTAACAAATAAATTTTTTTGTTGATTTTGTTGATACATCTTAGGTTGTGATTAAATTAGTTTCAAATTTCAATGTAGTTAGAGGTAGAATGGACACACAATGTATAGAAATTAAAGATCCTTTTTAACTTTAATTTGTGTTTTTAATAATGTTTTGATTATATGGGAAAAATAGGTTTTGAAGGGACTCGAAACCCTTTACAACTTTAGATACAAAAAGCTGCTCATAAGATAAAACACTAAACTATCAACAACAACCCGAAACCCTTAACAACAAAAGTTATAAAATGTTGCTCAAAAGATATAACACTAAACTATCAGCAACAACCATCAAAAAAAATAAAAATAGCAAAATAACAAGAAAGAAACTGAAACTCAGCAATAGAGAAACAAACAAAAAACAAACAACTGGACACTACTTCATACTTCTTAAGTTGTAGGCCACCTTGTTAATAATGTTGATATATTAATTTATGTTCATACTTTAATTTAAAAAGATAAAAAATACTATTTATCTCAAATATTATTGTAGAAAAAAATGAGTTCTTATTTATCCTTTCACTGGTCCAAATAAAATATTGTTATTATTTTATAAGGTATAATAAAACTCACAAGTTATTTTTTTTTCATTTCATAGTTATTATTCCTTGTAGGACAAACAATATTTGCTAGTCCTTTTACTTAATTATTTTTAAATATACTTTCAAACATGTTGCAATCAAAATAACTAGTCTCTATGTGACATGTTTTTATTTAGCCTTTTCCCTTACCTTTCTTTCCTTTTTAAATCTTTTAACTATTTTTTAAAAGATTTATTTTTCAAAATTGAAGGAATATAAATCATTCACCCTAAGCCAATAAATTTAAGTTTAATTTATATTAAATTAAAATTTAGAAAATAAGGATTTGAGATGAAAATAAATATGTTGAAATCTAAATAATTGAATTTAATAAAATAAAATTATTTAGAATGAATAAAAAGTTTTTTATTAACTTTGATTTCTTTGAGTAATTGAGACAATGCAATAAAAGACTAGACAATATTATACCTACAACCTAATCCTAATCCACTAGTGACCTAGTCTAATTAGTGCAACCTTGGGCCTTCCTCCTTTTATTTTTCTATTATAATGGAAGAGTGCAATATTTATTTATTTTTCTTAATTTTCTCCTTTTCCGACATTTCACTTGATTTTTTGGTTTGTTTATTTTCAACAATTGAAGGAAAATAAATTTAGGACTATTTTTAACTTAACTAATTTTGAAAATAAGGAGTTGAGATAGAAATAAATATTGATATTTGAGTACTTAAGAATAAGAAAATGATACACCTAAGAGAGATTAAGAGGCTTACTTAAAACTCAATATGATGTCAAATACTTTTTTAATTGATTGGGATGTGCTAAAAGATTATAAACTGGTGTATACTAGGAAAAAGATCAAGAGACTAGGAAAAATATATTATATCATCTGAGACATAACTACACCTACATACTAAAACTATGTTGCCCATACAACCTAGTCTAAACTAGTGCAACACATATGTGATGATGCAAGAACTTGAAATATGCTCATTTCTTTTGTACATGTTTGTTTAGCAAAGGAATTGTGTTGAAAAACACTATCAATCTTGTTATAGGTAGATGAATGATTGTTGAATTCCTTGATAGTATTCAAGCTTTGTCGTCAATGTACAAAGATTAAAAAAAATCCAAAAAAGATGTAAAATGATGGTGCAATTGATATAATTGACACAAATTGAGCTTTTGGTCGTCGAGCTAGTAAGATAGAAATCACATTCCAAGAAAGTTATCATTAGGAGTGGGAAAATGAAAATTGAAATAGTTGAATTATCTTGTGCCATGACCCAATCCAAGGGTCATGTGTGTAGTCTAGTCTATAAATAGAAGTTATATAGGATTTGAGTAGTCCCAACTAAGATAATGGTTAAGTCTATTTTGGGTGTAGGTTCCTTATTAGGGTTATTTTGTGTTAAATGAGCCAAATTAAGTGTTGATACCATGCATTAACATCTATGCAAAGAGGTATAACTAAAGGGGTGATTGTGTAGAGCATATGCACTTCTATCTCTTAAGAAAATACATTATGATTGCTTTCTTACCAACTAAATTACAACTATAATGGGTTAAACATATAAATTTTATTGTATATAAATAAAAAATGTTTCTTTAACTCTATTGTACAAAAATAAAACACCCTCACATAAAAATATAAGCTCATAAAGTAAATCAAGTGATTCAATACAATAATTAGCCTAGATTTTGGAGTTAAGACTAAAAATACATAGTTAAGTGGATCTGAAAATAGAAATAAATGGTAATAATAAATGAACACCTTTGTATTGATGAAGAAGATGAATTTGTTTGTGAAAAATGATTGATACCATAATTCTCATTTTGGAATTGGTATGAGAAACTAAAATAAATGAGATTTGTGAAGATCGAAGTTGTATATGGCTTGGGGTCAAATTTTTACCTATAAAAGTGATCTATATATCTACATATTTGAGCCTCGAGGGGAGACTCAAATATGTAACATTTCTCATTTTTTTCTTGAGTCTCATGCCTTCTATTTGTCTTATTCCTTTTAACTCCATTTATAATGGGTTTTAGTCAACATTTGGGTCATCTATGAGTTAAAAAAGCCTAAGTGTTGCTCTATGTCATCCCCATGTGCTAAAAATTCTAAGAAATCTACAAAATTTTGAGTCTAGGGTGTTTTTTGATAAATTTATAGGTGTATTCAAAATTTCAAACATGTTAGTCCAAATATTCTACTCCACCCATCCCCACCTTTTCCCTCTATCCTTATTAGCCTATCCAACTCCCCCTTTCCAACGTACCTTCCCCCCAATCCTCAACTTCCCAATCATTTTCCATTAATTTGTTTGTCTTTCATACCAAAGTTTTGTACCATCTCTTATTCGGGTGCCTCATATGGACCTTCCTTGGTTCTCAAATCGTGACTCATTTTTTTCCTTAACTGTTTTAATGAAGTCAAAGTTGGAGGATTCCTTCTACTTAAATATCATTTTCATGTCATCCTCGACCCCTAAACTATATAAATTATTTTGTATATCAATTTAAATTTAGGCTTGTGCCCTTCCCTTCACTTTGGTACATGTTATAAGGTATGCCTAACTCCCAATCCCAAACGTTCTAAAGTTTATTACCTTATTAGGATTATTTTTTAAAACTTACCACATTCCACATACCTTAATGGTATGAGTTCCTTATCACCCTTAATCCTCATTACCTCAACCAAAAACATGAAGTATGAGTCATCCTTAACCCTCGAAGTCTAAAAATCCAACCTTTTTCACTATTTGACCTCACCTACCTCCCTATAGGCACACAAGACTATTTATGACTAGGGTTTATATCATAACTTTGTAGGTTAGGGTTTATCCTACCTATAACCCACTATTCATTAGAAGGGTGTAGATTTACATGCAACTTGTAATGGGAAAGGAAAAAATTCCTAGAAACACCACGACTAATTTGATGGAGCTTTGTAGCTATATATTAGATTGAATCATGCCATGAAATTATTTTAAATAAAAAGGGTGCAAATTCAAGGAGAATAAAAGGTAAAGAGTTGGCTCATATTATATTTAATATGGTGGTTATAATTTTTAGGCCTTATGCTTTCATGTCATCCCCTAGTAACACTTTCAATAGATTTCTCAAATGGACCATGCTTTAGCATGTCAGATCCAACTTGGTGTAATAAATGATCTTAACTTCACATCTTTTTGTTTTACTTTTGAGGAACTTGAACCTTGGTGAATGGTGAAATCAAGCAACACACCATTACTTAGTGGATGTTGATATATTAAATTAAAATTTAGAAAATAAGGATTTGAGATGAAAATAAATATGTTGAAATCTAAATAATTGAATTTAATAAAATAAAATTATTTAGAATGAATAAGAAGTTTATCTTGATTTTGGTATATTGTTAACTTTGATTTTTTTGAGTAATTGAGACAATGTAATAAAATACTAGACAATATTATACCTAAAAATTAATCCTAATCCACTAGTGACCTAGTCTGATTAGTGCAACCTTGGTCCTTCCTCCTTTTATTTTCTATTATAATGGATGAGTACAATATTTATTTATGATTGCTTAGTTTTCTCCTTTCCTACAGTTTTCCTCATTTTTTGGTTTGTTTATTCTCAAAAATTGAAGGAAAATAAATCTAGGACTATTTTTAATTAAACATTTTGAAAATAAGGAGTTGAGATAGAAATAAATATTGATATTTGAGTACCTAAGACTAAGAAAATGATATAACTAAGAGAGATTAAGAAGCTTAATTAAAAATCAACATGATGTCAAATACTTTTTAATTGATTGGGATGTGTTAGAAGATTATAAAGATGCATAATAAAAAAAGATAAAGATACTAGGAGAAATACATTATACATAACTACACCTACATACTAAGACTATGTTACCCACACAACCTAGTTTGAACTAGTGCAACACATATGTGATGATGCAAAAATTTGAAATATGCTCACTTCTTTTGTACATGCTTTTTTAGCAAGAAATTATGTTGAAAAACACAATCAATTTTGTTATAGGTAGATGAATGATTGTTGAATTCCTTGATAGTATTCAATCCTTGTTTTTGATAATATAAGCTGCATTTATAGGGTGTAGTACCCTTTACACAAAACCTAGTAACCAAAAACAGACAAAACACAGTCACAACAGAAAAAAATTAAAGCAAAAAACCCCAGAGAGCAAACAAGACCCACACCATCGCCTAGCTAAGTTATCCCATTCCTCCATGAGGAATTTATAAACATCACCACTGGCTTGACTAGTACTAGGATCAACCTTAGTCACATTCTTCTTTACTTCCTCCTTCAACATAACAGAGAGTGATTGTTGAGTGGTGGATAACTTTTATGGTGAAGCAGGTTAGCGTTTCCTCTCCAAGATACAAACATAGGCCTATATTATTTTGTAGTCTTCATCCATAGCAACATCTGGCAAATTGATCTCCTCTTCCAGAACTTGATGATTGGAGGAGTCTAGAGTGGAATCCTCTAAGATCATCTTGTTAAGTTCTGTAAAATGACTCGATCCCTTAGTATATTCCTTAGTTTCCTCCACAGTATCATGCTTTTTGTTCGCACTCTCATTGTCATGTTTTGAATTGCTAGAAATTTCATCAATATGGACACCAGGTTTTTGTTTTTCCAGCCAGTTAGAATGCCTAACGCTAGCAAGTTCCTCACTAGTATCCCTACTCGTTTCCATTAAATTTTCTTCCTCAGAATATTTCGTGTCATTGTCACCCTGCTCATTTTCAGTGGTGGGTTCTTCCACATAGAAAGTAATGCCCTTATTTTTTTCTCTCAGATTTGGCCTTATCAGCCAATTTTCCACCCGTCTTTGTAAGAGTGTTTTTTAATTCGCATAGCCTAGTAGTAACATTAGTTTGAGCTTTCCCAGGCTTCCCCTTTTTATTTTTTGCAAGTTGTTTGGGTTTAGTGTTTGTAGGGGGTTGGTTGGGAGGGAGGTAGAGTTTATTCTTTGAACCAACAATAACAGTAGGGGAGGGTTTCAAGGGAGTATATTCTGAGGGTTTGAGATCCTCAATCCTAGTGGTAGAAATAGGTTTGAGGGGGAATAAGGATAAATGAAACTAATATGTAGGAAAATAATGAGTCCCTAGTGAATGGGGAAGGGAGGTTTCCATATTTTTAGTACCAATATCCAAGGTCTCTTTAACATAGATTTCAAGAGATGATAATAGAAAGAAAGGAAGATAATGAGGAGCCGATGATGGAAATGATTAAGGAGACATATGATAAAAATAATAACATTTGAAATGACCTTCTAAATTAATGTATTTCATTAGAACAAGGCAAGCCTAGTCCCAAGGTGCAGGGAGCTTACTCTTGTCATAGCCAACATGAAGTTTTGAAGGATTCTCATTCTCCTTAAAGAACTATTGCATACTATCCATATCTTGCACCTTTGTGTTTGTTTTGAGTTTATGCCCGATGCAAGAAATCCCAATGGCTTGGGTTATCACATTTTCACTCACTTTGAACGAAATGCCACCAACGGTCATACTTCGATCAACCTAGTTGTTGGAAAACTGAGAAGAGAGTTTTTCACTATGACCTTTTAGGTATTTCATTAGAGGAGCCAAACCCCCTTCGACACATATGTGCCACAATAGAGTGTCACAGTGAAACCCCTTACAAGAGCCTAGCTCAATCTTGACTCTATCACCACCCATCTTCAATCAAAAGAAGAATGAATGCTAGAGAGAGCGTGATAATGGTGTAGAGTATTCAATAATTGTTGTTAATGTACAAAGATAAAAAAATCCAAAAAAGGTGTAAAATGATGGTGTGATTGATATAATTGAATAAAATTGAGCCTTTTTCCTTTGGGCTAATGAGATAGAAATCACATTCCAAGAAATTTAACCTTAGGAGTGAGAAAATTAAATTTGAAATAGTTGAATTATCCTGTGGCATGACCCAATCCAAGGGTCATGTGTGTATCCTAGTCTAAGAAGAGAAGTTATATAGGATTCATGTAGTCCCAACTAAGGTAATGGTTAAGTCTATTTTGGGTGATCGCTTCCTTATTAGGGATAGCTTGTGTATCAAATGAGCCAAATTAAGTGTTGATACCATGTATTAACATCTATGCAAAGAGGTATAATTAAAGGGATAATGGTGTAGAGTATATGCACTTCTATCTCTTAAGAAAATACATTTTTATTACTTTATTACCAACTAACTTGCAACTATAATGGGTTAAACATATTAATTTTATTGTATATATAAATAAAAAACATTTCTTTAACTCTTTTTTAAGAAAATAAAAAATTCTCACATAAAATATAAGATTATAAATTAAATCAAGTGATTCAATAAAATAATTAGTATAAATTTTGGAGTTGAGACAAAAAATACATAGTTGAGTGGATCAAAAAATAGAAATAAATGGTAATAATAAATGAACACCTTTGTTTTGATGAAGAGAAGATTATTTTTTTATGAAAAATGATTGATACTGTAGTGTTCTTTAATCAGCTTGATAACTAGGAATATAAATTCCCCAACTTAGGGATTGGACATCACAACAAGCAGCTATAATCTGTTAAAGAACCTCATTTTCTTATCAACCCGAGGATGTAGACTTGAAATGGGACAACGAAATATATGCACTAACCACCCCTTCCAGACATGCATGATCTCTAAAATGCTAGAAATCTAAATTCTGGAATTACTTTACTGAATAACTTGCTGGAACAAAAACTGAAAGGTAAAACTACTCTATTTCTAGTGGCTGTAGGAACAGTCAACAGTGATGTATTTCTGTTGCTGCAGGAACAGACACATTTAACTTTTGCAAAGGAAAGTACAACTATCCTAACCTACAAAATGAAAGTATAGGCAATTTCCTAAGTGGGGCCCCTTAGGTCATGCCAAAGTAATCAATAGATTAGGTGAAAAGCTCCATAAACTTTATTGACTTAAAGTGAACAAGTACATAGCACAATCCTTCTTAACTGTATTTTTGATACGGAAAAAACGTATTACAAATGACAAGATCTTCTAGCTCAATCTTTGAAGAAGTATGGGCTATTTATTGAAAACTAATCCTAACTACTAACTAACCTTCCCTTATAAATCGGGAGGTATTTATTACATACAACTAACTTGATTAAAGAGGTGAATGATAATGCAAGGACCAAGTCAAATTTGTTTGAAAGACTTAAAGCACCATCATCCTGGATTTGAGCAATAGCAAGACGCCTGGCCTAGATTCCTGGAACATTCTTCTTGCTTGGCGGATAAGTTTGAAACTGTCTCCCCATCTTTAGCTGTTGAACCAGTCTTTGTAGATTTGGCCTTCTACTCTTCAAGTGGATTTTAAATTCCTTCCTCAAATCGTGACACCTGCAAAATAACTCGCCACCTTTCCTGAAGAAGAAGGTTAGCTCAACACATTCATTTTTAAGACAGTCTGTTACTTCATTCATTCATTCATTCATTAAGTATTAAACTAAGGCAAACATCATTTCAGATATGGCTATAGGAAGTTTGGTAGTGGAGGCTGCAGGAAGGTTTTATGATCACAAAAAGCCATAAAGTATTTATCAGACTAATAAAACATTAAAGATAATAATCATGGGACTTTTCATCATAATATATTCATCATATTAAGTCATAAAAAGGTCTATGTTCTATCCCATAATCAGACTGAATGTTTGTTTTTAGCATAATAAAAATGGAAAAGTATTTATAAAAATATGATCAAAATGCGCCAAAGTATTGGATCATCACTCCCCTCAACCAACTACTTGCTAGACCCTTCAACAAGTCTAGCATTCTTCCTTTCAGCAAACTCTCTCAGATTTGCATTCAGCTGTTGTCCACATTCACTAGTCTGGAAACTCCAGAATTGAGCCCTCATTGCCTCCAGTCTTTGCCATCGGTTATCCTTTGAACTCCTGTTGTAAGTACTATTGTTGCCTTGTATAGCCAATAATGGCCATAGGAGAATAGGCAGTTGTATAACCAAGGGCAACCAATCCTCCTTCCTTGTTTTGGCATTTCTCATGTACCTCTCTGCTCTTCAGGTTGCAACATACAAAGTATTGGGGGAATGTGGCTCTGCTTTCTTTAACTGAAATGAAAGGTGCTCCCATCTCTTCTGAATATGCAGAGTTGCAGCATTAAAATCACTATTTATGATCTGAGAATATTGAGAAAATACCTCTTGCCTTAAAGGCTCAATCAATGGTCTAGCTCCTCATCTCGCCACAATTTTTTCTAGTCAAAATAAATACCCATGCCATTTCGAGATTCATTTCTCGCATATAATGGCATATTCCTTTCATCATGCATATGACTGTTAAATTGTTCCCCTCTGCTGATTTCATTGGTGATCCAAGAAATCAAGGCACTGATATGAATATCACCTACATAACACAAAGGATCCCATTCCTTGTCCTGGGATACAGCCAAATTGTGCAGGTAAAACTCACATAGGAGGTTCCTAATGTGCAAAGGTGAATCCTTGTATGCTTCAAAAAAATCCTCAGGGGTTTCCAAAGAAGGGTTCTTCCCTTTCCAGACTCTAATCAACTGGAAGTTCAAATATAGTTCTTTGAGGTACATGGCGTAAACTGGTGAAGGCGCTCGACATTGTAGTAGCTGTGGAACAAGTTTTACTACCTGATTGAGAGTATCAGTTAGATTGGCAATTTCCAGATTCTTATTCTGGATTACTCTTTACAGTCTCTCAACTTCAAGTGCATAAGCAGTCTGTTGTTGCTGAAGTTCCTGAAAGCATGTCATTCTTATGGCAAAGTTTGTAACATGGAATGGTGGTCTATGTTTATAGCATATTGCAGGTGTTTTCTGCACTTCTTCAAGTTCATCCATCTTCCCCTGTTCTTCTTCCATTACCTCAGTCATGCCAATGTTTTCATGTTCTGCATCTACTGGAAACACAACTGGATCTTCTTCCTTTTTATCACATTCCATACCTTCCTGTAGTTGTTCTTCAATGGCGGCTAACTCACTCAAACCAGCCCCTTCAGGTGTACTCATAATTTCTTCAATAACAGGTTCTTCTTTCCCTAGTTCAGGACTGGAAGGATTCGAAGGTGGTGCGATAGGAGTAGTATTAGGCGATTGGTGGGCTGCCTGATTTTGGAGCCTTGAGCTCCTTCTTATGGAGGTAGGAACTGACTTATGCTTTTTGGAAGATTTTGTTACAGGAACAGAGAAGTTCTCCTTCTGCTTCCTTTTCACAGGTTTAGGGGTTACTACAACAGGTGACTTTCCTTTACTATTTTTGGAAGAAGGCTCAAGGGTTTTAATAGGGCCTTGGGCCAGCTATGTGGAAGTTCTTTCAGAAATAGGAACATCATCATGTGAATCAGATGATGTCTCAGGGGAGGACATAGCAACAGAGGTCTACCCTTTTGATCAGGAAGTTCGCCGCTTAAAGGTAAGGTGTTCACCCCTAGGTCCTACATTTTGAATTTCAGGGTTGAATTGGATAGTGAACTCCTCCCATGTCATCCTTGATGTATCTTGAACAAACTTCTCAACAAGCAATTTTATGAGGCAATGGTGGGATACATAATTAACCCTACCTTTCCTATATTCAGCGGCACTATTGGATAACAAGTTATAAAGGAAGTCAGGTACATTCATCAATAAGCTATGATGTAAATGAGACAAAAGCTTAAAATGATGAGAATGTAAGACTAAGAATCTACCTTCATAGGTTATGTATTTCATTATATACCCTGCTCGTGGCACCCATTTCTGAGGTAGACTCATGCTCTATGCACCTTGCTTGTCTACCCGTAGAGGAGGATCATCTGGCCGAGTGAATTCAACCCTAGCGCTCCTTGCATCTCTTCCCCTGGGATAGGGTTCTCCAACTTGGGGTAACCCTGTTATTTCAGCAATCCTGTTAATTGATGCATTGATTGTTATGCTCCTAACTGTTGCTTCACCATTTTGAAATGTCCTCGTGAATTCCTCCGCAATATCCATGTTGAAAGTCCCGAGCTTCACAAAGTAATTTAGCCACCCATATTGTCTGAACAATGGTACATGCAGCACATCCTGCAACAGGATGTTGTAGTCTGTAGGCTTATGCCGAATCAGTTGACCTCCCATTTCTCTGGTTTACTGTAATCAAATGCGTTGAAGTATTGCTCTCCTGGCCTTTATAACAAAACTTCCTGCAATCCAACTAATGAATCCTCTGCAATTCTTCAGCGCTCTGCCCCTCCCCTCAACCAAGACTTTTGAACCTCTCTTCAAAAGTTACAGAAAACATAGGGAAAATAATGTGATCATGCAATTTTGTGGAAGGAGAGAGTAATCATGAATTGGCGGAATACACTTAGGGTCATTATTGGAGGAAGTAAAGGCTGTATGATTATTAATTATAGGTTCTAATATTCATGTGGATTTAGCTGAAGGAAAAGGCAATCATATAGGAAAGTTATTTGCGCTAATTAATACTAAATTAAATGCAATAAATAAAGAAACTAAAGCGATCTTAAAGTGAAGTGGAGCGTACCTGGAGAGAATCGCCGCAATTATTTGATGTGACATCCGGCTTCATTGCAATTCGTGACACGGAGAAACGTGGATGATATGGAATGGTAGGCGGATGATTGTGGAAGAGAGAGAATGAGTACGAATTGTGGATGAAATGAATGAATGGAATGGGGATCTTAATAGATAACCCCTTTATTATGGTTTAGTATGCACTTTATGCATGGCCTGGAAATTTGAGCCTAGGCTCAATTCTTGTGGCTGCAAGATCATTGCTGTCCTGGTCAATTTCGAACTGTTTCAGAAATGTTTCCTTTCCAATGGGTTTAGAATAGAGCTTTAGGCGATGCCCATTGACTAATAGCTTGAACCGAACCTCATGAATGGTCCTTAATTGAATGACTCCATTTGTGAATACTTCCTCTATCTCATATGGACCCAACCATCTGGTTTGCAGCTTTCCTGGACTGTCTTTATACCGTGAATCATAAAGCAAAGCCCAATCTCCTGCTTTGAATTTCTTTTCCTTAATGTATTTATCATGCAACCTTATTCTCTGGTTTTGTATCATCTCAGTGTGCTGCAGGGCATTCTTGCGGAGCTCATCCAAAGCATCGAGCTGCATGACTTTGTCCTTTTGTGCCTCTGTCAAATCCATGTCCATCTCTAATATTGTTCTTAGTGTCTTGTGTTCGAATTCTATTGGCATCACAACTGTTTTACAATACACCATTTCAAAGGGTGTATATCCTGTAGCAGTCTTCCAAGTAGTTCGATAGGCCCATAGAGCTTCTGGTAACCTTGCGGCCCAGTCCTTCTTATGCAAAGCTACAGTTTTAGTCAAAATGGCCTCTATGTCCTTGTTGGTGACCTCAACCTGGCCATTAGCCTGAGGATGATAAGGGGTTGATTTTCTATCCCTTATATTATATTCATTAACTAAGGCTATAATCAAGGTAGAGGTAAACTGTGTTCCCTGATCTGTTACTATTTCCCTAGGGACACCAAATCTAGTGAAAATTTCCTCATAAAGGAATTATGCTACTTTATTATCCCTAGCATGTTTCATAGGTTTAGCGTCTACCCATTTTGTCACATAATCAGTGCATACAAGGATATAGGACTTACCATTGGAAGATGGATCAATTGGTCCTACAAAATCTAGTCCCCATTTGTCGAAGGGTGTAACAACAATTTGTGGAAATAGAGGCATCTCATCAGATCTAGTTGGTATTCCCATCCTTTGACATTTATCACACCTCTTGGTATATTTGGCTGCATCTCTATGCAGAGTTGGCCAATAGTAGCTAGTGTTTAAAATTTCCATTGTTGTTCTTTTGGTAGCAAAATGTCCACCACATTGCTCATCATGCCTTGCATGTAACATATCATAAGTGTCTTCCTCCTGCACACATCTCCTCATAACTTCATCCGGCCCTATATAAAACATGCAATTTGCAATCCATGAAAAGTTAAAACTTTTCTCTACCAATAATCTCTTTTTCTTAGGGGAGAATTGAGGAGGAGTCCTTCCTGTAGCCAGATAATTTGCTATATCGGCATACCATGGGTGAATAACCTTGATTGCAAATAGGTGCTCATTAGGAAAGGAATCTTCAACAACTGCAGAGTCATCTTGCCTTTGAATTCTAGAAAGGAAATTAGCAACCACATTAGCTTTACCTGGCTTGTCCACAATTGTAATATCAAATTCCTGCATCAACAACAACCACCTTGCCAGTCTTCCGGCCATTGAGCTATTGTTCATAAGATATCTGATTGCTGCATGATCAGTGTGGACAAATATTTGATAACCTGTGATGTAATGCCTGAATTTATTGAGGGCATAGATGATTGCCAACATTTCTTTTTTTGTAACAGTGTAGTTTAATTCAGCCCCTTGCAGATTTTTGCTTATGTAATACAGTGCATGCTCAGTTGAACCACCTTTTTGACCTAAGACAGTGCCGACAACATAATCAGATGCATCAGTATGAATATGGAATGGAAGTGACCAATCAGGTCCTTTTAAAATGGGTGCTTGTGTAAGGGCGACTTTTAAATCAAGGAATGTTTTTTCACATTCTTCTGTCGATGCAAAATCTGCATCTTTCTTCAACAAACTATAGAGAGGGGCAGCTATTTGACTAAAATCCTTGATGAATCTTCTGTAGTATCCAGCATGGCCTAGAAAGCTTCTCAGTTCCTTTTTTTGGTGGGAAAGGGTAAATTAGAGATGACCTCGATCTTAGAAGGATCAACCTGTATTCCTGCAGCAGAAATATAGTGACCAAGCACTATTCCCTCCTGCATCATCATGAAACACTTCTGACTATTTAGTGACAGGTTATGATCTTCACACCTCTGCAACACCTTCTTCAAGTTTGCTTGAGCCTCTTCAAATGTTGCACCATAAATAGTAAAGTCATCCATGTATATTTCCATGCAATCATATGAGATATCTGAGAAGATACTGATGATTATTCTCTGGAAAGTTGCAGGTGCATTGCAGAGATCGAAAGGAAAAATAGAATAGGAAAATGTCCCCCAAGGGCATGTAAAGGTAGTATTTTCTTGATCCTTAAGTGCAATCTTGATTTGATTGTACCCACTGAAGCCATCTAAGAATGAGAAATACTTTTTCCCATATAAATTGTCTAAAAGTTGATCAATAAAGGGAAGAGGAAAGTAATCTTTCTTTGTTGCCAAGTTGAGCTCTCTGTAGTCTACACATACCCTCCATTTTCCTCCTTTCTTAGGAACAATAACCAATGGGGAAACCCACTGACTATCTGAAATTGGGTAGATAAAGCCAACTATTAACATTTTTTGCAATTCCTCTTTAACAATTTCTCTCAAGGCTGGATTGATTCTTCTTTGAGGCTACCTGACAGGTCTGAACTCACTGTTAATGTATATGCGATGTGTACAGAGTTTGGGGTCTAAACCCTTCATGTCACCATATTCCCAAGCAAAAGCTGACTTATGACTGGTAAGCATTTTAAGCATAGATTCTTGTTGCTCACTGGTGAGGTTTTTATTGATGCTCAAGGTTTTTCTTGTTGCTACCTCAACTTGGGAGGTTAAATCAACCATAGATACTTCAGGTAGAAATGACATTTCTACCTCGTGGGGTAGCAAAGTGTGTAAGCAGTTAGTTGCTATAGGATAATGAGCTGATGTAGGTGGAGGAAGAATAGTCTGCAAAGAACATGGGTTTTTGTTACATTGAGGGTATTCGGTACCATAGTTATTCAGCAGGATATTGGACAGTATATCTTTCTCAGATTGTTGTTCAATGAAAGGTTCTCTGATAATCATCATTAATTTGGCCACGGATTTTACTTCCTCTTCTTCACCCAAATCAGGCCAAACAGCTTGTCCAGCCTCAAATTGAGGTTGGGATGGAGAATATAGGGTAAGCTTCTTTGTGGTATACCCATCAGATATTGTCATGTTACCAGTCCTACAACCTATATAAGCATCAGCAGTAGCTAACCATGGTCTTCCTAAAATCACAGGATAACCTCCTAATGATGCTTTTGGAGACAAAACCATGAAATCAGCAGGATATTCCCATGAATCTAAGGTGACAACTAAGTCCTCCACTATTCCATCAAGTTTGACAATTGAACTATCAACAAGTTGCAAGATTGTAGGTGTAGGTCTTAGGTCTGAAATACTTAGTTTCAGTACAAGGTCTTTTGTCATGACATTGATAGCAGCTCCAAGATCGACCAAAGCATTTTTAATTTGAACCCCATTAATATTAATTTCAACAACAGGGTTGCCAGGGTCTGAATATTTTGGGATGGTAAGCTTCCCTAGCATCAAATTAGAGAGTTGACCTAAGACATGAATAGTCTGAGGGTCTTTCTTCTTCCTATCTGGCTTCTTTAGACATGCTTCTTTAATGGCCTTGATGTAAATAGGTACCTCCTTAATTTCTTGAAACAAAGTAATTTTGACATATATGTGCTTTAGTTGGTCAAGAATATCAAAGGTAGGTTCCTCTTATTTGTTCACAAGTTCACCTTCCAACCTTTGTGGGAAAGGAGGTGGTGATGTATTAGGTACCTTAGGTAACGATGGAGTCTGAATTAGCTCATTGGATTGGGCTAGGCCATTGGCATTTTCTTCCTGCTCAATCTCCTCAGATGGTAATTCTGAGATTAGGGGAGGAGATGGTGTAGGCAACATAGTTCCTGAACATAAATTGATATTGTTCTGGTTGATAGCATAGGCAGGCTGATTATTAGGATCAACAAAATAAACTTGTTGTTGTTGCTGGCTATTTGGATTAGGTGCTACTTGAGCAAGTAATTGGGTTGGCTTTGGATTCAGACCTTGATTAGCAGCAGGAGGTGGTATAATGGACTGCTGTTGGGGTTGCTGCAAGAAACTACTGGGTGGATTTGACCATTGCTGGCCTCCTCTCCATTGGTTAGACTGTTGCCAATTTCCTTGTGAAGGCTGCCACTGATTTTGCTATGGTGGTTGTCAATTCACTTGTGGGGATTGCCAACGGCTTTGCTGGTTATTTGGCCAAGGGTTATTCCACTGAGGTTGGGAGTATGGCCCATAGTTTGGAGGGTACTGGTTTTGTCACTGACTATTATAGGAACCAAAATTTTGCAAGGGGTCCTGAGGCATACCTTGTCTTGGGGCCCATGGCCTGTGCTAAGCAACAAAGAACACTTCCTCCTCTCCTTCAATTGTTTTGAACTCAGTAGGGAGATGTTGCACCTCCAAATTGGCAATTGCTTTGCATCTACAATCCCTCTTTCTTAGTCTGCAATGAGGACAATATTCAACCAGCATCACATCAGCTTCTTCTTTCTTCCTCCTAGCCTGCATGGTGTACAACTAAGTAGCAACATCATTGATGATGTGTTGCTTGAAGTCGGACATAAAATTAGATAATTCTCCTTTTGATACACCGGTACCACTTCCTTTGGCAACAGAGGGTCGGAATCCCCTGCCTTTCTTCACATTTTCCCTAGAGTAATTAAGACATTGTCTTAATGTCATCCCAATTGCTTTGGGTAATATCTCCTCTAGCCATGAGGTCTAGTACTTCCATGCAAGTATCATTGACTCCCCTTAGAAAGAGAATTTTTTTAGACTCCTCATTTAGCTGGTGCTGAGTATTTTTCTGCACACTGAACAAAAACCTGGATACATAATCCTCCAAGTTTCATCCTCCTTTTGTGTCATCTTGAAAAGGTCATCTCCTCTCATATCACTGCCCCTACAATATTCTTTATACTTTCCTAAGAACAATTCCTTTAGTTCATTCCAAGTGGCTGTTGCATTACCCCCTAATCCCATGAACCATTTTAAGGCTGACTCCTTTAAAGTAGAAGGAAACAGTTTCATCTTATGGGCTTTAGTAGTATAATCATAACTCCTACATAGGATGTCAAAATCAAATAAGAAGGTATGAGGGTCCTCTGTAATCAGGCCATAGAACTTTGGAAGCAATGAAGCAGGAATGTTTTTGAGATTGTTGTTGTCATGCAACTCAAGGAGTGGAAATGGAAAAGTAGGCACTACCATCCTTGATGGTGGTCTTGGGTTAGCTCTTGGCTGGTAGACAACAAGGGCCAGTGGATTGTTATGGGAATGTTGGTTATTGAATGTATGCAGATTATTCAGCTGTGTTGTGTGTAAATCAAGATTCTCACATAAAATATAAGATTATAAATTAAATCAAGTGATTCAATAAAATAATTAGTATATATTTTGGAGTTGAGACAAAAAATACATAGTTGAGTGGATCAAAAAATAGAAATAAATGGTAATAATAAATGAACACCTTTGTTTTGATGAAGAGAAGATTATTTTTTTATGAAAAATGATTGATACTGTAGTGTTCTTTAATCAGCTTGATAACTAGGAATATAAATTCCCCAACTTAGGGATTGGACATCACAACAAGCAGCTATAATCTGTTAAAAAACCTCATTTACTTATCAACCCGAGGACATAGACTTGAAATGGGACAACAAAATATATGCACTAACCACCACTTCCAGACATGCATGATCTCTAAAATGTTAGAACTCTAAATTTTGGAATTACTTTACTGAATAACTTGCTGGAACAAAAACTGAAAGGTAAAACTACTCTGTTTCTAGTGGCTGTAGGAACAATCAATAGTGATGTATTTCTGTTGCTGCAGGAACAGACACATTTAACTTTTGCAAAAGAAAGTACAACTATCCTAACCTACAAAATGAAAGTACAGGCAATTTCCTAAGTGGGCCCCCTTAGGTCATGCCAAAGTAATCAACATATTAGGTGAAAAGCTCCATAAGCTTTATTGATTTAAAGTGAACAAGTACATAGCACGATCCTTCTTAATTGTATTTTTGATACGGAAAAAATGTATTACAAATGACAAGATCTTCTAGCTCATTCTTTGAAGAAGTATGGGCTATTTATTGAAAACTAATCCTAACTACTAACTAACCTTCCCTTATAAATCGGGAGGTATTTATAACATACAACTAACTTGATTAAAGAGGCGAACAATAATGAAAGAACCAAGTCAAATTGGTTTGAAAGACTTAAAGCGCCATCATCCTGGATTTGAGCAACAACAGGACGCCTGGCCTAGATTCCTGGAACATTCTTCTTGCTTGGCGGATAAGTTTGAAACTGTCTCCCCATCTTTACCTATTGAACCAGTCTTTGTAGATTTGGCCTTCTACTCTTCAAGTGGATTTTAAATTCCTTCCTCAAATCGCGACACCTGCAAAATAACTCGCCACCTTTCCTGGAGAAGAAGGTTAGCTCAACACATTCATCTTTAAGACAGTCTGTTACTCCATTCATTCATTCATTCATTAAGTATTAAACTAATGCAAACATCATTTCAGATATGGCTGCAGGAAGATTGGTAGTGGAGGCTGCAGGAAGGTTTTATGATCATAAAAAGCCATAAAGTATTTATCAGACTAATAAAATATTAAAGATAATAATCATGGGACTTTTCATCATAATATATTCATCATATTAAGTCATAAAAAGGTCTATGTTCTATCCCATAATCAGACTGAATGTTTGTTTTTAGCATAATAAAAATGGAAAAGTATTTATAAAAATATGATCAAAATGCGCCAAAGTATTGGCTCATCAGATACCTTAATTATAATTTTGGAATCGGTATGAGAAAACTAAAACCAATGAGATTTGTGAAGATCAGAGTTGTATATGGCTTGGGGTCAATTTTGTACCTATAAAGTGATCTCTATATGTACATTTTTGAATATCGAGGGGGGGCTTAAATAGGTAATGCCATTTTTTTCTTGAGTCCCATTCCTTCTATGTGTCTTATGCCTTTTAAGTCCACTATTTATAATGGTCTTGAAACAACCTCATTGGGTATTCTATGAGTTAAAAAATCCTAAGTGTTGCTCTATGTCATCCCCATGTGCTAAGAACTGTAAGAAATCTGAAAAAACTTGAGTCCGGGGTGTTTTTTGATAAATTTTATGTGTAGTCAAAATTTCAAACACTTCCATCCCAATATTCCACTCCACCCATCCCCACCATTTCCCTCTATCCTTATCAACATATCTAACTTCCCCTTCCCAACATACATTCCCCCCAATCCTCAACTTCCCAATAATTTTCCATTAAAATTTTTGTACGTATTTCATACCAAAGTTTTGTACCATCCCTTATTTGGGTGCCTCATATGGGCCTTCTTTGGTTCTTGACTCGTAACTTATTTTTTCCTTAACTATTTTAACAAAGTCAAAATTGGAGGATGCCTTTTACATAAGTATCATTTCCATGTCATCATCAACCCCTAAAATTTGTAAATTCCTAAATTGTATATCCTTTTAAAGTTAGACTTGTGCCCTTCCCGTCACTTTGGTACATGTTATAAGGTATGCCTAACTCCCAATCCCTAACATTCTAAAGTTTATTACCTTATTAGGATTATTTGTTCAAACTTACCCCATTCCACATACCTTAGTGGTATGAGTTCCTCACCCCTAATCCTCATTTCCTCAACCAAAAACATGAATTATGAGTAATCCTTAACCCTTGAAAGTATAAAACTCCCACCTTTTTCACTATTTAACCTCACCTACCTCCCTATAGGTACAAAAGACTATTTATGACTAGGGTTGATATTATAACCTTGTATATTATTGTTTCTCCTACCTATAAACCACTATTCATTAGAAGGGTATAGATTTACATGCAACTTGTAATGGTAAAGGAAAAATTCCTAAAAACACCATGCTTAATTTGATGGGGCTTTGTAGCTATAGATTAGATTGAATTATGCCATAAAATTATTTTAACTAAAAATGGTGCAAATTCAAGGAGAATAAAGCTAAATAGTTGGCTCATATTATATTTAATATGGTGGTTATGATTTTTAGGCCTTATGCTTTCTTGTCATCTCCTAGTAACACTTTAAATAAATTTCACAAATAGACCATGCTTTAGCATATCAAATCCAACTCGGTGTAAAAAATGAAAAATAGATTTTCTAGTTTGTTTTTGTAGTGTCATAAAATTGCACCTTGTGGAAATTTCACACTTGCGTTTTTAGCCTGATGCATTTATGGAACCTAGTTGCATTTATGACAAGAACCTTATGAGTTAGAATTTTGTGATTTCAACTACATAAGGGACAATGATGAAGCGTTAGCAGTCTACCACCTCATTTCTTGTAAAGTTGTGAGTTGTACACCTATGCAATGTGTGAACCTCCATGCGGTGAGCTAGCATCCCTAAACTTTTTGAGTTTAAATGAGAGAATCTCGTGACCTTTTCCCATGAAACATTTTGTCATGGCAGAATCATGAGTGTACCAACTCTTCCCACCCATGCAACTTCACAAAATCTTCCTTTCAACTTCATTCTCATTCATTCTTATCCTTTTTCTCTACAACTTGCTCTTTGACTTCATTCTCTTCTCCATCTCTTCTCTACAACAAAGCTTTGCCAGATTCACGTCTCTTCAATAGCCAAGGCTCTCTTGCAAAGAATTCAACACCTCGTCTATCAATCCAAGGGGGAACCATAGACTATTGGTGATACTCTCTTGTTGCATTATATTATCTTGTTTATTTACTAACATGTCTTATCTCGTCTATTTATTTTTTATACGTTTTCTCCATAGTGGGTTTTTCTTTTAACACACATCTTATCTATTTTATTACACCTCTTGTCTATTTTCTATCTATCTAGTTTTCCTTGGAGGTGGAAACACCAAAATGGTGCTTTGACTGAGGCAATCCCTGAAATAACCCAAAAAATTTCCATCATCCTCCTTGTGTGCAGGTTGTTCATGTGGAGCATTGTGGAAGGCTTCATAGTGTAGGACCTCTCATGAGTTGATATATAACCTTATTTATCATTTAGATCTATTTAGATTTTTGTTAACTTAATAGAATATTCAAATAGAAGATTATGTGAGTTTTTGTTATGGGTTTAACTCTCTGTCTGTACAAGACACTAGTGCAACCCTAAGACTACAGTGTGTTGCATTGTCATTTGAGTCCCACATGGATGTCCTTTGGTCGAGATCTATTTGACTTGTTCTAGAGACCTGTATAATGTGCTCTTTTGCTCCCCAAAGTCTTTCATCTGAAAGAATATTAGAGAACCTATTTTAAGTAAGATTTTGCAATCTCTTTCATTTTGTACATCCATCATGAGATTTTTTCATTGAGGTGATTGAGGGCTATTCACTCCCTTTAGACCGTATTTTTCTTGGGACATAGAAATAGCGAATCCCCTCCTTCACAATTTTGGTGAACCCAATGTGAACCAAATCATATCAAATATTTTTCTTCAAAATTTTAATACTTTTAATAATGCTTTTTCTAAGGAATATTTTGATATGTTAGATGATGCCCTAGATGATTTATTAGAGGCATCTTCTTCTATCTGTAGATCTTTTGATCAAAATTCTTCATCATGATTGTCTACTTTATCTTTGCAAGTCGAAGAGTTTGTGAATGTACAATTGTACTCTTTGTGGCTCCCCAAAGGCCTAAGAGACTCATCATTTACGTGACTCCATCTCCTAAAATAATTCATTCTATTTGTGGGGTCCCAGTCACTATTGACTCACTGGAACTTTACACTAGATTCTTGAAGGCTAAAAATCCCTCTTATAATGAGGTAGATCATACATACAACACTAGAAGGAATAAATAGAATTTGAATCAACCTAATTCTTTACCACCTTCTCAACCAAGTCTTCCTCCAATACATAAAACTGTAGCTAAATCACCTAGTGATTATGATCTTGTCGAGCAACTCCATGTTGCTCTTACCAAGATTTCACTATGGGGTTTTCTTCAGTCTACCCCGATTTATCAAGCTATGTTTCAAGAGTCTTTGCAAAATATCCTCTTTCCTTCTTCCATCAGGCTAATGAATTTTAATGTTTTGATGGCTCATATTTGTGTGAATTCGCTGAATATTACGTTCTATCCACAAGAAATCCTAGCTCTAGAAGTACAGAAGTAAGAGGACCCTATGATGATTATATTTAACACTAATAAAATTGGTATAAGACATGCTCTCTTTAACAATGGTTCGGCCCTCAACATGTGCAACATTGACCTATTACCTAAAATTAAGATTGATTCATCTTCTCTTGTTGCTTCTTCTTTGTATATCCATGGATTCGATAATGTTGGTTGACAAGCCCTAGGCAATATAATATTACCTTTGAGGTTGGGACCCGTTACCATACCCACTTTGGTTTATGTTATGTTAGGACCTTCACCTTACAATATTCTCTTGGGAAGACCTTGGATTCACACTTTGGGGGTTGTAGCTTCTAATTTTCATTGTTGTATAATTTTTTTTGCTAATAGCAAAGTAGTTACAATCAAGGTTGACCCTGATGCTATACACCTATGTGAAATGGAAGTTGTTGTTCAGGCCTCGATTGCTTATACTCTTAAGAATTTCATTCCTTCATTATCTTCTAATGCGCTAACATCTTCTTCGGTAATGCCTATTTTGAAGGATGATCTTGAGATGGATGTCCCTAAAGAAGATCTTCCCGAAGTGGAGAATCCTAAGTCTACCCCCTCTATTTCTTCTTCTGAATCAAATGCAAGTCTTGGTGATGATTGGGGGTCTTTGGAATTTTCTGAGATTTTCATCAGATAGTAAAAATTTGACCCTATCCACCTTGACATTGCAATAGTCTCATATACCTCTACCAAGAAATTTGGTTGTCCTCCTAGTAAGGAAAGCGATTATGCTCCTATTGAGGAGAATGATTGTAGCCCTACTGAGGAAGATAACCATGCTTCTGCTAAAGAGTTTAATGTTTGTACTCTCATCAATAAGGATGACTACAATCTAATAGAGGAGTATGGTCTCTGTTGTTGGAATGATGCTCTCTATGTAGATCCTCCTCCTTAGGATTTGCAAACACATTATAGCTTTGGCTTTAGAATTCTCTCTAAGTATGGTTATGGATATAAGGGTTTTGGGTGTAATAAACAAGGAATTCAAGTCCCTATATAATTTATACCTTGTAACCATAATTTAGGGCTTGGTTGCTCCCATGAACAGTTTAGGTAGAAACCATGGTGGAGTGTCAACATGATTTCTATCGATCCTCTCAATCTAGTTAATCCTGAACTAATTGAAAGCAAAGTGGACTCTAATGAAGTTCCTATGGATGCATTCTCCTTGGAGGAAGTGTTGGAATAATTCTTATGTGTCTACTCTCATATTCCTTCTTATCACCACAAACGCTGATTCTCGTATCACTTGAACAAATGAGCATACATCAAAGAACTTGTTATGTGTATTAATTAGGAGACCCCTCTATCTAATGTGGATGATGATGTTCCTATTTTGAATCTTGAATACTTGTAGTACTCTCCTCAAAGGAGATACTACCAATGTTTTCATGGATCCTAAGTCTTTAAAAAAGGTAATTAAGATTGGAAAGTGCCTTTCTTTAGAAGAATCTAAACAACATTCTAATCTAATACATTCTCATCTTGATATGTTCGCTTGGTCATATGAGGACATGATTGGTATTGATGAGTCTATAGTGGTTCACACTATCATTTTATGTCTTGATGCTAAGCATTTTAAATAAAATATCTTAAAGATGAATCCCAAGGTTGCCTTGTTATTCAAGACCGAGATAGAGAAGCTTTTAAAAGTTGGCTTTATCTGTCCTATTGACTATTCACCTTGGATATTGAATATTATTGTTGTCAGCAAGCCTGATAGTTGTATTTATATTTGTATTGATTTTTGTTATCTAAATAAGGCTTATCTTAAAGATGATTTTCATTGCCTAATATTGATACGATCATAGACTCGACCACAGGCCATGCCTTATTGTCTTTCATGTATGGATTCTCAGGCTATAATCAAATTTGTATTAACCTAAAAGACCAATATAAGACATCCTTCACTGCCCCTTGGGGTACATTTTATTATGTCATCATTTTTTGGGGGTTAAAGAAAGCAGGAGTGACTTACCAATGGGCGATGACCCTAATATTTCATGACTTCATTCACAAAATCCTAGTAGATTGTGTTGATGAAATCTTGGCTAAGCCCATGACTCATCAAGATCACATTGAAAATATTCATCTAATCTTTGAAAGGCTTCAAATCTACAAGATGAGACTGAATCCTCTTAAGTGCATCTTTGGCATTGATGCTGACAAGCTTTTGGGATTTATCATCTCTCGCTATGGAATTGAAGTTGATACAAACAAAATTGATGTGATTTTTAATTTGTCTCCTCCTAGAAACATCCCTTAGCAATGTAGTTTGCAAGGGAAGATTCAAGAAATTTGCATAATTGTATCTTATTTCGGATCATACCCCTCCCTTCACACATTTTTTGAAGAAATACATCTGCTTCCAATGGGATGTTGAGAGCAAAAAATATTTTGATTCAATCAAGAGTTATTTGGCCAATCCTCCTATCTTATTGCCGATTGTATATGATAGACCCTTTTTTCTTTATATTTCAGCATGACCTCATGCCTTTGCAGCTTTTTTAGCTCGACAAGATGATGCTAAAGAAAGAGTGGTTTACTACATTAGGCATATTCTAGTTGATTATGAAACTCATTATTTTTCCATGGAGAAAAAATGCCTTACTCTTGTTTTCACGACATATAAGTTACAAAATTATCTTCTTCATGTTGAAAACCCATGTCAATGTGAAAAGTGATCTTCTTAAACATCTATTTACCAGAACCGATCTCTCAAGAAGTTTGAAAAAATGGGTGTAGACACCTAAATTTGGACACTTGCATTTGTCCAAATTTATCCCTTTTCATCTAATATCCTCTTATTTGCATTAATTAAGTAATATCACTATTATTTAATTAATACCCTTAATTTTTCTAAATCCCTAAGGTATTTAATTAATAATTAAATACCTTACCCTTTATTCTCCTTTTCACCAAATGAATTAAATAAATATGAAGTTTATTTAATTCCTCATATGTCACATCATTTTCCTTAATCTTAATCCATCTTCTAATCTCATCATTAGATATGTGCACATGTCTAATCCTTGATTAAGACATGTCACCCGACTTTTGCAAGTTGGCTTCTTAACCTTCGTTAGTCACTAATCATCTTCTAATCACTAATCAGTTAAGCCTAATCATTACCTTGGTCAACACTCCCCATCTCCCAAGGAATTTTTAATTCCTTTTTATTCACCCAAGACTCTTCTCTTCCCCATGTGAATTTTTAATTCACATTTATCCTTCCAAGGTTTTCCTCTTTCCCATGCAAGTCTTCTAGAATATTTGACTTGTCACATCACTCACATGTGGCAAGTTCCCACCTTTTTGGGAACCTTGTCTTATCCACTAGATTCTTCCAATCATTGTGAATTTTAAATTCACTTTTATTCTTCCAAAGAATTTCCTCTTCCTCTTGTGATCATTAAGTGGTCACATCAAGGTACTTGCAAGTACCTCCATCACATGTCCTTCCTCTACATCATGTACCTTCCTTCCACCTCACTTACACATCATCATATCCTAGGCCATCTCACATTCCACATGTGAGGATGTGAGGGCTTGTGAGTCCTCAACTCACCATATCCCTTCATCTTGGCCTTGGTGGCTTAATCTCAACCATTGAATTTTCTAGAGAATTAAAATTCTTCTATAAATACCCCCCTCTTCTAATGCATTGGGGAACAATTAGCCATTTTGCACCCATATGCTATCAATTTTCCCACTCAATTTGTAAGCATCATCCTAGCCATTTAGCCATTAGCATTAGCATTGCATTTTTCCATT
Organism: Sequoiadendron giganteum; assembly: GCA_007115665.2. NCBI lineage: Eukaryota > Viridiplantae > Streptophyta > Pinopsida > Cupressales > Cupressaceae > Sequoiadendron > Sequoiadendron giganteum. The sequence goes on from CM021108.1 coordinate 529,373,625, forward strand.
GTAGCTTCATCAAAATATCACATTGTTCATCTTGCAGCTAGCCATCTAAAGAGCATACAAGCATACAACATCAAGGGCCAACCAAGGGATTTCAACAACAAAGAAGGTATAAGCATTTGTTATCTTTTTTCTATCTTATTTCTTTGTGTTATCATTCCTTAGGATAATCTTGATGTGTACCTTTGTGTTCTTCCCTTATTGAATAATAGTTGTTTTTCTTCTTTAAAATAGGATAAACATTAAGGCTTCACATTTCTAGAACACCCGGTGGGACCCACAAACGGGTCCCTTTATTTCACATTTATTGTTGTTGAGTTTGTTTGCAGGAACAGGTCATAGAGGGGCAAATTTACCCTACAAAAGTGCAGATGCACCCTCTTGGTTGTTGCAAAAGTGCAAATACGCCCTCCAATTTATTGCAGAGGGGCGGATACGCCCTAGTTTACATTTTGTTTTTAACAATTTATTGTAGAGGGGTGGATACACCCTAGTTTACATTTTATTTCTAATAGTTTATTGCAAAGGGGTGGATACGCCCTAGTTTACACTTTGTTTTAAATAGTTTACTACAGAGGGGTGGATACGCCCTGATTTACATTCTATTTTTTTCAATTTACTGTAGAGGGGCGGATACGCCCTAGTCTATATTTTGTTTCTAACATTTCTCTGTAGAGGGGCAGATATGCCCTAGTTTACATTTTATTTTCTCACAGTTGATTGCAGAGGGGCAGATATGCCCTAGTCTATATTTTGTTTCTAACATTTGTCTGCAGAGGGGCGGATACACCCTAGTTTACATTTTGTTTCTAACAGTTTAGTACAGAGGGGTAGATTTGCCCTGCAAAATTGCAGATACGCCCTCCTGATTGCTACAGAAGGGTAGATACGCCCTCCTGATTGATGCAGAAGTGCAGATACGCCCTCCAGTTTACTGCAGAGGGGTGAATATGCCCTAAACAAGATGTTTTGGAAGGTAAAAGTAGGCATTTTAGCTTCGTTTTTGTCTCAGTTTTTGTTGTTTTCAGGTTCTAACCCCCTAACCTTATTTTTTTGTGGGTATCGTTGGGTTTTTATTGCTAACATTTTGCAACATATTCTCGTAATTGATGAAGAAAGATGGTTAAAAAAACTAACACTTGCTTGCAAGGCCATCTATTTGTTCAAATTTTAAAAGTTTTCCTTGTTTTTATCTAGGCACATAGTTTAATTAGGGGAAAGTAAAATTTACTGCTTATTGTGTCTATTTTCGTGTCACCCAAGAGGTCATTAGTTTGTTTTTGCTTTCCCCTTGCACTTCGTGTGAGCCTGGGGAGTAGCTGGAAATGATTAGTGTCTTGTTTATAGAGGAACCTACTTAGGAATTTCATCACCCCAAGGGACGATCCCAACCATGCGAACCAACAGGGTATAGAAAGGGGGGAGAGCCAAATTTGTACCCCAATCCAGTCACGTCGTGTCTAGCGGAGCGTCGAAGCTAGGGTGATACCTAGATAGACATGAAGAGTTGGTCCAAGCCCTTCAGTATCTCATCGGGGTTCTTGACTCACGCTTGTGATGGGTTGGTGTTCACGGTCTGAGCCTCACCTACCGAGAGTATATCGAGGACTCCCTAGAAACCTTATGCATCCTAGATTAAGACCTTTGTTGGCCATACCCTTAACACTAATCATAGGATTGTGCTTGTTTGGAGTGTCTTCTTGTGAGAAACCAGTAAAAATTTTGACAAGTCAACCTCATTGTTGTCATTTTAAGTCCTTGCCATAGTCATTCCCATCCAAACCAAGTCCCTGTTTTCTACAGAAAGGCAAATATGCCCTTCGGTTTACTACAATGGGGTAGATTTTCCCTGTAGTTTACTACAGAGCGGCGGACCTTCCCCTTTGAACAATCAATTTCACCCCGTTTTAACCATTTTAAGCCTCTGTTCAATCGTTTAACTATTCCAAGCCTCTGTTTAAGCAATTCCAAGCCTCCATTTAGCCATTTCGAACCTCCGTTTAATCATTCTGAGCCTCTGTTTAACCATTCCAAGCCTCTGTTTAACCATTCCAAGCATCCGTTCACCCGTTCCGTTAATTAGTTTACCTATTTAAAACATCCAAACTTCTCTTTCCCACTTTGATTACTCATTTCATCATTTGGGGAACCCATTTCACTGTTCAAAAGACTTATTACATCTTCTAGTGAGCCCGCTTCACCATTTGTTAGGCTTGTTTGCCCGATTCAAACAAAAACCAGTTGGGAACCTAAAACCTTATCATTTGCTATGGTCTAAACATTTCATGCTCATTCAGTCATCACAATTCACCCTTTAGTCCATTTGCACTTTTCGTTTAGGTCAAGTCTCAGTTTTCTGCAGTAAGGTGAATCTGCCCTCCAATTTTTCGTAGAAGGGCGGACCTGCCCTGCAGAAGGGCAAACTTGCCCCTGAAAACAACCTTTTTCATCATTTTTTTGAGTCGTTTCAAGCACCTGTTTGCTCGTTTTCATGTTCCAAGCAATCATCCCCCTATTTTGAATGTCTTTTCATCATATTGAGTGATCATCCCCTCGTTTTGAGCACCTATTTACTTAATTCAAATATTTGTTTCTCCCCATTTTTCACCAAAAGGCAAACTTGCATACAATTCATTTGTCCATTTCGAGCCATCGTCTCCCTGTTACGAGTAAACTGTCATACATTATGAGAGTCAAGCTCCCCATCCCATCATTCGTTCATCCATTCTGATCAATCATTTACTCATTTCGAGCTTTCTTCTCCACAACCCGAGAGTCGTTTATCCATTCCAAGAAGTTGTTTACTCATTTCGAATAGTCTTTCATCCCCCTTGATTCTCTGTTTACTTGTTTCGAGTAATCTTTCATCCATTCCAAGCATCAATCTCCTCATTTCAAGAGTTTTTCATCTGTTCTAATCAATCGTTTACTCGTTTCAAGCTTTCGTCTCCGCGACCTGAGAGTCGTTCGTCCATTCTAAGAAATTGTTTACCAGTTCTGAGTGCTTGTTCATCCACTACTGTCATCTATTTCCCCAATCCAATTATCTAACAACTCATTCACTCGCTCGGAGAGTCTAAAAGAAGTGGTACGGACCCTGGATTCACACTTTGGGGGTTGTAGCTTCTAATTTTCATTGTTGTATAATTTCTTTTGCTAATAACAAAGTAATTACAATCAAGGTTGACCCTGATGCTATACACCTATGTGAAATGGAAATTGTTGGTCAGGCCTCGATTGCTTATACTCTTAAGAATTTCATTCCTTCATTATCTTCTAATGCGCTAACATCTTCTTTGGTAATGCCTATTTTGAAGGATGATCTTGAGATGGATGTCCCTAAAGAAGATCTTCCCGAAGTGGAGAATCCTAAGTCTACCCCCTCTATTTCTTCTTCTGAATCAAATGCAAGTCTTGGTGATGATTGGGGGTTTTTGGAATTTTCTGAGATTTTCATCAGACAGTAAAAATTTGACCCTATCCACCTTGACATTGCAATAGTCTCATATACCTCTACCAAGAAATTTGGTTGTCCTCCTAGTAAGGAAAGCGATTATGCTCCTATTGAGGAGAATGATTGTACCCCTACCGAGGAAGATAACCATGCTTCTGCTAAAGAGTTTAATGTTTGTACTCTCGTCAATAAGGATGACTACAATCTAATAGAGGAGTATGGTCTCCGTTGTTGGAATGATGCTCTCTATGTATATCCTCCTCCTTAGGATTTGCAAACACATTATAGCTTTGGCTTTAGAATTCTCTCTAAGTATGGTTATGGACATAAGGGTTTTGGGTGTAATAAACAAGGCATTCAAGTCCCTATATAATTTATACCTTCTAACCATAATTTGGGGCTTGGTTGCTCCCATGAAGAGTTTAGGCAGAAACCATGGTGGAGTGCCAACATGATTTCTATCAAGCCTCTCAATCTAGTTAATCCTGAACTAATTGAAAGCAAAGTGGACTCTAATGAAGTTCCTATGGATGCATTCTCCTTGGAGGAAGTGTTGGAATAATTCTTATGTGTCTACTCTCATATTCCTTCTTATCATCACAAATGTTGATTCTCGTATCGCTTGAAAAAATGAGCATACGTCAAAGAATTTGTTATGTGTATTAATTAGGAGACCCCTCTATCTAATGTGGATGATGATGTTCCTATTTTGAATCTTGAATACTTGTAGTACTCTCCTCAAAGGAGATACTACCATTGTTTTCATGGATCCCAAGTCTTTAAAAAAGGTAATTAAGATTGGAAAGTGCCTTTCTTCAGAAGAATCTAAACAACATTCTAATCTAATCCAATCCAAAAGAAGATTCATATCCATTAGCCACAAAGGCCCACCAAAGCAAAGATCAAAACCATGTGGATCCCAAAGAAAAAAGATACAATATATGCAAAAAAGAAAATGTATCAACACCATCCAAAGTTGCTAATCCAAAAGCTAATCATACCCCCCTTCATCTCCTAAATTTTTTTTGGGTCCTTATGTCCCAAAATTCACTATCCCATCTCCTCCATTATCCCCATGTTCTCCATCCATTAATCCTTCTATCATTTCACATCCACTGCCCTATATGCCAATGTTGGTCCTGAACTCATCGAACCATCCCACACCTATCCCATCATTTCATCCACACACTTTACGACATCCTATCCATTAACCCCCATACCTCCCCCATCCAATCCCTTTAATTCATCCTCTTGCATAATCCATTTATCCTAATAAGGTTGTACCAACATCAAATAGTCGCTTCACACATGGGCTCTTAATACCTCGTTTGGAACTTGATGCTTGAGTATTTCATCCTTATCCCTATCGCATGTCTTCTAAATCTGCTCATTCACATCTCTATCCTTGTCCATCTCCATCCACCTTCTACCCAAAAATCCAAAAAAAAAAGAAGTAAAAAAAAAAAGTCCAACATAGTCAAAAACAAAATAAAAAATTAAAGATAAATAATTCATCCAATGGTGAAAACTTGGCTAAAAAGAACCTTGGATAAGTACCATGATGAAAACCTGGCAAACAGGCATCATGCATAAATCCCCATCCATCCTTTTCCACACTTGGGGGTAGCTTTTTGATATGCATTCCCTCCATCCACTATGATTCCTGTTATACATCCTCCTCATTCATCCCCTCCATCCCACCTATCTTCCATATCCTACCATCATATCCCATTTATCTCCAATCCCTCCATCCTTCTTGCAATCTTGATCAAAACATGGGCACCTCTCTATGCATGCTTTGGACACCTCTTGCTATACATTCCCTTCATCCATGCTCTATCCTAATCGTCATCCACATCCTCTACCTTCTTTCTCCACTCGTCATACTACCACTAGTCTTCCTTCCTTATCCTAGTATCCTACATTCATCCATCAAACTCCCTCAGTCACCCATCCTATCCTCCTCTAGTTATCTCCTTTATCTTCCCATCCACTCATCTTTCATCCCTCCTGCCTCATGACACACGACATATATAGAGTGGGGGCACCTATCTCCCTTTATGACATAAGTCCTTGGAGAAATAATTCATCCATCCCTTCCATCCCCCATCCTTATCTTCCCATTCAAACAATCCCTTCATTCTCCCCATCCTTATCTTCCCTTCCAAATAATCTTTTCCATCCCTTCATCTTTATCATCATCCCATCTCATCATCCCTTATCATTGGTATCTGGCTATAGGCTCCTCCATCATACAGGCCAATGCCTAGATCAAATCATCATCATCATCCTCATCGAGTTGTATCCTTCCCTATTATTTGGTATTGTTTTAGGATATATCCTTCCCTCATCAACAACCCTTTAATCGGGATGTATCCTTCCCCATCCTCAATCATCTTTCCAATCTATTATCATGTCTCATCACTCATCTCTCCATTGTACCATTCTCCCTATTCATATTTAGATGCTTTGGATAACTACCCCATCCCTGAGCTTTGCGTAATTCCCATCATCAATCCTATCCAATCCAACAAGTCTTTCTTGTCTCATCATGTCGGTCTCATCTTTTTATCCACTTATCTTGGTCATCACATCATCCTTTATCCATCATTTTTCTTTGGTCTTTGGTTGAACTATGTTGCCCCTACGCTTTCATGTAGGCAAGGTCGATCATTTGATCCACCCCCGGGGCTCCTTTTGTACGTTCTATCTTGGTCATCCATTGAAGTCTCCATTTTCCTCTTTCTGCTTTTATCCATGGTTAGTCGTCAGTATTTTATTGAACAACAAGGGCTCTGCGCTTTTGCGTAGGCAAGGCTAATAGTTGATCAACCCCCAAGCCCCTTGGTCTTTAGGGTGTGTCAATCCCATGTCTTGCATCTCTTGTGTCATTTTATCAAGCTATGCCTTTATTTAGCCTGTTCTTAACAAACAAGATCCACTTGTATCAACAGATCCAATCAGCTTTGAATATCCTACATCATATTGATCTTTTAGTTAGTATCCATCATCGTCTCAACATGATGTATCCTTCCTAACATACCTCATCAACCCCATCCATCCTCTTGATCATATGGAAAAGGATGTTTGAAATTGATTGTGATCTTTCGATGCTTTGGGATTTTGTTTATAGTTTGAGCTCCCTATCATCACTTGTCATGGTCGCCATGATCCATCATATCATGGTGTGCTATGACAAGTCAGCATAGGGGCATATATTGATCTTTTTTCTATTTTTGTCTTCTTGGTTGTTCCACGTAGTACCCACCAAGATCCCTGAGGTCTTGTGTTATGTTGGGGCATCCTTTTGTGCTTGTGGTTATCCTAATGCCTGGCCTGACCAAGGTCCTCACAACTTTGGGGTATTGGGATAGCCTTCTATTTTTTTGTGTTTATATTATGCATTAGACACTAATCGGCCTTGGTTCTTCATACCCTGGCATGGTGTGTCTTATTCTATAGCAAAAATCAGTACTCTAAAGATGGAAAATTGCATTAGGATTGCATTTTATTTTCCATTCCATCATCTTGCATGTATCCCCCATCGTCTCATCTCTCATAATCCCCCCCATCCTTTCATCCTTCATCAATCTCCCTCCCCTATCCATCCAATCTCTTATCATCATCTCTTCAATCTTCTTAGAATACTATAGATTGGTTATTCTAAGCATCTTGTCCCCCATCATTTTTATTCCTTTCATCCATCTCATCATCTCAATCCAATCCTCATCCATCCAATTTAGCACAAATCATCTAATCACATCCTTGGTCTTGTCCCTAACCTTGTAACAAGCCTTGACCCAATCATCCTCCTCATGATCCTCATCATTAGAATGTATCCTTCCCTGTTTTTTGGTTTTATTTCAGAATGTATCTTTCCCTCATCAACAACACTCATCGGGATGTATCCTTCCCTATCCTTGTGTTGTTTTGGGATGTATCCCTCCCTCATCAACAATACTTTCATCATCATCATCGGCCATATCCTTCCCTATCCTTTTGTGTTGTCTTGAGATATACCATTTCCTCATCGACAACACTTCATCCATCATCAACCCATTTTGGCTTGTAGCTTGACTGGGGAAACATCACCTCTTGTCCTTCCATCCATTTGTGCTTCTCATCATCTCCCATCGCTTATCATGCTTTCTTATCCATCACTTCGCATCATCTTTCCTTTCATCGTCTCATCCATTTTGAGAGCACACCCATGTTCTCTTGAACCCGCATGTCGTCTCAAGGGGGAATACTCATCCCTAATCTTCATCTTCATTCCCATCATCTTTCTTCCCAGTCACTCCATTGATGACTGGGACATCTTTTCCAATCTAACAGTCTTCTTTTGGGCTCTATGTTTTAATATTTTTTGAAATGATGCTACTTCGTAACACCATCTTAAAGAGGGGTAAAATGTACACACCTAAATTTGGACACTTGCATTTGTCCAAATTTATCCCTTTTCATCTAATATCCTCTTATTTGCATTAATTAAGTAATATCGCTATTATTTAATTAATACCCTTGATTCTTCTAAATCCCTAAGGTATTTAATCAATAATTAAATACCTTACCTTTTATTCTCCTTTTCACCAAATGAATTAAATAAATATGAAATTTATTTAATTCCTCACATGTCACATCTTTTTCCTTAATCTTAATCCATCTTCTAATCTCATCATTAGATATGTGCACATGTCTAATCCTTGATTAATACATGTCACATCCTCCAACTTTTGCAAGTTTGCTTCTTAACCTTCGTTAGTCACTAATCATCTTCTAATCACTAATCAGTTAAGCCTAATCAATACCTTGGTAAACACTCCCCATCTCCCAAGGAATTTTTAATTCCTTTTTATTCACCCAAGACTCTTCTCTTCCCCATGTGAATTTTTAATTCACATTTTTCTTTCCAAGGTTTTCTTCTTTCCCATGCAAGTCTTCTAGAATCTTTGACTTGTTACATCACGCACATGTGGCAAGTTCCCACCTTTTTGGGAACCTTGTCTTATCCACTAGATTCTTCCAATCATTGTAAATTTTAAATTCACTTATTCCTCTAAAGAATTTCCTCATATGTCCTTCCTCCACATCATGTACCTTCCTTCCACCTCACTTACACATCATCATATCCTAGGCCATCTCACATTTCACATGTCAAGATGTGAGGGCTTGTGAGTCTTCAACTCACCATAGCCCTTCATCTTGACCTTGGTGGCTTAATCTCAACCATTGAATTCTCTAGAGAATTCAAATTCTTCTATAAATATCCCCCTCTTCTAATGCATTAGGGAACACTTAGCCATTTTGCACCCATATGCTATCAATTTTCCCACTCAATTTGCAAGCATCATCTTAGCCATTTAGCCAAGCCATTTAGCCATTAGCATTAGCATTGAATTTTTCCATTGTAGCTTCATCAAAATATCACATTGTTCATCTTGCATCTAGCCATCTAAAGAGAATACAAGCATACAACATCAAGGGCCAACCAAGGGATTTCAACAGCAAAGAAGTTATAAACATTTGTTATCTTTTTTCTATCTTATTTCTTTGTGTTATCATTATTTAGGCTAATCTTGAGGTGTACCTTTGTGTTCTTCCCTTATTGCATAATAGTTGTTTTGCATCTTTAGAATAGGATAAACATTAAGGATTCACAATGGGTAATGTTGCTCTCTAAGTTCAACATCAAGTTCATAACTCACAAAGCAATTAAAGGTCAAATGGTTTTTGATAAATTGGAAGAAGCTCCCCCATCCCACTCCTTTCCTAATTTGTACCTATTTCTAGATGACAAAATTTTTGTAATAGATAATGAACCTATATGGGAGATGTACTTTGATGGATTGAGATGTCAAGCTGGCTTCGAGAAAAGGTTTAGTTTTAGTCTCACCTGAAGGCAAGCCAGTTCCTTTATCTTTTCGATTGGAATTTCATTGCACTAACAACATCACTAAGAATGAAGCCCTTATTGCTAGCTTGTGTGTTGTGATGGCCTTGAACATTAAACATCTTGCCATTCAAGGTGATTCCAAACTTATTGTAAATCAAATTATAGGAACATATCAGGTCAAGAAAAATAAGCTATCTCAGTATCAAGATTTATCTATGTCCTTGCTTGATCATTTCTTTTCTTTCACAATAGATACCTTTCTTAGGAGATAAAATTGACATGTAGATGTAGTGATGAGTACAACCTCCATTTTGTCTTTGAACGATGGTATAGAAGAATACCACTTTGTGGTCTACATTCTTCACTCTCCTGCTATCTCAAATCAACATGAATATGATGCTCTAGTGTGTGCTCTTGTAGACTCAAAGGAATCGTATTCTCACATTTATAATTATTTAAAGATTAGAAATTTTCTTGATGATGTGACTGAAAACACTAGCACTTGGATAAGAAAACTTTTAGTTTGATACATTATACTATTTGATGTTCTTTATCATAAATTTTGTAATGGTCTTCTTCTTTGGTGTCTCACTAAGGCGGAAATACCCCTTGCCCTTCAAGAAGCCCATTTAGGATTTGAGGGTGGAAATTTTGGTGGTAAATACCTAGTGCATAAATTGATTCACATGGGATACTTTTGGGAAACAATTGAGCAAGACTCTTTTACCTTTGTCAAGAAGTGCCTACAATGTCAAAAACATAGCAACCTTATTCGAGCTCCTTCTCAAGGGATTCAAAATCAAACATCTCCTTGGAAATTTGCAAAATGGGGGTTGGATATTGTGTGTACATGTTTTATCTAAGCCTAAAATGAAAAACCAAAAGAAATGCAAACAAATAAAACACAAACAACACCTCACAATCAGGCATAAGTTGAAATTGAACAAATGCAAGAAAAGAACGATGTTACCTTGTCCAATTTGATCGGTTGGTTGGCCCTATTGATTTCTTCGATTGTGTGCTCCTAGATCAATTTCAGCAGCATAACGGCTTGTAAATTCTTGATTTGGATGCAAGATGATGGTTGGACATTGAAGGCTTGAGATGGGTTGAGAGGATGAGAGTTTCAATGTGGTAGATTGTGAATGAGAGTGTTTCTTGAAATGGTTAGAATTGCAAAATGACTAAGTGTTAGATATTTTTCCAAGGAGAGATGAATGAAGGGCCAAGATTCATTCTTGGCCAAGGACAAGAGATCAAGGGTGGAGATCAAAGGTTGACCAAAAGTAATTAAAAATTCCTTTTTAATATGCATGGGGAAGACAAAAGGAATAAAATATTCCTTGAGAAACCTTGAGTGAATAAATGGAATTTAAAATTCCATTGGAAAGTATATGGGGATTGTAAATGGAATTAAAAATTCCATGGAGGGTGTTGGTGGGATGTGACAAGGGCTGACTAAAGGGGGTTGATTAGACTAGTTGATGAAGGATTAGAGGAAAGTTAGGTGGCTAATGATGATTAGGAGCCAACTTGAAAAAGTTGGAGGATGTGACACATCCTAATCATGGATTAGGAGATGAATTAGGATTAAGGGTAGATGGGACATAAAGGGAATTAAATGAGTGGGTTATTTATTTAATTCTTTGGAAGAAAGGGATAAAGGGGGTAAGGTATTTAATTATTTAACTAAATACCTTAAGGACTTAGAGGATTTTAAGAATATTAATTAAATAATGTAACATTATTTAACCAATGTGGATAAAAGGATATTTAGACGAAAAAGGATAAATTTGACTAAATGTAAGTGGTCAAATTTAGATGTCTACAAATATTATTGGAAAAATATCACCTCCTTTTAAAGGACATACCTTCATCATTACTGCTACTGATTACTTTATGAAATGGTTCAAAGTTGTTCCACTTTGATCCATGAACATTGAAGCAGTTTGTAGCTTTCTTCTTAATAACATTATTGCTCATTTTAGATTGAATTTCACACTTATTTCTGACAATGGTACTTCATTTAAGAACAAAGAGCTGAAGCAATTCCTAAAAAAAATCATATTCAACATTACTTTTCTACACCATATTATCCTCATTATAATGGCCAAGTTGAAGTATCTAATAAAACTCTTGAGTTGATTCTCTAAAAAATAGTGAATAAACATGGTAAATATCCGCATAATCAATTAACTTATACCTTGTGGGCCTATGCACGAATGTCTGTATGACTACTGGTACAACCCCATATAACCTCATGTATGGTGTCAAGGCTATCATGCCTTTAGAGTTGGAAATTCCATCTTTGTGAGGTTCCCTTAAGGTGCTAATTGATGATGACACTTACCGTGTTGATCATTTGTATCAACTTGATTTGCTCAATGAGCACCAATTGCAGGCCCTTGAACATCTCCAAGCTTATCAACGATCTATTTCTAAACATTATAATCAAGGTGTTCTTTCTTGAACTTTCAAGGTAGGTGATCTAGTTCTCTATGAAAATAAGAGGAATGTAAATGAACCACCTAATCAAAAGGGGAAGTTCAACCCTAATTGGTTAGGCCTTTATATAATCATCTTTGTGTATGGTTCTAGTGTGTATGGTTCTAGTGCCTATGGACTATTGTCTATGGATGGAATGCCTCTAATAGAACCTATCAATCCAATGCATCTTTGTCAATAATATACATAGTGTCTGTCACATACACATGACACTCATCCCTTAGGGACCGCTATTAATTATGCTATGACATTTCTTCATTAACATATTATCTCTATATTTTGTGTTATAATGTGAACATGTGTATGTAATTAATTTTTTTAATTAGGAATTGTGTATGTACGTGTGTTTAATTATGTTGTGTATTTGTGTGTTGTATTTGATTACATATTTTTAGGCAATTAGATCTTTTTTTAATTTAATTAACATACATCCAATGTGTGTTTATTAGATGATGAAATCATCTAATATAAAAATGCATCCATAAGCATAAAATCCATCACATAACCATACATGAAATTAAACATATGCATAAAGAACACCATGATGATGCACAAAATTTTCATATATATATATCATAATGTCATGTACATGTATCACACCACTATGTAAAAATGTGGTGACTGTATAACTGTATGTGTTTGTATAATCAAAATAATGTTATATAAAATAATATACTTTGTGTATAAAATTCGGGATGTACAAAATGGGCCTTTATCCCTTTGATGCATGGATCCCTGAGCCCTCTAATGTTGGGGGTGGCAGAGGTGGTGGCTAAACTAATGCCACAAACTACAATTGATGTGACCACAACATGGATATGCTCTTTCACAGTCCTCAGACCTCTCCTTGTAGCTCAACAACCCCCTCTCACAATCGAACCTCGCCCTCACGAGCCTGTCGCAACTCCTCCTAAAGCTACTACACTTCAGGATCAATTGTTGGCCTCATTACTACCACCTACCTTCCAAGGTCATTGAGCTAGCTCTACAAGGAATCATGTGCCACTACGACATTCTCTACCTACATCCTTGCCTAATCTCACTTGGCTAGTGTGATGTGGATCTCTTTCAAGCATTGATCCCACTACCCGATCATCGTGGTGAGGTTCACAACTCTCTATACTGTCTCAACCCATCCCTCCTCATAAGCAGTCCTGAGACATGATACATGATTGAATAGGTGGGCATGCCACCCCACTGACACTAGCATGTACATGTCTAGGACACTCCCCTAGTTGGGCATGACTGGGGCAACCTTAGAAATTTACCACCCCATGAAGGAGATCCACTCTTATGTGTCAATTGTAACCAAAAATAATTAGATGTTGCCAATACTGGATCATATAAAAATATGTGCATATATATATGAGATAAACTGAAATGAACTACAAAGTATTGAAAAGAAATAGCATGAACCACTCTTATACTTGGGTCCCAAGCCTTCTAGTGTGGATCGAGGGGGTGCAATGCTAGGTCCTACTCTTGTTGCTACTACTGTTGTAGGAGGTATCATGAATGTTGAAGGTGGCACCAATGAGATTTGAATTGCAGTTGGGGGTGATGATAATCTTTGCCACTATCTAGGCCTCTCCACCCCTTCGCCCCCTATTGCCTCTCCCTCCTCGTTGTTGTCACCGTCGTGATCCTCTCCTACTGGCCCATGTGCATCGACATTGCCCATGGGGAAATCTAATGGGAAAATCAAGGCCAAACTAGATGTTTCCCACCATGCTCTGAAGCCATGAGCAACACCAACATCATCGATTGATAAGACAAGAGGTTTATCATCATTATCTGGCTCATTGTTGCTAGTAACAATGTCCACAATGGTTAGAAAATGATGATCACCTACTCGAGCAATGCTCCTAAATAATCAAACGTATGTGGGTGGCATTGAGGGAATCATCTTCACCTACCCAAATTTTTGGGTGACCCTATGCCAGTAATACTAAACAATAATATAATTTTATCACCCCACCAAGAGACGATCATGTTGCATATGTCGTAGCTACCGCTTTTCTATGGACTAGATCCCCATACCTCTATAGAGGCACCATCTAATACTATGCACCTATACTGAATTGAACTATAGCCACAAAAACTAAGGTATTTATCCCTATAATCACGCACCAATGGGTACATGTGCACCATCGGTGTACCAAGTGCTATGCTTGAGGGGAACCCAACTGGTCAAGTACACCTGATATGCATGAACACCCACATCTACAAGAGCATGCAGGTTGTTAGACTAAAATACTCATAGTGTACATAATGCTTGAGCTCGTGGTATAAGTGAGCAAGCATGCTCCGACCCCAGGAAAAGATAGTGTGGTGATCCTTCATCGTTCTAATAAAATGGATGAGGCCCCTATGTAGGTGAGAGCCTCGCCCATCCATCACAACTTGGAGGGAGACTATAACAACCATCACTCTTTGGATGAGTGGGATGGCCACTCGCCCCTACTCCAACCACTGCATAAAGTTGTGGTTGATGGTATCTTTGAGCTCTATCCACCCAACACAGTACTATTAGCCCTCTAGGGCCTCTTGTTCCATCCTCACCTCCTCATAGGACACCCACCATCTATAAATGGGTAGGCCGATGATTTTATACACATCCTCTAACGTGACATTCATCTCTCTAATCGATAGACAAAAAGTGGATTTATCCACCTCCCAGTGCTCCATGAGTTCCATGAGTGTTGGAAGCTAATAGAACATGTCTGGTAAGGTCAACATGTTTCCACCTCCATGCTCTCTCAACTTAGGCCACTCCTGTAGTAAAATAAAATTCATGTCAGATCCATCTACATTATAAAATTCAATCCTCTACATTATTTTTTTTTCTAAGTAAGCCCCTAGGATGGAGGTGCGTTATGCAAATGTATGTGTGATGCGCTAGAATCCAAGTCAAACATTGCTTGGATGACAATACACAGAGTAGACGATAGCATGACTGGAGGTTGTTGACACGCTATCGAGATACAACATGTTGGTCGGACACCTCCACGCTGATCGAATGCTTGTTCTACCCTCAAAATGGAAAACGACAAAAAAATGCATTAGAAACATGAAGTAGGGTCAAATTCCTCCTACCTCATTAACCTTGCCTCCCTTAGCTATAGCTATGCAAAGTTGCTTGATCTTTAGGGCTACATAGTCATGTTTGTGAGGCATTTTGTTGGATTTTCTCTCACACAAGTCAATAAATCCCTCGCTATGAATCGTGAAATTTTCCTTTTTGTGGGCCCACTCGAGTATATATAGGTCATTTTTGGCCTATTTTCCTAGTGGATGTGGTCCTTCCATCCTTCTTTTTTTTAACCCACCAAACTAGGGGTAAAACTAGGAGGGGAAATATATTCACCTCTTCATCATATTTTTCCCTTGAACTACCAAATTTTTCTTAAGCATTCTTCTCGTTGTAGTAGCTTCTTCCAATTTTTGAACTGATCTAAATTTGAGTTTTACAAAATGAAACTTCACATCTGGCACTGTAGTTTCTCATGGAGCTTGATCACTGGGGGAATTGTCAGTATCCAACTACTCGACCTTTGTAGCCTCTACAATATCTTTTTTACCCCTAAATTTGAAAAAACATTCTAATTTTCAGTCTTGCACTAATGGTTTCTTTTCTACTTTAGTGTAGCTAATTTTTATCAAAAATTAGCTCACTAAAGTGGGGGGAAAATATAATGTTGTGAAATCACACCCTATGGAAATTTCACACTTCCACATTTAGATTATCACATTTATGGCACCTAGCCACATTCATGACAAGAACCTTATGAGTCAGAATTTCATGATTTCAACTCCATAAGGGATGATGACGAAGCATTAGCAGTTTGCCACCTCATTTCTTGTAAAGTTGCGAGATGGACGCTTGCACAACACATAGACATCCACACAATGTGCTAGCATCCTTGAACTATCCAAGTTTAAATGAGGGAATCTCATGACCTTTTCCCATGACACATGTCATTGTGGCAGAATTATGGGTGTAATGGCTCTTCCCACCCATGAAAATTCAAAAAAATCTTCCTTTCACCTTCATTCTCATCCATTCTTACCATTTTTCTCTACAACTTTCTCTCAGACTTCCTTCTCTTCTCCATCTCTTCTCTATGGCAAAGCTCTACCAGATTCACGTCTTGTCAATAGCCAAGGCTCTCTTGAAAATCATTCAATGTGTCATCTATCAAGCCAAGGGGGAGCCAAGAATTCAATGCCTCATCTTTCAAGCCAAGGGAGAGCCATGGATTGTTGGTAACAGTCTCTTGTTGCATTATAATGTCTTGTCCATTTCTTAACATATCTTGTCTCATCTATTTATTTGTGATATGGGTTCTCCTCCATAGCGGGATTTGATTTTGTCACACGTCTTATCTATTTTATTACACGTCTTGTCTATTTTCTATCTACTTGGTTGTTTGTGCAGGTGGAAACACCAAAACAAGGGTTTGATTGAGGCAAGCCTGAAACAGTCCCAACACTTTTCCACATCCTCATTGTGTGAAGGTTGTTCATGTGGAGCTTTAAGAGAGGCTTCATAACGCAAGACCTCCTATGAGTTGATATCTAACCTTCTTTTTCATTTTGATCTATTTATATTTTTTTTAACTTAGTAGAATAGTCAAACTTCATATTTTAGGTAGATAGAAAATTTTGTGAGTTTTTATTACAGGTTTAACTGTTTGTTTGTATGAGACACCAACACGACCCTGAGACTATAACACACCACATAATTGTTTGAGTCCTACGTTGATGTCCTTTGGCTAAGAGATATTTGGCTTGTTCCAAAGACCTGTGTAATTTTCTCTTTTAGTCCCTAGAGTCTTTCATCCAAAGGCATATCAAATACTCGCTTTTAAGTATGTTTTTACAATCTTTTTCATCTTGTACCTCCGTCACTTAATATTTTCTCATTGAGGTGACTAAGGGTTATTTTCTCCCTTTAGACCCTAGTTTTCCTAGGACCTAGGAGTAGCAAATCCCCTCCTTCACAATTTCATGCTCTCTTGATCCTCCTATATGGATTTCAATATTTTTGTAGTCAATTTTCATGCAAATTAAGAAACAAATTATGATGTGTGTAAGGTAATGGATATGTATCATTGGTTTCCTCAAATATTTAATGATTTCACCATCCTAAGACTCCCATGAGCTTCTAGCTTTTAATAAATGATAATTATACAAATTTATATTCTTCTAAATAATTATTTGTTAAGCCAAATTTTGGGTCTACTAAGCTTCAAATGTATTTTAGGACATTAATATATATGTGTATGAATTAAATGTATTATATAATAGCATAGGAAGTTTTTGTAATGAATATTTTATGTAATAGATGTATCTACAATAATATACAATGATTTAGGGGATTGTATAGCTGCAGTTGTATATTTCCTCTCACGACATTTGTTGGTGGAACTATAATAAAATGTTGATGTGTGTGTAACATCTAATACATTACAAATGATTTTTAATGATCATTATTTTATTGCATATGGTTCATTATATTTTTGAGAATGATTATTAATAATTTCCATCATACTTGATGTAATCATTGATTTCCATTTTAATGGAAATACAATTTTATTGATGTTGTACTTAATTTTTTTATTTCATCTTTATTGTTCATGACTTGGTTACCCAATGGAGTAGACATCAATCTAAGTTGGTTCCAAATCAATAAATTTTATTTAAATTCATCTTCTTTTTTTCTTGATAAAAAGTAACAATGTCACTCTGGTTATATTAAGAAAATACCGATGTCACAATGTCGTGATAGATAGTTAAGAAAATATGGCCCGCATATGGCCGCCTAGCTCTTGAACAATGATCTTTGCCAACTATGACACCTTCAATGATTCTTAGTGGCTCCAAATACAGACATGTAACAACATGTAAAACTTGTGGCACAAACATGAAATTGAAACATGCAAGCTTATGCACCCCAAATGGTCCCCACGAAGAATGGGATGCCCAAGACGGGTATTTTCCAAATTTTGCCTTATAAAATATTCATAAATACATAATTCCCTCCAAAATTACAATTACAATTTCACCACAAGGGAAATTAAAAAGTTTCAAATCAAAATATTTATTCCCCTAACCCCTACGCCCTTATTCAAAATAAATAAAATTGAAATAACAATATTTTTGGTGATGCAAGATTGCTAGTACACCTAGATGCTCTTGCATCAGACACCTAGGTTAGGAAAAAATTTGTGAATATGGATTTGAGTGGTAGTACCACCCTTCTAGATTATAAGCAATCCTCAGCAAACTCCATTACTGAAAATTGGTACCTACAATTGATTCTTCTTTATCCTCTTCCGACACTTAGCTAGAACAAGCAACCTCCTCTGACAAATCTGCTCTTTACTCCTCTTCCTCAATGTGGAATCAACTTCACCATAACCCAACCACCTCCTCCAAATGTATCTCACATTCTCCTCCAATCTTATGGGATTCAACCCATCATAGTCCATCCACCTCCACCAATTTGCACCTGCACTTAATTTTGCAACGCCATACAAATCCTTCTTTGCATACCAATCATCTCTAATAAAATCTAACTGAACCATCTCATCTACTTTCAATAACTCATCCATCTCAACATGAAAATAATTATTTTCAAACTCATTTAAATTTGAATTTACCTTTTCATCACCTGTTACATATTCAACTTTGTTTTCTTCCTTCATGCCTTGTACAAGACATGCAATTGTACCACTTCCTTGTCCTATAACCAATGTTGTTGTAATGCCCAAAATTATTGCAATAAAATATAGCTAAGGGAAAAACACAAATTTCAAATTTTTATTACAACACATGACTAACTCACCAAACTTTATTTCCAAACACATAATTCTTAAAAGGCCTCACAACATTTGTCTGAATATAGATTATAATATTTAGTTAAGGAACTGATTTCATTAGACAATCCTAATCGGGTTTCTAGTGTAGACATTGAGTCCACATCACTAAGGTAGGCTTGATTAGCTTTACAAATTATCATTCATCACAACTTAACTCAAGTCACAAGCTATGTCAATACAATATATCAATATTAACTCAAGTAATGAAAAGAGAGAAAACCCTAGGGGCCAGACCTAATTCCTTGGGGGGCTCGTCTTTGACAGCCTTGCCTACGTATATATTTCATAGAGGAATGATAGTTCAACAACTTGAGTTCACCTAACTCATATTGATTGACCAACAATCGCACATAACACCCAAGTTTAAAACACCACTAACTCACAATGGTAGTAAATACTAAGAATGAATAAAAATGGTGAATCTATAAGGGCTCCTTCTACTCTAAGGAGTGATTAACAATCCTGATTACAATGCCCCTCAAAGACCACTTGCCAATGTAGATAATCAAGAATTGGTCTAGGATGAAGGTAACCAAAACATATCTTGAATAGATAATTATAATTGAAGTCATAGTTTTAATCCAATTGTATAGAGGTCACCATATGACATTCATAATATTAAGGTGTGAAAGGTTAACGAAACAATCCACATACTGAATCTTCTTAGGAAATTCAACCTTCATACACCTGGTTGACTAACACAAGGAGTATGACCCTTAGGTTCAAATATCGCTCTACAAATATTCAACTTATTCCTTTAATACTTTAATTATATAATATAAGAGTGGGTACGCAACCCTTTCTAGGGTCCTCTTACCCTAGATAATTTCATCATTGAATGCCACCCACTTAGGTGAAGCTGGAGGTCTAAAACCTCGATGTTGATAGGCATAATTTTAAAGTAAATTTTATTCATAAACAAAACACATCATGCTTACATGACAATTTAATGTCTGTACAAAATAGCTAGTTCACTTCATGGCTGCAATTCTAGTTAAGTGACAAATTCAATGGCCACCTCTAAGCACAAGATAATTTACAACAATAGGATCACTCAAAAAAAAAAACTTGCTCTCCACCCTACCGTATTCGCATCATGAAGCCTCATGAGCTCTAGCCAAACCCCTGAGAAAGAGATATTTTAGCCCTATGATGATGAAATAGGTTATTCCATTCAGATAAAATAACATTTCATTTCAAGACAACATTAATCTAAATCACTGCCAAACAATGCCTTGAATGTGACACTCAAATTTCTTACTGACAGGGTATTTCAAAACCCATTATTCTTTCCAGTTATCATGTATCAAAATTATATATATAAATTACTATTATTGGCATTTAAAGACCAAAAAGGGGCATAGAACCCCATTCTATATTCATTCAATGATAACACTAAAATCGACATAGAACAGCTTATGAGCAAGGGTTTAGGTGAAGACCAATGAAATGGTTGATGGAAGTTAAAACTACAAACATAGTCCCATAACACACATAGATATGATCTGAGCACAAAAAATATCTAGATTATTATCCCCACTAAAATAATACACGAAAAACATAGCCAACACTCCCAACACACACGATAGGGTCCAGCAACAAAATGTATCTAAACACACAAAATGCTAGGTGGAAATGCTTAAAAATAGATAAAGGTAGACTCCCATACCTGCATAAATATTTTCCAAGGGCCTAAGTTGGGATTTTGATCCTTTGCTTCTACTCCACCCTTCTTTGTCCTTCCTAAAAATCCAACTGAAGAACTTATGTCATACCATAAACTTGGAATAACAGTCTCATTTTGTGCCTACCCAACTCCCCCACTTGGAGAGAGTCTCATGCCTAGCCACTCCTCTTTTCTTCATCGACAAGATTTTCCCCCTCGAGTCGTGCACACTTAACCAAATTCCTTGCACCTGCCCTTTTTTGCATCTCACAAATCTAGGGTTTATTTTATATTAAATGTCATCTTTTTGTTTGCTTGATCTCCTTCAACTTACATAGCTGACTTTCACATTAATGGTGGTGTCTATTTCCTTTATTCCAATGCAAGAATGTTTCTTGGAGCTGGCGTATTGGTTCCCATGCCAAAGCTCCATTTGCCTAATCACTGACATAATCTTGCCTTCAATACAGACAATCGATCTTGAAATTTGCGTCATGATCAAGCACATCGTGATTTCCTACCTTGCTTTAAAACTCCACCGTCCAATTTGACCCACTTTAATTTTGACCATAAAACTCTATTAATTACAAAAACAATGTGGATTAGGTGAGGCAATCAATTCTTACCATGTGTCACTATCCCACATACCTGCATTGGTTAACCCATGTCAACACAATCAATCCACGAGATGGCGAGGTTCTGCCATCTATCATGCTTGTCAAGGTTTGAGTGTTAGGTTTCCACCCGTCCTCATGCTTGATTTGCATATAAGGACCTTACAAGTAAACCCAAACAAATAAGTTTAAATCTTCTTACGCCTATCGATGTTCATCCATCTGCCTTACCCTTTACCATTTTCCTTCCTCTCCACCCTCGCAAGCCAACACACTAAGCTATGAACATCGAAGCATGAAACCCAATAGTGCTTTAAGTTATCAGAGGTCGGGGATCACTGATCCCTCTACCTTCTACCTCAAGATCAACATGATTTGAAGGCCTCAAGAAACAAGATTGAACCACAATGTTCGATCCTCTTTATGCATGTCAGGGTTCTCTATTCAACCTTATCACTTTTGTGCCTTTGTGGTAAGGTGTAATCCAAACTTCCAATCCACAATGTCTGAAATAGTCTTAAGCATTGATAGACTTAAAACTTTTGTATATCAACCTTCAGACATCCTTCCTACCACATACCAACAACTAGTAAGGCATAGGCCTTACAATCGAATCCACATATACCGAAGCCATTTTGGGTGTTTGGGTCTACCAGGGTTACCTCATACTTCTTCCTTTGTTTCATGTTAAGGCATAAGCCTTAACACAGGCCCATCAATATTGAGGCAATTTTGGGTGTCAAGATTCACCCTTAACTCTTACCACTTACCATTATTTTGGTAAATCACAAACCTTCGTATCGAATTGTAAAGCCTTAATGGTTCCTTCATAGGCTTTACCCTTTAGGGTGTCGGCCTTCGAGCTTTCTCCTTACTGCACACTTACCAAACTATTAAAGCATAAACCTCAAGCCGACCCATGAACATTGAAACTATTTTGGGTGTCAGGGTTCAAGTCTCACTCTTACCTCTTTCATCACTTTCTTAACATTCATTTAAGGCATAAGCCTTAACACTGATGCTCGATTCTTGACACCTTTTCAGACTTAACACATGTGAACTTCCTTTTCCTTTGTGCAATTAGTATGAGGTATGGCCGAAGTTGAATGTTTGAAACCTTTTCAGACTTAGCACACTCTTCCTTCCTTTTCTTGAGGGGTTTGGTCTGAGGCATGGCTGAAGCCCAATTTTCAATGCCCTTTCAAACTTGAATCCAACTTACTTCGTACTTAAAAATTATGTTAAGGCATAAGCATTAGGGTCGATATCCAGTACCTGATAGGAAACTTAACCTCGTTGTCCCTATCCATTTTGAACTTAACTCAAACCTTCTTCATACTTTGAGGAATTCGGTATAAGGTATGACCAAAGCTCAAAGTCTGGTACCATTCAACAAAGAGTAAGCCTCAAGATCGAATTCAAAAGTCCGATTGGACTTAGTTGAAAAATGACTGACTCTTTCCTCTTTAGAAATTGATACAGGTAAGCCGAAGGTTCGAAGTCCAAAATTTTGGAACTCTCCAAGTATTGTTGTAATTACACCCTAAGGCCAATGAATCCTTCTTCCTAGCAACCCTATGAAACCCTTTTGGCCTCAAAACACATTCCTTCATTTGATATCACTCATATCTCCTACTAGCCTCAATAAGGTGCCTTTATTGACCACAATCAACTCATTTCTAGAAGAATCTCCTCTGACATCACAAGATGCACTTATGATAACAACGACAATCATATTATCAATAGATTAATCTAATTATAGCTAGGTTCAATTATTCTCATCAGATTAACTCTCTATTAGCATCTCCCAAATATCAGTATGGATATGATGTTTTAATCTACAAGCATATCGTAATTCCATTATAACGCACAACCCAAGAGTAGATAAGACTCTAAGACTCTTCATCTATCCTTATTTACTTGATAGCTTACTTTCCCAAAGTTAAGGAGTGCCAAAGGTATCAAATCTACACCTGCTATATTTACTAAAACCTCTAAGGCTCCCTTAGTGACTTGAGCCACAATACTTGATATGAGGAACCTCAAGTGAATACTATAGGAGACATTCAAAATCAACATGAATCAAATGATAAGAAAGGATCTTTATTACTAGGGAACCTTAGCAACATAATATAACATTACAAATTATAGTATCTTTTCACCTAGATTTAGTCACATACCTTAATAAAAGCATTCACAAAAGAATTTAACTAATCTTCTCTTAGAATCAAATGACTTAAAGTACAGTGGCACTCAAACACAGTTGGGCCTTGTATCATCTAAATGATGCACCCTTAATCCACACAATAGTGTAGTATAAGTTTAGAATACCAAACTATGACACTAATATAAAGGGAGGGGCCTTAAATCCTCCCTCTTTGTATAGAATTCCTCTTGGAAGTCTTTCAGGGTTGGAAATTACTAGTATTAAAGTAACACTCAAGAAATGGATTATCCATGCTAATGATCCTATTTCCATGATGAAGGCAATCAAAACATTAAATTAGGAACATGCATTTTTGTTTTGTATTGAACCAAAGAAAGATTTACACAAATTCACAAAGCAAATCTATACAAAATCATAAATCATAGAACAACAATCACAGTGATCAATAATTGCTCAAACAATGAGCTAGACAGAAGCCTATGAAGTGTAGACAATTACAACTAATTATAGCAACTGTACAAGGTATCAAAATAGACAAAACTATTGCATAGGACTGTCAACAAGAGTAGATCAAAAAAATAATACATAGGAGACATCTCTTTCATGCATAAGAAGACATACATAAGAGACCTATCTTTCATGAGTTTACCATCCACATTTAGAATAAATTCTTTCACAATGAAACATTTGACCCATATATTCTCAATATATATAAAATAATTACAAGGTTAACCACTATCCACACAGCCATAAATTATTGCCTATGTAACCATCTTTAACTCAATTGCAATAATATATCCACAAATAAGCATCTTTTAATATATCTCAGAATTTTCACATGAGTACTATCCATGCAGACATAAAATGTCTTATCACAAATGTTTAGTCATATCTCAAGAGTTATCAACTTTACTTTTTGTCCAAATATGTTCTTAAGAGAACAACTTACCTTATAATTATGGTACTCATGCCATATCACAATCATGACACTCATATCATGTCTCAAGGAATATTAACTTGCATCATTTGTTACTTTTGCACATAGTTCACAGGTATGCCAAATCACATTTACTTACAGTTTCACATGTACACAAAATAATAGCAAGGTCGCTCTTCCCAATTGGGTGCACTTGTCCTCATACAAAGATGCTCTTCCCAATGGGTGTGTCTGTTCTCATACAAATGATGCTCTTTCCAAATGGGTGTTCCTGTCCTCATACAATCACATAATTTACAACATAAGGCTCACACAATGGGGTTTACAACGATGGATATTCTTGGATACCATAGCCATTAGGAAAGATGGTCTCAAGGCCCTTCCATAAAAATAATAACAATCATAGAACAAGGGGAAGAATGGATTAATGACTGTCCCATATCGGTCCCATTTACAACCCCTTTCAAAAATATTTCCCTAGCACATCTACTCCCCTATACGACCTACCAAGGAACCCCTCGAGATATGTCAATTTACAGATGTCACATTACACCACGCATGCCAGCAATTTGCAAACAAGGAGAGAGACTCAACCCGAGTAACATAGGATCATTAACCAAAATTTTAATAAAAATTCCAAAAAGGAACTATAAATTCAAGAGAAGTGCAAAATAAAGATCAATTATAGCTACATTCCAACATTTCAATCTTTATTAAAAAAATGAAATTTAAATAGGTCCTTGAGGCAAATCAGACTATAACGAACTTCAAATGGCTAAACAACCTAATAAAATTAATGTAAAATTCAACACTGTTGGTGCATAATAAAATAACACATCAATCAGAAATTACCAATAATTCTTTTTTTTTTCAACAATAAAATTTGCACATTACGAGCACCATGTGACTTGATAAGCCACCTAAGGGGAGGAGGGTAATGGTGGTTGCCTAGCCACATAAGTGTAATAACATGCAATAACTGGTGGTCCCTGACCACATGAATATGAATCACTAGTGGTCCCTAATCGCATGAATATAAAATTGGTGGTCCCTAACCACATAAATATGAATCGCTGGTGGTCCATGTAATTCCATCCTTTACCCATGGGTTGTAAACATCAAGGAATATTTTTGCACTATGAACCAAGAAGTGTGGCTCTCATATGTGGGGGAGTAGGCCACGATCAACGTCCATGGGAGGATTACAACTCGACAGAGATCCTTTATCATGATTAGAGACAACACCCTGAGCTCATAAATTTTTGATGGTTGAACATTTGTCTCTCAATCCCTATTTACACTAGCTGGCATCTCACTCTTGTGAGGGGGGAACCATACACTAGGAGCATACATTTAACATATAAATAAGACTAACACAAAGGAATACATCACATTTCATTTAATAAAGATACTTACACACTTATCACATTTAGATAAACTTACAACTAGCTAGCTTAAATAAAGGCCATCAAAAAGGGTACACATAAGGGATCATACTAGACGTCGACCACCCTTATCCCAAGTTGGATACCCTGTATCTCGTACTTGGGGCACAACACATATACTAGTTTTCACATTTCAAATCACATTAACTATCAAGAATCTTATCATTCCATTCCATATGAGTCAAATATGCACAACATACACTTACTTTTACAACTTGGTCTATCCACAAAAATTAACATAATACACAACATAAGCACCATTACGAGGTATTCACATACACCAAGAATACAAAATAACTTCTCTTTTCTTTCCTTTTTCCAAATTTTTATCTTTTAAAACAACAAAATCATTTCCTTGTACATATAATAAATCATAATTATTCTATTCTACCTAGTGGCATAAACAACCATAATAAAGCACTTTTTTAAGCAAGACTATCTGATACTCAACACGTGATAAGGAAAAAAAAATCTAGCTGGTTAGCACCACAAGCACAACATTCCTTTTTACTCAAAATTCAATTACTCATGCACTTAACATTTGCATCTCTAATGAGTTAATAGTTATATGGATTTCTATGATTAATAATGCAATTGGGGACCTTAAGTGTCACAAAAGTAATGTTGTTATGGCGCACATGCCATTCCATATTCCACACATGTCATGTAATGAAAGAACAACTTAATTAAGAATTTAACAATGCAAGGTTTCCTATTGCATTCATTCCCTCTCCATCATTATTATTTATTTACT
Source organism: Sequoiadendron giganteum (assembly GCA_007115665.2). Classification (NCBI taxonomy): domain Eukaryota; kingdom Viridiplantae; phylum Streptophyta; class Pinopsida; order Cupressales; family Cupressaceae; genus Sequoiadendron; species Sequoiadendron giganteum. The sequence goes on from CM021108.1 coordinate 529,399,941, forward strand.
ATGCACATAGTCCCACTATTCCGTTTTATCTTAATGCTAATTTACTTCATACACAAGTTCATGCATACCTCCTAAGGTAAGAATGCAATTTTGGGGCTAAGATCTTTTACCCAAGAAAGCATATTTCTTTCAATTCTACACGATAGCTTACACAAAACATGCATTTAATTAATTTCAAGGCAATATGCACTATTAATAAGCACTTCATTTCTCTTCACACAAGAAAAGAGTTGCATTTTCAAATCACCTCAAGACACATAAACACATACATTTTGAAATAAGAATTATAGTGTTTTACGCTTAGTTATTCACTTGCATTATGAGATTAAATGATGTTTACTTTAGTAAAGTTGTATTTTCTATATAATAGTCATGCCTTAGGAATCATATTTCATCTCCATCAAATTAAAGGTTAAGATAACATGAGGATGGATTTTTACATAATAATATCCACTAAACACACTAATGTTTTTCTATCCATTTACTTTATTTTCATTTCTATTTCCATTACAGAATGACTTGGTCTTTATAAGAATATTTTACCATAACATGCTAACCAAAATGAATGGAACATACAATTAATAGATTTAATTTTCAAAATCTTGTTCATCTTAAACACTTATGATTCATATGGGAGGGAACATAGGTGCATTTATATTTAGATCTTAGCAAGTTCAAATTTTATAAATTGAGCTATTTAAACTTCTTCATAATCAAATGCATCATTCACATGAGGCTACATAATGCTCAATCAATATAACAAAATAGTTATTTCCTTTTTAATTAACTCTTTCACAACCAAAATTATTAAAGAATAAGGAAAGAAAAGACAACATAAGGTCATTATACCCATCCCTCGCAACAAGGAGATAAGAAACAAAGGTAAATTCACACAAGAAAAACACAAGGGCAACAACAATAACTTGAGATCCCAGTGTTGCAATCATGCTCCGATACCAAATCTAATGCCCAAAAATTTTGTAATAAAATACAGCCATAGACAAAACACAAATTTCAAATTTTGAGTACAACACACGACTAAATAACCAACCTTTGTTTCCAAGCACACGGTTCTTAAAAGGAATAACAACATTTGTCCAAATATAGATTGTAATATTCAGTTAAGGAACTAATTTGATTAGACAATTCTAATAGGGTTTCCAATGTAGACATGGGATCCACATTAACAAGGTAGGCTTGATTAGCTTTACAGCTCATCATTCATCACAACTTAATTCAAGTCACAAGCTATGTCAATACAATATATCAATATTAACTCAAGTAATGAAAAGAGAGAAAACCCTAGGGGCCAAACCTAATTACTTGGGGGCTCATCTCTGACGGCCTTGCCTACATATATATTTCATAGAGGAACCATAGTTAAACAACTTGAGCTCACCTAACTCATATTAATTGAACAAAAATCACACATAACACCCAAGTTTAAAACACCACTAACACAATGGTAGTAAATACTAAGAATGAATAACAACGGTGAATCTATAAGGGCTCCTTCTACTATAAGGAGTGATTAACAATCCTGATTACAATGCCCCTCAAGGGCCAATTTTTAATGTAGATAATCAAGAATTGGTTTAGGACAAAGGTAACTAAAACATATCTTGAATAGATAATTATAATTGAATTCATAGTTTTAATCCAACCATACAAAGGTCACCATATGAAATTCATAAGATTAAGGGGTGAAAGGTTAACAAAACAATCCACATATTGAATCTTCTTGGGAAATTTACCATTCATACACCCGATTGATTAACACAAGAAGTATAACCTTTAAGTTCAAATATCCCTCTACAAAAATTCAACTTATACCTTTAATACTTTAATTATTGAATATAAGAGTGGGTACACGACCCTTTCTAGGGTCCTCTTACCCCAGACAGTTTCACTGTCGGTTGCTACCCATTTAGGTGAAGTTGGAGGTCTGAAACCTTGATATGGATAGGCACAGTTTTAAAGGACATTTTATTCATAAACAAATAACATCACACTTACACGAAAATTTCATGTTTGTACTTAATATCTAATTCACTTCATGGTTGGAATTCTAGTTAAGTGACAAGTTCGATGGCCACCTCTGAAGGCAAGATAATCTACAGCAATAAGATAACTCAAAAAAAATTGAACTTGCTCTCCACCCTACCTTATTGGCATCATGACCTCATCAACTCTAGCCAAACCCCTAGGAAAGAAATATTTTAGCCCCATGATGATGAAATGGGTTCTTCCATTCAGATAAAATAAAATTGTATTTCAAGACAAGATTAATCTAAATGACTATCAAACAATTCCATGAGTGTGACACTCGGATTTCTTACTGACACAGTATTTTAACACCCACTATTCTTGATAGTTATCATGTATCAAACTTATGTATATAAATTATTATTACTGAATTTTAAAGACCAAAAAGGGACATAGAACCCCATTTATTCATTCAATAAAAACACTAAAATTTCCATGCAATGACTTATGAACAAGTGTTTAGTTGAAGACCAATGAAATGGTCGATGGAAGTCAAAACTATAAACATAGTCTCATAACACACATAGATACGATCTGGGTACAAAAAAACTCCTGACTATTATCCCCACTAAAACAATACATGAAAAATATAGCCAACACCCCCAACACACACGATAGGGTCCAACAAGAAAATGCATCTAAACACACGAAATAGCAGGTGGAAATGCTTAAAACCAACTAAAGATAGACTCCCATACCTGTATAAATATTTTCCAAGGGCCTAAGTTGCAATTTTGAGCCTTTGCTTATGCTCCATGCTTCTTTGTCCTCTCTGAAAACCAGGGAAAACTCTAGTGGCGAATAATAGAAATCAGGAGCTCCAAAAATGGTGAATAGTACAAGCTAAAATGGAGACTGAATCGCCAGGTTTTTACAAAAAAATAATTTTATCTTGATTAATTTGCGATGTAAACGATGCATCATTGGCACTGATTCGTCAGTAGTTTATACAATAAAATTTAAAAATATTAATAATATTCGCCAGTAATATTGTGTAATTCTGAAGAATCAAGAAGGGAATCTACTATATTCGTGCCAAGCTCCCAGAAAGACGTCCGATCAAAGCTCTATTTGATCTCCACCATTCACTATTTCCAATAGTTCATGACATACATCATCATCATTGTATCAGCGAGACATCCCTAAGTGTCCCACTGATGATGTTCACTCACGTTGATAAGGCTTCCATACTCCACCTGGGGTCCACCAAGGCACAGGTACACCACTTGTGTAATTTTGAAGAATCATGAAGGGAATCTACAATATTCGCATGAAGCTCCTAGAAAGACATCCGATCAAAGCTTTGTTTAATCTCCACTGTACACTGTTGTCATTGTCCTCAGACCTTGCGAGGGGGTGTTACCCCCTCGACCCCCATAAGGGGGCTCTGCCCCCTTGACCCCGCCGGTGGCTACCGCCCCCGGGCCCCTACTTCAATATTAAAAAAAATTAAAAATTTATGGGGCAACTACATCGACCAACTATGCAAATTTTTAAAGGAGAGATTCGACATTGTAATTAATCTTTTTAGTGATTATTATTCACTAGGATTCACCACTGTGATTATTATTTTTACCAATTATTCATGAAGATTCGCTAGGATTTTACAAAAAAATTAATATTGTGCATAAGATTCGCTAGGAAAATTAGTATATTTTTCCAAATAAAAGGAAAGATTCACCAGGATTTTACACCTTTGCCGAGGGGGGGGGTTCTTAAAGTTATCCCTATTGAAAACCCAACTGAAGAACTTTCGTCATACCATAAACTTGTAACATTAGTCTCATTCTATGCCTACCCAACTCCCCCACTTGGAGAGAGTCTCATGCCTAGCGAATCCTATTTTCTTCATCGACAAGCTTCTCCCTCGTAAGTCATGCACACCTGACCAAATTCCTTCCCCCTGCCATTTTTTTCTTCTCACAAATCTAGGGTTTGTTTTGCATTAAATGCCATCTTTTTTTTTGCTCGATCTCCTTCAGCTTACATAGCTGGATTTCGCAGTAATGATGGCATCTATTTCCTTCATTCTTGTGTAATAATTTTTCTTGGAGCTGACATATTGGTTCTCATTCCCAAGCTCCATTTGTCTAATTGCTGACACAATCTTGCCTTGAATGCAGACCACTGATCTTGAAATTCACGTCATGATCAAGCACATCTCGATTTCCTACCTTGCTTTAAAACTCCACTGTCTGATTTGACCTACTTTAATTTTGACCATAAAACTATATTAATTCATAACAATGATGTGGATCAGGTGAGACAATCAATTCTAGTCATATGTCACTATCCCACATAACCACATTGGTTAACCCAAGTCAACACAAGCATTTTGTGAGATTGCGGGGTTCTGCCATCTATCATGCTTGTCGAGGTTCGGGTGTCGGGTTTCCAACCTTACTCATGCTTGACATGCATAGAAGGACCTTAGAAGTAAACCTGAACACCTGAGTCTAAAGCTTCTTATGCTTATCGATGTTCATCCATCGGCCTTACCCTTTACCATTTGCCTTCCTATGCATCCTCACAAGCCAACACACTAACCTTTGAACATCAAAGTGTGAAACACAATAGTGCTTTAAGTTATTGGAGCTCATGGATCACTGATCCCTCTACCTTATACCTCAAGATTGATATGATTTGAAGGCGTCAAGAAACAAGACCAAACCATAATCTTTGATCTCCTTTATGCATGTTGGGGTTCTCTATTCAACCTTATCACTTTCGTGGCTTTGTGATAAGGTGTAATCCAACCTTCCAACCCACAATGTTTGAAATAATCTTAACCATTGATAGACTTAAACCTTTTGTATATCAACGTTCAAACATCCTTACTACCACATACAAAAAACTAGTAAGGCATAGGCCTTACGGCTGAATCCATGTACATCGAAGCCATTTTGGGTGTTTATTTTTTCCAGGGTTACCTCATACTTCTTCCTTTGTTTCATGTTAAGGCATAAGCCTTAACATAGGCCTATGAATATTGAAGCAATTTTGGGTGTTGGGATTCACCCTTAACTCTTACCACTTACCATCCTTTCGGTAAAGCACAAGCCTTCCTACTGAACTATGAAGCCTTAACGTTTCCTTCATAGGCTTTACTCTTTAAGGTATCGGCCTTCAGGATTTCTGCTTAATGCACATATGCCAAACTGTTAAGGCATAAACCTCAATCCAACCCACGAACACCAAAACAATTTTGGGTTTCGTGGTTCGGGTCTGACTCATACCTCTTTCATCACTTTCTTAACATTCAATTAAGGCATAAGCCTATACACCAATGCCCGATTCCTGAAACCTTTTTGGACTTAAGACATGTGAAATTCCTTTTCCTTTGTGCAATTAGTATGAGGTATGGTCGAAGTTTGATGTTCAAAATATTTTAAGACTTAGCACACTCTTCCTTCCTTTTCTTAAGGGGTTTGGTTTGACGCATGACTGAAGTCCAATGTTTGATGCCCTTTCGAACTTGACTCCAACTTACTTCATACATAAAAATTATGTTAAGGCGTAAGCATTACGGTCGATCTCCAATACCTGATAGGAAACTTAACCTCACTATCCCTAGCCATTTTGGACTTAACTCAAACCTTCTTCATACTTTGAGGCATTCGGTATAAGGTATGATCAAAGCCTGAAGTCTGATATCTTTCAGCAAAGAGTAAGGCTCAAGATAGAAGTTGAAAAATGACTTACTCTTTCCTCTTTAGCAATTGATACAGGTAAGCCCGAGGTCTAATGTCCAAAATTTTCCAACTCTCTAAGGCTTGTTGTAATTACACCCTCAGTCCAATGAATCCTTCTTCCTAATAACCCTATGAAGCCATTTTGGCCTCAAAAGAGACCCTTCATATGATATCACTCATATCTCCTACTAACCTCAATGAGGTGCCTTTGTTGACCATAATCAACTCATTTCTAGCAACCTCTACTCTAACATCATAAGATGCCATTGTGAAAACAATGACAATCATAGTATCAACAAATTAATATAATTATAGTTGGGTTTAGTTATTCTCATCAGATTAACTCACTATTATCATCTCCCAACTATCAGTATGGGAATTATGTTCTAATCTATGAGCAGATCATAATTCCATGATAAGGCACAAACCAAGAGAAGAGAAGACTCTAAGACTCTTCATATACCCTTATTTACCTGATAGCTTACTTCCCAAAGTTAAGGAGTACCATAGGGATCAAATCTACAACTTCTATATTTACTAAAACCTCTAAGGCTCCTTTAGTGACTTGAGCCACAATACTTTCTATGAAGAACCTCAAGTAAATACTATAGGACACATTCAAAATCAAAATGAGTCAAATGATAATAGAGGAGCTTTATTACTAGGGAACCTTAGCAACACAGTATAGCATTACAAATTATAGTATCTTTCCATGTAGATTTAGTCACATACCTTAATAGATGCATTCACAAAATAATTTAACTAATCTTCTCTTAGAATCAAATCGCTAAAATTACAGTGGCACTCAAACAGATATGGGTCTTGTATCATCTAAATGATGCACCCTTAATCCACACAATAGTGTAGTATAATTTGAGAATAACAAACTATGACACTGATATAAAGGGAGGGGTCATACATCCTCCCCCTTTGTATAGAATTCCTCCTGGAAATATTTCAAGGTTGGAACTTACTAGTATTATAGTAACACTCAAGAAATAGATTAGCCATGCCAATTATCCTATTTCCATGTTGAAGGCAAACAAAACATTAAATTAGGAACATGCATTTTTGTTTCATATTGGACCAAAGAAATATTTACACAAATTCACAAAGAAAATCTGTACAAAAGCATAAATCATTGAACAATAGTCATAGTGATCAATAATTTCTCAAAAAATGAGCCAAAGAGAAGCCTATGAAGTGTAGAAAATTGCAACTAATTATAGCAACTGTACAAGGTATCAAAATAGACAAAACTATTGCATAGGACTACCAACAAGAGAATATCAACTAAAGAATACATAGGAGACATCTCTTTCATGCATAAGAAGACATACATAAGAGACCTCTCTTTCATGAGTTTAACATCCACATTTAGAATAAATTATTTTACAATGAAATATTTGACCCATTTATTCTCAATATATATTAAACAATTACAAGGTTAACCACTATCCACATAGCCATAAATTATTGCCTATGTAACCATCTTTAACTGAATTGCAATAGTATATCCACAAATAAGCATCTTTTAATATATCTTAGAATTTTCACATGAGTAGTATCAATGTAGTTAGAAAATGTCTTATCACAAATGTTCAGTCATATCTCAAGAGTTATCAGCTTCATTTTTTGTCCAAATATGTTCTTAAGAGAATAGCTTACCTTATAATTATGGTACTCATACCATATCTCAATCATGGCACTCATACCGTTTCTCAAGGAATATTAACTGGCATCATTTATTACGTTTGCACATAGTTCACAGATATGCCACATCACATTCACTTATAGTTTCACATGTACACAAAATAATAGCAAGAATTCTCATCCCAATTGGGTGCACTTGTCCTCATACAAGAGATGCTCCTCCCAATGGGTTTATATGTCCTCATACAAAGGATTCTCTTCCCAAATGGGTGCGCTTGTACTCATACAATCACATAATTTACAACATAAGGCTCACACAATGGAGTTTACAAGGATGGATATTCTTGGATACCATAGCCATTAGGAAAGATGGTTTTGAGGCCCTTCCATACAAATATATACAATCATAGAATTAGGGGAAGAATGGATTAAATACCATCCCATACCGGTCCCATTTACAACCCCTTTCAAAATAATTTCCTAGCGCATCTGCTCCCCTATACGACTTGCCAAGGAACCCCTCGAGATATGACATTTTATAGATGTCACATTACACCACACATGCCAACAATTTGCAAACAAGGAGAGAGCCTCAACACGAGTAATATAGGATCATCAACCAAAATTTTAATAAAAATTCTAAAAAGGAACTATAAATTCAAGAGGGGCAAAATAAAGATCAATCGTAGCTACATTGTAACATTTCAATTTTAATTTTTAAAAAAGGAAATTTAAACAAGTCCTTGAGGAAAATCGGACTATAACAACCTTTCATATGGATAAATAGCCTAATAAAATAAATGTAAAATTCCACATTGCTGGTGCATAATAAAATAAAAAAATAATTAGAAATTACCAGTAATTCTTTTTTTTCAATAATCAAATTTGCACATTACGAGCATCATGTGACTTGATAAGCCATTTAAGGGGAGCAGGGGAATGGTGGTTCTCTAACCACATAAGTGTAATAGCATACAATAACTGGTGGTCCCTGACTACATAAATATGAACAAATGGTGGTCCTTGACCACATAAGTATGCATCATTGGTGGTCCCTAACGACATGAATTTGAATAACTGGTGGTTCCTAACCACATAAATATGAATCACTGGTGGTCCCTGACCAAATTAATATGAATAACTAGTGGTCCCTTACCACATAAATATGAATCACTGGTGGTCCCTAACCACATGTATATGAATAATTGGTGGTCCCTAACCACATAAATATGAATCACTAGTGGTCCATGTAATTTCATCTCTTACCCATCGGTTATAAACATGAAGGAATAGGTTTGCACTATGAACCAAAAAGTGTGGCTCTCATATGTGGGGGAGTAGGCCTTGGTCAACGTCCATGGGAGGATTACAAAAACTTGACATAGATCCTTTATCAGTATTAGGAACAACTCCCTGAACTCGTAATTTTGTGATGGGTGAACGTGTGCCTCTCAACCCCTATTTACACTAGTCGACATCTCACTCTCATAAGGTGGAAACCATACACTAGGGGTACACTTTTAACATACAAATAAGAATAACACAAAGGAATACATCAAATTTTATTTAATAAAGACACTTATACAATTATCACATTTACATAAACCCATAACTAGCTAGCTTACACAAAGGGCATCACAAAGGGTACACATAGAGGATCCTACTAGATATATTCACCCCTTATCCCAAGTCAGATACCTTGTATCTCATACTTGGGGCACAACGCATATACTAATTTCCACATGTCAAATCAAATTAACTATCAAGAATCTTATCATTCCATTCCATATGAGTCAAAGATGCACAAAATACACTTTTACAACTTGATCTATCCACAAAAATTACCACAATATACAACATAAGCACCATTACAGGGTATTCACATACATCTAGAATACAAAATAATTTCTCTTTTATTTCCTTTTTCCAATTTTTGATCTTTTCAAATAACAAAATCATTTCCTTGTACATGAATTAATCTACAATTATTCTATTCTGCCAAGTGGCATACACAACCATGATAAAGCACTTTTTTAAGTAAGGCTACCTGATACTCAACACATGATAAGGAAAACACGGTCTAGCTAGTTAGAACCACAAGCACAACATTCCTTTTTACTCAAAATTCACTTACGCATGCACTTAACATTTGCATCTCTAATGAGTTAACTGTTATATGGATTTCTATAACTAATAATACAATTGGGGACCTTAAGTCTCGCCAAAGTAATGTTGTTATGACGCACATGCCATTCTATATTCCAGACATGCCATGTAATGAAAGGACAACTTAATTAAGAATTTAACAATGCAAGGTTTACAACTACATTCATTCCCTCTCCACCATTATTATTTATTTACTATGCACATGGTTGTACTATTTTATTTTATCTTAATGCTAATTTACTTCATACACAATTTCATTCATACCTCCTAAGGTAATAATGCAATTTTTGGACCAAGACCTTTTACCCAAGCAAATATATTTCTGTCAATTCTATAAATTGGCTTACACAAAATATGCATTTAATTTATTTCAAGGCAATATGCACTATTAAAAATCACTTCATTTCTCTTCACACAAGAAAAGAGTTGCATTTTCAAATCACCCCAAAACACATAGACACATAGATTTCAAAATAAGAATTATAGTGTTTTTTACTTAGTTATGCACTTGCATTATGAGGTTAAATGATGTTTACATTATTAAAGTTGTATTTTCTACACAATAGTCATGCCTTAAGAATCATATTTCATCTCCATTAGGTTCAAGGTTCTAAGTTAACATGAGGATCGATTTTATAATAATAATATCCACTAAACACACTAATATTTTTCTAGCCATTTACTTTGTTTTCATTTCTATTTTTGTTACAAAATGACTTGGTCTTCATAAGGATAGTTCACCGTAAAATGCTAACCAACATGAATGGAGCATCCAATCAACGCATTTAAATTTCCTAATCTTGTTCATCTTAAACACTTACGAGTCCTATGGGAGGGAACATAGGTGCATTTATATTTAAATCTTAGCAAGTCCAAAACTTATAAACCGAGCTGTTTAAACTTCTTCATAATCAAATGCATCATTCACATCAGGCTACATAATGGTCAATCAATCAATATAACAATATAGTTATTTCATTTTGAATTAACTCTTTCACAACCAAAATTATTAAAGAATAAGGAAAGAAAAGACAACATAAGGTCATTCTATCCATCCCTCGCAACAAGGAGATAAGCACCCAAGGTAAATTCACACAAGCACAACACAAGGGCAACAACACTAACCCGAGATCCCAATGTTGCAACCGTACTCTAATACCAAATGTAATGCCCAAAATTTTTGCAATAAAATATAGCTAAGGGCAAAACATAAATTTTAAATTTCGATTACAACAAACAACTAACTCACCAAACTTTGTTTCCAAGCACACAATTCTTAAAAGGCATAACATTTGTCTGAATATAGATTATAATATTTAGTTAAGGAACTAATTTGATTAGACAATCCTAATAGGGTTTCCAGTGTAGACATGGAATCCACATCACCAAGGTAGGCTTGATTATCTTTACAACTCATCATTCATCACAAATTAATTCAAGTCACAAGCTATGTAAATACAATAGATCAATATTAAGTCAAATAATTAAAAGGGAGCAAACCCTAGAGGCTAGACCTAATTCCTCAAGGGATCATCTTTGACAACCTTGCCTACGTATATATTTTGCATAGGAACCATAGTTCAACAATGTGATTTTACCCAACTTATATTGATTGACCAACAATCAAAAATAACACCCAAGTTTTAAATCACCACTAACTCACAATGGTAGTAAATAATAAGAATGAATAACAACGGTGAATCTATAAGGGCTCCTTCTACTATAAGTAGTGATTAAAAATATTGATTACAACACCCCTCAAGGGCCACTTTCCCACGTAGATAATCAAGAATTGGTCTAGGATGAAGGTAACCAAAACGTATCTTGAATAGATAATTATTATTGAAGTCGCAGTTTTAATCCAACCATACAAAGATCACCATATGACATTCATAAGATTAAGGGGTGAAAAGTTAAGGAAACAATCCACATATTGAATCTTCCTGGGAAATTCAACCTTCATACACCTAGTTGACTAATATAGGGAGTATAACCCTTTGGTTCAATATCGCTCTACAAAAATTCAACTTATACCTTTAATACTTTAATTGTAGAATATAACCCTTTCTAGGTTCCTCTTACCCCAAACATTTTCACCGTTGGTTGCCACCCACTTAGGTGAAGCTCGAGGTCTTAAACCTCTATATGGATAGGCATGGTATGAAAGGAAATTTTATTCATAAACAAAACACATCACGCTTACATGAAAATTTAATTTTTGTACTTAATATATGCTTCACTTCATGGTTGCAATTCTAGTTAAGTGAAAAGTTTGATGGCCACCTCTGACCACAAGATAATTTATAACAATAAGATAACTGAAAAAAATTAAACTTGCTCTCCACCCTATCGTATTGGTGTCATGAAACCTCATTAGCTCTAGCCAAACCCCCGAGCAAGAAATATTTTAGTCCCATGATGATGAAATGGGGTCTCCCTTTTAGATAAAATAACATTGTACTTCAAGACAAGATTATCTAAATGACTGTCAAATAGTGTTGTGAGGGTGACACTCAAATTTATTACCAATAGAGTATTTCAACACCCACTATTTTTTCCAGTTATCATGTATCAAACTTATATATAAATTATTGTTATTGGTGTTTAGAGACCAAAAAGGGATGTAGAAATCCATTCTCTATTCATTCAATGATAACACTAAAATCGACATACAACGGCTTATAAACAAGGGTTTAGATGAAGACCAATGAAATGGTCGATGGAATTCAAAACTATAAACACAGTCTCATAACACACATAGATACGATGTAGGTACAACAAAAATCCTGACTAATATCCCCACTAAAACAATACACGAAAAACATAGCCAATACCCACAAAAAACACAATAGGGTCTAGCAAGAAAATGTATCTAAACACACAAAATACCAGGTGGAAATGCTTAAAACTAGCTAAAGGTAGACTCCCATACCTGCATAAATATTTTCCAAGGGCCTGAGTTGGGGTTTTGAGCCTTTGCTTCTACTCCACCCTTCTTTGTCCTCCTTGGAAACCAAACTAAAGAACTTCCATCATACTATAAACTTGTAATGGAAGTCTCATTTTGTGCCTGCCCAACTCCCCTGCTTGGAGAGAGTCTCATGCCTAGCCACTACTCTTTTCTTCATCAACTACATTCTCCCCCTCGATCCGTGCACACCTGACCAAATTCCTTCCACCTACCCTTTTTTGCATCCCACAAAGTTAGGGTTTATTTTGTATTAAAGGCCATCTTTTTGTTTGCTCGATCTCGTTCAGCTTACATATCTAACTTTCAGATTAATGGTGGAATTTGTTTCCTTCATTCCTATGAAATAATTTTGCTTGGAGCTGACATATTGGTTCTTGTGCCCAAGCTCCATTCACCTAACCACTGACACAATCTTTCCTTGAATGCAAACCACTGATCTTGAAATTTGCGCCATTATCAAGTGCATCTCAATTTCCTACCTTACTTTAAACCTTGATTGTACGATTTGACCTACTTTAATTTTGACTATAGAACTCTATTAATTCACAACAATGATGTGGATTAGGCGAGGCAATCAATTCTAGCCATGTGTCACTATCCCACATAGCTGCATTGGTCAACCCAAGTCAACATAAGCATTCTACGAGATGGCGTGGTTCTGGCATCTATCATGCTTGTCGAGGTTCGAGTGTCAGGTTTCCACCCTTCCTCATGCTTGACATGCATAGAAGAACCTTAGAAGTAAACCTGAACACTTAAGTCTAAAGCTTCTTACACCTATCGGGGTTTGGCCATCATCTTTGCCCTTTACCATTTGCCTTCCTATGCACCCTCGCAAGCCAACACACTAACCTTTGAACATCGAAGCATGGAAACCAATAGTGCTTTAAGTTATTGGAGGTAGGGAATTACTAACCCCTCTACGTTCTACCTCAATATTGACATGGTTTGAAAGCCTCAAGAAATAAGACCGAACCATAATGTCTGATCCTCTTTATGCATGTTGGGATTTTTGTCTTCCACCTTATCACTTTCATGCCTTTGTGATAAGGTGTAAGCCAACGTTCTGACCCATAATGTTCGAAATAATCTTAAGCATTGACAAACTTAAACCTTTTGTATATCACCCTTTACACATACTTCCTACCACATACCAACAACTAGTAAGGCATAGGCCTTACGATCAAATCCATGTACACCAAAGCCATTTTGGGTGTTGGGTTTCATCAGGGTTAGCTCATACTTCTTCCTTTGTTTCATGTTAAGTAATAAGCCTTAACACAGGCCCATGAATATTGAGGCAACTTCGAGTGTTGGTATTCACCCTTAACTCTTATAACTTACTGTCCTTTCTATAAGGCACAAGCCTTCCTACCAAAATGTGAAGCCTGAACATTTCCCTCATAGGCTTTACCCTTTCAGGTGTCGGCCTTCGGGCTTTCTCCTTAAAACACACTTGCCAAACTGTTATGGAATAAACCTCAATCTGACCCACAAACACCAAAACTATTTTAGGTGTTGAGGCTCAGGTCTCCCTCATACCTCTTTCATCACTTTCTTAAACATTAAGTTAAGGCATAATCCTTAACACTGATTCCCAATTCCTGACACCTTTTTAGACTTAACACATGCAAACTTCCTTTTCTTTTGTGCAATCAGTATGAGGTATGACCGAAGTTCGATGACCTTTTTAGACTTAGCACACTCTCCCTTTCTTTTCTTGAGGGTTTTGGTATGAGGCATGGCCGAAGCCCGATGTTCGATGCCCCTTCAAACTTGAATCTAACTTACTTTGTACTTACAAATTATATTAAGGTGTAAGCCTTAGGGGCGATCTTTGATACTCGATAGGAAACTTAACCTTGCTATCCCTAGCCATTTGGGACTTAACTCAAACCTTCTTAATACTTTGAGGCATTTGGTATAAGGTATGACCAAAGCCGAAAGTTTGATACCTTTCAGCAAAGAGTAAGCCTCAAGCCATAATTCTGAAGTTCGATCGGACTTAGCTGAAAAAATGACTAACTCTTTCCTCTTTAGCAACCGATATAGGTAAGGCTGAGGTTCAAAGTCCAAACTTTTGGAATTCTACAAGGGTTGTTGTAATGAAACCCTAAGGCCAATGAATCCATCTTTCTAACAACCCTATGAAGCCCTTTTGGCATCAAACGATGGCCCTTCATCTGATATCACTCATATCTCCTACTGACCTCAATGAGGTTCCTTTGTTGATCACAATCAACTCATTTCTGACAGCCTCTCCTCTGACATCATAAGATGAACTTTTGATAACAATTACAATCATATTATCAATAGATTAATCTAACTATAGATGGGTTCAATTATCCTCATCAAATTAACTCTCTATTAGCATCTCCCAACTATCAATATGTGTATGATGTTATAATCTATGAGCAGATCATAATTCCATGATAAGGCACAATCCAAGAGTAGAGAAGACTCTAAGACTCTTCATATATCCTTATTTACTTGATAGCTTACTTTCCCTAATTTAAGCGGTACCATAGGGATCAAATCTACACCTATTATATTTACTAAATCCTCTAAGGCTCCTTTAGTGACTTTAGCCACAATACATGTGTTATGAGGAACCTCAAGTGAATACTATAGGAGACATTCAAAATCAACATGAGTCAAATGATAAGAAAGGAGCTTAATTACTAGGGAACCTTAGCAACACAGTATAGCATGAAAAATTGAGTATCTTTCCATATAGATTTAGTCACATACCTTAATAAAAGCATTCACATAATAATTTAACTAATCTTCTCTTAGAATCAAATGACTAAACATACAGTGGCACTCAAATACAGTTGGGTCATGTATCATCTAAATGATGCACCCTTAATCCACATAGTAGGGTAGTATAAGTTTAGAATAAAAAAATATGACACTAATATAAAGGTAGGGGCCTTATAGATATAAATTCAATGTCAGTAACACAATAAATATATTCATCATTTCCATCTTCCTCCTTTGCATCCATTTTAATTTCAATAACACAATCAAAATATTCATCCTTTTTATCCTGCAATGAATCATCATTCTTACACATCTCTTTATCAAAATCGTCTTTTACCTTCACCTCTTATTTCTCAATTTTGACATTCTCAAATTGATTCATTGCTACAACAACTTTATCCATTTCTACATTCATATCGTTATCAAAACATACATTAAAATCTGATTTTACCTCATTGTCTTCTTCTACAAATTTCTTTGTTACAATTCTTTATTCACTATAACTCATCATATCATTCAAACACAAATCAGATTTGGTTCTAACCTCATTAAAATTTGATATTCCTCTCTTCCTTACTTCTACAACAAAAATTCTAGCTTCCTTATATTCATCCATTCCATTCACATAATTTATAAGCGAATCAGAATCACCAACTAACTCACAAAATACAAGTTTTACCTACTCTTTTATTGTTGCAACTTTGGTGTCCTGTTCTTCAATGTTCTCCATTACACTCAACTCTTTTGTTGTTACTACAACCTTTGTAATTTCATCCTCCATGTCTTCTAGCATATATTCCTTAGATTCAGGCTCATCAATTTCTTTGTATTCATACTCTTCTTCTTCTTCTTCTTCTTCTATGCCACATGCATGACACTTTGTTGCATCTTCTTTCTTTCCTATATTTAAAATACCATTAGAAAGATGTTTACAATTACCTCCAATTCTCCTCTCTTTTTTTTTTATCCTTTTGACCTCTGCGAAAGGGTTGTAATAATTTTTCTTTTTGATCTTATCTTTGTTGTCCTCTTTTATGAGAATGTTCTTCTTCCTAAATCTCTCATCCCATATTCTCATGTCCTCCATAACCATATTTTCCAATACATCTACTTCAACCTTAAGCTTTTCAAATTCTTTATGGTACTCCCTATCTTCCTCTTCTTCACAATATTGTTCCCAGAATAAAATTCTTACAGGCCTCCTCAAGATCCATCCCATCCTCTTAGTTCTATTGCAATTTCCTCACCTCACATCACACAACTCCAATCCTCAACACTCTTTGGTTTTATTGCAAACTACCTCGCCTTCAATGATCTGTTTACACACTCAAGAACCTCTACTCAAATCTTTTGTGTGACTTCTCTTACATGTTTCACATACACTTGCAACAAAAAAACCACACACACTCCACCCTCAGGTCCTGGTGCAAACTTCCTCTCTTTGATGCTCTTCTTGCACACTCAAGAACTCTCGCTTTGATACCACTGATAAGGAAAATCTATTGCAAATCTGAAATCAAACAAACACAAAGAGACTTGCAATATGGTTGCAATATGCCATTGAATTTCAGATTTAAAGAAAGAAAATCAGCAACATTCTTATTTGCTTAAATCATAAAATGATTACATCAAACTGAAGCTCATGGGATTCCTTACAATTTGGGCTTCATACATACAAAAATCTACAACATAATGTTTTCAACATTCTGGCATCATCCCGACAAAATCTAGGTATGCAACCACAACTTCTCCAAAAGGCCCCTTCTCCAAATGAGCAAGAATCATTATATATAAATTGTGTGAGGAGGAAACTGCCATTAGTTTTCAAAACAACCTCCATTTACCAGGTCTTGAAATCCAATGCCCCATTTTGAGAAGAATAAAAATATAAAATATAAAATTATTCATTGCAAGTATGGCCCACATATGGGCACCTAGCTCTTGACCAATGATCTTTTCCAACTATGACACCTTCAATGATTCCTAGCGGCTCCAATGGTTCCAAATACAGACTTACAACAACATGCAAAGCTTGTGGAACAAACATGAAAATGCATGCATAACATGCAATTGAACATGCAAGCACATGCACCCCAAATGGTCCCCACCAAGAATGAGACGCCCAAGAGGGGTATTTTCCTAATTTTGCCTTAGAATATATTCATAAATACATAATTCCCACCAAAATTACAATTATAATTTTACCACAAGGGAAATTACAAAGTTGCAAATCAAAATATTTATTCTCCTAACCCCTATGCCCTTATTGAAAATAAACAAAATTGAAATAACAATATTTTTGGTGATGCGAGATTGCTAGTACCCCTAGATGCTCCTGCATCAATTACTCATCCCACTTTTCCAATAAGGCCTTATTGGTTAATTGGATTTTTCTAATTTCAAGACCCTTGTGCAATTGGAGTCAAATTTTATCCCAAAAGATGAGATAAATTATTTTCTTTTCCTCAACTTTGGTCCAAAGAAAATTTCTCTGCCATATACTTAGGAATATTGAATAAGGAGAGAAAGTATATAGGAATACTCTGCAACACAACTTTAAACATTTGGAATTTACTAGCATGACTTAAGAGTTTCCCTTTCCAACCAAAAATTTTCCTTTGAATTATTTCCAACACCGAGTTCTAGAAGGTTGGGGTAACTTCTTTAATCATTAAATGGAGTCTTAGACAAGTGGCCAAGAGTTGAGCACATATACATCCCAATATGGCTTTAATTTTTAGTTATAACTCAGTTGTTGTATTAAAGAAGTAAATTTGGATTTTCTTATAATTGATACTTTGACCAATAACTACAACACAACCCTCCAAGAGTTGCTTCCAATTTTTAGCCTCCAAAATTGAAGCAGTTGTAAAAATAATAGTGTCATCAATAAATTTCTATATTCTAGGCAATTGAAATAAGGTGACAACTTTTATACCCTTCAACTCCCCAAACCTAGTCATGTTCATTATATTACTCTTGATTACATTTTCTATCAAAATGAATAAGTAAGGGGATAAGGGATCATCCTACCGTAGCCCCCTTCTATATTTGAAGAAGGCTCTAGACATGTCATTGACCAACACCAAGAATTTGGTAGTAATAACACACTTTTTTATCAAGCTAATAACTTTGTTTTTGAATCAAAACTTCTCAAGAACCTTGAATAAGAATTCTCGAGAGACCTTATTATAAGCTTCATGGAAACATCCAAATTTAAGACCATACCTTGTGTATGGATCCTATACATAGAGTGAGTGAGTTCATGGGTAGTCATGGTGGCATTCATAATCTTTCTTCCTTGAATAAATCCTTTTTGATAGTCGGAGATCCGTTTATCAAACAAAGGCTAGATTCTAATCACCAAATTTTTATAAAAAACCTTATAGATGATATTGTAGAGGCTAGTGGGTCTAAAATATCCCATAGAGATTGAATCAACCTTCCCAAGGACAAGAGAAAGGAAGGTGTTGTTAATTTGTTTTAAAATTTTCCTTATTTTGAAAAAATATCTAGTAACTTTTATGACATTTGTCCTAAAGGAGGCCGAGGCTCCTACCGGCTTGCTGAGAAGACCCCATATAGAGAGAACTCCCCAGACGAAGAGAACCATTCCTCTCCTATTAGCGGTGAACTCCTATCAAGGAGACATAGATAGATGGGTTTTTTTCCCGGATTGAACCAACCATCTCATCTACTTGTCTAGTTAGTTGGCGAATAGGTCGGTCCCAAAACAAACCCCACCGACCATGCCCCTTCGGGACCGACCATACCAAAAATATTGGAAAAGAGTAGGAGGGAATTTGTTCGAACTTTGAGCCTTGTAGGCTCCCAAAGAAAATACCACCACTTTGACTTCATCTTTAGTGACAAATTTAGTAAGGATGAGATTATCCTCTTCTAAAAGTAAGGAGAGGATGTTGTCCAACAATGTTTCAATTGAAATACAAGAGAAATTGTGATTTTGTTTAGATAAAAATGACTCAAACTACATTGTATCAAGTTGAGCAACCTGCTCACCAAAATTAACTTTAGAGCCTATCTCATCAATAATCCTAGAGATAATATTCATTTTCTTGTGCCATAGGACAAATTGATAAAATAAAGTAGTATTCCTAGATCCCCTTCCTTTAACCACTGAATTCTAGATTTTTTCCCAAACTATCTCTTCCTTCCCCATTATTTTTTCCACTCTTTTATCAAAGCATTCTCTAGAAGGGAAGTCCCCTTTGAAGTGTCCCATGAATCCATTTTTTGGGAACTCCGACAACTTATTGAATAGATTTTTTTCTACTCAAACACATTGCCAAAATATAAATTGTTCGAATATTTAACCTTATTATTGATGACAAATAACTTTTAGGCCACTCTTAACATAGCTGACTCTTGAATTTGAATGTTCCACCAATAAATAATGCATTATTTGGATTCAAGGTGAGCAACCCACATGATCTCATATTTAAACAGGTAGGGGCCCTTGTGATATTTCTCCACCTAGTTGAGCAAAAGGGGGTTGTAGTTTGATCCAGTTCTACAAAGAGATAAGAGATTAACGTTGTTTATAATGTCCTAGTTGAAAGAAACATGGAATGTATCCAGGTTGACCTGAATAAGATTTTTTTGCATTTTCCTATTGGTATAGGTGAACATGTGACCATTAAGATCTATATCTATCAAATTATCAACATTTAAGAAGTCTATAAAGTTAGTCATGTTATCTGAGTAGTCCATAATTCCTCCCCTTTTCAAAACAATACAAAGGATTACTAGAATATCCTACCACCATCTAATGAGCTTCCTTATTAGCATTTATATGAGAAGAGATAGACTCCAAAATTTCTCTTCTAGTATTTTTTGAGTTCAAGGAATAAATATTAGCAACAATTCACGTTGTTGACGCGGATGTTACTCGCACACCAACAGACAAATAAATTCTCACAAAGTACCACAGGAACCTACCTGGAAACCTAAATATAAGGAAAACTCGGCTTGATCCCAAGGCTCGTTTATGTTAGGTCTTGGCGCACTAGGTTCACTCAGGGTTCGTTGTTATATTGTTGTTAAACACAAGGGGTAAACCGTTGTTAAAAATTGGCTATTATCAAAAAGATAGAAATAAAATCTTGGCCCAATCATTTAATAAATTCTTGAAATCAAATAATTTGCAACAATATTTTATGAACCTCAAATAACTTGCATAAATTTAAGTAGATTTAGCATTAAGCATTCAAAAAAAATTATGGAATCAAAAGATTTATAATAAAACTCCATGAATTTATCATTTTTTGGAACATTTTCTAGAATATAAACATCTATTCTAAAATAAAGTATAAAAAAATGCTGAAAAGTAAAATTTCTCCCAGGTATTATCCATGCATTCCTCAAGAAATAAATAAACCAAAGCAAACCATTCCATACGTCACCATATTGCTTCACAACTAGGCACAATATGATGCAAGAGTTTAAAGAAAGGGGGATTATTTACCACCGAATAGTGTTAGTATGCACCCTTAAACACTGTAGCACACGGTCTTGTCTGATAGGAACATACAATCAACTACTTAAAATTTCATATTAGGAAATAGCTTTGAAATTGGCTTTGATATTAATTAACTTCTAATGAAACATACAAGTTTTTAGTCTGGAATGGAACAAAAAATATGAAAAAGAATAAAACTTGAAAAAGTTTTGGTTCTTTGACATCCACAATTTTTGAACTTAAAAAATAAAATAAAGTAACTAACGACCTTTTATAGGAACAAGGCCCCAAAGATTTTAAACTTAATCCCATCAAAGAGAATCAGAATAACAAATTAAAATGTAGCATGTGGCAAGTGACAATTGTCATCAAAACTTGGGTAAAAGAAAGAAGTTGGGTCCATGAAGAGGGGAAGTTTCGACCAAAACAAATCTTGCAAAAAATGCATACGTGTTATTAAAAAAAAATGTGCATTCATTATGCTTCACGTACCCAAGTCTAAAAAAAATGTGTGTGGTATGCTTTGGGTACGCACTAAAAAATGCGTACGCATTTTATAACATGTACAAGTCATTTATTTAAAAAATTAAATACTTTTTAAAAATGCATACGCGTTTTAAAACGTATATGCGTTTTTAAAAATTTGAATCCCCAACCCACATGTTGCCTCAGTTTTAGGCTCGAGTAAGGCTTGGCAACCTAACCCTTAGCCTTTGATCTACAACTAAGAAACTAAGGTAGGTTCAAGAGAAATGTCCAACTTTGGCAATATGGATGATGGATTTTTTTTTGAATCAATATATGAAATTAAAAACCACTAGAGAACATGATGTCTAGTTTCAAATATATATATATATATTTTAAGATTGAATTATATTTTTTATTTTTTAATTAATTTCTAAGTAAACTAGTCCATAAACTTGAAATATCAGACTTTTTTTTGTTTTTTAATAACATTTTTGATTAATTTTCTTGTAAATAAATTACATGGAATAAATATTCAAACAATTCTCTACACAATAAAAAAAATATTCAAAAGATGTTTAGTTTAGGTCCAATTATGTCATTTGTACACGTTGATTTTTAAAAACAACAATTAAGGCCAATAAAAATTCAATAAAAAACATATTAAAAAAAATTACAAAAGAATATCCTCATTAATCTTCATGATGTTATCCATCTTTCCCCAAAATGAATTAGCAAAATGCTTTTATTTGGGTCAAAAAGTGGTGTTTGTACACGTGCATGGTATGGTAAAAAAAATGACTTTTAAAAAGTGGTTTTTATACATCCCTATCAAAATTGAATTTCTTTCATCTAGGTATTGGAATAAATTACATATTTAGAAACTAGATTCAAAATTCAAAATTTCATGTTACTGACTTTTTTTAAGATTCATTGTGTAAGTGCCTCAAATTTTCAGTCCAAGTGTGACAAATTCTGAAAAACGACAAAAAAACTTCCAATTTTTGTGGACCCAACTTCTTGCATCAACCCATTTTCTAGGCAAAGTCAAAGATATTTTGACTTCTATATATATATATATGTGTGTGTGTGTGTGTGTGTGTGTATCAACAACAATCTTCAAACTTCGGGTTCCAGGTCGCAAGCACTTTGCATAGAAAATAAGATTGTCGACACTTTTCAAAACCTCTGGGACTAACTGCCTTCACCGAGATCGGGAAAAAACCTGAAAAATTCACCTCAAAACTACACCCATGCACAAAAATTCTAGCCTCAAGTATCCAACTACCTATTCTTCTTCATTGAACTCCAGGTCAAAAAACTCATCTTCACCTCTCCTCTACTGATATTCTCAAAAAGAAATCAACACTTGATACATACATTCTTTTGGAACACTTTGGGTCACTTTCCAGCTGTATTTATGGCTAGCATACTCTTCTAATATTTGAATGATGTTTTCATTTTTCTGCATTACTTCCATATCATATTTGGTCATAGCATTCCTACACTGTATGATATCATCTATAACCTCCCGACTTAATGACTGAACAAGATCCTTATTCACCTTTTCAATCCATTCCTTGAAATTTTTTACTTCCTTATCATCTTGTTCTAAATTTCAAGGATCATAGCTTTGTTGAGCTAGCATTTAAATAAAGCTATCATCTTTATCTATCAATTTATTGCATATCATAGTGACCTTTTCAAATCCATCTATACATTGTAGCAAATTGTCACTTTCGCAATCAATTGTTTCCTCCATTTCTCAAATATCGAACTTTCTTGTTCCATGGCTATCTTCTCATTCACCAAGTCTTAAGCATCCATCTGAAGAAGAAATTTTAGCTTTCGTCTCTCTGCATCAATCTGTTCTTGGCAAAATCGACATTCATCTTCAAGCCTTTTGGACTTGTCATACCAATTGTATGCTTCCCGTTTCTTCCCAATTGTATCCTTTATTAACTCTTCTCCTTGCCTTACCAAGTACTCCATCCATTCTTCAAATACACTTACCTTATGGTGAATCACTATAATAGCATCTACTTGCTCCTTAGACATTAGTACCAGACTTTGTGGCAATTTAGTCTGTGTTTGACCAGATTGGGCTAGCGACTTGATGAAACTCTCTAGGTAAGCAATCCATTCTTTTAAATCTCTTTTCTTTTTCTTATTCTTCTATACTCTAGCAATAGTTGTTTCTAAATTTAATTTCATCTCTTCTAATTCATGTCCCCATGATGAATGTCCTACATCAATTGTCATCACCCTATAATCCCTAGGTGTTATTTCATGCTTTCTCTTATCTCCTACCAGAGTAGTTATTTGGAGAGTTCTCCCTCCATCTACATTCCTTTTTATAGCATGTCTTGTCTTTTCTCTAACTTTGGGCTTAGGGGTTTCTATTCCCTGTATTAATTTTTTGAAATCTAGAGGCACCAGTTCCACCTCCAATGACAAAGCCATTTTCTTGACTAACCAGTTAGGTGCTTCTTCATTCTGCTCTTCCTCTCAATTATTTCCTTGTTCCTAATGATCTACATGTTCAGGAAATTCTCTCAAAATTTCAACATTACCCATCACAATCCCTAGAACTTGAGTACCCTCTGTCCTCATTGGCATGGATTTCAAATTACCTTGATTTATCACTATCTCTTCCTTTTTGAGAACCACATTCCTGTCCTACCATGTTCTCAACATGAACCCTTGGAGTATTATCTTCATGTTGTCCTAAAACATCAGGATTCTTATCACTTCTTGGTTCACCACCCAAGGTCTGTGAGGACTCTATAGCTTCATTCTTATGTAGATTTTCTCTTTATTTTTAAGAAGTCTATGGTTGCTCAAAATTCTCTTCAGTTCTTCCTTGCATAAGCTAATCATCACCTATATCTTCTTTATCAACATTATCAATGGGGTTCTGACTTGTAGTATCCCCTGTTCTTCTTTCATCTGTTTCTTCGGGGTTTCTCGCTTCTAGAGTGAGTGATCCTCTTATAAAATATTCTTCTCTATTTTTTAGGATATGACCCTATATCTGACATTTCTTCCACTATTGGCTGCACCATGAGATTTCCTTTAGATCGCTTTTCTTCAAATTGTTTCATCTTGGCAGTCAAATTTTCCTCATGTTCTCTAACTTCTTCTTCAGTTGTTTTAAAACCTTCCTCTTGAATTATAGGAGTCCCTCCTAGGGCTTGTCTCATTATTGTCATATTGACCAAGGATGGAGAAGTAAATACATCTACTACCTTCTGTGATGCAGATCTTGTTTTAGCATGTGTTTGTGTCTTCATTCTCACCTCATTTCTAGTCATAGTCTGAGCTCTTGGCTTTACTATGGAAGAAAATGCCAACTTTGGAAGCTCCATTACATTGGCCAGATTGGCCATAGACTCTTTGTGTTGACAAGTTGGCATCATTGAAATTCTCTAGCTTGAAGTATCAAGAACTTCCTCCTCACTTTGCTCAGCTGCCTATGTTTCTACAATATTTATTTTCTTTTTAGCAGTCCCTCCATAACTTGAATAGTCCACTAACTATTGCTTTTCTCTTGACATTAGGTGGGTATGTGGGTTCTATCCTAGCTTCCTTTAGTGCCTCAATGTAACCATTGATCCAATATTGAGTGTATGTTAATACCTGCTTAGAAATATCCTTGATGGTTACTATCTTCTTCTTTGTATAATCTAGGTCTAGGATAGGCTCGTCAAAAATATTATGTATCATAAATTGTATTGAATACATTATCTATATCCAATTGCTCTGGAATATCATGAGTTTTGAGAAACTTGGCTGCTTCTAATGTTAACCTTTGGTATGATCATTTCCTCACCTCATGCTCATCATCACAATTAAGCCAAAAATCCTTCAGATGATAGATATGAGCATACTTCTTGCTTATTTTCTTAGCAATATTTTCCTCGGGATCATAGTTTTTTCGCCGGAGTGCAAAGAACTCCAACTTATAGAGTTTCAACTCTTCCTCACACATATCAACACTTTTGGGTACAACACATTTTTAATTCCCGATTGTGATAGGAAATTTGAAAGAAAATTTCTTGTGTGCTTGTGCAAAAAGAGCATGAGATGGTTGCATCTATCACACCAATTCCAATAACAATATTTTGTCTATTGCATACCTGGGTAGCATGAAGGGGTATCTTTTGAATCATTCCACCCTAATATAGATGAAACTAGGAAATTGAATATACCAGCCCCCAACCAATCGAATAACACTTTGTGCTCCAATGGACAATCTTTTGGCTTTGCCACCTTCCATTAATCTTACCAGCCTAATAGAAAACACATTGTTTATCCTCTGGTAATGCTTCTGGTATTGGTGAATAGTAATCTAGGGCATATGAGCATAAATCAAATTATTCCCTAGTTCTATGCCTAGGATACCAACCCTGTTCAATCCTTGTATATTTTCCCTTAGGGCACAAGAATATACAACATATGAAGACATGACAAACCATTGGGTGTCTAGGAACGTTATTATCTGCTCACACAACTTGTTGCTAATGAAATTCCCCAAGTGAATTTTCATAGGGCCTTCCATTATTTTCACTATAAGCTTGAACATCTAGGATTTGAATTTGCTAGCATCTTTGAGCCCAGTTATCCCACTCAATAGGGTTATTATATCCTAAAAATCCTAAATAAATGCTGACCTAGGGATTAGCTTCATCATTTTTGTAAGCTTCTACCAACACCATGTTGAACTCATAAAATTCTTGTTTTGTTCCTCCGCATCATGGTATGTTGCAGCTAGGACCTGCATATTCAATGGGTTCATTTGTTTGAACATAGGGAGCTGAAATGTGTAGACAATACCCTTTGTGGAGAGGTCTACATATACTCTTCTAAAACTAGCAGCGCTCGTTCCACGAATAACCCCCCTACGAAACTTGTTTGTTTCCTAGGTTCGTGAGGTTCAAGCATGCAAAATGAGGCGATTTTCAATCCACCTCAAAATGTGTTCCAACATCTCAGATAGTCAATCTGAGAATCCCTCCATGTTCACCTTGCCAAGACCTTCGAAACGAGTATCTTCACGAGCGTTCATTACATGTTTTAAGTGAAAATTGCCAAAAGTGCAAAGCTTTGAAAAAAGAGCACTCTAACTCTTTTTATAAAATTTGACTAAGTGTAAAAAGTGCAAGGGCACACTTTTTCAGTGCCCTTGCACTTAAGAGAAAATGAATTTTGGTGTAAAGGCGCTGATTTTTAGCGCCCTTACACCTAAAGTCTATACTTAGCCGTTTTTGTGAAAAGCACACTTTTTTGCTTCAATTGCATTTTTCCCAGTTTAATGCCATTTCATGTGCCTTAATTGGTGGTTAACCTTCAGTTCTTTTTGTTCGTTTCAAGTCACTTAAAAGTGATTTTGGTCTTCCCTTTTTTCATTGTTACTTCCTTCTTCTCCTCTTCTACCACGGGCTAGGAGGTTGACCTCTACAAAACACGTTTCTTCAGATCTGATCGTTCTATCTCCCACCTTAGCGTCGTTGCTTTTCCTAGGTATTTTCTTTGTTTCGTGTCTTGTCTTCTATTCTTTTTACCTTGTTGCGTAGGTTTTTCATGCTTTTCCAGTTCATGGTTTGTGTTTTTGATCACGTTTTCTTCTCAAACCATTCTCGTTTTCTTCTCCTCCACTCGTGTCTACTCCTCAAACATATGTGTTTTCCTCTTCAAACAAAACGCGTTCTTCCTCTCTATGATTCGCGTTTTTCTCTTATACGTTTTGTTTTTTGTTTTGACAAAGGTTATTGATAAAGCATGAAGAATCTGTGCCTTCTCTTCTTCATGCCTCTTTCACTCCACTCTCAACAAAAATATCAATCTAATGAGGCCAAGGCATGAAAATAGTACGCCATCACATAGACTTCTTGCTCCAAATACTGAAGCACTAAAAAAAATGTGCCCATGCACTTCCACAATAAATTTTCTAAGTCCCAAGTGCAATGGCACACTTTTTCAGCACCATTGCACCAAAAACCTTTTCCCCAAGTGCAAGGGCACTGATTTTCAGCGCCCTAGCACTTTTCTCTGAAAAAACAAAAAAAATCACTAAGTTAAAATGCAAGGGCGCACTTTTTCAGAGCCATTGCACTTTTTTCTGCATTTGACCAAAATCACTTCCAAACTATCCAGTTTCGCTTTGAACCACTTCTCGACCATTCCTAGCATCATTTTTCCTGCCTCATCACTTACACCATGCTTGTTCAACATCCCTCCTCGCTTCGCACATCCCAATGTTTCCTTTTAACTAACGATTTGTTGAATCTTATTTGCAGAGCAATGATTAATCTCAGATGATAGCTAAGAAGCCTCCTTCGTCTTCAAAAGCTGAAGGCAAGATGAAATAAAAGTACCAAGGTGTTTACCCGTGTACGATAGTGGTTTCGAAGGTTGAAGAGATCAGAGACACAAAATTTAGCCAACAAGATATCGTTGACTTCGTGAAAAGAACCGAACAAAAGCCTCTTGAAGAATCTCTGAGAGCTATCGTGTACAGTAATCTCCATCTAGTTTCTACATTTCCAATTGCTGCACATCACATAGAATTTGTTCTCAAAGTTGCATCTCACTATATTCAGGAGAGAAAAAGTGTCATTAATTCTTCCGGACATGAGGTTTTGAGACTAGATCCATACTTCTTTGATATAGTTTTCAAAATCCCGCAAATGGAGAAGTATATTGACATCTCGGTACAATCGGCACAGGAGGTCTATGACTCAGATCCAAATAAGACCAAGTATCTGATAAATAGTAAATGGTTGAAGGAACCTCGACATACTATTTCGAGATGGTAGAAAGGACTTCCTCGAGCTCACTTCAAAGATGACATCAGAGACATTATCATACTTTTGAGCAAGGTGAAAGGATTGCTAGAAACTTCCCATTTTTGCGATTGGATGTATGAATACATTCGAATTGTAAGAAGACAAAAAGCTCACATTGACTGGGGGCAAACAGATTAGTGATGCAATTCATGAGCAGTTTATTAATGTACCGACTACCTTGAGGTTCTACATGACTTCATACTTGGTGTATGTTGCAGCTGTGATGAGACAGTTCCCAAGCCTATCCACAAAAGGGAACTGACTTTCTACACTAGTCTATGATTACTTCTACCAGTTGGAATTGAAGGAGAGCCATCATCATTTTAGGAGAGTCACTGATGCTTTCTTTGCACCTCTGCTTTTCAGTTTTTATCCAACTCTCGAAAGAAAGAGAGTATCAGATGGGCTTACAGATTAGTAAGTAAGGTCGGATGCATATATCTTTAATTCCCAACTTTTACTTACATAAGGGTAGGATGCTATACTAGTTGTCCTTACATGTTGCCTAGATACCCTTCAGACAAGTGGATTTTGGAGTTATGCAGACAACTGATTTCAATTCACAAAGAACGTCGAAGGATTCATAAACCCAGTTTTAAGCTCCCAATGACAATTAGTAGATATACCATCAAAAGTGTATAAAAGGAAAAATCAGTCTATGCTAAGATGTAGATCATGACGATCAAAAACTACAAATATAGACTTTATTTTGATTACCGACATGTCAGAAAGAAGCTGAAAATGGGGCACAAACATGGGAATCACTTTGAAGACATTTGGGTTGATTGGAGAGACGAAGAGGCTATTCGCAAGATGGACTGGTGTAGGTTGACTGCTTAACAGATCAGAGATCTTGGTGTTGCTAACCTACCAGAGGATTTCATAGATCCTGCCGACATCCTAAACACTGCCTATGATGAACAACAAATCTTCAAAAAACCTTTCTCTGCAATTCAATGGTCAAATAAAGAGAGCATTTCCATCAGAGAAAGGTTAGCCCCAATTTTAGCTAACACTACTGAACGGTTACATAAGCATGGTTTTTAGATGACGTATTTCATAATAGAGTTAGAAGGAGAAGAGTTCGGAACACAGGTCAATTCACAACAAGAACCCCGCATCAAAGAAAAATCTGTAGTTATTCCTACTTCCTCTAGAAAAGGTCCTAGAATCAAATTTACTATTGGAAAGAAGGATGTTCGATCCATCCGTGAGGAAGGGACTAAAAAATCTGAACCATCTCGCTCGAAAGGAAAGAAGCCTATTTCCAAAGAGATAGATTCTGATGAAGAAGAAAGTACAAGTGATCAATCTGTTGAAGAAGAAGATTAAGAGGAAACATACTCTAATGAAGAAGAACATTCAGAAGATGAAAACGAGTTTGAAAGCAATCGAGAAAGTGAGAAAGAGAAGGAGGATTAGGAAAATGATCAGCAAGAACTCCGACCCGATGAAGAACAAGCTATGTCTCCACCCGAGCACGTAGTTGAAGATTTTCCCCAATCATCATCACCTGTAATTTCAAGCATTCCTCATACATTTCCTATTGTTAACACTCCTCCGCCACCTCTTTCCACATTGCCTATTCCTACATCAGCCATACCCATAGTGAACATTTCACTACCCCTCGTAGCATCAACCACACTAGATGCTCCTTCAGTGATGAGCGTTCAAACAATTGATGTTCCTTCAGGTTCTCCATCATCCATTCCCAGTTTGTCCTTGCCATCATATGATCTCAATTCAGAGGAAGAATTTAATAGATTCATGAGTGACTCTCTGCAGAATCAAGTCAATGTGCAGGTTTCTGGAACAATGATGACATATACCTCGCCGATTGTTTCCATACTCGTTCTTCCATTAGAAGTAGCGGTAACAAAAGAATTGACGGTCAACCAGGAATCATTTGTCTCCTCTCTTCCCCCATGGTTGCTATCCCAAGTATCAAAATGAAAGAAGCAAATGATTTCTCCTGAAGAGCTTGATCTCGAAGAGATGCCTCCACCAAAGGCCAAGGGTAAGAAGAAAGCGAAAGTATACTCACAGCTTCAAGTTGAAAAAGCAGGTCAGAAATATGCAGAGATTGGCATTCCACCTCAAGAGGAAGGAGATGTTAATATGAAGGATTATACAATAACTAGAGTCCATCTTGGCAAGGTTACTAATGAAAGCACCAAGGCAGATGTGCAAGTAACTTTGAATATATTGGCAAATAGACTGGACAAAATGGAGCAACCCGTGATCTATACAAACAAAGGGCAGAGCATTATGCCGCTATTGTTAAAAAGCTTGCCGGATCTACAAGTAACGCACAACCATTGGCAATGGTAAGTCCTGAGGACCCAGCTATCAGAAAGGCTGAGAAACTTCTCTCTAAAGGTAAAGCGTTGTATGAATTCATCAACAAAGTTGTAGAACACGATTCTTAAATTATAATTGCCACTGATGAGAAAGCTACCCAGACAACTCAACACAAATTGGAGCTAGATAAAGAAAAAGTTGTTCTCTCTCAAGAGCTCAAAGAGATGGAAAAATGCCTGTCATTTTGCTCACAAATGAAATAGGTAAAGCTCAATAAACTGGTGGAAGTTGGGGTTATTCCCGACAAAGAAAAATATGTTGAAGTAAAGGAATCTTTGAGGCATCGTATTCAAATGATCAAGTCCCTTACAAAAGATCTCCACCAGGTTCAGGAATATGTGGAAGAACATCCGATTATTCTTGAAAGAAGGGTTAAAGAGTTTCCAGACAAGCTTCTCGAAGAAGACCGTATCTTCCTTCCAGCCGCATAACTATCACAAATCTTCAAAGAAGTTGTCATGGGTCAGATAGAGAGTGCGAACTTTTCAGATGCCTCCATAGATGACCTATGTGATATTAGGCTCACTCTTGATAACCTTAAAACACATCTTGATAGGTGCAAGAAGGTTCTTTCATCCGCCAATAGATCAGTCACGAGGATTCACACCATTGTGGGTTATACCGTTGGTCCGGATGATAAATTCATGCAAGAGACTAGGAAAAAATATGAAGACTTCTGCGCCCAAGCAACAAACCATGAGGATTCTTGATCTCCCAGTGTTGAATGTTTTGATGCATTCCCATATGCATTTTATAAATAATTTGCGACATCTTAAATGTCTTTTTGTAAAGTGTAATTACACCAAAAATATGAGATGTGACTTCTCAAAGAAAAATTAGACTTAGTTAGGTTAGGGTTTCCTATTTTTGCTCGCCTAATTTCCTAAATTTACTCATCTCTGTTTTCTATATAAATGAGAGATCTCTATTGTAATAGTTACCTTTTGATATTTTGCAACGAAGTGCTGCTCCTTTGAAACAAACATTGAAGCTTTGTATTTAATTTTACGAATCTAGATCTAATCAATAAAGAAGAGGATTGTATACCAGACTTTGTGTTGGGATTGATTATCTTATGATTCGATTGTATTGGTGGTGACTAGTGTATGAGATCTGAAGGGCTTCAAGTAGTTTAGGTAAACTTTTTGTTACATCTATTATTTGGATTTGCTTTTATGTGTGAATGTTTTGGTTGAAATATCTACAAGACTTTGTGTTTGTAATCATTTGTGCGGTTTGAGGAATTGCTGCATCTAAGAAGACTTTGTGATTCTAATGTGACAAACAATACTTCTACAGATCCAACATTGAAAAAGCTACGAAACAACTTTGTGCCTTCACGAGCTTTCCGTTTTCCTTTTCTTTTGTTATTATTATAAACCATATCTGGTATTTCTACGCTTTTCTTTGAAAAGATAGAGATATCGACATTACTGTTGTTTGTTAAGTTTTAGTTATCAGATCTAGGACTTTCCAATTGTGAAGCATTGTAAACATCTTCTTTGAAAAAAAAGAGAAGTATGAATGTAACACCCCCCCCACTTCGTAGGTGTAGTGTACATTTTGTAAGTATTTCATTGGTTTTACTATAGCTTCTATTAGCAGTAAGAAGAGCGCCTCCCCTTTTTGACAGGAGAGATTATATCTCACATAGTTGTGGCTGAAATCTAGATATCGTAATCTATTGAAAAGTTGATTACATTATTTTCACCCAACAGTGGAGAGGTCTACATATACTCTTCCTTCTTTCTCAATGACCTCTTGTTTGGGTCATACCATTTCATACATTTTAGTACCAATTCAGGGGCATCTATTTCCAATGGAAACCCTCTTGCCAAATGTAGTCGACTTGCAACAATATTCTTAGCTTACTGAGAGGCACCCTCTTGTCAAATCCGTATAGAGAATTCATGATCACTGAACCCTCTTGGGTGAGTATCTGCAACTATCCCACCGATTGGTATGACATGTGAAACAGGGAATTTGAATTCCTCATCTATTTACTTCTTCCTAGAAGTGCTCATATTTCTCTTGATTTACTGCATTATTAGCAGATATGTGCCTTGTGTGCAAGTTAGGGTTAAATTCAATCATCCATATTCAATACTTCATAAAAGTTCTTTACTCATGAAAATTACAATCTGTAATTAGGTTAAATTCCTTAAAAACAATCAACATTTTAGTGACCTAACCAACAATAATGTCATTTAACCTGAGCCATGCATGCATAAAAGAATTAACATAAATTCAGTTACTAGAAACATACCTAGTTTCATTGATGATATAGTTGTCTGAATGCAGGTTTGAAGCCCTTGGCAGTTGTGTTCTTCAACTTTCTTGGATTTAATTCTTTAATGTCCTTATAGGTGAGAAATTTTGTGCAAGGTAGAGTGTTATGAAAGTAGCTACATGCTCGAGGTAGTGCCAAGTACGTGTGCAATTTGCCACCTTCATTAATTTATTTTGTTATGCATTAATTATCCTGAGTAAAGGTGCAATCATGGCAGATTAGGGTTCAAATTATGAACTCCTTGGTTCTTGCATAGGCGCCCACCATTCAAGAGGAAAGTGGCATAGGTGGCTGACATGGCATGCTTATGTGTGACTTTAATTCTTACAAGACAAAAGGCCTTAGAGGAAATGTCCATCTTGGATACTTAACAATTGACAATTAATTGAGTTTTGAATCATCTGACATCAGGATTTGAAGAATTACTGAGAGTTGGGACTTTTACCCATCAGTTTCATTAGAACCGGGTGCAAAGGAATACTCGGGACTAGGTGCAAGTGAGACCAAATTGGTTTGAAATGAAATTTGTAAAAAAAAACTTTCGATCTTCGATTCTAAAGAAAAGAAAATCCACTACTGGGTCAACTAGGAAAGAGAGGGAAACACACATTGGGACAATTTTACCTGGGGAACAACTTATTAGGCACAATGACTAGCTAGGCAAAAAACAAAACCTATCGAAGATACAACATTCTTAGAGCAGTAACACCAATACCTGTGACCTAGGGATCCAGTTGGTTAATAAGGCCAGGGAAAAGATTTTGCAAACAATCCAAGTCTGACAAAGCAAAAAATTAAGCGGAGGTCGGGCAAGTTGGATCAAGATCTCACCATTTTACCATTTCCTTTGTAAGCAACACACCAAATCAAGCAAAAAGCAAAGAAAAAGAAAAAGCAGTAGAAAAAGAGAGGGTCCACATTTTTAAAGAGAAAAATGGGGCATGTTATGAGACCACACAACACTCTCCTTGTTAGAAGAGTTGAACCTCACTTTTAGACTATTATTAGAATGGTTGATGTAGGAGCCATTGCATTTATTTTGATTCCACATAGTAGCAATCCCACCAAATGCCCCTTGGGCTTCACTAATATAAAAATTTGTATTAGGCCAGATGCTCTTAGTTATGACTTTGAAGTTAGCTTCAGTCATTTTGACTTCTTGCAAAATAAAAATATCAATCTTATTCTCATGGATATAGATTTTAACTAAAAAATGCTTGTGAGGATTGTTGATTCCTCTAATATTTTAGGACAAGATCCTCATTTATGATTTTTCCTATAAGAAACCTCTAGGATTCTTTGTCTCCCATTGGTAATCTCCTGAGGAATATCCTTTTGTTTGGTTTCCCTTTGGGACAACCTTCCATACTTAAAATTCACTCCAACATAAACAACCTTATTAGGCTAGATGCTCTTAGTTATGACTTTGAAGTTAGCTTCAGTCATTTTGACTTCTTGCAAAAGAAAAATATCAATCTTATTCTCATGGATATAGATTTTAACTAAAAAATGCTTGTGAGGATTGTCGATTCCTCTAATATTTTAGGAAAAGATCCTCATTTATGATTTTTCCTATAAGAAACCTCTAGGATTATTTGTCTCCCATTGGCAATCTCCTGAGGAATATCCTTTTGTTTGGTTTCCCTTTGGGAGAACCTTCCATACTTAAAATTCACTCCAACATAAACAACCTTATTGGAAGGACATTTTCCCTTCCTCTTAGGGGAAGATCAACCTTGCAAATCACTATTCACTGTACTTTGAAAATTCTCGTGAGTGCTAATCCAAACTCTTGGCATTATTGATTCCTAATCCTGGTTAGAAAGAGGAAATATAATTTTATGAGATCCTTCCCTTTCTTCCTCCTCATTCTTATCATTTAAGAGGTTAAAATTGACCTCTTAAGTAATAATCTCTAGCCCAATCAAGTGCATCCTCTCCACATCCTCAAGGCTACCATTAGTGGTTGTGTCAACCAATTATACCATTTCTTATTTATCCATAAAGAAGGAAACTCCCCTTCCTTCTCCTCCAGATCCAGATTCCTAATAGGAGACTAGGTTCCTTACCTTCCATTACCTTAGTTTGTTGGTCCAGAGGCTCATTTGACTAAATGTCCATTTGTTGTTCAAATCCCATGATTTTCTCCTTATCTTGATCCTCTAATGCACTATCCATACCACTGGCGATGTCTAATGAATCTCGCTAAAATAAAATGGATGAGCTAATAATATTAATAAGCTATTATTTGAAAGGGTCACCCTCAAAGTTATGAATCGATTTTTTGAGCTTCTCCATCAATTCCTTGAATGTTTGGGTCACGATTTTAGGGGATGGGCATTCAGTGAGGAGACATCTTGTTTTTTGATAGTATTGCCATAAAACTCTTGAGCTCTTATACAAATAGGTTGATTCCATTTCCTAATCTTGGACTCAAGAGATATAGATTGCTCAAGAATTTAAACATATCAATGATAATCCAAAATTTGGAATAAACTAACCTAGATTTCTCCTTTGTCACTTTATCCATGGTGATGAAGTGCTTGAATGAATTAACTATCTAGGCAAAGATTTCCTCACCCTAGAACTCTAGCAGGAGGTTAGGTAGCCTAACCCAAATAGGAGCAACTTTGTTTAGATTTACGTTTGGGTCAAAACTCAACTTCCATATATAGAGGAAAGATAATTCTTGTCATAAATCCATGATCCTCAAGCTAGAACCTGAAGAAGGTCTTCCCAATAAGTAAATTTTAAGAACATTCCTCCCACCATTGCATTCATAATCATGGTACCCTTTGGTTTTCATTTGACCATGGCCTATCTTCTAACTATATTGATATTAGGGTGAAAGGAAAAGAAATTCCCCACCAAAGTGTTCTCCATGGAAGAGATAATCCTATTGATAGTCGAGTCAAGTAACTTAATGGTTGTTCCTTATTTCAACACTAAAAACATTGGGTCAACATTCCTAGGCACTTGCTCCTTATAGTTGTTTCCCACAAGGGCATTCTTCCAAACTTTGGACCCACCTTCAATGATAAAGTTCATTGATGGTCTACCTAAGGCAACACCATTAGTACCCTAGGAAGGGGGATGGGGAGGCACAAAGGAATCTTGAGGCCATCAAAACCCATTATTGTTCAAAGTTCAAAATAATATTTTTTTTGAACGAAGAAGCTTTGCACTTTTTTTAAAAACTTTTCCAAATTAAGGCTAGCTTAGTTTGGGGGTAAGCAATATCAATTGTTGACATGGTAGAGAGCCACCTCATGAGGTTGGAACCTTGGTTGATGGCACTATAGGAAAGAAGCCCCACTATCACACCATAGGGCCTCCCCTTTTTAATCTTTTCCAAATTAAGGCTACCTTAATTTGTGGGGTAAGCAATCTCAATGGTTGATGCATGATAAAGAGTGATCCTGCAAGGTTTGAACCTTGCTTGGTGAAAATATAGGAAAGAATCCCCACCATCACACCATAGGATTTTTTTGTTGATGCCTCAAGTAGTAAATTACCATTAATGATAAAAAATTCAAATCATTTGGTCTTTTATCCTCTTGCTCTAGCTCTTTATGTGCTTTCAACACAAGACTTTAGCTATTTATTGGCCCATGCAATTTCTCAAACCCTGGTTAAGGGGGTTTCCTTTCCCAATTCTCACAACCAGCTGATCAATAATAATTTTTTTGATGATTCATTTCTCACCCTCATTAAGAATGAAAATAATGTTAAATAGGCTATTCATTATCTTGATATTTTTCTAGTCCTTTGGTTTGAGTATCTAATGGAAAATAACTAAGTGCTACAGGTAGTCTTTTCTTCCTAATTCAAGGTGTAATTTTGGCTAGAAATGGATTGATCATGGGGAAATCTTCATTTTTTAGGCATTTCCTTTACTTTTCAATCTTCTCTTTGTTAGTCTCTAGCAAACCATTATTGCTATTATTGAGAAAAAACTCAACTACTAGATTACTACACCTCTTTCTTTGGTTGGTAAACCTTGGATGTTTTATCTAAAGTGTTGGCTACCACTCAACTTTATTACTCCTCTTATTGGGTGCCTATGAAACATTTCTTAGAGACTCTCTTTTGGCCTTTGGTGATGGACACCAAGAATTCCATTGTGTTGCTTGGGTATTTTGTTTTCAAGTCTCCATAATGATAGTGGCTTAGAATTGCTTTCAATTTGTAAAAAAGGTATTATAATATGCACTAAATGGATTCTTAGAGTTCTTGAGGGGAATAAAGCCTAAAAAATTCTCATCAAGCATTGTATCAATTTTGGTGTGTCATCTGGGTAGTTAGCTAAGAAAGGGTTAGGTCTAGCACTCTCCTCACCATGAGGGAACTTGTTCATATTTAAGGCACTTTTGTCATTAAAAGCATTTCAAAATCTTGGGAGGCTATAAAGCCTTGGCTTCTTTAGGAAATAAATGATTTTCATAACGATCTGTCAACCATTTAATGGTCTATGTGGTGGTCTCTTGTTCTATATCATCAAGATCACCCTTTGCCCAAAGTGCCACCTATCCACACCTTGAAATTCTTCAAACAAGGCATTAAAATTATGCCATATCTCATTACTAGAACCACTAAGATTTTTTTTCTTAGCCAAATTTAAAGGAAATTCAGGTTGTCTAATTAAGATTGAGACTTTTCAAATTATTATTGATGTTATTCCTCCCCAAATGATTCACAAAGTTAGGGTTAAATATTTCAAACCTTGGTGTAAGGACTGAAACTGGTATCTTGATACTCCATTTCATTGGTATAAGCATTGTAAAGGATATTTGTGACTTTCTCCTCATCTTCTTATTTTTAGCTAGTTAAACCATCATTAGTAGCTTCCCTATTCTCTTGGTACTTGACATTGTCAATTCTAGGCCATCTAGTCAATTGTTCTTGAGCCTAAATTGACCCATTTTGCTTGATGCATTCTTTATCAAGGCCTTTTGCTTGGTTCTTGCTTAACACATCTTAGAGTTTCCAATGCTCATTGCCAATTTTATAGATAATTAGAAACTCTCAAGCATCTTTTCTACCTTTGCAATAAAGCATAGGAAACTTGGAATTGGATTCATGATTTTTTTAGGCCTTTTAGGCCTCCTCATTTTTCATGGCTTATGATTTTGTTAGAGATCTGGCCTTGACTCCTTTTCAAGAATACCCAAATTTGACATGCTTTTATGGTATAAATTCTCTTCAATGTTTGGAAAAAAATGTAACTTTTTTTAGGTTTTTTAGTTGATGCTTTTTTCTCTTCGTATACTAAAGCCGTGATTTTCTCTAACATGCTTACATAGATCTAGGTGCAAGCTAACAAAGTCGCAAATGAAGTGGAAAATTTCAAAATCTTTTGGATCATCACAATAATGCTCCATGCACTATTGCCAGAGTTCCACCTGTTTCATCTTCTCCTTAAGGGGTGTTGATGAGGTTGCAACCAATTTGCCATAAGAGATTGTGGTTCCTAATCCCATTAGTCAGCCTATGTGAAAATAGACATATCGTTGCCCATGGTTGGTCTCAATCCTCATGACCACCTTTTGCCTCTTCTCATGTTTGTGGTGCTCTTGGAATGACTAGATTTCAACAAGTTTCCTTGGTTGGAGTTAACCATCTCTCCGGTTCATGCTTACCAACCTTTAGAGGGCATTCTTAAGGAAGAGGGTGCTCTCATTGGTTGGAAGCCAATTGATGATGATCTTATCCTTGGTGATGTTTGGAGAAAACTTGATGATAAAGGCCCCTCTCATATCGAAGTTGCATTATTTGTTTAGTTTTTATATTACATTCAGACTTTGACCCTTTAAACTCTCATCTTTAGTTTAAACTCGATGCTTTATAGACTTTGATGCTGTACGTTTTTACTACATTTTATATATTATACTATTATCTTTTTAATTAATTATAAAAATTAAATAAACTTATTCATTAAAAGAAATCTAATAAAAAAATACAATTATATCTAAT
Source organism: Sequoiadendron giganteum (assembly GCA_007115665.2). Lineage (NCBI taxonomy): Eukaryota > Viridiplantae > Streptophyta > Pinopsida > Cupressales > Cupressaceae > Sequoiadendron > Sequoiadendron giganteum. The sequence continues at coordinate 529,438,648 of CM021108.1, forward strand.
CCAAAATATAATCATAGAAAACCCTTCGAAAAAATCAATTAATTCAAAATCCGTGTACCCCGGTACTGTATTCACAACATATGACGCAATTCGGATAAGATACGCCCTTACGGCTCTATTGTAAAAGACAAATAATGTAAAAAGGACGAAGAAGAATGATTGTGATGAATTTCTGTAAGAATTTTGTTGTTTAATATAGGAATCATGTCGAGGAAGGAAAATTTTGAACTACTAGCAAATGATTTCTTATCAAAATTTCCCCAAAATCCCAAAAAAGGATTAAAATTAAGTTTTTTGTCATTTAAATCCGGTGATCATGATCCATATTCACGGAACGCGGCGAAGTTCAAAATTTCTCATTACACGGCAAATCTAACAGATATATGAAGGGGATGTAGCCAGCTTATTAAAAAATATGGCAAACAGTCGTTAAAGTTGTTGAATATGACGTTAGAAGACAAGGATTGACGGATTTGAGACGAAAGTTTGGCGAAATCGAAGTTGACATGACTATTTTTTTGGTGAAAAAGCGTTGGTTCTGGAATCGTTTTTGCGAAGCTTGAGTGTATTATCCTTCAAGTTTATTTAAAGTAACACCAGAAACATATTTATTGTGCGTTTCTGTCGGATGGCCAAAAAAATGTTCAAGAATTGCTGATTGATGGCTACAAATTGTTTAAGGTTTCCAGTATTTTGTTAGGAGACGGGCTTTCATTGCGTTTGTTGACTGACAGTTGGGATTGTTATAAGGTTTGCAGTACAGTAATTATTTCTTTCAAAAGACGGTATTACTATTTATTCTGTGGACCGTTGTCTGAAGATTGTTGAAGGATTCCAGTAGAAGAGTTATTTTTTGCCAAAACAGTATAATCACCGTATATTGTTGTCTAGCAAGTAAAGTCTGTTCCAGGATTGCAGTATAATTGCTTACTTTGTGAAAAGATGTTAAAAGACGGTCAATAACGTGGATCGTGTTGAATTTGTTTTTGTCGTGGAAACCCTTGCATTATTTGCTGATTAAGTGCTGGAAATGGAGGAAAGGAGTGGGATTTTGAACTTTTTAGTTGCTTTTGCTGTTATATGGTGTCGTGGAATAGTGGTTTTTGCGCAGCAGCAGAACCAGACAGTGTTTCTTAATGTCGATGCAGGGCAACCCGTCAGAACGATTCCTTCAACTCTATTTGGAATATTTTTCGAGGTAAGTATTGAATTCCTTCCAGTGCTTGATAAAATGAAGCATCAATTTGATTTTTGAATTTTTCTCGCATTTTTGTTCCGCACAAAGACAAGAACAATTTAAATTTTCTACAGGTTGTTATTCGATTCATCATAATTGATGAAGATGTATCCCTTTTTCTTTGAAATAGGAAAGGGTTTTTGATCATATTAATTGTCTGCCCCTTTTTAAACCTGTGAAGGGAGACAGAATCAAATGATATACAATACTCCTATACAATGTTGCTAGGAGCTATGAACATGTATATTTTTCATATTAATTGTCTCCCCTTTTTCTGAGGGGGAGAAAGAACCCATTGTGATACAATATAACTACACAATGTTGCCATTAACTATGCACCTGCAGATTTTTACATTAATTGTATCCCTTTTCATAGGAGAGGGAAAGGGAACCCACTTTTATACAATATGATTATATAATGTTGCTAGGATTCATGAATCTACATATCTTTCATATTATATCCCTTTTTCTCTGTGGAGAGAGAATCCGCTGTTATACAATAGGATTGTACATTGTTGCTAGAAGATATGAGCCTGCAGATTTTTCATTTTAACTGTCTCCTCCTTTTTACCTCCTCACCTGGGAAAGGAGATGTGATATTATATGATATGATAGAGATTGTAATAACATCCACGAGACCAAAACAGTATATGGGACCTCAGAGTCAATAAAAATCGAAGAAGTGGGATGCTGCTGAAAAACAGCATATAGCAGTAAGAACGTAGTTTAAATCAATATTCTTTTTCTGCTTTTGAAGTTTCATGCTCCTGCTCTCCCAATAGTTATCATGAATGTCATCATACTTGGAGCATTTCACAATATAGTGCCATTCCATTTCTACCCTTCCTAAGGTGCAGAAAATACATATTCTCTCTTTCCAATTTTCTTTCGGGACCTTTGACCCACCTGTCTCACATCTGAGTTGGTGTGAATCAGTCCTTAATTGGCTATGAGCATCTGCATTTTCATTTGATTTTTGCCCCTATGTAGTTTTAATATTTATGATCATGTTAATAAGTGAGATCGAACTTAGTCATAGAGTATTGCTTTTTCCTCCTGAGTTGCTTTCTCCACATACTTAGTTTAAACTTTTCTCACACAATCTTTAATCTCTTGATTGGTGGTTGGGCATTCTTGTATGTTGATGCCCCTTTTGTTCATCCATCATTTGTTTTGTTTCATCCATGTCCTCTTTCTTATGTTCAACACTTCTCTCATTGCTGCCCTTGGTCATCTGTCCTACTCCATGTTTTCTATTTTCTCTATATAGCATAGAAGACAAATCATAGCTGTTGCTTCTATCAGAAGGGTACCTATTTATGCTAGTATTATTTTGTATTGGACTGATGCTTTGATTTTGAAGTAGCTTGTGATTAAGAAATTTTGAATTCTTTCAATTTGTGTCCACTTTAGACTTGAGGTACTGTTGGCCCAAACTTGACATTCGTAGAGCACCACTGGCACTACTAGCAGCCCAAACAAGACCTTGCTGGTTTTCTAGTTTCACAAATCTGCATCTTTTTATCTATTTTGCTGAGAGTATGGCGCTCTTAACCCACCTTGAGTTCTCTTTGTTATGCAAGTTTCCAAACTAAGCTTGTTAGTGAAATCAAGCCCTAGGTATTTTTTATTTTGTGGTTATCTCATGTTGGTTTCCCTCAAGTATGAAACTTACATGTTTTATTGGTGTTGACTTGCATCCCGACTTCTGTACAAGAGTTCCAAGGCTATCAAATGATCTTTTAAACTTTGGGCTGTTGTTCTGGTCAAAACACAATCATTTGCATATAGAAAAGGAGTTTTATAGCATAACTTGCTACTTGGACCTTGTCTCCACTTAATCTATTTATCCATTCTTATAGTATGTCAATACATAGGCCAAATAGGCAGCCTGCCCTGTTTGACACCTATGCATATAGGAGTTTATAACATTACTAGCGACTTGGACGCCATCTCCACCTAATCTACTTATCCATTCTTCTAGTATGTCAATATATAGGGCAAATGAAGTGGGTGATAGCAGACTGTCCTGTTTAACCCCTATGTTGCTACTGAAACACTCTGATATTCTTGTGTGTGTTTTGATTTTGGCTCTAACCTGCTCATAAAGTCATGGACTGCAACTTTGTGCTCTCTTGTCACTCCAAGTTCTTCCATCTTGTCCCATATCTTATTTCTAGGAACCATATCAAATGCTTTCTTGAAGTTGATGAAAGTGATGCAATGGTCCATACTTTTTCAATTATATGTTCTAGTGATGCAATGATCTATTGTTGAATGCTTTGGTTTGAAGCCTACTTACCCTCTTTCTCTTTTTCCTTGAATTTTGGTCTAGTAGTTAATTTTACGTTCAACTGGTTACTGTACTTCCAAACACCTCTGCCATGAGAGGATTGATTGTTATAGTTCTATGATTAGGTGGGTTGTTGACATCCCCACTTTTGGAAATGGGTATCACTAGGTTGGTGGGGTGGTCCATTCTTCATGAAATCCTTCATGAGCAATGTTGTTGAAAATGCCTATTATATGAGATGCAATGATGTCAATTCCACATTTTAAAGTATTCAACCCATAAACCATCTATATCACGTTCGTTGTCTCTTGCTAGCTTGCTGATCTCTCTTTTAACCTCTCTATGGTATACAAATTTTGCTTGTGTGTCGATGTCTGGAGGTCACTCTTATCTTCTTTGCACTTATAAAGCTACTTCACATTGTCTAGCCATTGCACCAATGCGACACTGTTCTTAGTTTGCTTTCTTCTTTTGTGTAGCGCTTTCAAAAAATGTTTAGGGTCACCTTTGCTAAGCCTTATCAAGTCTTCCCTCCTAGTTTTCATGTATTCTTTCTTTTCTGTTTTTAACAATTGCATGCACCCTTTTCTATTTGCCATCTTCTTTAGCTCCTTGAGATATTTTCTTGCTGCCTTACACTCTTCACCAAACCATACATTTGTCTGGAAGCTTTCTTTCTTCTTCTTTGTGAGTTTAGATCTTTTACACTTGCGTGATGCCTCTTTGACTGCATTCATTAATTTGCTACTGTCAGTGTTTTTCATGTGAGGCCTGTATTGCCTCTTTTCTACTCCCTATTAGTTGATCCTTAGTGTTCTGAAAATTTCTATATTTTCTTTTGTCATACGTATGTTTCCTTTCCCTTGTCCAAACCTTTGACTATCTTGGGTTTGTTCAAGGTGTTTTTGATTTCTGACAAGTTGATTTTTATGCATAGTGGATTGTGATCAGATTTAAGGTCAATTGACAATTCACCAAATTTATCTCCATAATCTTCTGGTTTAGCTCTTGGGAGCATATGATAGAGTCAACCACACTTTGCCCATTATATATTGTGCATGTGTACCCCCTTGGCATTGGCCATTTCCTCGTGCCATTCCATATGATAAGTTTGTGTATGCTTCATAAACCTAATACTTCCTCCTCAAAGTACGTTATGTTCTTTTGCCCATTTGCTATCTTCATCTTCCCCTAGCCATAGAGGGTTGTCATATATGTCACCATTGATTACAAGCTTGTTTGTTTGTTGTTTGAGCATTGAAATCCCCTATTAGCATCACCTCTCTAAGTTGTTGTATGCTGTGATGTCTTTCCCTGAAGCTATAAATGGTTCTTCGTAATTTAAATTTATTTTCTTATTTACTTTTGACTGTTGCGGGGCAAACTAACATGCTGCTATGGTGATTTTCCTTTCATTTTCTCTAATCTGAAACCATATGTATTGCTTGTGTGGATTTTTTTTTCAACACTTGTTTAAATCTGCCTTGTTTTTCCTTTATGAGTATCGTCACCCCTCCATGTTCTCTCCCCTTTTCAGCACTTCATTCCATATTGATGCTTTTGTATACCCTACAAAATCTGGGGTTTCACACCCATCATGTTCATGAGTCTTAATAAGAACCAATGTTCATGTTCTGTATCATCATTTACAGCTCTTTTATTTTGTGCCATGTCTTTTTTTGTGTGATCTCTATTTTGTCTTTCTGTGTGCTTGTTTGTGCTGTATGTTGCTGTAGCACGTGTAGTTCTTACTGCCTAATTTCCATCATTTTCTGCAGAAGGAACTCACTGTTAATCATGTGCTCTCTCTATTTATTAAGACACGACCTTTAAGAAATGATTGCTGCCTTTAAACTTATTTGCTGCCTCTTCATGATCTTAATCACTTCCTTTCATAATTATAATCGCTTCACCTAAAATTAATGAATCGCTTCTTTTTCTCCTTTTAATTGCTGCTCTTATGTTAATCACACCTCTTCATAGCATCCTCACTGCTTATCATAATATCATAGCTGCTCTTTTATAATAAATCATTAGTTATATTCCTTGGGCAATTTCACTTATAAACATATATGATTGCCTTTGTCTTGGTTACCAAAAGGTGGTCTCAGCCAAATCTAATTTAAATATTTATTTTATTTTATTTTCCATAAATCAAGGGAGACACCAATAAAGGAGGGTCGGCTAGCATGTGGCAAATGATGTAGAGTAAGGTTTAAGCGCTGCCATGTAAGGATCGATTAGTGGCCTTTTTGCAATTACTTCTTGGACCAGCGAATTCTGTCGTGACATCCATGACATCTTTCTTGACATTAGTGACAATAAACTTGCCAACAAGAACTCAGTTAGATTGCATAGTTTGAAAGGGACACATATAGAGAGTTATAAGAACTATATTTTTCCTTCAACTAAGGAAAGTTGTGTGTAGGAAAACTTTGACAATATGCATAACTTAAAATGTAAAGAATGCTCAAGAATATTAAAGTAATGTTTTATATTGTAATGGTCAATTAGCTTTTAGGATAGATTTTAGGTATTTTCTTTAATAAAGTCATGTTGACTTTAGATATTTTTCCTTTGTGGATAAGATATTTGTCATCCTTATCCTCTGTGGATAAAATTTACTTTTTTGCTTTATGAGTTGTCAATCTTATCATATTAGTTGTCATCCTTATCCTTTATGGACAAGATACTTGTCATCCTTATCTTTTGTGAATAAGATATTTGTAATCCTATATAAGGATGCTTTTGATCCTTATTTCTTAATAGATTTTTATGTAATCTTGGTTAACTTTCTATGTGCTGTTTTTGTAATATAGTATCAGAGCTCGGGTTTTGTAAATTCTCGAGATTGGTGAGTGCATGAATTCTACAAACTCTAGTAGTGACGAATTACATGCAAGAGACACATAAGAACGTGCCAAAGGAAGTTGTACAAATTCGTACAAAGATCTTTTCTAGACTTTTTGCCGATTTTTTTTATAAAATCATGGGTTTTTTACTTTGCTACTTGGGTTTTGCAAAATTTTTCCCAAAAATTTCAGTGGTTTTTTTAACAACAACAAGCTTCTTCGTTTTCTGTGATTTTAAATTGTGGGAGGGATGGATTCATTACCCAACATCATGTTTGAAGGAAGTCAATGCTTTATTGGCGTGAATTATAACACCTATAAGCAATGCATTCTAACAATCTTCGAGTACCGATGGCTCTGTTATGTCCCCTTCTCAATAGCCACCTCGGAGATCGTTTAACCTTTATTTATTCCCGAAGGCTAAAAGGAGAAATAAGGGAATAATAATTAGATTAATTATTTGTAAAGTTATCTCAATAAATTAAAATCATCAGATAGCTTTATATTTAATTAATTTAATAAAGTGATTAAAATAAAATAATATATATCATAAAGTCACTTTGGGGAATAAAATAATAATATTTCTAGAAGCTTCTTGGAATTCATTGATAAATCTTTATAAGGGGCTAAGAGCTTGGCATTTGGGCATGTCTTGGATTATATTTTTCATACTAGTTTGGTAGAAACTTGAATGCTTGCTTGTTCGAGGGTTTGAAGACTCTAGGATATAGGTTCAGTTTCGAAAGATCAACCCTAGCCGAAGATTGTGGAGGAATCCATCTAGGGTTTCTACAGGTGCTTCATTGCAAGAGTTTGACTTGGTGTAATAGCTGATGTATTATTGCACTTCTGAATAAGGAGTTTGAATTAATGCAATAGCTGATTTATTATTGCATTTTTTTGAGGGATTTGCATAGTTGCAGCAGCTGATGTATTGTTGCAATTATTATTTCATTTGGAATACAAAGTGATTAAGGGAAGCACTGAATTTTTGGAGTTCATATTTAGTATTATGGGCACATAGATTTGTTTGGGAAATATTCATAATTGCTGAAGAGATCGTGGAAAATACAAGGACTGCAAGCTGGACGATTTGTGGTGAAGTTCATCCCATTTTGGATCTTTCATTCATGATCAATTTTGCTGAGTAGAATTTGATTTCCTCTTGAAGGAAGCATCGAACATTTTGGAGGTGTATTCTCAGTATTTTGCACATCGATTCTATCTTGTATTTAATCATACCTGCTGATAAAGTCGTGATTCATTAAGTATTGGAGGCACAACAATTTACAGAGCATAATTCCGATTTGAAGAAGTTTCTCATTGAACAAGAACATAGCGATTTATTTCCTTGAAGCGCTTCATATTGCTATTGGAGAAATCGTGGATATCTCATGCATAGAACAGTTAGGTTTCAAGGAGTGATCTGCATTGTTACACTCAGTTAGAGGCTTGGAGGGGTGGTTTCCATCAGCAATCAAAAGACATTCTTCTACTTGCGTCATCTTCCGGGTTCTTCATTATTTCATCTATCATTTAGAGTTGTAAATAGGAGTCATATATCGTTGCCATTACAACAAACTGTAATTGCATTTTATAATTGTATTGCTGCCCTTAAGTCTGAGTTATATTATCTATTTGCATTTGTAATTCGTCCTTGTTTGGAGGCGATCAGCTGTAGGAATCATTTGGCAAAGTATCGTAGAAAATTCAAGATTGCAGATCAATAAATAATGAAGTGGGAGTTTGCATGATAAATGTTTGTCAAAATGTCTCTTGGCTGTAGCTGAACATTTAACTTATTTGCATTCATTATTAGTCATCCTATAGTCTTGAAAAATCAGAAAATATTTGCATTTGCATCTCTTTCAATTACAAGCATTGGCATTTAGTTTGAGTCAAATTCATGCATATCATATCATTATATATGGAAAAACCAAAAGAAAATCATTTACCAGCTGGAAGGAGATTGCACAACAACTGTTTGTCAAAATTCCTAAGCATCAAAAATAGAAAATAAAGATCAGATTTGGCAAGGGTCTTTACAGCCTCAAAAAGATCGTCCTTGGTATTGCCACCCGACCAATGGTTGAGGGTAAAGACTAGGACAATTTTGATGAACATGACAGAGAATCCATCATGTTGATCAAATTATCAATGACCAATGCCATGCTTTTGGAAGTCCAAATAGGGACGACTTTAATTGAGATTTGGAAGCATTTGCATGACTGTTAGCCTTACACTCTTCAGTGATTGTTAGCCTACTTCCGGAGGCCCATAGGCTAGTCAAATGTGGAAATTAGGGTTTCCTATTTTATAGATGGATTTAGTTGAGCTTTTGAGGGTTTGCATGTAGGAGTTTGGCAGTGTGTCTTCTGGATCTTTCTAGGTTTTCAGAAAGCTTTAGAGGGATGTGACATGCATTTCAGGGGAGTGACATGCATTCCAATCAGGAGTTTGCATGCAAGAAAGGTTTCTAGGTTTTTCTGAGTTTTCAAAGAGCTTCAGAATGGTTTGACATGCATTTGCATTAGATGACCTTTCCCGGACTTACTATTTTTAGTAAGTTATGACAACTACCTAGATTGTGCTTAAAATGAGTTTGGAGTCACTTTCTAGTTTTAGCAGTATGCTATTTTTAGTAAGTGCTATTTATGATAGTGCTATTTTTAGCAATAGTTCATCAGTTCAGCACATTGTCTATTTCTGGCAGTAAGGCAATTCAGTTTTGGCAAAGGTATCTCCAATCTTTTTGGGCTCAAAGAGGAAAGTTTATAACTTAAGTTATATTTTTTTGTTACTCTTGGACCTCCATGCCTAGGCGTGTATAACTTCAAGTTGTTTTTAAAAGGGGGGATTTTACTTGGATGCCTAAAGTGGAGAATTAAATATTTAAAAGTTGAAATATTTGCCCAGGTCTCAAATGGACGCCTAGGAAGGTGAAACAAAAAGGCAATTAACAATATTTTATTCTTCCTCAATTGTTGGGCGTCCTTCTTGGAAGTTATTGAAGTGATTCAAATTCCAAGAAGAGAGTTATTTATTCAGTGCCTTGCTCCTCCATTTTCATCCATGAATGTTTATTGTATCGAATTGTTGTTGGACTGAATCTAGAGCTCTTGCTTCAAGGAATGCATACCTCCTAGCACCCATTCATTCAGTTTCGTAGTTGCAAGAAAGTACCTAGCTAGATTCTGAAGATTGTGCCTCATTTCTCCAGTTTGCAGCTTTTATTACTGAGTTTCTAATTTTTGGGAAGAGGTTGATCTCCTCACGAGGCTGTACTTTTTAGGCTTAGGTGCATTGGGATTCGTGCCAATTATATTGAGTTGTTTTGGCACTGTTTGCTGACTGGTTCTTGGTCGCCCAGTTTATTGGCTTCATTTGCTTTCTATTTGGAGTCAATCAGAGCTGATTTGACGAAGTTGTGATCAATCTGGTGAATTCATAGCCTGCTGATCTGATTTTCTGTTATTTGCTGTTTCTTATCAAATCTGATATATTTCCGTTTTAGGCTATTATCTGTATTGAAACATCTTGTATTGGCTAGGGAATATTCTTTAACAATTCAGAGCTGCTTTGGAGACATTATTCTATTTGATTGTGTAGCTGAAGCTATATTTGTAATGCTGATTTAGTAGTACTAATCAGCCTTTATATTTTCTGCACTTATTTTCCTATATCTTTCACTTCCACTGAATAAGTGGTTGAGTTGTATTTACATTTCAGTTTGTTTAATTCACTCTCATCGAATAAGTGGTTGAGTTGTTTCATGGTCGGCATGTCGCCTAGTTGTTTATTTTGTAATTCCACTCCTGCTGCATAAGTGGTGAGTTCTTTACTTTTCCTTCATGGTCGGCTAGCCGCCTACAGCATTGTACTTTCAGTTTCAGCTTTTCTTCTAACGATCCCCTTGCACCGTATGATCTCACCTCGCTGACACTAGGATCTTGGTGATCAAAAAGTGAAGGGTTACCTTTTAGCTGGTTATGTTTGCCAAGCTAAAGCTAACGGTGTAGTTTTCTTGTGCTCAAATTAAAAAGAAACTAAGGGGGATATTGTAATACGCAACCCTTTTGTGCATAATTTTTTTTGATTTCCTTCAACTAGACTACTTAGGTATTTCATCAAATAGTTTGCTAAATACTATTCTGTTTCAATCCCACTTACTTTGATGAGAAAAGAATTGATTGTAACCAAATATTCTGAATTGTTTCTTGTAACACTTACTAATTCTATAATTATTTCATCTCAAAGTGTTTTTTTTCAAGACAACTCATACTGTTACAACTCATTCATTCAATATGCTGAAAATGAGTATTTCGGTTCCAAATATAATATTCCAGAATTACAAGAAATACTAATTACAATCTTAGAGAAAATGCATAAAAGATTCTCAATATTTACATTTCCCTGTACTTCAAATATAATCAAATATCTGCAATTGACTTGGAGATTTCACCAGCACAAAACGCTACCACTGTAAACTCCTGCTACTTCACCATACGAGAGGTCACACTAAATTAAGAGCCAATCTCATGCAAAACTGCATTCCCCTTTAAGGCCCCTATACTCTTGCTGGCGCCTAGCTGGAGTGCCTTTGACTTCTTTTTCTCCGACTCACAATCAAGAAGGCAACATTATGAATGATTTGATTGCTATGCTGCTTATAACCTGGTGGAATATTTATTACGATATTGGGAATATAATGAACTCTCGATAATTATCTGAACAGTTATTACTTGCTGCGAAAAATATTGGAAATATCGGCCCCTTTGAAATTATTATTGATTTGAATGTGTTATTCCTTTGCATTCCTCCACCTATGTATATTTACTTAAATGACACTGAAGAGCACAAAAGATTTACTGAGAGGGCAGGGTGGGGCGAGGGTGAATCAGTAAATCAACACAAATTTTCAAATTTCAACTTTTATCAACACCAACTTATGATATGAATCAATGAAAAGCAATTTGACACCACTTTATTGAAAATGAATAAATGACTTTTACAAATGAAAGTAGGTACCAACCTACTTGATTATGAATGAAATGATTTTGTAGGCTACAACCTACAAGAAGCACCAACCCCTTAATAATTTAAGTAGGCACCAACCTACAAGGAGCACCAACCCCTAATGCAAGGCACCAAACCTTGACTTGATGGATGAAGGTAAATGACTTCAATCAGATCTGCACTCTCCCAATCCTCCAATCTTCCTTTGTGATGAAAAATCTCACACTTAGACCACACAAGAAGATGGGTTTCTGATTTGAATCACTTTAGACTTCACAACCACAACTTGCTGCTTTGATTGGATGTTCTTTATAAATGATGCTCAAGAGTTGCACCTCTTAGGAAAGAATGTATCTTTTTGTGTATCCCTTTTGACTTTTGCCTTTTCATCAAAAAAGGCACGCCTCTTTACAGATTCAAATTCTTTTTGTAAGGGATTATTTTTGATTTGTTTATTAAGATAAAATATGCTTTTAATTAACCAAGTCGAAAGCAATACTCTCCTTCAGATATTGTAATGAGAGAGCTTGACTTTTCAAAATCGAATCAAGAATAAACACGTCTTTAGCAGCAAAAGGAGACGTCTAGTCTGAAGATGATCACGCCTTTGGAGAATAATTATTCATCCTTGTTTATTTGAAAGAGACGCCTTCAGCTTATGATTTGTTAAGAAACGTCACCAAAAAACGTCTTTTTGCTTTTTCAAAAGTTGTGACTTACGAAGAAAATCCTGACTTTTTGAGGAGATACGTAAAAATACGTGCTTGGTGTATAAACCGTGCCTCTTCAGAAATTCGACTAGACAATTCTTATTATCATGTATTTATTTTTAATATACACCCAGTCGTACCTTTCAAAGAAGATAATTTAATTAAATCTCATAAAATGAGATTGTTTGCGGTGATCACCCATTAACACGTCTTTGTTATTTTAAGACATCTTTAATCCTTTAATCGTATCTTTTCCTCTTTTGTGAAGCATGTCTTAAGACTGAGCTGTCATGACTCGGGTTCTAGAAGGATATTTGGAGAATTTGTGGCAATCTAAAACTGAGTTGTCTTTCCAGTTCGTTCTTTCCATATTTCTTCATCTTCTCATGTTAACCTGATCATATTAAGTTCTTCATATCTGCACGATTTGTGGCATTCTTTCAATCTGATTTTGCTAATCAAATCATTAATCAAAGTTCTTCATTTCTTCATGTTAATCTGATCATATTATGTTCTTCATATCTGCACGAGTTGTGGTATTTTGACATCAATGACAATATTTCTAAGAATTAAAGAAGGCGGTCATATACAAGAAACGACAGTTATAAAAATACTCGACACCTGGCTCATAATCTACAACTTTAATCAATTCGTGGAGTGAGCTACGGTTTAAAGAGGTGTTCAATCCTCCATGTATCTTAACAGATGATTTGCTAGAATTTTAATGACACAGGAATATTACCGGCAGATTAAGAAGTTTAATCGTCACAACTCCCAGATCTCCGTCGACACCATGAGCCTAGTTGATTACTTTCCAGATAGCGGCAATCTTCATTCCATATTTTATTTGCAAGACTCCGATCATGAATAGTCAGCGGCTCCCAAAGAATTATTTCATCTTCTTCGTATTAGCGGCAACACCAAGCATTCGACCTCCTTTTAAAAAACTGATACTTAAATCTCTAGTTAGGATATGTAAGGCTTGGCAATAGACAATTTAATCAATATTTCTATTTTCACCGCTTTACCTAAATTGAATCAAAATGACTTAAAATATTCCACGGTTTCTTATCTTATTGATTCCCAGAATCGGATCCTTTGTTAATTCATTTTCTAATCTTGTGCCTTATTGGGACTCGTCTGGAATAAAATACAAGCCACAAGAATATTTATAATGTCGATTGAATATAGTTTTTCCGTATTTCACCGTTTAGCTTCCACAGTCTATTTCGTCTATATTTTGACCCCTTCCTTGAAATTGCCTTGAAGAAATCATTATTATACGTTACCTCTGCATTTTCTTTGAAATTGCCAAACGGCTCCACTGTAATTTTCTTTGTGCCCAGAATGTGAAGTATTTAGGAATTTATGAGCTTCCTGTCACCACGACTCCTGAAGATTTTTCGAAGCTCCCGACTCTCCCATTACACTAGATTTTCAACAAAAATTTCATACTGACAGTACATTTTTTAATATATTGACGCTCTGCATTCATAGTTGAATATTCAAATTAAAGCTTCTCCCGATAAACTTACAAGCTGTGACTGGAAGTTCTTCACTCGACTGTGAATAGTATAACAATGTATTCAATAATGAACACGATAACTCTTCGAGCACAATAATAATCTCCAACTACAAAATCTAAGTGACTTTGTTAGTGCAGAATTGGGTTTTTGTCCAATTCTCTAAACTTGTAGGGTTTCCGTCCTCAAGTCTTGCAAACAAGCTCTCCAAAAAGAACCAAAATCAAGCCTGCCTCCTCTGGAAAATGAGCTCCAAGATCTTTTATCCTTCTTTTTTGTAGCTGCCCATTCATTTCTTGAAATCATATATTTACTATTAATCTTCTCCTTATTTGGCCAAAAAGTGACTTATTTTTAAATATTTAACTTTTCCCAGTTTAGTCGCTTTAATACCATTAAAATAATTAATTTATCTTTTAAATTTGACTCTTTCAAGTTTTCAACAACTTAAAATTAATTATTTTAATTATAGTGCTGACTTATTAAAATTGGGTACATTACAGATATTATAGTGGTATTAGAGCTGGTTTTCCTGCCATCTTGTGAAATCAGAGTTACAGTTGATAGATGCCTGTTGGGAAAACAAACTTTTGATTTGTTTTTCAGATTGAATGATGGCTTCTGATGAAGAAAAAAGTGTGGCATGGTCACCATACATTGCAAGAAAAAGGCTCAATGAAGAATTATAGTCAAGGGAAGGTGAAGAGAGCATACTTCATATGGTGGAACAATGTTTGAGTCGGGTGAAGCAGTCACCATCAGAGGTGATGAAGATGGCATTATCACCTGCATTAACCTCTCTAAATTGTCCTTTTTGGTTGAGGCATCTTGATGAAGATATCAAATTGCTGGATACTTCATGCCCTAGTGAATTGATGAGAATTATGGCACCCTGGTGCCCTATGATGATGACACTATGAGGAAAGTACTACACATGATTGTAGAAAGTTTTTAGGATCTTGATGAAATTGGTAGTAGTCAACACTCTAGAAGAGCTGCTATATTGAAAACATTCTCAGATCTCAGAACAAGTATATTGCTAATAGATTTGGATATGCCAGATCAAATATATTGTTTGTTCCATTACCTCTTCAATTCAACTTGGAGCGAGCAAGAGGAGGATGTAGATGCAGCCATAAGGAACATTCTTATTCTAATTGTCAATGAGGTTGATGACATTCCTCAACCTGTCCTATCTTTTCTACTAGATGCTTATGAACAAGAGGGAAAGATTTCTCCTACTGCTAATAAGTTGATCAAAGACTTGTTTACTCAATGTGAAGGAAAGCTGAAGCCTCACTTGAAGAAGAGAGTGCAGATAAATTAGGTGGGTTCTAATGCTGAAGACATGAATAAAATTTCGCTTCCTAATGATTCTGTGGCTGATTCTCAAGCTGTACCTGTTGACGGGTGTTTTATGACCGCACCAACACAAAATAAAGTTTCCAACGGTCACTCTATCCTCTCTTGATCAAAATCTCTTGCATGCTAAGATTGCGAAAGATCATGCATTCAATTCCAAGGTTCCTTTATGTAGCGGATATAGTCTCAGTTGGTTTGATGTAATTTGCTGGTATTTCAAGGGGGACTTACGTAGTTGTTCACTCTAAGAGAACTTTCAAGACTTGAAGGATATGTCAATGAAGCTCGAATTTCCTAAGCTAACCAGGAAAATGCTGAATTTAAAGAGATGCAGGGATTAGAGATGCTACTATCTACTCTAAATGTGGGACATGGAGATCAATTCTTGCAAACTTTAACCAAGTTCTGCTTCGCCTCACTTCAAACAGCTTCCACAGAACCGGTGCAATCTTCAAAGGAGTAACGAGAGATATTCAGACCACGATTCACAATGATGCATATCAACATATAAACTGCAATTGAAGTTAAGTTCACAATGTTCTAGTTGACCACGCAAGGCGAACCCACCGTCAGTGAGCTTGCTAGTGGTATGGATAAGTGAAGCTTGCTCAAATTAAACACCTCATTCCACAACTACCAACTACTTGCACGAAATGAAATCTACTTTACTTTAAGCTCTATTCTAAGATTCTACACGAATTAGAAGGACGGAGAAGCCTCGCTAGCTACCCACAATAAAAGATGGAACCACAAGCAATGATAACTCTTTTTATTATGAGAGTGTTCACAACAACTTCTTACAAAGCATTCAAATGGAAAACTTTCCTTCCTCTCCAATATAAGCTATCAATCTATGCTAACTTCTATGCTATTCTCTCTACTCTCTCCTCTATATCTA